>CM055062.1:8837814-8934363 GCA_029204045.2 Tillandsia leiboldiana
AGCTGGATTGGCCTTCGGCTGCATTTGCCGAATTTTTGAAATGGTTTGGGCCAAACAGAGGTTGATTTGGATTCAGCGCGGAAAAACGCTTGAAAACGGCTATTTGCTTGTTGTTTCTGAGTTCGATGCCCAAAAAGGACTCCCGGAAGTTTTCGCTGAATTTCGGTGCATGGGAGGGGCGTGGACCGCCGGCTGCCACGTGGCGGCTTGTTATTGGCCGGTCCGCAGCACTCGGTCCACAGAGGGGCGCGGCTGGGTGCAAGGACCCGACGCATGGACACGTGGCGCCGCCTGATTGGCGGGCTCGTGATGCGCGGTCTACTAGGTGGCGCGCCGGTGCATGGACCAAGGCGGGTGGACACGTGGCAGTCCCGGTTGGTCAGTGCACGCGCGCGCGGTCCACGGAACCCGAAAGTAGGGTGCGTGGACCGGTGCAGGGGACACGTGTCGGCGTGCTACTCGCGGGCTCACCAAGGCGCGGACACGGGGGTCGGGGCTGGGCCTTGGGCGCGCGTGCGTGGCAGGCGGCCAGGCTGCGACTGCCCGCACGTGTGACCGCGACAGTGCCAGGGCCAGGTGGCACTCCGCGATTGGCGGGCGCCACCTACCCGTTTGACCGAGGAGGCGCCACGCGGCGGCACCACACAAGCCCGCACAGCTGTTTGCTGTGCGGGACACGTGTCGGTCACCGGGAGGGCCACGTGCCACTCCCGGCGCGCCCCGCACAGCTGTTTGCTGTGAGGGTGACGTGGCCGCTCCTGGACGATCCGGGCGCCTACAGTGATCCCTTCTTCTGTCGGATTCGGGCGCCCGAATCTTCGGGAGCGCCCGAATCTTGGGACATGAATGAAATTTTTCCATTTGTTTGGTGCGGCCTATAATAGCCCTAAGCGCCTTCTTTTGCATTTTTTGGCACTCCGAGCTTCAAACCGACGGGAGGTCTTCAGCAAAGTTGATCCCCACGCAGTGCTGCATCCATCTGTCGATTGCGGGGATTTTATGTGGCACTTATCGAGGTTTCCATTTTTTGGCGCGTCGTGACTTCTTCGCCGGTTGTTTCTCCCGTCGCGTTTCAGTGCGCGAGCTCCCCCGGCCTACTCCGACCACCTTTTCGAGCGATTTCTTCGCCGTTGGATCCGCGACAGGGAAGGCTACGATCTTGGTATTTTCAGCATTTCCTCGTTTCATGCTTTTCGAGGAGTTCTTCATGCTTACTGGGACCCTAGTTTTTTCTGTGAGGAATTCGAGGACAGCAGATTGATTCGGGGTTTTCTCCGCGCTCGGACATCGGATTGAGACAAGCCTTTGCACTTTTTGTATCTACTCGTCGCGAGGTTTATCATAGTATTTTCTTGGATTTTTCCGAGACCTTCCCGGAGTATGGTTTTCTCCCTTCATCTATGTATGGGATTACAGTTGTATGGTTGTGAGGTTTGCGCACTGTGTTGTGGAATTTGTAACTTGGCCTACGGTGCTCGGAATTGGGCGTGCAGGTACCCGTTTTGAAGGTCTCGACGCGAGAATCTCTGTGGTATTTTTAGTGGAATTTTTGGAGTTTGTTTTACAGGTGAGAATTTTGCATTAAGAGGACTATTCCCAGCAGAATTGTAAAACTTGGATTTTATGGACTTAAATGTAACTTTGGGTTGTATTTTGTACCCAGGAAGTATTGAACACTGCTCCTGTATTGTTGGATGGGGATGAGTAGGGATAGCTGTTTTTGGGTATTCTCAACTGTACGATACGGACAGTTAGCACCTTCAGGTGGGTGGCTTCGCTTTCAGGATCTATGGACTGGCACTAATTCTATTGATATAGAATCATGCATGATAGTGATTGGACGTGGTAGCATGCTAGAATTTGAATGTTAATATTCTTTTGTATTTATCTGATGATCTATGATCTCTTCTGCTTCCTACTACCTGTTAAATATTTGTTATCTTGGAACCTGACTTAGCACCCCCGTCATATGTTGCATGTGTAACCAGACCAGTAGAAAACCCTCACTTGGGCTAGGGTAATTTATGTTTAGACATCCACACATTATGTTTCATTCCTGGACTTAGTGTTATCCTCGCCCGGGTAGTGGGCCGAGCGGTCGGGACTTCCTTTTAGTGTGGGTTGCATTTGCACTCGTGCTTGGTAGCAGAGTGGAGTCTGGTAGATGTAGTAGATCGCTTGTCTGTACCGGGAACCATTTGGGTAAACGGTGGTCCCGGGAGGTCTTGTTTTCCCCTGTTTGGGTTGTCGCCACTGTGTTAGGGGCAGTAGTTTACTAGGGTTAGCCGGACCTAGAACCCAGAACCTTTTCGACATACACATGATTTTAGTCTACCAATATTTTCTTCCAAGCATCGAAGGGCCGCTGGAGTCTGTTCTTGTTTTATTTGGACAAAGGCATCAGCCCTTCGGGGTTTGGGTTAAAACACTATTTTCTAATTGTTTTTCTAAAAAGAACTAAAAATCATTAAAAATGGATCTCTTCTCAAACAAGATAGCTTTTCAAAAGGGTACTACTTTTAATCCTCACCCTGTGTGGGTTGAGCGGAAAACGGTTTTTCAATAACAAATGTCACCTTTTTCCTGTAAATCTCCCCAGTCGAAAGGATTCGAGTGGTCTGGGTTCTAGGGGCCGTTCCTTTGTCGGGACGAAAGCCACGGGGGCCGAGCCTGGAACCTGTTCTTGTTTGATAGGGTTGTAGGTGTAGGTCTCCCGGGACTTTCGGGCCCTGTTGGTGTCTTCTACGTGTAGTACTGAGATTGTTGTGTTCCCGAACTATAAGGGGGTCGGGAACTTCGATAGGCGGAGCCTAGAGTCTGTTCTTATTTGATAGGGTTCTTAGCACCGGCCTATCGGGTCTCCGAACCCTTATGGTGTCGGTCTTTTCTGTGAGTTTAGTGTTCTGTTGTGGGAGCCGTCTGGTGGACGGTGGCCCCCGGCTGTGTGATTTTCCAGCCTGTGAGTGAGCGTTGGTGTTGTTAGTCGATCTTGTGATCGTGGTTTGGACTATAGCCTGCATGAGCCATTTGAGCTCGACAGAGATACGCGGATACTTTCCTCGGTGGGGTCGCGCCCCTCGAGTGCCACTCCGGAGTTGGACCTGTTACTTGCTATCGCGACTTGTCGGCGCAGTCCCTCTGGCTGGCCCAGTTTTGGCAGTCACAGACACCCTACGGTAGACCCGTCCTGTTGAGGATGTGCGGCAGTAGGTGGGCGCAGGTTTGACTGGACCCTATGCGACAGTCAGTGTAGATTGGGTGACTGTACTTTGGGAGTTAGTAGATCCATCATGTTTCCATCTGTTCCACTCCTTGAGCATCTAGATAGAGGCATAGTAGCTGTAGAGTTACTTTTCCAGCCCTTTCATTTCAGTTTTATATTGTTACTTTATGCCTCTAGTAGACTTAGTGGGCAGACCGTCGGGCTTGTTGGCGGCGCCCACTGAGAACTACTTGGGACGTAGTTCTCACACCCGTCGTGGTATCTTTTCCCACAGGGACTTCTACTCCTGTTCCTGCTGCTCCAGTTGCTGATCCGGCTGATCGAGGTAAGGGAGTCGCGAGATAGATCCCTTCCAGTCGTCGTCGTCCAGAGAGTAGATGTACCCCTTTACTTTTGAGAGTTCATGTTGAGAGACCTTTGTAGTGAGGTATAGAGTTGTATTTTATTTTACTGTTTGAGAGACTTATGTGTTTTGGGGAGGATTTTGAGTTGTATATATTTCATTTTCAGCAGTTTACTTTCAGCTCTGATATCTGTATAGTATAGTTGATCTTTTGCAGGTTAGTCGCTTCGTCTATACGGGGCTTCCCGTATGGGCAGCGGATCTGTTGGCGAGCCCGGGTCGCAGTTTCGACGCCGGGGCGTGACAGATTAGGTGGTATCAGAGCCTAGGTTGTAGGTCATTGTGGACTTAGAAACTCTAGGCTTGTGGTTGGACATTAGGATGACTACTTGAGAGTCGTGACTTTTAGCAAGAGTCCTGATTGAGTTTTATACCTCTCCCAAGGGACGGGATGAGTGATTGGCATGTTTATTCTCCTAAGCGATTATGTTGGCTGCAGACAACATAATGCTAGGGAATGGATGACATGTCTTAGACTTTCGCTGGATTGGGTCGAGTGTTGTTTGGTACTGTCCTGATGTTTGCATGTGTGTTGCAGGTGGGCACGATGCCTCCCCGACGCAGGGTACAGACGCGTTCTCAGCCTTCCCCCTCCGATGAGCCTGGGCAGGAGGAGCCAGCACAGGGTCAGCAGAGTGAGGTGCAGGAGCTTCGGGCTCAGATGGCCCAGTTGGCAGAGGCTGTTCAGCGCCAGGATGAGGCTGTTCGGCGCCAGGAGGAGGCTACACGGCGCCAGGAGGAGGCCATGGGTCGGATGATGTTTATGTTGGAGCAGAGGGTACAGCCAGTTGTAGCACCCCCAGGGAGTTTCCCCGCACCTTCGTCGCCAGCTGTGGCACCCCCAGTTGTACCAGCAGTGCAGGTAGCCCCTATTGCACCAGATACCGGTAGACAGCCGTTCAGGACGGTAGGACAGTTGACCCGGGCAGAGCAGCGAGAGGTGGTGGATTTGTTGTTGAGATTCCGTCAGTTTAACCTACCTCGTTTTTCGGGGCAGAGTTCGGAGCCGTGGGAGGCAGAGTCGTGGATCACAGCTATGGAGCACCATTTCGAGAGCTTATTTATCGAGGAGCGGTTTCAGGTCCTATTGGCGACTCACTTCTTGGAGCGCAACGCCGAGGCCTGGTGGCGGCGTGTTCGACCAGTAGGTCCACCTGGGACCCAGCTGCTTACTTGGGCGGAGTTCCGCAGTCTACTTCTTGGAGCCTTTTTCCCGGAGAGCGTCAGACAGAGGTTGGAGGAGCAGCTGAGGAATCTCCGACAGGGAGATCGGCCCGTGCATGAGTACATTGCAGAGTTCAACCAGTTGTTGGCTTGTGTACCGCACGCGGCTAGGGATGAGGCGCACCGGATCTACATGTTTGAGCGAGGACTACGCCGTGATATCTACCAGTTTGTCCGCTCGCAGAGATTGTAGACTCTGGATGCCTCTATGGAGCAAGCCCTCTATGTGGAGCACGGAGAGGCGGTTATGGTTGAGGTGGCCCCAGCTCCCGCAGGGATTTCGGGGGCGAAGCGCCCAGCACCAGATGATGAGGGTCAGACGAGCCGGCAGGGACCTTCGAGACCTCCACGATCTCATCCTCAGGGTCGTGGGTTTCGGAGGCGTCAGAGGTCAGGTGGGCCCCCGCAGCAGCAGCAGTATCGGCAGCAGTGACAGGAGCGGTGTGTCATCTGTGGCGGGCCTCATCCACCGTCGCAGTGTGATCAGAGACAGGGGCGGTGTTTCCTCTGTGGAGAGTTGGAACATTTCCGCGCAGCTTGTCCCCAGGCCATTTTGTCAGTGCGGCCGATTGCGACAGCACCCCCCTTGCCTATCCATGCAGCGGAAGCCCCTCCGGCACACCATCAGACCGATTGGGCCACGACGTCGTGGCAGACGGGACGACGATCTGCGGCACCCAGTGGACGGGTTTATGCAGCCCTGGTGGAGGACACCCCGGCAGCAGATCGTGTCACGGCAGGTATGATTTTATTTCTGTTAGCTGAGTTGAGCATTTCGTTACCGCTGAATCCTTCTGCATTATTAGTAGAGCATCTACATCAGCATCTTTGCATGGGTGTGGGTTAGGAATTTATGCTACATGTTTTAGCGATTGGATTCTTCCCAGTATCCTACGAGTAGAGGAGGATCGCGGTGTATGATCAGTGCAGTTGAGACTTGGGACTTCACTTGCTGATGTGGCGATTCAAGGACAGCTCCAGGACTTGGATTGAGCACACAGGTTGGACTGGTTGGTGCGGTGTCGTGCTACGACTGATAATGGAATGAGAGCAGTTACCCTTCTGCGAGTTGGACAGGAGGAGTTCATTTTTCTCGGGTTGCCGGCGTATCCTTCCAGCAACATGGGCTTCAGCGACTATGGACAGACGCCGCCTCGGGAGCAGTTGTGACGTTTAGGACTAGAGGCTGTGTCCTTAGGAGTCTCGGTTAGTGGTAGCTTTCGTTTTTGTAGCCACAGCAGGAACGGCACCAACACTTCTCTCCCTTTTCTCGCCTTTGTGTTGAAATTTACGAACAGGACGAAAACTTCGAAAGATTGCTCCAGAAATGGAGACAGTGCCCGAACCTGTTCTTGTTTGATTGGGGCGAAGGCACTGATCTTTCGAAATTTTCGGACTTTTCGTTAGTTTCAGCTGTTTTCTAAATCGAGGGTTGGGGTTGATGACTTTCCTGCTGGTGGAGCCGTACCTTTCTTGTTAGTTTAGCGTTTGCGTTCTTTGGGTTGATTTGATTGTTTTAGTTTTGTTGTTGTGGTGTGTTTCAGTTTCGGGGACGAAACTTTCTTTTAATGGGGGAGGATGTGGTGACCCGATCCCCGTGTAGCTTCTTCCATGAACCGTGGTGTAGAACACCTAGTGTTGGTGTGTCTGGCCCATAGTGCATCAAAGGGATGCCACAGATGGACCTTGTGTGATATCCACAGCTGGATTGGCCTTCGGCTACATTTGCCGAATTTTTGAAATGGTTTTGGGCCAAAGAGAGGTTGGATTTGGATTCAGCGCGGAAAAACGCTTGAAAACGGCTATTTGCATGTTTGTTTCTGAGTCCGGATGCCCAAAAACGGACTCCCAGAAGTTTTCGCTGAATTTCGGTGCATGGGAGGGGCCGTGGACCGCCGGCTGCCACGTGGCGGCTTGTTATTGGCCGGTCCGCAACACTCGGTCCACAGAGGGGCGCGGCTGGGTGCACGGACCCGGCGCATGGACACGTGGCGCCGCCTGATTGGCGGGCTCGTGATGCGCGGTCTACTAGGTGGCGCGGCGGTGCATGGACCAAGGCGGGTGGACACGTGGCAGTCCCCGGTTGGTCGGTGCACGCGGCGCGGTCCACGGAACCCGAAGTAGGGTGCGTGGACCGGGTGCAGGGGACACGTGTCGGCGTGCTACTCGCGGGCTCACGAGGCGCGGCGCACGGGGTCACGGGCGGGCGCCTCGGGGCGCGTGCGTGGCAGGCGGCCAGGCTGCGCCTGCCCGCACGTGTGACCGCGACAGTGCCAGGGCCAGGTGGCGCTCCGCGATTGGCGGGCGCCACCTACCCGTTTAACCGGGGAGGCGCCACGCGGCGGCACCACACGCGCCCCGCACAGCTGTTTGCTGTGCGGGACACGTGTCGGTCACCGGGAGGGCCACGTGGCCACTCCCGGCGCACCCCGCACAGCTGTTTGCTGTGCGGGTGACGTGGCCGCTCCTGGACGATCCGGGCGCCTACAGTGATCCCCTTCTTGCTGTCGGATTCGGGCGCCCGAATCTTCGGGAGCGCCCGAATCTTGGGACATGAATGGAATTTTTCCATTTGTTTGGTGCGGCCTATAAATAGCCCGAGCCGCCTTCTTTTGCATTTTTTTGGCACTTCCGAGCTTCAAACCGACGGGAGGTCTTCAGCAAAGTTGATTCCCACGCAGTGCTGCATCCATCTGTCGATTTCGGAGATTTTACGTGGCACTCTTATCGAGGTTTCCATTTTCTTGGCGCGTCGTGACGTTCCTTCACCGGTGTTTCTCCCGTCGCGTTTCGGTCCGCGAGCTCCCCCGCCCTACTCCGACCACCTTTTCGAGCGATTTCTTCGCCGTTGGATCCGCGACAGGTAAGGCTACGATCTTGGTATTTTCAGCATTTCCTCGTTTCATGCTTTTCGAGGAGTTCTTCCATGCTTACTGGGACCCTAGTTTTCTGTGAGGAATTCGAGGACAGCAGATTGATTCGGGGTTTTCTCCGCGCTCGGACATCGGATTGAGACAAGCCTCTGCACTTTTTGTATCTACTCGTCGCGAGGTTTATCATAGTATTTTTCTTGGATTTTTCTGAGACCTTCCCGGAGGTATGGTTTTCTCCCTTCATCTGTGTATGGGATTACAGTTGTGTGGTTGTGAGGTTTTGCGCACCTGTGTTGTGGAATTTGTAACTTGGCCTACGGTGCTCGGAATTGGGCGTGCAGGTACCCGTTTCGAAGGTCTCGACGCGAGAATCGCTGTGGTATTTTTTGTGGAATTTTTGGAGTTTGTTTTACAGGTGAGAATTTCGCATTAAGAGGATTGTTCCCAGTAGAATTGTAAAACTTGGATTTTATGGAATTAAGTGTAACTTTGGGTTGTATTTTTGTACCCAGGAAGTATTGAACACTGCTCCTGTATTGTTGGATTGGTGGGTGGGTAGAGATAGCTGTTTCTGTATTCTCAGCTGAGAATACACTGCTCCTGTATTCTCAGCTGTACGACTCCGGACAGTTAGCACCTTCAGGTGGGTGGCTTCGCTTTCAGGATCTATGGACTGTGCACTAATTCTATTGATATAGAATCATGCATGATAGTGATTGGACGTGGTAGCATGCTAGAATTTGAATGTTAATATTCTTTGTATTTATCTGATGATCTATGATCTCTTCTGCTTCCTACCACCTGTTAAATATTTGTTATCTTGGAACCTGACTTAGCACCCCCGTCATATGTTGCATGTGTAACCAGACCAGTAGAAAACCCTCACTTGGGCTAGGGTTATTTATGTTTAGACATCCACACATTATGTTTCATTCCTGGACTTAGTGTTATCCTCGCCCGGGTAGTGGGCCGAGCGGTCGGGACTTCCTTTTAGTGTGGGTTGCATTTGCACTCGTGCTTGGGAGCAGAGTGGAGTCTGGTAGATGTAGTGGATCGTTTGTCTGTACCGGAAACCGTTTGGGGTAAACGGTGGTCCCGGGAGGTCTTGTCTTCCCCTGTTTGGGTTGTCGCCACTGTGTTAGTGGCAGTAGTTTACTAGTGTTAGCTGGACCTAGAACCCAGAACCCTTTTCGACATACATATGATTTTAGTCTACCAATATTTTCTACCAAGCATCGAAGGGCCGCTGGAGTCTGTTCTTGTTTGATTTGGACAATGGCATCAGCCCTTCGGGGTATGGGTAAAACACTTGTTTTCTAACTGTTTTTCTTAATAGAACTAAAAATCATTAAAAATGAATCTCTTCTCAAAACAAGATAGCTTTTCAAAAAGGGTACTACTTTTAATCCTCACCCTGTGTGGGTTGAGCGAAAACGGTTTTCAATAAGAAATGTCACCTTTTTCCTGTAAATCTCCCCACTCGAAAGGATTCGAGTGGTCTGGGTTCTAGGGGCCGTTCCTTTGTCGGGACGAAAGCCACGGGGGCCGAGCCTGGAACCTATTCTTGTTTGATAGGGTTGTAGGTGTAGGTCTCCCGGGACTTTCGGGCCCTGTTGGTGTCTTCTGCGTGTAGTACTGAGATTTTTGTGTTCCCGAACTATAAGGGGGTCGGGAACTTCGATAGGCGGAGCCTAGAGTCTGTTCTTGTTTGATAGGGTTCTTAGCACCGGCCTATCGGGTCTCCGAACCCTTATGGTGTCGGTCTTTTCTGTGAGTTTAGTGTTCTGTTGTGGGAGCCGTCTGGTGGACGGTGGCCCCCGGCTGTGTGATTTTCCAGCCTGTGAGTGAGCGTTGGTGTTGTTAGTCGATCTTGTGATCGTGGTTTGGACTATAGCATGCATGAGCCATTTGAGCTCGACAGAGATACGCGGATACTTTCCTCGGTGGGGTCGCGCCCCTCGAGTGCCACTCCGGAGTTGGGCCTGTTACTTGCTATCGCGACTTGTCGACGCAGTCCCTCTGGCTGGTCCAGTTTTGGCAGTCACGGACACCCTACGGTAGACCCGTCCTGTTGAGGATGTGCCGCAGTAGGTGGGCGCAGGTTTGACTGGACCCTATGTGGCAGTCAGTGTAGATTGGGTGACTGTACTTTGGGAGTTAGTAGATCCATCATGTTTCCATCTGTTCCACTCCTTGAGCATCTAGATAGAGGCATAGTAGCTGTAGAGTTACTTTTCCAGCCCTTTCATTTCAGTTTTATATTGTTACTTTATGCCTCTAGTAGACTTAGTGGGCAGACCGTCGGGCTTGTTGGCGACACCCACTGAGAACTACTTGGGACGTAGTTCTCACACCCGTCATGGTGTCTTTTCCCACAGGGACTTCTACTCTTGTTCCTGCTGCTCCAGTTGCTGATCCGGCTGATCGAGGTAAGGGAGTTGCGAGATAGATCCCTACCAGTCGTCGTCGTCCAGAGAGTAGATGTACCCCTTTACTTTTGAGAGTTCATGTTGAGTGACCTTTGTAGTGAGGTATAGAGTTGTATTTTATTTTACTGCTTGAGAGATTTATGTGTTTTGGGGAGGATTTTGAGTTGTATATATTTTCATTTTCAGCAGTTTACTTTCAGCTCTGATATCTGTATAGTATAGTTGATCTTTTGCAGGTTAGTCGCTTCGTCTATACGGGGCTTCCCGTATGGGCGGCGGATCTGTTGGCGAGCCCGGGTCGCAGTTTCGACACCGGGGCGTGACACCTCGGCCACCCCCGCACCTTGGGACTTGTCTGGAGTATGCAGATGAGTAAGGGGAGCCCAATAACTAAATCTGACCCCTCGTGCTCCCTCCAAAGTAGACCAAAAGCCAACTTACCTTTAATGCATAACTTTGAGCATTTCGCAAATAACCCCTTGCATAGCTTACCTCTAACACTTAGCTCCCATCCGTGGGTCACAAATGCGATAAGAACCCTTACCTAAAAGCCTCTCACCTTTTGATTCATAAAATATTAAGGTTTTAGTGAAATTACCCGATTTTCGGCGTATTTCACGCATTTCGAGATGCACGGGTTGCCAATTTGAAAAACGAATTTCGCAACGACGTCCGGCTCGAAGAGACCTATCAAGTAGCATATTTACTTTCTTGATTTGGCGCTCCTAGAAACTCTCGACCCATAAAATACAGTAAATTTTAATATTTTGCACGCATTCCAATGCATCAGGTGGACAAACCCGAATTCCGTCAGTGCCATTGTGTTCAGAACGTCAAAATTAGCTAGAATCGACTACTTATACTGCTATGTTCGGACTTCAGACAGTGAATCGGCCGACGCTTGGTCGAGAGGGGACCGAAATCAGGGGTTGATAAAAGCACTCCAATAAGCCTACCGTTCCGATTGCCATATAACAGATCTTCCAGCAATCCCTACCTACGCAGGTTATGAAAGAAACTACTATACGCTCATCCAATCACTTCTTAATTGGCCTTCGGGTTAACCTATCATTAGCAAGGAATTTTGAAACTTAAGTTGTGGGCCCCGCTTCTTCTTTGCTGTTTTGCTGAAGATCCGACCGTCGGATCGGAAATAGATGAATATCAATCTTACTTATTTCGACGAGACGGTCGCACTGGTGATCTCAGACTTTCGAGATCAGACTCCGATCAAAAAGGCAAAATTAGTGCTCTGAAAACTGTGCAATTTGCACACCGGTTTTCGACCACTTAGGTTTATTTTTATTTTTTTCTCCGTCACAATCATATTTAAATTTCTCAAATTTCATGGTCACTACACAAAATATCTTATAAGTATGAGACCTTTAGTATATTTTTATTTATTTAAAATACATACAAAGAAAAAAGAAAAGAGAGTTATATTGACACAAAAAATTATTAAGCAAATATTAAAATACTGAGGGGGGCCATGACTGTCAAAAAAAAAAAAGAAGTTAAATTGGTACTTAGGACTATTAAGCAATATTAAAAAGTTGAGGGGGGTCATGGTCACTTTGGGTCTTAACATGACTTCGTCCTGCATCTAACAATAACATGATGTTAGATTATTTAATTATTATGTTTGATTGCTTAAATTATGATAAAAATAAATTTAATTAGATAGAATATCTTATTAGAGTATAATTTAATTAGATAGGCTTTTATTTGCTACTCTAATAAATTAATTTAGTTTGTTTATAACAAAACGTATTAGATTATTTTATTTTTCTTTCTTTATTCTCTTCACTATTTTATTTTTTGTTGAAATTTCTATATACTATAACAAATATATAAAATAATATTTATTGGAGGTCCACCACCATAATAAATGATATTAGAGTCATGTTTTTAAGAGAAGAAGGTATCGATGGAGTATAACAGTGCCAACGAATTATTGCACAAGGATTTTTGATATTCAAATATGACAATTATGATTTTTGGTGTGTGAAGATGCGAATATTATTGTGATCTCAATATCTATGAAATTTTGTTGAAAAAGAGTGCAAGAAAGCAACCGGAGAGAATTTGAAAAAAGATGCGAAGACGCTCTTTTTATTCAGCAATCTGTTGACGTCTCAATATTTTTTCACATTACCGGCACTACCCGATCAAAAGAAGCATGAAATACATTATAGAAAGTACACCATGGTAAAAAAAGGTACTCAGAGTTAAAATTCATTTTTTTTTAAAAAAATTTGAAACTTTATTTATGGAAGAAAAAGAAAATATTTAAAATTATAAAATTAGTTATCTTGATGCGTACCTATGGTGAACAAATTACAGATCAAACAATATAATAGTTGAAAAAAAATTAAGAAATTTGATGCAAAAATACGATGATGTTGTTTCTACTATAGAAAAAAAAAAATTATCTAAATTGTCTTATAACGAACTTCTTGGTTCTCTTTTAGCATATAAGGAACAAAAAGATAGAATTAAACAATTTTTTGATCGTGCTTTCCAAAGTAAATCGAAATGCAATGAAAAAGATAAAGAAGATACTTCTAATCGTTAAGCTTCAGCATCTGGTGACCAGGGTAAAGGTCGTGGTTGTGGTTGTGGCTGTGGTCACTACAACAAAACTATACTATAGCGACATTTTTAATTGTTCCTAAAAACTAAAAAAAATGCTGCTGTAAAAAATATCGACACTTGTTATTAGTGTCGCTATATGTGCCGTCGCTAGGGTGTATAGCGATATATTACTATAATATGTCCAAAAAATGTGTCTCTATAACCTAACTTTAGATATAGATGAATTATAAATGAAACACTTGCAAAAAAGTGTCACAAACATATGTCTCTATAACCTAATTTTGTTGCAGTGGGTAGAGGTCGCGGCGGTAGATCGGATGGTTTCAACAACAAAAATGATGAAGAATTAGGTAATCAAAATCAAAGAACTTACAGAGGTAATGATCAGCCCCATATTTATAGAAATATTCAATGCTATTATTTTAAAAATTTTGGTCATATTGAACGGTTTTATCGATTGAAACAACAAAGCACTAATTTTGCTCAAGAAAATAATAAAAACGATAATATATTTTTTGTATGTCGTTCATTATTAGTATTAAATATGTCTCAAAATTTTAGACTCAAATCGTTTCGGACCCAAAACTAAATTTGAAATTAATTATATTAAATTTTATAGGAATTAGATTAGAATTTAGAGTTTTTTTTTTTTTTTTGAGAGAAAGATAGCATGCTATCCGCTTCGTTTATTTTTAAAATAAACTTAGCTGGAAATATGAAACAACTAGATTTCGAACTCGGATCACGAGTATCAACCACCAAATCTTTTGCCACTTGCACTTAGATTAGAATTTAGAGTTGGTATAGACAAAGTGACACAGTACTAGTTCTAAGATGCTTTCCAAGAGTACTAGTTGGCACAGTAGGATTGGTCTTTGAGTTCAACTCGGGTTGCATCTTATAATACAACACTAATTATACTGGGCTTGGAATGCGTGGATCTATATATAGGCACATGAGGGTCACGGTGCATTAGAGATTAAGGTCTGCTATTTGGTGACGGTGCCAAGCCGCGTTGGAGAGAGCCAAGAGACGAGTTGGAATTTCTGTACGGACGTGGTGCCGGTAATTCGTCCGTATTTCAAGAGATATAATTTTGTATTTCGTTTTCAACATTAATAAAATTTTTGTTTCGTTTTCATTTGTGGAGGTAGGCAAGTGACCGAGTCATGTAAATATTATGTATTTTATTTTTCTTCTTCCTTTTTAAATTTTTTTTGAGTGTTTTTATGCCAAACGAATTAGATCTTTTCGACTTTTGTCATAATAATTAGAAAAAATTACTAGTAATATTTGGTATGTCGATAGTGGTTGTAGAAATCACATGAAAAAAAAAAGAAATTTATTAATTTGGACAAATATGATAAAAGACGAGTGACGATTGATGATGGCTATGTTTTGGATGTGCATAAAAAAAGTACAATTGAGATAAATATTTTTAAAATTTAAAAAATAAATAATATTTTATATATTTTCGGATTGAATTCCAATCTTTTTAGTGTAGGTTAATTTTTGTAAAAGATTATTCGCTTATTTTGTAATGTTACTAGAGATAAAAATAAAAGGAATTTACTTTTTAAAGTTCCGATGACAAAAAATAAAATTTTTTCTATTTATATTGCAATGAAAGTAGTGCTAGATGATAATTGGTTATGATTATATAGATATGATCAGTTGAGTTTTAAGGGGCTAGATCTATTACATAAAAAGAATATGATTGATGGTTTGTTTATGGTACATAATAATAATTTTGTATGTTAAAGTTGTGTGTTAGAAACATCACAGGGTTTCTTTTCCAAAAATTGGAGAGCCAAAGAACCATTAGAATTGATACATGTCGATATTTGTGGGCTAATACAGACACCGTCGCTCAATATTAATTACTACTTTGTGGTTTTCGTGGATGACTACCGTCAGATGTCTTAGATTTATTTATTAAAAATAAATGCGAAGACTTTGATGTTTTTTAAAAATTTTAAAAATCGGTTGAAAATGAATCTTTTATATATATATATATATATATATATATATATATATATATATATATATATATATATATATATATATATTTCTTTCTAAAAGATAATTGAAATTGAAAAGAATTTATCAAAATAATTGATACTGATTAGTTGTAAATCAAAATTTTTTTTTATACCATTAAGGAAAGGAAACACATTGAGATTAAATACAAAATTAAGAACCAAAATAAAAAATAAAAAAAAGGGGGTTCAGCAATCCCCCTCCTACTTACTTCTTTCTATTATGACTTTGACTCCTGGGTTTCACTCCTACAGCTTGCTTTGGTACAATAGTAAATAAAAATAGGAAAGAAAGTCAGTCAGCGGGTGGAGCAATCCGAGTTCCCCAATCCGAGCAAGCAACCACTTCTATGCCTCAACAATGGCTCCCTTCCTCTTTTTTTTTTTGAGGAATGCTATCTGTACACCCAATCATGGGTGTACATCTTACACCCCCACCCATCCAAAGGTGGGAGACTTCTCCACCCATCACATCAAGTGATGGGTGGAATTCACCCCACCCTGAGATGGGTGGGGTGTAAGATATACACCCCTTTTGGGGTGTATAGTTAGCCTTTGCCTTTTTTTTTCCGTAGTTATTATGTTAGAACTCTATGTATAGATCGAGGAGAGAATTTATTTTTAATAAGTTTGAAAATTTTTGTGAAGCTAATGGTATTCGCAGGCATTTGACGACCAGTTACACTTCTCAGCAGAATGACGTTACCGAGTACAAAAATCAAAGTTTAGTTGAGATGGTAAAAAATATGTTAAAAGCGAAAGGGCTCGAATAAATTTTGGGCAGAAGTGGTGTTTACTGCAACATTATAGTAACCATGAAAATTAAATGTTTTAAAACTCAGAGAAATATAATTTCTAGAATTTCTTGAAATTAAAAATTCAAAAATTCGAATATATAAGGGTTCTTCGCGATGAAACAGCTAATTTGATAAAACGAGACTCGATCTCGATAAAGTAAGATTGCTACCTAAATGGTCTCATCGAACTGAATGTCGTGGTGGAGTTTGATTTTAGTTTCAACGAAGCAAAAACACATAGAAAAGCGAAATGAGAGATTTTCAGTGGCTTTTATGGAAAACATGCGATATTTTATCTATCGTTTCGCACGAAATTTGACGGAGAGGTGCCCACACATGAAGCACACGTGCTGTGAAGGACTCATGATAAAATAATAAGACAATCGGGACTTATTTGTGATTAACCTGTGGGTTATGGGATTCTCAACAGTTCGATCATATCCAAGACTCAAACGATTCGTTTGGCCAAGACCAAGCAATTTGTCCAACTTGCTCCTTCCTGATGAAAATCTCTTTAAATCTTCTTTAAGTTGGAATATGGTTTTCGTGATCTCCAATTTTTCTTGCCGAGCCTCGGAATAGAGCTTCAAGAAGTAATTTGCTTTATCCACCAACTTTATATGTTCCTTCTCGAAATGCTCGTTTTTCTCTTGAAGGGAAGTATGTATCTTGATCAAATTGTCTCTTTCCTCTTCAAGAGCTTAATTTTGAGAGAGAAGTTGCTTTGTTTGATTATTCTTCAAGATCCCACAACTTTCTTCTCAAATTCTTGTTATGCTTCGCCAATTTTTTTGAATCCCGTAGCAATTTATGGTAGGCGAGAGCAAAATCTCCACCTTCGGAATCACTTGGTTCATCATCCGATGCAATTTTTTCATTCAAGGAGGAGATGGACAATGGACCAGAGGAAGTCGATGAAAAACACACAAAGGGTGAAGTTATGGTCGCAATAAATGCCGTGGCGTGTGTATCCTTATCACTAGAAGACGACTCGTCAGAGAAGGAAGAGTCATCCCACGTGACGGCTTGCATTGCCTTCTTCTTTGACGGATTCTTGTTGGGACACTCCGTTGATATATGGCCAAAGCCTCTGCATTTGAAGCATTGGATTTGTTCCTCGGTGTTCTTCTTTTCCTTCGAAGAACCCTCTTGCTTTCTTGTTTTATAACTAGAAAATCCTTTGCCTTTCTTGGACTTAAAGAAGGATAATGATTTGCTTGAATTACCTCTTATAAAGTTTCGGCGAAATTTTTTTGTCAAGAGTGCAAGTTGTTTCCCGAAATTCTCCATTGATAGATCATCATCAGCGTTTGAGGATGATGAATCCGTGTCTTCTTCTTTTATTGATTTCAATGCCATACCTGAAGACTTAGAAGAAAAAAAATGATTTCCAGCAGAAGAGTTAGTAGGAAAAGTCATTTATAAGTTTGAAATGCACCAACTAATTCTTCTACTTTGATCTCATCCGGGTGTTTTACTGTTTCAATAGCTGCAACCTTAGGACGAAACCTTTCAGGAAAAGTTCTCAAAATTTTTCTTACAACCTTAGATTCTGAGATATTCTCTCCCAAGTTAGCAGATGTCTTGCAATCGTGTATAATAATATGTGAAAGATTTATTTTCTGCCATATAAATAGAGTCAAACTTGCTCGTAAGCATCTGCAGTTTTTGAATCTTCACTAGCCGGAAACTCCATTTATATTTTTGGGCTGAAGCAGTTAACACCGCTGTCTATGTGATCAATCGTATCTATTTGCGCCCGGGTACTTTAAATACACAATATGAGCTATGGTTATGTAGAAAACCGAATATCAAATATTTTTGTATTTTCAGGAGTCGTTGCTATATTTTATGCGATCGTGAAAATCTTGAAAAATTCGACTCTCGTAGTGACGAAGGAATTTTTATGGATTATTCTACAAATAGTAGAGCATATCAGGTATTTAACATTGAATCTAAAACGATGATAGAATCTATCAATGTTAAAGTAGATGAAACTTTCCATTTTTCTTCTGATAAATCTACTCCTGATATGTTTCTTGATGATGAATTGCCTGCTAATGATATTGCATCGGTACATGATGAATCTTCTGAAAATTGTGATGCATCTCATGGTTCTTCAAGTTCATCTAATGTGCAAGAATCATTGCAAATTCCCCCGAGTACTGCGTTACCTCAAACACTTCGAATCTCCAAGGACCATCCTGAATAAAACATTATTGGAGACCCTCAAGAAGAAGTTAGAACTCGGAGACAGTTAGAATGTGGAGTCGCCTGCTACGTCTCCATGATAGAACCGAAGAATATTGATGAAGTACTTCAGGATGACTACTGGATTGAAGCAATGCATGAAGAGCTTAATCAATTTGAAAGGAACAAAGTCTGTGAATTAACAAAGCCCCCAAAGCACCAAAACATCATCGGTACTAAATGGATTCTCAAGAAGAAGAAAAATGAAGACGGTACCATTATGAGGAACAAAGCACGTTTGGTTGCTCAGGGCTACTCACAAGTTGAAGGAATAGACTTTGATGAGACTTTCGCCCCGGTTGCCCATCTCGAGTCCATTCGTATCCTTTTCGCTATTACTTGTCATTTCAAAATTAAGCTTTTTCATATGGATGTTAAGAGCGCATTTTTAAATGGTTTTCTAAACGAAGAAGTTTATGTGGCTCAACCGAAAGGTTTCATTGATCATAAACTTCCAAACCATATTTTTCGATTGAAAAAGGCTCTTTACGGACTAAAACAAGCACCGCAAGCATGATACGAAAGATTGACGAAATATCTTTTGGAAAAAGGCTATACTCGAGGGGGTGCCGATCGGACACTCTTTGTGAAGCATTCTCAGGATAACTTCATTGTGGCTCAAATCTATATGGATGACATCGTGTTTGGAGCTACGAGAAACAACGATGCTTCAAAATTCGCCGAAACAATGGAAAGCGAATTTGAGATGTCAATGATGGGCTAGCTTACGTGTTTTCTTGGATTGCAGGTTAAACAATGTGAAGATGGCATTCATTTGTGTCAATCCAAGTATGCGAAGGAGTTAGTTAAGAAATTCGGATTAGAAAATTCTAAAGACCATCCGACTCCTATGGGAACTAGCAATAAAGGATTAGGAAGTGAATCTCATGGAGAGAGTGTAGACAAGAAACTTCACAGAAGTATGATTGGAAGTCTACTCTACCTTACTGCTAGTCGCCCGGATATTTCCTTCAGTGTTGGGATTTGCGTGAGATATCAGTCAGCACCGAAGGAAATTCACCTGAAAGCAGTGAAAAGGATCATCCGGTATGTCGAAGGTACAATCAATTTCGGAATGTGGTTTCCTATGGGCACATCTCTCGATATTATAGGATATTCAGATGTCAATTGGGCTGGATCAGTGGATGACCGAAAGAGCACGAGTGGTGCATGTTTGTATCTTGGCCATTGTCTTGTGGCATGGCATAGTAAAAAGCAAAACTGCATTGCTCTCTCTACTGCCGAGGCGGAATACATTTCAGCGGGAAGCTGCTCAACTCGATTGATTTGGATGAAGAGTGTATTGAGTGATTTACGCATTCCTGCGAACTCGGTAACTATTTTGTGTGACAACACTAATGCCATTAATATTTCCAAAAACCCTGTGTTGCACTCTAGGACAAAACACATTGAACTTAGATATCATTTTTTAAGAGAGCTAGTTGAATCCAGTACTTTGCAAATTGCTTATGTTTTAACTGATGATCAATTAGCTGATATTTTAACAAAACCTTTGGATCAAAAATGTTTTATTCATTTGCGAAAAGCAATTGGTATGCTTTATTTGAAATAATCGATTTTTGAACCATTGCTTAGGTTAGGTTTTGTTTGTGTTTTTGTTCTTTTTGTTTGTAATATAGAACATTAATTGAACATTAGCATAATTGACTTTAATTGCATCTTTTCATATCTTGAGAAATTTATTATGATTTAGATATCATTATAACTCATTTGATGTAATAATCTAGAAATTAAAGACTTTAAATTTACTTTGGAATTTATAAAATTAGTAATTTTGGCAAAATTTGGGGACATAGTGGATCAATAGTGGCCCAGAAATATCGACTTTTGATCGGGGCTTGATCTCGAAAATCCGAGAGCACCATTGCGATCGTTTCGACGAAACATGAAAAGTTCATATTCACATGTCGGCGATCCAACGGTCGGATCTTCCGCAAAATAGCGAAGAAGAAACGGGTCCCACAACTTAAGTTGTGAATAGTAACCCCTATTTTAAATGACCCTTCGATCATCATCGGCCGTTTCACTGTCTGAAACCCTGGCATAGGGGTATGAGTAGTCGAACCTAGTTAATTTCGACGTTCTGAGTGCAATGGCACTGACGGATTTCGCGTTTGGCGATCCGGGTGCATCGAAGTGCGTGCATCAGACTATAATTTGTCAAGTTAAATGGCCCGAGATTTTACTAGAGCGCCAAACTAAACAAACAAATACGCTACTTGACAGGTCTCGACGAGCCGGACGTCATGGCGAAGTCTGTTTCGCAATTCGTCGAGCGGATTTTCTCGAAAAGCGTGAAAAACACTGAAAAAGCAAGTATTTTTGGAAAATACCTAATATTTTATGTGTCAAAGTTAATAAGATTAAAACATCAAGGTGTTGGGTGCATTTTGCACCTATTGTGAAGAACTCGGAGGCTAGGGTTGAGTGTGAACCGGGTTTGAGGTTATTTTGCAAAGAATCTTGCATTTATGTTATTGTGTCTCTTAGTCTTCTTTGGATACATGCCCGAGGGGTCAGTGAGGAATACAAGGCATCAACCTTGTCTCTGTAATTCTCACTTGGATGCCCGAGTGCTGGGAGGCTCGAGAGACACAAGCCCTTTAGTGTTAATCCGAGAGAGAAGGAAGAAGAAGAAGGTTGGAAGTAACTTCTTCCAACTTGAACCCTAGAGGTCCTGTGGTGTTCCCTGGTGTCTGAGGAACCTTCTGGAGGATTGCCGAGGTTGCGCGAGGTGGGAGGAGTAGAACCGGCTTCTTCCCATCTTCATCAATTCCGGCCAAGGTAAGCTCCCTCAAACCACAAGTTGTTTGCACCCTAGACCCATAGCAGTAGCTTAATTAGGATATAAGGATGCTCCCTGAACAAGCCCGAGCCCCCATGCATGTTGGTTAGCCGGCGGGAGCAAGGTCTCGCCGGAAACCTAGAATAGCTCCGCCTCGGAAGGACTTTGCAACCGATGAACCAAAGTGGGAAATTAAATGATGGGCTTGGACTGTAGGAGCCAGTGATAATCTCCACCAAAATTGGTGGAGTTTGATCAAGAGAATTGATTGCAGATTGAAACCCTAGATTTTCGGGTTTTACATGTTGGCCGAGCCTTGCGCTCCGGCGCCGGTGAGCTCCTCCGACGCCGGCCACCTGCCCAGAACTCTTCCTGGGAGTGAGGGGATCTCAACCATGCACTTGCATGGCATCCATGCATTCCGAAACCTCGGGTGCCATGGATGACCCGAGATGGGATCAAATCTTTGCCGCCGGCGCTCCGGCCATCTCCGGCCGGGGAGGGATGGTCGGGAAGCTTCCTATGGTCCTTTAGGACTATTCCATCCATGTTGGAGAGCTTCATAATGCCTCAGTAAAAATCCGCCATTATTGGTGGGAAGCTCCAAACCGAGCTTGCTCGCCGCCCGCCGCCGCCGTGCCCTGTCGCCGGGCATGGGTCCAGGCGAGGTTGTTTTGAGTTTTAGCATCCAACTGGTCAAGTTGTTTGGTCCCAGAGCCCTGTAAGGATGATCACGATTTTCAAAGCAAAAAGCTTCATTGTCTTCTTCGTTGCTCCGGCCAAGCCAGACTGTAAGCTTGGCCCAAACTTGCTGGGAATGTAAATTTAACTCATAGATGCATTTCCTTTCAAGTTTGAAGGTTTTTGATGCAGTGGTTGCAGAGAGCCAACTCGGGCAAGGTAGTGTGTGCTTGTTTGTATAGAATGCATATTAGGTGTTTGATAAAATGCAACAGAGAGAATTTAGTTGGAATTTGGCTTCGATGTAAATATGAAAATTTCTCCAAATGATTCCCGGAGCTTGATGCTCACTTCAGATCAAAGTTGATCTGTGTGGATTAACATTTGGAGCATTGTGTATGTTGTTAGTGAGCACGGTGTTGGATCTGGTTGATCCAACTGTGCTGGGCTGCAAATAGGGCAAGCCCTGTGATTCTTGAGTCATTTTAAGCATATGGTTTAAACAGAATTTGTTTTGGCTCCATAGAAAAATAGTTATAGTATAAACAAGCTCTAGGTTAAAGTTTTGGCCCAAAGTCTGTTCTGGGCTGTTTGCGAAGTCGCGACAGTGAGCTCTTGACTAATTTGGGGTCACTGGACGCGATGCTCGCGTTAAAAATTGATTTTGATAAGCCGGAGAAACAAAAATGCTTTAAGGCTAGGTTAGAGAAGAAATTTATGGCCCAAAGTTTTCCTCGGGCTCCGTGCTGCCGCAAATGGGTGAGCACGGTGTTCAGCAAGATAAATGTCACCCGCTGGAAGTGACGGTTCATAAAAATGAGCTTCCAGTTGAAAGAACGAGCGAAAACAGTGCTCAAATGACACTATTATTTAAATAATTAGAGGTTTTAAGTTGATCTGGAGAAGATCTGGGTTTATGTTAGGGTTAGTGGGACAAAGTTGATCCCTGATCATTATTTTGATTCAGGTTTACTCGGTGACTCTGGTTCTGAGCATACAGTGGATACAGTTATCGCCTGCAATTTGTCAGGTGGGTTTATCTTCGGTCCGGGCTTTATCATTTCGGCCCTCTGGGGTATAGTATTGGTTGGACCCCTGTCCTTGTAGCCTAGTTGATAATTGAGCCTGTCTTCCTTTTGATCAGTTCTGGTTTTGCTATAAACATGTTTTAGTCAACCCATGTTTTGTCTCCAAGCATCGCAGAGTCGCCGGAGTCTGTTCTTGTTTGATAGGACGAAGGCATAGCTCTTCGAGGTTTGCACACAAAATATGTTTTCAAATTGTTTTCCTAAAAAGATTTTTAGTTCTGCATGATTGATTCTAAGTTGCTTCCAGATATTATGACTTATTTCTGGACATTTGCCATGCCTGATTGGTCATTTGCTAGGTTATATACCTGATTATCAGTACTTCCTGATTATATCTGATCCATGATATATATTCTTGCATATAAGTTGAGACTCAGTTGGTTTCTGATATTGCATTCTTGTTATCCTGATTATATCTGATCCATGATATATAGTTGGTGATTATTCCTGCATGTGAGTTGAGATTCAGTTGATTCTGATATTGCATCCTAGTGGGGATTTCCCGGCTTGTTGCCGATTACCCGGTCAGTGGACCGAGAGCTTGAGCATTTGCATTATGATCGAGCCTGCTTTCCGTTGATCAAATGCTACACTGCTAAACACATAGTTTTATTCAACTTATGTTTTTACTGAACATCGTAGGGTCGCCTGAGTCTGTTCTTGTTTGATAGGACAAAGGCAAAGCTCTTCGAGGTTTGGACCTAAAACCTGTTGTCAAAATGGTTTTCTCAAAAATATGTGTTTAGTTTTGTATGGTTGGTTAGTCTGCATGATTGATGTTTAGTTGCTTCCTAGTACTATGATTTGATTCCTGGATATTTACTATATCTGATTATCAGCACTTCTGATCCATGTTATATCATTGCTGCTTCTTGCATTGAGTTGAGATTTGTCTTGCATTGAGTTGAGATTTGTCTTGCATTGAGTTGAGATTTGTTGTTGGCCTTGCACTGAGTTGAGATGTTGTTATCCTATTACTGTTGCATCCCAGTGGGGATTTCCCGGCTTGTTGCCGATTACCCGGTCAGTGGACCGAGAGCTTGAGCATTTGCATTATGATCGCCCGCACCGTTGTACTTCACGAACATTGCCGGGGTCGCGCCCCGTGGATATTGTTCTTTACCGGTAAAGTGGTCAGCAGTGGCGACCCGTGACCCCCAGGGGGGGAATGTCAACCAGGTGGTGCCAGGTGGGCAGTTTGCCTGAGGTCTTGTAGACCAATATGGTGGCTTGTGATTGGGTAACTTGTTATTTTAGTTATTGATGCATGTGTTGCCTGTTTAGCCTGTTTTTGTCATAACCTGCTTTTATCATATCTCATGATTACCTGGTTCCTGCTATAGTTATCAACCTATGCTTGCTCCAAGATTTTGTAAGTTTGCTTTATTTACAGCTTCAAATACATATCTGCTTGTCCTAACATGTGATTATTACTATCCTCTAGTATTGTATACCAGTAGGTACGATCTGCTATTTCTCGGCTCGTCGTGCCCACTGGGATACACTCCGGTGTGTCTCACACCCTCGGGTGACTGTTTTTCAGGTCGAGCGGGGTTGGGATGTCGGGACGAATTGGCGAGGTATCGATATAGAGGTTGACCCTGGACAGCCGAAAAGTTATGTAATAGATGTTTGAAAGAAAGGAAATTGTATTTCAGTTGTATATTTGTAAAGATAGTTGTAAAGTTACTTGTTGTTGTTGTTTGTAGTACGTAGTTAGTACTTTGATGTTGTTGCCAAGCTAGCCGTGCATATATAGAAAAGGCTCAATTCCATAGGGAATTGGGACTCTTCTATATATGTGGTGGTCTGTCATTGCCCTGGCTGTTTTTGCAACTCTGATTTAAAAAAAAAAAAAATTTTATACAATGGTTTTTGAACTCGGGGCGTGACATTTGATGCAATGATTATTTACATCAATTATTTCATCTTTAATTGATCAAAGTCAATCCCTCATTCAATGATCTCTTGGTATTATTTTTATCTTATTTGATAATTGAAATAAGTATGAACACGAGATCAATTTTTGGTTGAATACTTAATATCTCATATAATTGATAGCCAATTGAGGGGGAGTTTATTAAAATTTTTCATACTCAAAAGATGTGGAAAGAGTTATATCCCTTAGTAGAGTGTGAAAACTATCACCACATGGAGGAAAGAGCTACCACCTCGGTCGTCCGAGTACTGTGTGCAGCTATCACATGTTTACCAAGCATGGTGATAATGTTTATTTGATAAAATACTTTTTGGAATATTTGATTCTGTCAAATTCCAAGATTGGTATAAGATGGAATTTTATATTAAAAGATGCTCAAAGAGCCACTCCCTAAATATATTGACTAGATAATATTATTTGACTTACTAGGGATTTCAAACATCTATCGATCTTGGTGCTTTATTTTCTTAGCTCAATTGATGATTCGATAAATTCATTACTCATAAGATCGTGTTTAATGTTTTTGAGCTTGTTCAACTTTAGAGGTTATAAATTTTATAAATTTTCATTTCTTTATTTGGGATATATTGATAGATTTCTCATAATCTAATTCTTTTCATATGAAACGATACTTTTTGTTTAAAGTTGATATGCAAGAATGCTTACATACTTTTTCTGGATTTTCTAAAATTTTTATGATATTTTCTGAAGAAAAAGTTGCAGGCAGTCCGGACTGAAGGTCAGTTTGGATCCCGAACGATGGGATTTTCTTCGCGAAGCCGATCTGGACTGACCTCTTAATCCGATCCGGACCGCGGCTAAGGTTTATATCAAAACAAAAGGTTTTAATTTCTTTTTCCCTACAAGCTTTTGGTATTTGGTTTCCTGCGTTTCTCTCTCTAGAATCTGAAGCTCTTGGATTTATTTCAACTGGTTTTTCTCTCCATCCAAGTAAGTATTTTGATCAAATCTCGGATATTCACAGTTTTTGCTTGTGTTCATCAAAATGTGATGGATTTCATGCTACGATTTCAATTTTGCACGGTTTTCAATCAAATTTCTTTTGAAATCTGAACTCTGGATGCCTAAGAAAATTTGCTATGATTGTTTGTTGCATTCTAAACGGATTTTTGAGCTTCGATTTCAGAAAGTTTAATTTTAGGATAATTTTTGAGATTTTTCGAAAATCATGGAATTGATCTATTTTTAAAATTTCTTTTGCAAATCTCTCTTGATTCCTAGTTTCTACATGTGATAAGGACTATTTGGATACAATTTGTCAAATATTTGGAATTAAACAAAATTTTCCATGTATTTGAGTTCTTGCTCACAGAACATATTCAAGATAGCACTTGAATGGATAATCGTGTTCATCATTGCTTTGGTCAGCACTCGTGTGATGAACAAATTGAAGCGAGCGAAAAAGAATCAAGGAGAACCCGAACTCGTACCATTAGATGGCTCGGAAACAGAATCCGAGGATTAGGAGAAGACAGTAGAAGGAGCGAAAGAAACAGCAGCATCGAAGACATTGTCTGTTTCAAAAGGCAAAATGCCAGCTTCTGGAAAAGGCAAGTCTACATCTCCAACTACTGTAGAAAAAGGGAAAGCCCCCATGGAACCAATCTTAATGAAGAGAAAGAGTGTTGAACGGAAAAGAGGACGATCTCGTGGAATTGAGATCGAGGAACCACTTGCCAGCGAGCAATCTCCTGTTGAAGAAGATGTTATTCAAATCAACTCAGAAAGGATGAAAGCTTTTGAGAACCGAGAGTGCATTGGTGAACGACATGTAAATGTCGTGGCTCTTCGAGACCGTTCAACGGCTTTTGGAATTTTGTTTGATAAAGCCAATTTTTCTCGAATTTGCCACTTTTCAGAGTCTTCTGGATATTGTCTTCACTTGATAAGGACTTTTTATACTTGTGCACAACAGCTTCAAGAAAATGAGGGTGGACCTATGAAGTTTCACACTTCGGTCCGGAACAAAAAGCTTGTCATTACTCCACAACTTATTGGAGAAGTATTGGGTATGCTTTCTCAACTTGATGGAGTTCATTATATGAAGGGTCAAATTTTGACCACAACTGTCACGCCCCGGGTGTAAACCAGAACCCGGGCCCGTCCACAGATCCGCCGTGCATACGTAATTTCCCGTGTACACGAAGCGTCGGTAACCTGCTTAGATATAAAAGATAATAAAAGAGCATAAAAATAGAGCGGAACTAAAACTACTACATCTCAGACTGAAGCTGGAAATAAAGTAAAGTACAACTGTAAATAAGTACAAGTGTCTCTCCCAGCTCACCAATAAAATATACAAACAGCTGGCTAAAGCCAGACCCAAAAATAAAGGTACAAACACAACTGTCTGAGAAGATAGGGGTACATCAAAAGTCCAGCTAGCACACAGTTGGGTGAAAGATCTATCTAGTCAGCAATTCTCTTACCTCGATCCGCCGCTGATGGCCCAGCAGCTCCCACAGACGACTCTGCAAAACAAAGGGGGAAGAAAAGACAACAAGAATAGGGGTGAGAACTACTATAAAAACAGTAGCCTCCCCTAGTGGGTTAAGCCTCAAACTCTGACGTGCCCACTAGGTCTACCAGAGGAAAAAAGGGAAGGAGAGGTTGTAAGCTATAAACAGAATTGCTGATAAAAATGAAGCTACCACTACTATGCCTCTAAATGCCGAGCCAAGAAAACTAACTAACTGTATGCATCAGTATATGTGTCTGCCTTAATAAACCCAATCCAATCACCGGTAAAAATCGGTACTGCCTGCTCTGCTGGCCTCATCGGGTATGCCAGCCTACGCATAACACCGATGTAAAGAAGGAGTCTCAAGGACTCAAAGACTGTCCGTCGCACACTCCGGAGTGGCAGTCGAGGGGAGCGACCCATACGAGTAAAGTAACAAGTCACAAGTATCGTAATATAGCAGGACTGGATCACGACTCTGATCGAAGTGGAAAATCTATCCACTAAAGAAAACCCGATCCCCCCAATCTGATGCAATAGTAAACGTCCGGTCAACCGCCCAATGTCCGCGGTCGCCGCAATACCCCATAAATCCCCAGTCAAGTCCAACCTGTCATCCCTAATCCGATGCACAAGTCATCATCCGGTCAACCGCCCAAGTCCGCGGTCACCGCAATACCCTGCCATCAAGTCCAGCCTGTCCCAGACCCCAAGAATCCGACTACACTATCCCAAACCCCCTACTCACACCCGAGCTACAAGTATCCTGAGTCTAAAATAAAAAGGAAAAAAGTAGAAAACATGGTTTCTCCTAAGTCAAATTCCAGCATGATAGTATAGCAGAAAAAGGTGGCCTATCTAGATGTCCATACAAGCATGCAAGTGTCCTCATGGTGATAAAAGAAAGACATGTATCGTTGTTCTCACATTAATTAGAGCATGCTAATCCAGGATAATAATAGATCTCATAAGAACACTAAGTATTAACATAGCACATATCCAATCTATACATGCATGCATGTTACCCACAATGTACTAGTCGGCAATCAACAACGGGGATCACTCTAATATTCCTAGTGAGTAAGTCAAAATATGAGGTCTGTTGGGTTATACTATAATAAGGATCTAAATGGGGGAAAAACCACCTAGAGGGGGGGTGAATAGGTGTAAACGATAAACACTCAAAAATCTTTGCGTAATAAAAATTCAATGCGGAAATGAAAATAACACGCAAGATTTTTACGTGGAAAACTCCAAAACCAGGAGTAAAAAAACCACGGGACCGATAACACGGTGAAATCAACTAAGATTATAACACGTACAAAGGTGATATAACGCACTCACAGACGGCTCAACCTTTTTCCATACGCTCCGAGTTGATCTTCTCCGCTCGCTCCGCAACGCGCCTCGAATCCACGATTTGCGTCCAACGCCGAATCCACGGCGTCCAACGTCGAGTCCACGACGTCTGACCGAATCCACGGTCTCCACCAGGTAGTACGTCTCGATCACACGAACGTACCTCGCTCTGAATCCACGAGAGTGGTAGCACCTTGAATCCACAAGGCCACGCGAATCCACGCGCCGATTTTGGGAAAAATCGTTGTTTTGTTGGTGGTGATGATCCGCCGAATACTTAGATCAAAGATAGATCGGTAAATGCCATCTAAGTATTCATTAATTTGATTCTACTCAAAATCTGAGTATGAAAATCTAGAATCAAATTAATTAATATAGATGAAGAAACATAGAATCAAATCTAGTTATTTCCTTTCTTCTCTATATGTGGATCTCTAAGTTTTTCTCCGTTAATTTTTATCTGTCATTTCCCAAAGATAAAACTTAGTGTGGATTACCCTAAAAAAATAGAATTAGGGTTTACTTATAGGTTAGAAACCATTGGAAGAGGATAAGAATCAAAAGCTGATTGTAACAGAATTTTTCCCGCACGACGGTCCGGACCGGATTAGCTCGTTCAGGACTGTCGTTGTTTTTCAGAGAATTCATGAAAAATCAAGGTTCGGGGTCCGGAACGAAATCCATGGTCCGGACTGTTCATGCAGTTTCAATAAACTCCACGTTCGGGGTCCGGAACAAAATCCTATGGTCCGGACTGTTTATATATGCAGTTTCACCAAAATCCACATTCGGGGTCTGGAACAAAACAGGGATGTTCAGGACTGGATTTGTGCATGAACTACCAACGTTCGGGGTCCGGACTGTAGTTCCCTGTTCCGGATCCTGAACATGTAACTTGTCCAGTTTTTGATTTTTATGCGATTAAAAACCCATCCAAGTGTTTCTACATTATAAGAAGTATTCAGATCACCAATAATGTTTAGTTAAACTTACCTGATCATATTGAATTCTTCTTTCTTGAGATTGAGGTATATGATCCAAGTTTCTTTATCTTCAATCTTCAAGACTTAAATACTTTCACGAAATACGCCAAAACTAAAATCCTTAACAATCTCCCCCTTTGGCGATTTCGTGACAAAACGGAGATCCACTTAAGAAAATTCAAAAAGATATTTTTGTTGCTATCACCATACAACAAAAATTTACATTTGAGATCCAAATAAAACAAATATATGAGATAAACTCCTAAAACAAACTCTAGACTTAGACGTTTGTACTCTCTGCGAAAAGAAGTAATTTTGACAAGAACGATCGTTAGATACCTCAAGAATTTTTGCATTCAAAAACCAAACAAAGATAGAGTTTATACTCACCATGACATTTATGAACTCAGATATGTAATAAGATCATAATCAGAAATAGACATATCTTCTAAGCAATAAAATCCAAATGTCATAAATTTGTTAGTAATCAAACAACTTGTTAGTAATAATACATGCCCAAATAGTTAGTCAAATAGTTAGTCGAGGCATGCATTCATTCACAATACAAAACCAAAAGTTGCTTTGATACTTACCTTCTAGAGTTCAAAGTTCAAAGTTCTCACAAACCATTGTAACCATTGTTTCATTGTTCAGATCTCTCTCCCCCTTTTTGTCACTAAAGTAGCCAAAATTACAAAATAAAGGGGAGGTAAAAGTTCAAATAGAAAATGTAAGAACTAAGACTAAAAAACCTGCAAAAAGAAAATTAAAAAAAATCAATCATCGGACTCTGAGTCCTCAGAGCTACTACAACCCATTTTCGAAAACATCTTCTTGACTAACTTAGTCATTGGCGTGAACTTCTTTGTCAAGGTGATCTGGGCTGCTGTGATGAGTTCAAGTTCATCAGAAATTCGCTTATGCTCTTTAGTTATTTGCTCTTGTTCAAACGATAAACGTTGTTGCTCCTTATAAATCGAAGTAACAGACGCTTCATCATCCGACAAAGGTACTTGTCGTGAAGGTGACGCAGAAGTGCCGACGGAGGGTTTCGTCGCGCGAAGAGGAGTTGGGGTGGCATGAGGTAGTTTATGCAAAGACTTAACGACTGTTGACTCATTAATCATACCTAAACATTGTTGATAAATTGTCGAGCTGATATCAACCTGGAATTTCTTTAAAATCCCCATTATGATCAATGGGAATGGTAGTCTTTCCGTGGGATGAGGATAATCGACATACCTTGTCATCCTATTCCAAATGATGTATGGAATATTGATATTTAACCCCACTGCTTCTGACGGATGCCCTAAGAGATATAAGAATAGCATTTGATCCCATCTTAAGACTTTCGTCTGCATGTTTGGAAGAATATTGTAACATGTGATGAAGTTGAGGAACCGATACTCAAGTCGAAGTTCTTTGGATTTGATAGAATTGCCCGTTGACTGAGTTTCCTCCAAACATATTCCCCTTACAACAGTTTGCCACATCATATTCGTCAAACTCCTTCCTTTTAAGTAGTTTATCCCTGACCTGCTAGATTGCATTCCTAAGACTTCGCCAATCAGTTGTGGAGTTATTTTAAGTCGTGTCCCTTGGACATTCGTATAAAACTCCATTGGACCGTCTTCATTTTCTTGAAGGTACTGTGCATTTGTGTAGAAAGTCCTTACCCGATGCAAACACTAACCAAGCATTTCTGGGAATCTGCACACTTGAAGAAGATTGGCTTGTTCAATCAAATTACCAAACTTCGGGGAGTGGTCTCGTAGAGCCCCAATGTTAACATGTCTTTCGCCAATGCATTCACGATTTTCAAAAGCCCTCAGACGGTCAGTATTAAGAGACACTTGTTCCTCACGGGGTGGTGAATCAGGAGCTATTGGTTCGTTAATTTCAACCCCCCGTGCTCGTCCTAACCGTCCAGCTAGTCTCTTTCTTTTCATCGAGATAGAGGATGATGGCATTGGTGCTTTGCCTTTGTCCACAGCAGAAGGTGCTGTCTTTCCCTTTGGTGAACCAGGGGACTTCCCTTTTGACTTAATAGGCGTTGGTTCATCGTCCATCAATTCGTCCCAGTTCACATCTTCCTTATCAGATTCCGTCTCTGAGTCATTAACGAGGACAAACTCACCTTTTCGTAGAGTTTTCTTCGCTCTTTTCAATTTGTTCATTACTCTAGTGTGAACCATAGCAGCAAGAAGAACGATGATCAATGAAAACACCATTGTTGCTATTCTGAGAGAAACCTGCGAGCACGAACTCAAGAACATGAAAAAATTATTTATTTTCAAAATTTGAAAAATTATACATAAACAATCATTATTATGTAGAGAGACTAGGAATCCAATTAGTTTTGCAAAAAGAATTTTAAAAATAGATCAAACCCATGATTTTCAAAAATTCTTATTATATGCCCTAAAACCGAATTTTCAGAAATCGAAGCATAAAAATTCGTTAATCAAGAGAATATTTAGCATATAATCAAAACTAATCTACTCAGAGTTCTTATTTCAAAAGAAATTTGACCAAAAACCAATCTCAAACGAAAAAGATATAAGATTTTCATACATGTTTTGAGAAAAAAGAGAAAAACTGTGAAAAACCGAAGTTTTGATCATAGAAACTTACTTTAATCCGAAGAACTCGAGTTGGAAAGGCTCCAAATTGATTGATTTCTAGAGAGAGAAGCTCTGGAGACTTGGAAACAAAAGATTGTAGTAAAAAGAAATCAAATCCCTTTTGTTTCTTATAAAACCCTAGCCGCGGTCCGGAACGGATCAAGAATCCAGTCCGGAACGGCTACCCGCAGAAATTTTTGCGTTCGGGATCTGGAACGGATATTCCGGTCCGGATCGGCTCCAAACTTTTTCTTCAGAAAAATTTAGGAAAATTCCAGAAAATCCAGAAAAAGTATGTAAGCACTTTTGCATGTCAACTTTAAACAAAAGTCATCATTTCACATCAAAAGAAATAGATTATGCTAAATCTATCAATAATATCCAAGTAATGAAACGAGAATTTATAAAAATTAAATCCCTTAAAGTTGAACAAGTTCAATAACATCTATCATGATCTTATGAGTAATGCGTTTATCAAATCATTAATCTTGCAAAGAAAATGAAGTACCAAGATCAATAGATGTTTGAAATCCCAAATATGTTAGATAATATATCTAATCAATTTGTTGTAAGGAGTGGCTCTTTGAGCATCTTTCAATAAAATCCCCACCTTATACCAACCTTGGAATTTGACAGAGTCAAGTATTCCAAAAAGCATTTTATCTAATCAAATCGAAAAACCATGCTTGGTATTCATGTGGTAGCTGCACACAGTACTCGAACGACCGAGGTGGTAGCTCTTTCCTCCATGTGGTGGTAGTTTTCACACTCCTCAATGGGATGTAACTCTTTCCACATCTTATGAGCATAAATATTTTAACAAACTCCCCCTCAATTGGTTATCAATTATTTAAGATATAAGGTATTCAACCAAAAATTGATCTCGAGTTTCATACTTAACTCAATTTTCAAATATGATAAAAACTATACCAAGAGATCATATGAGAGAGAAATTGACTTTGATCAATTAAAGATAACTTAATTGACATAAATGATCATTGCATCAAATGAATTATTATGATAACCAAAGCATAATAAATTTCTAAATATATGAAAGGATGCAAGTAAAGTCAATTGCATATGCTCAATTAATGTTCTATGTACAAACATAGATAAAGAACACAAACACACACAAAACCTAATCTAAGCATTGGTTTCAAAAAGTGTTATTTCAAAGAAAGCATTCCAATCGCTTTACGCAAATGAATAAACCGTTTTTGATCCAAAGGTTTTGTTAAAATGTCAGCTAATTGATCCTCAGTTGAAATATAGGAAATTTGAAGTAAATTTGATTCAACTAGCTCTCTTAGAAAATGATATCTAAGTTAATGTGTTTTGTTCTCGAGTGCAACACAGGATTTTTAGAAATATTTATAGCACTTGTGTTGTCACAAAGAATAGTTACCGAAGTTGCTGAAATTCGGAAGTCGCTCAACACGCTTTTCATCCAAATGAGTTGAGTTGAACAACTACCCGCTAAGATATATTCCGCTTCGGCAGTCGAGAGTGCTATGCAGTTTTGCTTTTTACTATGCCATGCAACAAGACAATGGCCAAGATAAAAACATGCACCACTCGTACTCTTCCGATCATCCACAGATCCTGCCCAATCGGCATCTGAATATCCTATAATGTCAAGCGTTGTTCCCATAGAATACCAAATTCCGAAGTTCAGTGTTCCTTTAACGTACCGGATGATCCTTTTCACCGCTTTCAGGTGAACCTCCTTAGATACTGATTGATATCTCGCGCAGATCCCAACACTAAAGGATATATCCGGGCGACTAGCCGTGAGGTAGAGTAGACTTCCAATCATGCTGCGATAAAGCTTCTCGTCTGCACTTTCACTAAGAGATTCACTTCCTAATCCCTTATTACTAGTTCCCATTGGAGTCGGAAAATCTTTAGAGTTTTCTAAATCAAATTTCTTCACCAACTCCCTTGCATACTTGGATTGGCACAAATGGATGCCTTCATCATTTTGTTTCACTTGCAATCCAAGAAAGTATGTCAGTTCCCCCATCATAGACATCTCAAATTCTCTTTCCATGGTTTCTGCGAATTTAGAAGCATCATTGTCTCTAGTTGCACCAAATACAATGTCATCGACATAGATTTGTGCTACAATGAAATTATCCTGATAATGCTTCACAAAGAGAGTCCGGTCTGCTCCCCCTCGAGTATAGCCCTTTTCTAATAGGTGCTTTGTTAACCTTTCGTACCACGCTCACGGTGCTTGTTTTAGACCATAAAGAGCCTTTTTCAAACGAAAAACATGGTTAGGTTGTTTATAGTCTACAAAACCTTTCGGTTGAGCCACATAAACTTCCTCGTTTAAAAACCCATTTAAAAACGCGCTCATAACGTCCATTTGAAAGAGTTTGATTTTAAAATGACAAGCAATCGCGAACAAAATACGAATCGACTCGAGTCGAGCAACTGGGGCGAACGTCTCATCAAAGTCTATACCTTCAATTTGTGAGTAGCCCTGAGCAACTAGGCGTTCTTTGTTCCTGATGATGGTACCATCCTCATTTTTCTTATTCTTGAAAATCCATTTAGTACCAATCACATTGTGTTGCTTCGGTGGCTTCGTTAGTTCCCAGACTTTGTTCCTTTCGAACTGATGGAGCTCTTCCTGCATTGCTTCAATCTAGTAGTCATCCTGAAGAGCTTCATCAACGTTCTTTGGTTCTACCATGGAGATGTAACATGCGACTCCACAAACCAATTGTCTCCGAGTCCTGACTCCTTCTTGTGGGTCTCCAATAATGTTCGATTCCGGATGATCCTCGGAGATTCGTAGCGTTTGAGGTAACGGAGTACTCGGAGGTACATGTGATGATTCCTGCATTTCAGATAAACTAGAAGAACCATTAGATGCATCAACTTTATCAAAAGAGTTATTATGAGAAGATGCATTTACAGGAGTATCATCATCTAGAGACATATCAGGGGTAGATTTATCAGATGCAAAATGGAAAGCTTCATCTACTTTAACATTAATAGATTCTACCATCATTTTAGATTCCAAGTTAAATACCCGATATGCTCTACTGTTTGTAGAATAACCCATGAAAATCCCTTCGTCACTTCGAGAATCGAATTTACCAAGATTTTCGCGATCACGCAAAATAAAACAACGACTCCCAAAGATATGAAAATATTTGATATTCGGTTTTCTACAAAACCACAACTCATATAGTGTATTTAAAGTTCCCGGGCGCAAATACACTCGATTAATTACATAGACGGCGGTGTTCACAGCTTCAGCCCAAAAATGTAACGGGAGTTTCCTGCTATGAAGCATCACACGCGCCATCTCTTGAACAACCCTGTTTTTGCGCTCAACTACACCATTCTGCTGAGGTGTATAGGGTGCTGAGAATTCATGTTTTATGCCATTGGAAGTGCAAAAATCAATGAATTTAGAATTAATGAATTCTCCACCTCTATCACTTCGAACACGAACGATCTTTTCATTTCTTTCAATCATAATACGATGACAAACCTTATGAAAAGAGTCGAAAGTATCCGCTTTCTCTTTTAAAAATATTACCCATGAATATCTAGAGAAATCATCAACCAAAAGAAAAATATACCATTTACCTCCCAAAGATGGTTGACGAGTCGGCCCCATTAAGTCCATGTGCAGTAATTTTAAGGGCCGATTGGTACCAACGTGGTTCAAAGACGAAGGAAGAATTCACCTTTGCATACCCAAACCTTTTGAGTTTTGGAGTACGTCGGCAATGATTGAGAAGTTCTTCTCCTTGGTGAAAGCGTCTTGATTGATTCATCGCTTTTTCTTGACGTCGTCGTCTTGTTTGATGTACTACCAATGTTCTTTTCTTTTGAAAAATCCTTCTTTGATTTCCGGGGAGTGAAATCATTGGTAGTTGTTGCAAGAGGTGCTTGATGTGATTTTTTCGCTCCAATCTTGCAATTTCTTCTTATGTGCCCTGCATAACCACAACGAAAACATACATTTGTACTTGACGATCCCGAAGTAGGTGAGGTAAGGTTGTTGTCGTTGATTGCAATGAATTCCGTCGTCGGAGGAGGAGTTACCGGCTGGGGCACAAAAACTGTCCCAACCGAACTAGAATTGTCTTCAGTTCGATTGTATCCAAGGCCGAAACGGTTTGTTTGACCAAGACCAAGCATCTTATCCAACTTGCTCCTTCCCGAAGAAAATTGCTTTAAGTCATCCTTGAGTTGGAAAATGGTCTTCATCATCTCCATTTTTTCTTGTCGAGCCTCGGAGTAGAGCTTCAAGAAGTAACCAGCTTTATCAACCATTTTTACATGTTCCTTCTCGAAATGCTCACTTTTCTCTTGAAGTGAAGCATTTGCTTTTATCAGGTTATCCCTTTCCACTTCAAGACCGGTCGAGAGAGAAGTTGCTCTTTTTACTTCTTCTTCGAGATCCTGCAATCTCCCTCTCAACCCCTTGTTTTGCTTAGCCAGTTTCTTTGAAACCTTTAAAAGTTTATGGTAGGCTAAAGCAAAGTCTTCACCTTCAGAGTTGTTCGATTCGTTGTCCGTTGCATTCTTTTCAACTTGGGAGGAGTTGGACAAGGAATCGGATGTACTTGCCATAAAGCACACGAAAGGTGAAGTTGTGGACGCGTGGAACGCCATTGCGTTATTTTCTTCATCACTTGAAGATGACTCATTTGACGATGAGGTGTCATCCCAAGTGACGGCTTGCATCGTTTTCTTCTTCGACGGATTCTTATTGGGACATTCCGTTGAGATATGGCCGTATCCTCGGCACTTGAAGCATTGGACTTGTCCCTCTGATCTTTTCTTATCCTTTGAAAAACTCTCTTGCTTTCTTGACTTGTGGCTTGAAAAATCTTTGCCTTTCTTCGACTTAACGAAGGATGAAGTTTTACTTGAATTACCCCTTCGAAAGTTTCGGCGAAATTTTCTTGTCAAGAGAGCAAGCTGCTTCTCAAAATCCTCCATAGATAGGTTCTCGTCATCGTCTGAGGAGGAAGAATCCGCGTCTTCTTCTTTTGTTGTTTTCAACGCAAAACCTGAAGACTTAGAAGTAGATGCTTTTCCAGAAGAATAGTTAGTAGGAAATGTCATTTCATATGTTTGTAATGAACCAACTAATTCTTCTACACGGATTTCGTCCGGGTGTTTAATAGTTTCAATGGCCGTAACCTTGGAACGAAATCTTTCAGGAAGAGTCCTTAAAATCTTTCTTATAATTTTAAATTCTGAAATTTTCTCTCCCAAGTTAGCACATGTATTCACGATGTCTTGCAATCGCGTATAATAATCTGTAAAAGATTCATTTTCTGCCATGAAAATAGAGTCAAACTTGCTCGTAAGCATTTGCAGTTTCTGAATCTTCACAAGGTTAGTTCACTCATGTGTAACTTGAAGAACATCCCAGATTTCTTTCGCAGTCTCACATGCCGAGACGCGAGAGAACTCAGTTTGCGACAAAGCATTAAATAAGGCGTTAATTCCTTTGCCATTGTAAGAAGATGAGTCAATCTCTTCCTTGGTCCATTTCGACCTAGGTTTGATGGTGTGAACATCAACAATAACTTCAGTTGGATTTGACCATACTAACTCGATAGATTGCCACACCCGTTCGTCGATGGAAATTAAAAAGGCTTTCATCCGTACTTTCCAGTAGGCATAATTTGTTCCATCGAAGAACGGGGGTCTGTTGATGTTTCCACCTTCAACCATTGTTTACAACCCTATTCCCGCTCTGATACCAATTGTTGGGTTATACTATAATAAGGATCTAAATAGGGGAAAAGCCACCTAGAGGGGGGGTGAATAGGTGTAAACGATAAACACTCAAAAATCTTTGCGTAATAAAAACCCAATGCGGAAATGAAAATAACACGCAAGATTTTTACGTGGAAAACTCCAAAACCAGGAGTAAAAAAAACCACGGGACCGATAACACGGTGAAATCAACTAAGATTATAACACGTACAAAGGTGATATAACGCACTCACAGACGGCTCAACCTTTTTCCATACGCTCCGAGTTGATCTTCTCCGCTCGCTCCGCAACGCGCCTCGAATCCACGATTTACGTCCAACGCCGAATCCACGGCGTCCAACGTCGAGTCCACGACGTCTGACCGAATCCACGGTCTCCACCAGGTAGTACGTCTCGATCACACGAACGTACCTCGCTCCGAATCCACGAGAGCGGTAGCACCTTGAATCCACAAGGCCACGCGAATCCACGCGCCGATTTTGGGGAAAATCGTTGTTTTGTTGGTGGTGATGATCCGCCGAATACTTAGATCAAAGATAGATCGGTAAATGCCATCTAAGGATTCATTAATTTGATTCTACTCAAAATCTGAGTATGAAAACCTATAATCAAATTAATTAATATAGATGAAGAAACATAGAATCAAATCTAGTCATTTTCTTTCTTCTCTATATGTGGATCTCTAAGTTTTTCTCCGTTAATTTTTATCCGTCATTTCCCAGAGATAAAACTTAGTGTGGATTACCCTAAAAAAATAGAATTAGGGTTTACTTATAGGTTAGAAACCATTGGAAGAGGATAAGAATCAAAAGCTGATTGTAACAGAATTTTTCCCGCACGACGGTCCGGACCGGATTAGCTCGTTCAGGAATGTCGTTGTTTTTCAGAGAATTCCTGAAAAATCAAGGTTCGGGGTCCAGAACGAAATCCACGGTCCAGACTGTTCATGCAGTTTCAGTAAACTCCACGTTCGGGGTCCGGAACAAAATCCTATGGTCCGGACTGTTTATGCAGTTTCACCAAAATCCACATTCGGGGTCCGGAACAAAACAGGGATGTTCAAGACTGGATTTGTGCATGAACTACCAATGTTCGGGGTCCGGACTGTAGTTCCCGGTTCCGGATCCTGAACATGTAACTTGTCCAGTTTTTAATTTTTATGCGATTAAAAACCCATCCAAGTATTTCTACATTATAAGAAGTACTCAGATCACCAATAATGTTTAGTTAAACTTACCTAATCATATTGAATTCTTCTTTCTTGAGATTGAGGTATATGACCCAAGTTGCTTTATCTTCAATCTTCAAGACTTAAATACTTTCACGAAATACGCCAAAACTAAAATCCTTAACAAGGTCCACAATAATTACCCACCTCGGTCGCGAAGCATGGATCCCAACACGCCCTCACTCCAGGTAAACCACGGCACACCACAAAAGCTGCAAAGATGACCCACACGGCGCACAATTAAACCCAAATTCACACTCTACCGCTGTCCACACAATTCAGTCCAAGAAATAGTTAATTTTACCTGCGAGATGATCTCGGAGAAATCCAGACAAATAACCGCTGCGATCGTCGCATCGAGTAGATGCGAATCGAGTACTCGCACGTCCCGTTCCGACACCTGTAGGCCAAGATACAAATAAAACACCGCTGCGAGTCCAAAACTTCCACAATCAATACTATGTAACTTTCAGTCCAGAAAAAGTGGAATTATCACCTTCGAAGTAATCTCCAAAAATTCCAGAAAAATCACGACGGCGTTCCTCACGACGATTAGATATAAAACGAGTACTCACACTCCTCGTTCCGATGCTCGTGGGCCAAGAAAATCGACAATCACTCCAATGCTGTCCAAAATCTCACCGCAGAAAATGGGGTCACAAGATGGTCCGAAAGACCCAAAAAAAGCTCGGAATGGAGGGAAACTGTAAATACAAGAACTGTAGCCCTACCTGTCGTGAAAATGTAGGTGCAAGAAGCACCCGAAAACTTTTTCGGTGTAGCCTAGGGGAGTCTGCAGACCGAAACGCGACGAAAAGGGCCACCAAGGAAGGAGCGTCGCAGTGCGCCGAATCGCAGAAGACGTCGAAGTAGCATCCTCCAAAAATCCTAGAACTCCTCCACAAGAAGCAGCACCGAGTGAGGAAGAAAAACTCTATAGAGCTCTCCCTATGAATCTGTCACGCCCCGGGGTCGAAACTGCGACCCGGCTCGCCAACAGATCCGCCACCTATGCCAACCCGCATAGGCGAAGCGTCCTACCTGCAAGAAAAGTACTACAGCTAAACAGATATCAGAGCTATAAATAAAAATCTGCTGTATAACTAAATCAATCACTGTACAACTGGAAATAATACAACAATGTCCGTCTCCCAAAATGATAAACATACAGTATCCTCAAATACAAACTCAGAACTCGACAGGGAGGTATCTCCAATAAATACAACAGTGTACAGGCTCTCAATGCATAACAATCCTCACTACAATAGTCTCTCAAAGGAAGAAAATAAGATAACTAATCTACTGAAGCTCTCCTCTGAAGGGGTACCGCTACACTCCAACGACGGGTAGGGAACTAGCTCGCGACTCCCTCGCCTCGGTCAGAAGGATCAGCAACAGGAACAACAGGAACCGGAGTAGAAGTTCCTGTGGGAAAAGACACCACGACGGGTGTGAGAACTACGTCCCAAGTAGTTCTCAGTGGGTGCCGCCAACAAGCCCGACGGTCTGCCCACTAAGTCCACTAGAGGCATAAAGTAACAAAAGCAGTGCTGTAAGGAAAGCTGGGAAAAGTAAACTCTACAGCTACTATGCCTCTACCTAGATGCTCAAAGAGTGGAACAGAAAGAACATGATGCCACAACTAACTCTCATCTCTGATCACCCAATCTGAACTGACTGCCTCATCAGGTCCAGTCAAGCCTGCGCCAACCTACTGCCGTTACGCCTCGGAGGAGCGGACTTACGTAGGACGTCCATGACTGCCAACACCAGCACAGCCAGAGGGACAAATGCGACGACAAGTCGCGATAGAAAAGCTCAATCTCACGCCGGTACAACAACCCGGTCTCGCCTACTCCGGAGTGGCACTCGAGGGGAGCGACCCGCTCGAGTAAAAAGTAACCCATCTCAAGTATCTCTGTAAAGTATCTCTGTCAAGCTCAAAAGTGGCTCATGCAGGCAATGATCCACGATCAAAAAGATCGGTATCTCCAAGCTCAAAGCACAACTCAGTCGGAAAAAGAACCTCGACTCGAACAGGAATAACCCAAAACACTCTCACAGCTATGTCGGAGAACCCTTAACGACTCAAACTGATAAATGCACGACCATGGCTGAGTCAGGAAACCTCCACGACTCGATCTGCCAGAACCCCAAGATCCTCAAAGCTAAGTAGGAGAACCATTTCCACCACTAAATCAGAAAAACAACCTCTAGATCACACTCTACCAACTCATAGCACAAAGTCGCATCCACTGCGAGAAACTGCCTCAACAGGCAAACATTGCAACCACTGACACGAGGAAGGGTCCGGGAACCCCGAAAGACTAGAACCTACAATCCAAATCAAACAAGAACAGGCTCTAGGCATAGCCTCTCGTTGTTCTCGTCCCAAGAAGAGGCAGACCTTAGAACCCAGACCACTCGAATCATCTCGGGTGGTTAATTTATAGGAAAAACTGTGACATTTCTTACTGAAGCCATCTGATCTGTACGAAATCCATATTTAATGATTTTTAGTTCTGCTTAGGAAAACAGTTGAAACCAAGATTTATATCTAAGCCTCGAAGGGCTAAAGCCTTCGTCCAATCAAACAGGGACAGACTCAGGCGACCCTACGATGCTTGGAAGAAAATATTTGGTTGACAAAAATCATATGTGTGTCCAAAAAGGTTCTGGGTTTAAGGTCCTGCTAACACTGATCTACCGTTGCCACTAGCACAGCGGCGACAGATAAAACAAGAAAAATAAAATATCTCGGGACCGCCGTCTACCCAACCGGCTCCCGCTACAGATGAACAACCAACTACATCTACCAGACGCCACTCTGCTCCCAAGCACGAGTGTAACATGCATCCCACACTAAAAGATAACACCTGACCACTCGGCCCACTACCCGGGCGAGGAAGGACACTATGTCCAGGAAAGTAGAAGTGTGGATGTCTAAAGCAGAAATAACCCTAGCCCAAGTGAGGGTTTTCTACTAGTCTGGTTACACATGCAACATATGACGGGGTGCTAGGTCAAGTTCCAATAACTATAACTTACAGATGGTAGAAAGCAAGGAGATGACAATACCATCAGATAATACAAGGAATAGCAATTCCTACATTCTAACATGCTGCACAAGCATTTCACTATCATGCATAGTCCTACTATAGCAGATTTAAAGCACAGTCCATCAATCTTGGAGACAAGGCCACCCACCTGAAAATGCTAACTGTCCGGAGTCGCACAGCTGAGAAAGTCCAGAAACTGATATCTCTACACACCCACCAATCCAACAATACAGGAACAGTGATCAATACCTCCTGGGTACAAAAACACAACCCAAAGTTACACTTCATTCCATAAAATCCAAGCATCACAAATCTGCTGGGAACAGTCCCCTTAATGCGAAATTTTCACCTGTAAAACGAACTCCAAAAATTCCAATAAAAATATCACAGCGAGCGTCTCGTCGAGACCTTCGAAACGGGTACCTGCACGCCCAAATCCGAGCCCCGTAGGCCAAGTTACAAATTCCACAATACAGGTGCGCAAACACTCACAACCACACAACTGTAAACTCAAACACAGATAAAAGGGGAATAGTATACCTTCGGGAAAACCTCAGAAAAATCCCGGAAAAATACAATGATAATCCTTGCGACGAGTAGATCCAAAAAGTGTATAGGCTCGTCTCAATCCGACACTCGGGTGCGGAGATAAAATTCCGGCAAGGGGCCGCTGTCCAAAAACTCCACCAGAAAACAGCAGCTTTGAAATGCCTCGAAAACCGTGTCATAAACTCTGAATCCAGCAAGATGATCAACACAAAAGTCGAAGACGTACCTCTCGTGATTCCAACGCCGCAGAAATCGTCCAAAAATACTGACGGAGTAGCTCGGTAGACCTCTCAGATCAAACTGCGACGATAACGGGCCTCCGATGAAAAATCGCCACACTGCGCTCCGATGCCGAAGTCGTCGATGCCGCGGCTTCCAAAAAATCCGGGCCTCCGCCAGAAGATGCGCAGCACATAGTTCTACAACTTTCCTAAAGGGGCCATGGGCAGGGGAGCTCGGGAAAGGGGGCAAAAAGCCCAAGCAAGCCAGCTATTTATAGGCCCAGCTCGAAAATCCACCTTTTGGACTTTGGCCCAAACTTTCGGGCGCCCAGAACATCCGGGCTGCTACAGTAACGGGCCCGGCCCGTTACTGTTCACGCCCGGAACAACGCTAGGCCGCCACGCGTCCACCCAAACAGCAAACAGCTGTTTGGGCCAACCGCGCTGCGCCACGCGGCCGAAGCGGGTGCCGACACGTGGCACCCCCGAGCGGGAAGCGCGGGTCAGCGCGCCCACGTCGCGCCCCACGTTCGCCCACGCGCGCCTGTCGGGCACGCGGCCCGAGGTACCCGCTCCCCGCACCGTGGACCGCGCGCACAACACCGCACCAACCCCGAACTGCCACGTGTCCACCCCCGGTCCACCGTGCACCCGCGCCAATCCCGCGGACCGTGCCCACTGCGCCCGCCAACTGGGAGCAGCCACGTGGCCAGCCCCCGGGTGCACGCCTCCGCGGTGGACCGCGCGCCTCCGCCGCCGCCAGCCGCCGCGCTCCGCCGCCCGCCGCCGCCGCCGGCGCCCCTCCGGCGGCCGGAACAGTACCAAATCACCTCGAAATCCGTGCCGGGTCATCCGGGCTCCGAAAAATACAAGTAAATAGTCCATCTTGACCGTTTTCGCGCGCTGAATCCAAATCCGAAGTCCGTTCGGCCCAATTCCACTTCTAAAATTTGCCGAAAATTCCCGGAGAAGTGTTCTTTACTCAAATTTCGCGCTGAGTCCAATTTTAATAACCATTTCGCGCGAGACCACTTCTAAACATCCGACGGGGTCCACCGATCACTCACGTGACCCATTATACACCCGAAGTCCATCACTTGAGTCCAAATTGGTGCAGAAACATCGCCGACATGCCACATAGGCCTCCAGAAGCTGCTAATCGCACTGTAGAAGCCCTGCAGAGATCTGGGTCACCACAGAAACAACCTAGAAAGTGCTCAAAAGAAGGCCTAAGGGGCCTATTTATAGGCCCAACCCAAAAAGCCCAAGGAAACGGATTCGGGCCCATGCTTTCGAGCGCACGAATCCGTTGGGCGTACAAAAGCCCCCCACGAAATTCGTCCGACCAGCGCCCGAAACTGCCAGCGCTTGACACGTGTCCCGAATAGGGAACAGCCAGTGCAAGGCCGCTCGGGCGCTGCTGCGTGTCGCGCCCCAGTCAACGCGGGTGGGTGGCGCCTACGAATCGTAGGGCGCCACGTGGCCCGCCCGCTCGACCCGTCGACCGCCCACGTGCGCCTCGCCGGCCGCGCCGCCAGCCCCCACGCGTGCACTCATCCCGAGGCACTGGCGCGCACCTCCGTGGACCATGCCACATGAGCCCGCCTATCACAGGCTGCCACGTGTCCCCGCGCCCGGTCTATGCACTCGAGTTCGCGCGGGGTTCCGTGGACCGCTCAATGTGCGTCGGCCAATCAGGGAACGCCACGTGTCCTCCGCCCAGTCCATGCGCCACCCCGCTCCTCTCCGTGGACCACGCATCGTGAACCGGCCAATGATAGGCCACCACGTGGCACCTTGCCGGTCTACGGCCTCCCCGATGCACCCGAATCCACAGAAAACTTTCGGGAGCTCGTTTTTGGGCATCCGGACTCAGAAAAATACAAGCAAATGGCCGTTTTCAGGCGTTTTTCTGCGCTGAATCCAAATCCGACCTCCAATCAGCCTGAAACCTCTTTTAAAATTTAGCAAAAGTAGCCGAAAGACAAGCTTGATCTAGGAACCTCACTGAGTCCATCTAACACATCCATTTGATTCGTTACAGGCCCGACACACCAATAACAGGTGTTTCACATCGTGGATTCACGGGGAAAAGCTACATGGGGATTTGGGGCTCTACATCCTCGCCCACTAAAATGAAGTTTCGTCTGCGAAACTAAGAAAATAAAACAAACGTACCTCAGCTAGAAGCCTCGAACAAGAAAAGATAGGTATCCCTCATCACCGTCTCTGGCTCCCAAGTGGCCTCACGCTCTCGTGATTGCTCCACAAAATCTTCACATAAGGTATCGCCTGGTTGCACAATTCTCTCACCTCACGAGCCAGAATTCGCAACTGGCGCTTCTCGTATCCAAGGTCCTCCCCGACCTCAAGTGGAGTGAAGTCAATCACGCGCGAAGGATCAAACGCATACCTCCTCAAAGCAGAGACGTGGAATACATCATGAACTCCAGCAAGGCGCGGTGGTAGAGCAACTCGGTAAGCAACAGGGCCAACTCTCTCAAGTACCTCAAAGGGTCTAATAAAACAGGGACTGAGCTTTCCACGAACTCCAAATCTCCGGACCCCCTTCGAAGGCGAGACTTTCAAGAAGACATGATCACCAACCTGAAACTCTAAGTCACGCCGTCGGGTATCAGCATAGCTCCTCTGTCGACTCTGGGCGGTCTCGAGATGTCATCGTATCAATCTGACCTTTTCCTCTGCCTCTGACAGTAAATCAGGATCCAAAGTCTTCCTCTCACCCACGTCACTCCAATATAAGGGTGACCGACACTTGCGTCCATACAACGCTTCAAACGGAGCCATCTGAATGCTCGCTTGATAGCTGTTGTTGTACGCAAACTCAACCAATCCTAAGTGTCGGTACCACCCTCCACCAAATTCCAGGACGCACGCTCTCAACATGTCCTCGAGGGTCTGTATGGTGCGCTCAGACTGTCCATCGGTCTGTGGGTGGAATGCTGTGTTAAATCGGAGCTGCGTCCCCAAGGCTGTCTGTAGACTCCTCCAGAAATGCGAGACAAACCTCGGGTCTCTATCTGATACAATTGAGGTGGGTACTGTTAGTTGTATGCCCCAAAAGCCTATCAGGCTGACGCATTTTATTATATGGGACATATTTGTACTTGATCTTTATTATAATTTGGGCATTTTATGCCATTCATGTTTGATGTGTCCATGAATCATCCTTTGATTTAATGAGATGATAATGTATATTCTTAAGAGTTAAGAATTTGAGATACATATTATTAGTGATTAAGTCATAAATGCTCTCAATCGGAGGATCATCATGGGGACGATGATTGATCCGGCAAGATTGATGTATGTGTCGCTCTCTTTTAGGATGACGAGTCTCAAGTCATTAGTGTGGGGACACTGGAGCGAACGTGCAGGTGTTTGTTATAGAAGGGCACTGAGCGTGACCAATTACGAATAGTTACTTGGATGTCTACTCTTTCGTCAGTAACTGATTCGATGTTGCAGTGGTACAACTGATCCTTAGACCTGCGACACCACGACCATTCAGTATGAGGCTACTGTAGTTTGACTATGCAAACTCTGATCCTAGTCACGGGTCTTAGTAGTATATGTTGGCTGCAGTCGGTTCATATTAGGAATGGGTGTTAGTTTACAGGGGATCTATCGCTCTCGGTAGAGAGATAATTAGTCCTATGCTATTTGTAAGGCAAAGCTCAGAAATCCTCGGCCGGGGTAATATGGTTCATGGAAAGGTGTTTCCAAGAGTAACCATATGAGCTTCTGTCCTATCAAATTTGTCATATAACGGGTGATGGAGTTTGACGAGTATTCCATGACCTCCACTCAGTTGGGACTATGCGATAGAAGGATTGTATTGTACGGTAACTGCACCTTGAGGTTCAGTCCAATATTCACTTCTGACTGGATTGCCACTATATGCTGCTAGGCGTCACTGGTGGATTGTGGGAACCAATAAGAATAATTATAGGCATATAATTATTATACGATGGAAGAATCAAAAGTGTTTGATCCATCAAAAGGAGTTTCGATGATGATGTCGATGGGGATCGCATCATATCTCACTAACAGACAGAATTGAACCTATTAGGTCACACACATAAGGAATCGCGCATGATCGATATTAAGGAGATGATAAAGAAGTTTATAGAATGGATTAATTATAATCACAATACTAAAGTTTACTAATTTATTAGTAAAAGGACTAATTTGCAATTATTGTAAATTAGAGGTATTTAAGTGCAAAAGTTGCATGGTGTATTTACTAATCGTTAGTAAATATTTTGAGGACTTATGTGTAAATGTTACACACGAATCGAATTAGGATTTGGATTCGATTCATATTGAAACTAACTTAAGGATAATGGATAATCCAATCGGATTAGGATTCGATTAGGATTAGAATTAGGGTTAGGGTTTTTTCAATATAAATATATGTCATATGTGACGTATTTTGGAACGATAGAAAAAAAGGAGAAAAAGAAAACCCTAGCCGCCTATCATCTTCCTCAAGTCCTCCACAATTAATCGTTCTCGATCTTCGGAAGATTGCTAGCACAATTAGAAGATTGATTCATCCTCCTTACATCGACGCAAGAATGAATTCGTGACCGGATCGCGAATCAAGGCGATCGATTTTTCGATCAAGGGCGTGATTCCGTGTGGACACAAGTAGAGGCCGGGTGCGTGCGCGGCTCTCAAGGACGAACAATTTTTACCAACGATCATCGGCTTCACGGTGATCTCGACCCGCGCAAGGTAAAAATTAAATCCTAATTGATAAGATCAATTAGATTACCTGTTTACGATCTAAAACAAAACATGAGGTGATCTTGGTTTAAGAAAAATTTTAATTGCGTTTTTTCTTCCGCTGCGCATATCCGTATTTTTCTTACAGTGGTATCAGAGCCACCCTCATCGTTTGTTTTAGATCTAATCTCTTTTTCGATGTTGATTGGGTTTTCTGGAACGATCGAAATCAAAACAATGAAGATTGTTTTTGAATATACTGTTTTGATTGTTTTGTAACTCTAATTAATTAGCATGCGGCCATGCATGCGGCCTAGGTGCTCTAATTAATTAGCATGCGGCCATGCATGCGGTCAAGGTGCTCTAATTAATTAGCATGCGACTACGGCCATGCATGCGGTCAAGGTCAACGTGCTCTAATTAATTAGCATATGACCGTAGGTCATATTGATGACATGCAAGCTCTAATTAATTAGCATTGTTAGAGTATAGCAACACTAATTGATTAGTTCATGGCTTTCATTGCACGTGCTTGCCGCAATGTGTATTGAACGCATTTACATGATATGATCATGCGCGCCTTGTGGTTGCTTTGTGCAAAATCGCAATTTAAAATTAATTCGAAACCCAATTAATTAGAAATCGAATTAGAGAATTTTATATTATATGCCTGTGATGTGTATGAGGTGATGATCATGGATAGCAACCTTGTGATGATGTGAATGGGTGTAATTTAATAAGGACCCAGTGTTAGATTTATTTTGAGTGCCTGCGTGCACCAATTAAATTATGTAATTTGGAGACCTGCGTGTCTCATTATTATTATGGGTTGTATTGTAATTGTTGCAAAATTAAAGGGTAAAGGGGTAGTTCAGATTCCATGACGATTTGTTCCATTCAAGAATTGATGCGGTGCAGATCAAGTTTGGACCAAATATTGATCGAGGGAGCCGACAAGAGTTGATCTACTCCAATCCGATCAAGATGCAGAGCAAGTTTTTGTGTGTAATACCCTCTGACCCGATTCCGGCCTGGTGGCTCAGGCACGAATCAAATTAAAATCCATGATCATCACCGGTAGTTATTTTTTATATATATATGCGATATATGTGTGTATATGATGCGATGGTTTGCATGAGATGTAAATTTATAATGAATTAAAACTGATGAGATAAGAAATCTCCCTAAATAAAATATTAAGTTAATGGTGTTATGAACCCATTAGTGGCCTTCCATCGTTGTAGGGTGTGGGCGTCTCTTTAGTGTTGATTGATGCACCCGGATACGGGGGTCAGTTGCATTAGGGAGCCGCAACCATTCTATTGGCATGAGATGCTATGTGGTAAGGATGAGGATTCAATGACTTTTTTATTTGCATGATGAACGGTGGGTCTAACTTAACCAAAAGATAAGGCCAAGAATCTGTCAGGATGAGGCCTATATTTTTGGAGGCCAAAGATAAAATTGCGATTTGCTTGAGAAGCATTGAACAAGAGTTGTTCACTCATTTCTTTACTCATTGCCAAGAATCTGTTAGGATGAGGTAGTGTGCAAACAGATGGCACCGCAATTCCCACTAGAAACTTTTAGTAAAGTTTCCGTTTTCTCCACTCGGGGAGTGTGGAGATTCGCTAAAATTAGTGGGAGGCACCAATTAGATTTAAAGCCCCTAATCAAAATGGATTATGATTAAGTACACAACTAATTAGAATCTTAACCATCTGCAGAAAATGTCCGCCTCTAACCCACTTGTCAGAATACTTGATACTAATCGCTTAACTGGACCGAATTTCACCGATTGGCTGAGGAATTTGAGAATTGTTCATTGTTCTCAATTCTGAGAAATTAGCCTATGTGTTGGACACGGAGGCTCCAGCAGTGCCCGCAAATCCAACAGCTCAACAGAAAGATGCTAGAAATAAATGGACTGATGATGACATGAAGGTAAAATGCTACATGCTTGCGTCTATGAGTAATGAGTTGCAACGCCAGCATGAGCGCATAGAGAGTTCTGCTGACATCTTGCTTCATCTTAAAGAGTTGTATGATGAGCAAAGTCGAACAGCTCGTTACGAAGTGTCAAGGCGACTGTTCAGGACTAAGATGTCTGATGGTCACTCAGTCAATAATCATTGCTCGGTGATGATTAAGGACATTGAGGAGCTTGAGAAGCTCGGAATGACTATGGACGCAGAACTTCAAATTGATTTGATCTTACAATCATTACCTGATTCATTTTCTCAGTTTATTTTAAATTTTCAAATGAATAAAATTACTTGCACTCTCGCCGAGCTGTTGAATATGTTGGTCACGGCTGAAGGAATGCTAAAAGTCAATAAGGGCTCAGTTTTGGCTGTTGAACGGGCTTCCTCCAAAAGAAAGTCTAAATGGAAGAAGAAGAAGCCTGCAAAGAAGCCAAAAACTGACATTGTCAAGGTAAATCCCAAAAAGAAGGCCGCCAAAGGAACTTGCTTCCACTGTCAAAAGGATGGCCACTGGAAGAGGAATTGCCCGGATTATTTGGCTAGTCTGAAGGACAAGGTGAAGAATAAAACTTTGGAAGGTATGTCCGAGATTCATATCATTGAAACTACTTGCTTATCGGTTTGTTCTACTTTTACATGGGTCATTGACTCGGGATGCACCTCACATTTGTGTATTTCAATGCAGGCGCTAAAGAAAAGTAGACGACTTAGGGATGGAGAGATTACCCTACGCGTTGGAAACGGAGCAAGAGTTGCTGCTGTTGCTGTAGGGACTTATCCTTTATGTCTACCGACAGGAGTAGTTTTAGAACTTAGAGATTGTCTTTATGTTCCTAGTGCGACTAGAAACCTTATTTCTGTTTCACGTTTGGTATTGGACGGTTATAAGTTTATTTTTGAATCAAACATTTGTTCAATTTATTTGAGAAATAATTTGATAGGTTGTGGTTCTTTAATAGACAATCTCTATTACTTACATATGGATGTTAGTATGAATACAGTTGTCAATGGCATGAATGAGAATACTATTGGTTTTAAAAGACCAAGAGAAGAGGTAAACAAAACATACTTGTGGCATCTAAGGCTTGGTCACATTGGAGAAGATAGGGTTAACAAGCTGGCTAAGGATGGTATCTTAGGATCCTTACTCCCTGAACCATACCCAGCTTGTGAATCATGTCTTCAAGGAAAAATGACTAAGTCTCCCTTTGTTGGACAAGGACAGAGAGCTACCGAAGTACTCGCCCTGATACATACTGATGTATGTGGCCCATTCGATGTGTCTGCTTGGGGCGGCTATCTCTACTTTATTGCCTTTACTGATGATTATTCACGGTATGGGTACGTGTATTTAATTAAACACAAGTCTGAAGTCTTTGAAAAGTTTAAAGAGTTTAGACAAGAAGTAGAAAAGCAAATGGAAAAATCGATTAAGGCTCTTCGATCCGATCGAGGAGGGGAATACCTTAGCACGGATTTCTTAACCTACCTCAAGAATAATGGTATTGTCTCTCAATGGACTCCTCCTAGAACACCAGAACTGAATGGGGTGTCTGAACGGAGGAATCGAACTTTATTAGATATGGTTCGATCTATGATGAGTTTTACAGATTTACCTACGTCACTTTGGGGTTATGCACTTCTTACGGCTATTTATATTTTAAACAGAGTACCTTCCAAATCTGTTCCCACCACACCATATGAGATGTGGCACGGTAGGAAGCCACGTTTTACTCACATTAAGACTTGGGGGTGTCCGGCTTATATTAAGAAATTAAAGACGGACAAATTGGAAAGCAGATCAGTCAAGGGAAGATTCATTGGTTATCCCAAGGAATCACTTGGATACAATTTTATCTCCCAGAAAGTCACAATGTGATTGTGAGCCGACATGCCTTCTTTCTTGAAAATGAATTTATTTTAGCAGGAGGCAGTGGGAGAAAAATAGAACTAGAGGAGAAAGTCTCTTTAGAATCGAGCATTCCAAGAGCCCTTCCTGATAACTCTGTGATACCAGAGATTACATTGCCACCTCGCAAGTCTAGTAGAATCTCTCATCCTCCTGATAGATACATGGGATTATTTATAGAGGACATGGAGGAAATGTTCCTAGTGGGAGACAAGGATCATAGAGATGATCCTAAGACTTATAGCGAGGCGATGTCAGACGTCGACTCCGAAAAATGGTTGGAAGCTATGAAGTCTGAAATAGACTCAATGCACTCCAATCAAGTTTGGACTTTGGTTGATCCACCGGAGGGTATTGTACCCGTTGGATGCAAATGGATCTTCAAGAGAAAGATTGGTTCTGATGGAAAGGTAGAGACCTATAAAGCTAGGCTGGTAGCAAAAGGTTATAGTCAACGCGAAGGCATTGACTATCAGGATACCTTTTCACTTGTAGCCATGCTTAAATCTATCAGAACTCTGCTTGCTATTGCTGCACATTATGACTACTAGATCTGGCAAATGGATGTAAAAACTGTTTTCCTGAATGGATATCTTGAAGAAGAAATCTATATGGAGCAGCCGTTGGGTTTCACTACCAAAGATAGAAGTCATAAAGTGTGCAAGCTTCAACGATCCATTTATGGGTTGAAGCAAGCTTCTCGGAGTTGGAACACTCGTTTCAATGATGCAGTCGAATCGTTCGATTTCATCAGAAATGAAGAAGAGCCGTGTGTGTATAAAAAGGTTAGTGGGAGTGCTGTTACTTTCCTCGTATTGTACGTGGATGACATACTCCTAATTGGGAATGACATTGCTATGTTAACATCGGTGAAGTTATGGTTATCCAAAGAGTTTTCTATGAAAGACATTGGAGAAGCATCTTATATCCTAGGGATAAAGGTCTATAGGGATAGACCTAAGAAGTTGCTTGGTTTATCGCAAGCTATGTACATAGATGAAGTGTTGAAAAGGTTCAGCATGGAGAATTCCAAAAGGGGTATGGTACCTCTAAGACATGGAATTCACCTCTCTAAGACTATGTCTCCTAAGACACCTGAAGAGAGAAGTCGCATGAGCAGGATCCCTTATGCTTCCGCAATAGGGAGTTTAATGTATGCGATGCTATGTACTCGACCTGATATAGCACAGGCTGTGAGCATCACTAGTCGATATCAGTCGAACCCAGGCGAAGAGCATTGGGTAGCGGTAAAGAATATCCTTAAGTACTTGAGAAGAACAAAGGATATGTTCTTGGTTCTTGGAGGTGGAGAACTCAAAGTTAATGGCTATACAGATTCAGATTTTATGTCTGATATAGACGATAGAAAGTCTTCGTCTGGGTATCTATTTATTTGCAATGGTGGGTCAATAGTTTGGAAGAGTTCTAAACAAGAGACGATTGCTGATTCTACTATGGAGGCGGAGTACATCGCTGCATCTGAAGCTGCCAAGGAAGCTGTTTGGATCAAGAAATTTATCACTGAGCTTGGGGTGGTTCCCTCTAGTAGGGATCCCCTGCCACTATTTTGTGATAATAATAGCGCCATAGCATTAGCTAAGGAGCCGAGATCTCATCAGAAATCCAAACATATCGAGCGGCGGTATCACAAGATCAGAGAGTACATCAAAGATAAACATATTGAAGTGCAGAAGGTTGCCTCCGCAGATAACGTGGCGGACCCGCTAACTAAGGCTTTGACTCAGCAAAAACTAGAGACTCATCTTGAGAAGATGGGCATTAGATATATGACTGATTGACTTTAGTGCAAGTGGGAGATTGTTAGTTGTATGCCCCAAAAGCCTATCAGGCTGACGCATTTTATTATATGGGACATATTTGTACTTGATCTTTATTATAATTTGGGCATTTTATGCCATTCATGTTTGATGTGTCCATGAATCGTCCTTTGATTTAATGAGATGATAATGTATATTCTTAAGAGTTAAGAATTTGAGATACATATTATTAGTGATTAAGTCATAAATGCTCTCAATCGGAGGATCATCATGGGGACGATGATTGATCCGGCATGATTGATGTATGTGTCGCTCTCTTTTAGGATGACGAGTCTCAAGTCATTAGTGTGGGGACACTGGAGCGAACGTGCAGGTGGTTGTTATAGAAGGGCACTGAGCGTGACTAATTACGAATAGTTACTTGGATGTCTACTCTTTCGTCAGTAACTGATTCGATGTTGCAGTGGTACAACTGATCCTTAGACCTGCGACACCACGGCCATTCAGTATGAGGCTACTGTAGTTTGACTATGCAAACTCTGATCCTAGTCACGGGTCTTAGTAGTATATGTTGGCTGCAGTCGGTTCATATTAGGAATGGGTGTTAGTTTACAGGGGATCTATCGCTCTCAGTAGAGAGATAATTAGTCCTATGCTATTTGTAAGGCAAAGCTCAGAAATCCTCGGCCGGGGTAATATGGTTCATGGAAAGGTGTTTCCAAGAGTAACCATATGAGCTTCTGTCCTATCAAATTTGTCATATAACGGGTGATGGGGTTTGACGAGTATTCCATGACCTCCACTCAGTTGGGACTATGCGATAGAAGGATTGTATTGTACGGTAACTGCACCTTGAGGTTCAGTCCAATATTCACTTCTGACTGGATTGCCACTATATGCTGCTAGGCGTCACTGGTGGATTGTGGGAACCAATAAGAATAATTATAGGCATATAATTATTATACGATGGAAGAATCAAAAGTGTTTGATCCATCAAAAGGAGTTTCGATGATGATGTCGATGGGGATCGCATCATATCTCACTACCAGACAGAATTGAACCTATTAGGTCACACACATAAGGAATCGCGCATGATCGATATTAAGGAGATGATAAAGAAGTTTATAGAATGGATTAATTATAATCACAATACTAAAGTTTACTAATTTATTAGTAAAAGGGCTAATTTGCAATTATTGTAAATTAGAGGTATTTAAGTGCAAAAGTTGCATGGTGTATTTACTAATCGTTAGTAAATATTTTGAGGACTTATGGGTAAATGTTACACACGAATCGAATTAGGATTTGGATTCGATTCATATTGAAACTAACTTAAGGATAATGGATAATCCAATCAGATTAGGATTCGATTAGGATTAGAATTAGGGTTAGGGTTTTCTCAATATAAATATATGTCATATGTGACGTATTTTGGAACGATAGAAAAAAAGGAGAAAAAGAAAACCCTAGCCGCCTATCCTCTTCCTCAAGTCCTCCACAATTAATCGTTCTCGATCTTCGGAAGATTGCTAGCACAATTAGAAGATTGATTCATCCTCCTTACATCGACGCAAGTATTAATTCGTGACCGGATCGCGAATCAAGGCGATCGATTTTTCGATCAAGGGCGTGATTCCGTGTGGACACAAGTAGAGGCCGGGTGCGTGCGCGACTCTCAAGGACGAACAATTTTTACCAACGATCATCGGCTTCGCGGTGATCTCGACCCGCGCAAGGTAAAAATTAAATCCTAATTGATAAGATCAATTAGATTACCTGTTTACGATCTAAAACAAAACATGAGGTGATCTTGGTTTAAGAAAAATTTTAATTGCGTTTTTTCTTCCGCTGCGCATATCCGTATTTTTCTTACAGGTACACCATGCAACCTCACCACCTCAGCTAGGTACAACTGTGCCAGTCGCTCCAAAGGCCAAGTCACATGCATCGGTAGAAAGTGAGCGGACTTGGTGAGTCTATCCACGACTACCCAGATCGCATCAGCCCCACTCTGTGCCCTCGGCAGTCCTGTGACGAAATCCATGGTGATATGATCCCATTTCCATTCAGGGATTGGGAGACTCTGCAACTTGCCAGCGGGTACACAATGTTCAGCCTTTATTTGCTGACAAGTTAAGCAATGAACCACGAATCTCCCAATGTCTCTCTTCATACCACTCCACCAAAAATGTGCCTTGAGGTCCATATACATCTTAGTCCCACCAGGATGAATGGTATAAGGTGTATAATGGGCCTCTCTCAAGATCTGCTCTCGAATCTCTGAATCCATAGGCACACAAGCTCGGTCCCTATACCGCAGTACTCCCGAAGCATCAACTGAAAAATCCCCTGTCTGCTCAGTCTGGATCTGTCCTCTAATCCTCATCAAGTGGAGGTCCTCACTCTGTCTCTCTCTAATCCTGTCCAACAGAGTGGGCTGCACGACCAAAGACATAAGTCTAGCAGAGAACCAGGGGATACAACCTCAATCTACAACCGTCTCATCTGCTCAACTAATGGTGCCTGCTGCGAAATCATCATACTCAGACTCGTCCTCCTACTCAAAGCATCTGCCACGACATTGGCTTTGCCGGGATGATAAAGGATACTCACGTCATAATCCTTCAGTAACTCTAACCACCGGCGTTGCCTCAAGTTCAGCTCCTTCCGAGTGAATAGATACTTCAAGCTTTTATGATCAGTGTAAATCTCGCAGTGCTCACCATACAAATAATGCCGCCACAGCTTCAGAGCAAACACGACTGCTGCCAACTCAAGATCATGAGCAGGGTAATTTTTCTCATAATCCTTCAATTGTCGTGAAGCATAGGCAATTACCCTACCATGCTGCATCAATATACAACCCAGACCGCTGTGAGAGGCGTCGTTGTAGATCACAAATCCCCCTCCCATGACCGAGAGAGAAAGGATCGGAGCCGTCATCAATCTCTGCTTCAGCTCCTCAAAACTGCTCTGACAAGCCTCACTCCAAATATACTTAACCCCCTTCCTGGTCAGACGCGTGAGCGGAGTGGAAAGCTTCACAAAGCCCTCCACAAATCGACGATAATAACCAGACAAACCCAGAAAACTCCGCACCTCGGTGATAGTCGTCGGCCTCGGCCAATCTCGAATAGCATCCACCTTGGCTGGATCAACCGCTACTCCTGAAGCTGAAACTACGTGGCCCAAAAAGGCAACCTCCCGGAACCAAAATTCGTACTTCTTAAGCTTGGCATATAGCTTCTTCTCTCGTAGAAGCTGTAGCATTGTCCTCAAGTGCTCCTCATGCTCCCCATCACTCCGGGAGTAAATCAAAATATCATCAACAAATACTACAACAAACCAGTCCAAGTACGGCTGGAATATCCGGTTCATCAAATCCATAAATGCGGCAGGGGCATTAGTCAGACCAAATGGCATCATCGTGAACTCATAATGCCCGTACCGAGATCTGAATGTCGTCTTGGAGATATCCTCGGCCCTCACCCTCAACTGGTGGTAACCGGACTGGAGATCGATCTTCGAAAATAGCGAAGCTCCCTGCAGTTGATCGAACAAATCGTCAATCCGCGGTAAAGGATACGTGTTTGTAATATCACGAACTATCTTGTGTTTCTTTTAACCCCCTTTTGAATAAATTAGTTGTTTAAGGGACTAATTAGCAGAATTTCTTGGGTACAGCGTCGGTGCGTGCGGGTATTTTTCGGTGTTAGAGCTCGAAAAAAGGAGAACGGTAAAGCGATCGGATCTGAAATCCGATTTGCGGATCTCCCGGAATGGGATTTCGAAGGTTTCGGTGCTTTGGGGTGCACCGGAATCTGTGCCGCGTGATCGGCATGCTTTTTGAGGAGATGAAAATCTTTCTGTTATATCTGCCGAATGAGGGTTTTATTTAGTACGTACGAAAGGGGAATAAATATTTAATTATTATTTTTCAAGAAAGCGGAAACCCTAATCGGAGAGAAAAGAGAGAAAAAAGAAAGCGGAACCTGGACCTTCTTGGATCATCGTGCCGGAAGCCGGGAACGAGACGTTACCGTCAGCGGGGAGCGGATCCGGATCCTCACCATCGCGAGGAACGGGAACGGATCATCTTCTCAAATAGATCAGGGTAAGCGACGTTAGTTTTTTTTGGGTTTTCGTGGGCCTAAAGGGTTTTGTCGTTCGTCACGTCGCCGCCGCCGCCGCCGCACCTCTTGCCGCACAGGGCCGCACGGGGCCGCACAACCTACGGTGCAGCGCGCCGCGCACGGGCCGCCGCCGCACGGGGCCGCACCACCTACGTTGCGGCACGCCGCGCAGGGCCGCGACCCGTGCGGGGCATCACCGCGCGCGGCGCGGAGCCGCGCAGGCGCTGCCCGCAGGCAGCGCGCAGGTTGGTGCCGCGCGGATGCTGCCAGCAGGCAGCACGCGCGCCGCGCGGGCCGCCGCCCGTGCGGGGCCGCCCAGCGCGCGTCGCGGAGCCGCGCAGGCACTGCCCGCAGGCAGCGCGTGCCTCGCGGGCTGGTACCGCGCGGGGCGCTGCCCGCAGGCAGCGTGCGCGCCTGCGCAGGTTGGTGCGGCGAGGGCGCTACCCGCAGGTAGCGCGCGCCGCGCGGGCTGGTGCCGCGCGGGGCGCTGCCCGCAGGCGGCGCGTTTCCGCGCGGGCTAGTGCCGCGCGGGGCGCTGTCCACAGGCGGCGCGTGTTCGCGCGGGGCTGCTCCGCAGTGCGCGCCGCGAGGAGAACTTGCCGCGCGAAACTGGTGCCCGCGCAGGGTTGCTCCGCAACGCGCGCTGTGCGGGGAAATCGCCCGCGCAGGGTTGTTAAGCTCCGCCGCCCGGTCTCTGTGTCCACCGGTGCGTCCTTTAGTTGGTTTTTCTACTCGGGTGGTCTGGGTTTTTATGTTAAGTGTTATTGATGTTTTGGTTGGGGACTTATAGGGTCCGGGAATCGTGCAAGGGCGCAGGATGGTTTCAGGTGTTCTGTTCAACGCGATTCAAGGTGGGTACCCTTATCGTGCGTCCTTTTTAAAGTGAGGTCTCATCATGTGTTATGTAAGAGTATAGTAGATGTGCTAATGTTTTTCAACTAACCCCTTTTCGCATGAGTATCCCTTTATTACTATCTGTTGCGACGAGTGTCGCAGTTCTCTATATCACACACCGACTTCGGTCTTTATGCTCATGGCTGCTTACGCGCACACCAGCGGTTTGGCCACCGCATCGGTGTACTTTTCCGAAGAGGTGGTACGTTGACCCTTGTACTCCACAAGGTGACGTGGTGGGGGCCCCTTACGGTTACTTAAGGTGCCGCACAAGTACCGTAGAGGGGTTAAAAGCTCCAAGGTGAGAGCAAGGTGACTCTGTACGCTGGAGGTCTTTGGACCTTCTGGCAGGTGTTTCGTTTTGACTTACAGGGGTATTGAGGATTCATGAGGGGGAGTTTTGGATGCTCTGGTTTATCGGTTTGCTTTCCTTTTAGTACTTTTAGCATCTCTTATGTTTTACATCTACCTCTTACTCTTTGGTTACTGACTTCCCACACTGTGACAGGTTCGGTCAATGGTGGGGTCCGGGACGACAGTGAGGCCGCGACTCGAGGATCTTAGCCCATTTAGGGGCTGGAGACATTTCTTTTACTTATGTTTTGTTTACTTTTGGTTAGTTAGCTTATGTGCGTGTGATACTTTGTGGTGTGGATGTTGGGTTCGAACTGTGTTTTATCGTGGATGAACGTTTCCCTTATTAGTCGTTGTTTTGGACACTCTTTTCAAATCAAGTAAAAGATTATGAAAATGTTTAATAAAACTTAGGTGTCGTGTGGGCACCGTTTTACAACCCGTGGATTTATCCTTTCGAAATGTAGGTGGCCGGCTTAGTTTTGTGCATGTTGATATTTTTCCCTCATTGTAACTTCGTGGCTAGTGTGGTTAAAGTATGATTTATGCTTGCGACGCCGTGCATATATAAAGGAGACTCCGTCCGTGTGCGGGGTGAATTTGTGTGTGTGGCGGATCTGCGCACGTGCCTGGCGGGTGTACTTTCCAGAAAAAAAAGTATACGTTTTCCGCTTATTTTAAACCCCCGCGGCGTGACATTGTTCCGGATGGTCACTTTGTTCAGCTCCCTATAATCCACACACAATCTAAGCGAACCACCCTTCTTCTTTACAAACAAAATAGGCGCTCCCCACGGCGATACACTGGGTCTAACAAAATCATTGTCCAAAAGATCCTGCAGCTGCGCCTTCAGCTCTCTCAACTCGGCAGGCGCCATCCGCTAAGGTGCCTTCGAGATTGATGCGGTTCCCGAAACCACGTCAATCACAAACTCTATCTCCCTCTCCGGTGGCATAGTCGTCAACTCAAGGGGAAACACCTCTGGGAACTCGCGGACGATAGGGATATCCTCAAGTCCCAGTGCCACCGTAGGCACCTCAACGATCGTAGCCAGAAAGGCAGTGCAACCTCTACTCATCATTCGCCTAGCCCTCGCCGAGGAAATAGTCGCTGCGAACAACGTGCTCTGGCAACCTCTGAAGATAAACTCCTCATGTCCTGGCTCGCGGAGAGTCACCGTCCTCTCTCTGCAGTCAATAGTGGCAAAGTACCTCGACAACCAATCCATACCTAGTACAATGTCAAAATCCTGGAGCTGCCGCAAGACAAGCAAGTCTGCCTGTAGGATCCAAGATCCCAACTGTACCGGGCAAGGCTCACAATGCTCCTTAACATACAGAACATGATCAGGAATCCGAACCTCTAATGCATGCGATAGGGAATCTATCTCTATACCATATAGGGATGCAAATGCTCTACCAATAAAAGAATGCGATGCTCCAGTATCAAACAAGGTACGAGTCCAAATGCCGGAAAGTAAGGTAATACCTGCCACCACATGGTCGGCTGCGGAGGAGTCCTCGACCTGAGCGGCATAGACCCGACCGCTCTGAACTGGAGGCCGGTAGTCGGTGGGGTGGGAAGAAGATGGCCTACTCGCTAGAGCATAGGTGTGGAGTACCGGGACTTCGTATAGTGCACCGACTTCGCAAGATGGTGTGGTGCGGTGGAATCACCCGCAGCAGGTTCAGAATATGATTACAGATGAGTTCGGGATGTTTCGGATCAACGCGGGAGCCTTTGGAGTAAAACGTGAGTTGACGACATCAGATTTGGAAGCCCCAGATTGATGCAGCCTGGAGGGGCATTGCGTACCGGTATGCGGAGAGGAGTACCGGAACGCGGGGCCGAGTATCGGAACGTCGTGATGGGTTCCGATACCCAGTGTTGGATTGAGCAGAGTTGGCTCTCGGGTTGGGATTTTTGTGCTTGGGTACCGGTACAGGGACCCGTGTACCGGTACTCAGCCTCCAGATCTTGGGGGCAGTGAGGGTAAAAGAGTAAATTCACTTCCCAACCACCCCAGCACCGCATTAACTCCTCTCTTCTCTTTTTATAGTGACCCTCCTCCACCTCTCTTCTTAGCTGGAACCAGGGAAAAGAAGGAGATTGAGAGTGAGAGAGAGGGAGTGGCTGTGAGTTCTTGGTGTGTTTTCTTCGCGCCGGAGCTTCGGGTTTCGATCGTGAGCGCGTCGGAGAGCTTGTCGGGTTTGAGGAGAGCTCGGTTGGAGCTCGCGCACGCGGACACAGCCAGTAGAGGTGAGTACTGTGCTTTTCCGAGTTTTCGGATTTCTCCTTGGATTTCGGGTTTTGGGCAGAGATATGGATTTTGAGTTTGGATTGGAATATTTCCATCTTTTTCCTTTCTTCCCTGTGTTGTGTGGGATAGTAGAGTGCTGTGCGCAGCAGCGGAGGCGCGCGGGCTGGTGCGCAGGTGAGTTGGCGGAGCGACGTCGGTTTTGACCGAGCTCAGGTGGAGACCTTGCTTGAGGCCTTGTGAGTGAGCAGAGTGCTTCATTGTGATTTTTGGGACGCGCGGTGGAGTTGCGCGCGATCGAGAGACGAGGTGCCGTTTTCGGCGGAATTTGACAGTGAGCGAGTCCGTTCTTCATCGATTTCAGCGTTGCCTGTGGAAAGCGATCCAGGTGGGTTGGAAATTTTTCCAAGCTTTGTGGAATGCTCTCTAATGCTTCTGTATGCATGTTGAGCATGTATAGTTTACCTGTTATTATAGTTGGTAAATCTGATAGTTGCCTAGAAAATTACAGAAAGACAATCCTGAGCCCCAGATATTTTTAGCATGATCTAGAGATGATTTGACACTAGACTACATATTTTCTTGATATTCGGGATGCATCTGGACCTTCATAACTCAAAATGAAGCGAAGTGATCAAAACGGAAATCGAAGACGTACCTCTCGTGAACGCGCTGCCGCAAAAATCGGCTCAAAAGTCCAAGAGGGCAGCTCAAGGGGTCTCGCGCACTAAAATGCGACGGTAGAAGCCACAATCCAAGAAGCGTCGAAGTGCGCCGCGTCGCAGAAAACGCCGATGCTGCGGCCTCCAAAAAATCCGGTGATCCATCAAAGGGTGGAGGAGAGGGAGAGGAACAACTTTCCTAAAAGCCTCAGCCCAAGAAGAGCTCGGGAAAGCCCTCAAAAAGAAGCCCAAAGGGGCCATTTATAGCCCAAGCCCAACACACCAAAGAATCTGGATTCGGGCGCCCGAATGCGGCCCGAACCCGGTACTGTGCGCGCCCGGATCACCCTCGGCGTGCCACGTCACCTGATCCGCGCCCGGCGCGCCTGGCGCACGCGCGCCCGCGAATCGCACCGCGCCGCGTGGCAGCGCGATCCACGGCGGGGACCGTGGGCCGCGGTTCACGGCGGCCCAGCCGGGTCGCTGCGCCCGCCAATGAGCGGGCGACATGTGGCCTGGCGAGGTCCACCGTGCGCCGCGCCCGCACTGCTGTTGAGCATGCGTTGACCGGCCTATACCCGCGCCCCACGTGTCCACCGACTCAGCTCGCTGCGCCCGGTGCACGCCAAAACCCATGGACCGGCCGCCCTCGCTGGTGCCCGCGCCCGCACCGCCGCGCTCCGCCGCTGCCCGTCGCCGCCGGCGCTGCCCTGGCTGCCGGAACAGTAACCTCTTGCCTCGAAATCCGTGTTTTGGCATTCGGGCTCCGAAAAATACAAGTAAATAGTCCATTTTCATCGTTTTCGCGCGCTGAATCCAAATCCGATGTCCGTTTTGCCAAATTCCACTTCTAAAATTTGTCGAAGGCATCCAAGCAGGTAAACTTAATCCAAATTTCACGCTGGGTTCATTTCTTGAGTCCGATTTGCGCACAAACACCACCATCACACATCATAGGCCTCCAGAAGCCACAATTCACACTGCAAAAGCTCTGCGGAGATCCGGGTCATCACATTTGACGTACTGGATGATCCTTTTCACCGCTTTCAGGTGAATTTTCTTCGGTGCTGATTGATATCTCGTGCAAATCCCAACACTGAAAGAAATATCTGGGCGACTAGCAGTAAGGTAGAGTAGATTTCCAATCATACTTCTATAAAGTTTCTCGTCTACACTTTCTCTGTGAGATTCACTTCCTAATCCTTTATTGCTAGTTCCCATTGGAGTCGGATAGTCTTTAGAATCCTCTAATCCGAATTTCTTAACCAACTCCTTCGCATACTTGGATTGACACAAATGAATGCCATCTTCACATTGCTTAATCTACAATCCAAGAAAATACGTAAACTCACCCATCATGGACATCTCAAATTCGTTTTTCATCGTTTCGGCGAATTTTGAAGCATCGTTGTTTCTTGTAGCTCCAAACACAATGTCATCCACATAAATTTGAGCCACAATGAAGTTGTCCTGAGAGTGCTTCACAAAGAGTGTCCGATCGGCTCCCCCTTGAGTATAGCCCTTTTCCAAAAGATATTTTGTTAATCTTTCGTACCATGCTCGCGGTGCTTGTTTTAGTTCATAAAGAGCCTTTTTCAATTGAAAAAACATGGTTTGAAAATTTATGATTAATGAAACCTTTCGGTTGAGCCACATTAACTTCCTCATTTAGAAAATCATTTAAAAATGCACTCTTCACGTCCATTTGAAAAAGTTTTATTTTAAAATGACAAGCAATTGCGAAAAGGATACGAATGGACTCGAGACGAGCAACCGGGGCGAAGGTCTTATCAAAGTCTATACCTTCAACTTGTGAATTGCCCTGGGCAACCAAACGCGCTTTGTTCCGTATAATGGTACCGTCTTTATTTTTCTTGTTTTTGAAAATCCATTTAGTACCAATGATATTTTGTTGCTTAGGGGGCTTTGTTAATTCTCAGACTTTATTCTTTTCAAATTGATTAAGCTCTTTTTGCATTGCTTCAATCCAATAATCATCCTGAAGAGCTTCATCAATATTCTTCGGTTCTACCATGGAGACGTAGCAAGCAACTCCACATTCTAACTGCCTACGAGTTCTAACTCCTTCTTGAGGGTCTCTAATGATGTTTGATTCAGGATTGTCCTTGGAGATTCGAAGCGTTTGAGGTAACGGAGTACTCAGGGGAATTTGCGATGATTCCTACACATTAGATGAACTAGAAGAACCATAAGATGCATCAAAATTTTTAGAAGATTTATCATGTACCGATGCAATATCATTAGCAGGCAATTCATCATCAAAAGACATATCAGGAGTAGATTTATCAGAAGAAAAATGGAAAGCTTTATCTACTTTAATATTGGTAGATTCTATCATCGTTTTAGATTCAAGGTTAAATACCCGATATACTCTACTATTTGTAGAATAACCCATAAAAATTCCTTCGTCACTACGAGAGTCGAATTTTCCAAGATTCTCATGATCGCGTAAAATGTAGCAATGACTCCCGAAGATACGAAAATACTTGATGTTCGGTTTTCTACAGAACCATAGCTCATATGGCGTATTTAAAGTATCAGGGCGCAAATATATTCTATTGATCATATAGACAGTGGTGTTAACTGCTTCAACCAAAAGTGTAACAGAATATCCCGGCTATGAAGCATAACACGCGCCATCTCCTGAACAACCCTATTTTTGCGCTCGACTACACCGTTCTGTTGCGGTGTATAAGGTGCAGAGAATTCATGTTTTATGCCGTTCGAAGAACAAAAATCAATGAATTTTGAATTAATGAATTCTCCACCTCTATCATTGCGAACACGAACGATCTTTTCATTTTTCTCAATCATAACCCGATGACAAATCTCATGAAAAAAATCAAAAGTATCCGCTTTCTCTTTTAAAAATGCTACCCATGAATATCTAAAGAAATCATCAACCAAAAAAAAAAAATACCATTTACCTCCCAGGCTTGGTTGACGAGTCGACCCCATTAAGCTCATGTGCAATAATTTCAGTGGCCGTTTGGTTCCCACGTGGTTCAAGTTCCAGTGCGTGGATCTAGTTTGTTTTCCCTTTTGACAACCTCCACACACAATATTTTCTTTAAAATTCAATTTTGGAACATCTCTTACTACGTCCTGATTGGAAATTCTAGATAGTTTCTTAAAATTTATGTGACCTAGTCTTTCATGCCAAAGAGTTTCATTATCAAGTGAGACTAGGTTACATTGATCTAAAGATTTACCAGGACCTACGTAGCAATTATTTTGAGATCTAACCCCTTTCAAAAGGAATGAATGGTTTGAGTAAGTTACAATACATTCAACAGAAGAAAAATTAACTAAAAAACCATTATCACATAATTGACTAATACTTATGAGGTTAGTCTTAAGGCCTTCGACAAATAAAACATTGTTCAAAACTGGGCCATCTGGAATAGTGATTGTTCCTTTTCCAACTATTTTTTGAAGATCTTCCATCTCCGAATACAACAAGTCCTCCGGAGGTTTTCTCAAAAGTTTGAAAATAGTTTTTATCACGAGTCATGTGTCGGGAACAACCGCTGTCCAGATACCAAGATGAATTATCATATGCATGTAGTGATGTGTGAATGACAAGACAAGGGAAGATTTCACCTTTGCGCACCCAAACCTTACGAGTTTTGGAATACGTCGGTAATGATCGTGAAGTTGAGCTCCTTGGTGAAAGCGTCTTGTTCAGTTGATCACTTTTCTTTGATTTCCATACAGTCTTGTCTTGGGGGATGGACTACCATTGTAATTGACCTTTGGTTGATTTCTTCTTGAATCCCGGTCTCTATTCTTGATGGTAGTTGTTGCAAGTAGTGTTTGATTCGATCGTTCGGCTCAATACTTGCAATTTGGTCTTATGTGCCCTGCAAAATCACAACGATGACACACCTTGGTAACAGTTGAACCCGAAGAAGATGAGGTAGGCTTGTCAACGTTGGCTGCGATGATTTCCGTCAGAGGAGGAGCAACTGACTGAGGCACAAACTTTATTCCGCTCGAACTTGGATCCTCACCAGTTCGGCCGTAACCAAGGCCCAAACGATTCGTTTGACAAAGACCAAGCTATTACGGAATTTGAGTTGGCGTAGTTTCGTGAATGTTTCAAGTCTTGAAGATTGAAGGTGAAGAAAGTTGGATCATTTAACTCAATCTCAAGAAAGAAGAATTCAAAAGGATCAGGTATGTTTAACTAAAGATTTTGTGTGATCCGAATACTTCTTGTAGTGTAGAAACACTTGGAAGAATCTTTCATTGCATAAAAATCAAAAATTGGACTTGGGACAAGTTCAGGATCCGGATCAGGTTGTTCAATCCGGATCCCGAAGGTGGTTCGTTCATACACCAGTTCAATCCGGATCGTAGCCTCTCTTGATCCGGATCCCGAACATTGAGTTTACCATTTTCCTTGAGCGATCCGGATCAGGCTTCGCAATCCGGATCCCGAACGTTGATGTTTGGTGAACTGTATGAACGATCCGGATCAAGCACTTCGATCCGGATCCCGAACCTTCATTTTTCTGGAACTACCTGACTCGTTACGACGATCCGGATCACAGCTAATCCGATCCGGATCGCCGTCCGTAAAATTTCCAGAAATGTTAGGTTTTTGATTCTTATCTCCTTCCTAGGGTTTCTAACCTATAAATAGACCCTATGACTCTTTTGCTAGGGTTAATCCACATAGCCGTCATATTCATATCTTATTTCATACGGCTCTAGATCCACATATAGAGAAGAAAGGAAATCATTAGAGAATACTCTATGTTTCTTCATCTATATTGATTAGTTTGATTCTAGGTTTTCATACTCACATCTTGAGTTGAATCAAACTAATGAATACTTAGATGGTATTTCCGATCTATCTTTGATCTAAGTATTCGACGGATCATCACCACCAAAAATAACGATTTACCCCAAAAATCGGCGCGTGGATTCGCGTGTCCTTGTGGATTCAAGGTTCAACCGCTCTCGTGGATTCGGAGCGAGGCACGTTCGTGGATTCGAAGGGTGCTATTGGGTGAAGACCGTGGACTCGGTCGGACGTCGTGGATTCGACGTTGGACGCCGTGGATTCGGCGTTGGGCGCAGATCGTGGATTCGAGAAGCGTCGCGGAGCGAGCGGAGAAGATCCTCTAGGAGCGTATGGAAAAGGTTGAGTCGTAAGTGTGTACGGTAAATCACCTTGTACGTGTTTTAATTCTAGAGGATTTCTGCCGTGTTATCGGTCCCGTGGTTTTTTACTCCGGTGATGGAGTTTTCCACGTAAAAATCTTGCGAGTTATTTTTATTTCCGCATTGGGTTTTTATCGCAACGATTTTTGAGTGTTTATACGTTTACACCTATTCACCCCCCTCTAGGTGTTTTTTCCCCTATTTAGATCCTTATTACATATAACCCAACAAGTGGTATCAGAGAGGGAATAGGGTTGTAAACAATGGTTGAAGGTGGAAACATCAATCGACCCCCTTTCTTTGATGGAACAAATTATGCGTACTGGAAAGTACGGATGAAAGCCTTTTTAATTTCCATCGACGAAAGGGTGTGGCAATCAATTGAATTAGGATGGTCTAATCCAACTGAAATTATCTCAGATGTTCGCACCTTAAAACCTAGGTCGAAATGGACCAAGGAAGAGTTAGATTCTTCTTCTTACAATGGCAAGGGAATTAATGCTATTTTTAATGCCTTATCTCAAACTGAATTCTCTCGCGTCTCGGCATGTGAGACTGCGAAAGAAATCTGGGATGTTCTTCAGGTTACACATGAGGGAACTAACCTCGTGAAGATTCAGAAACTGCAAATGCTTACGAGCAAGTTTGACTCTATCTTGATGGCAGAAAATGAATCTTTCACGGACTACTATACACGATTGCAAGACATCGTAAACTCATGTGCTAACCTGGGAGAGAAGATTCCAGAATTTAAGATTGTAAGAAAGATCTTAAGAACCCTTCCTGAACGATTTCGCCCAAAGGTTACAGCCATTGAAACTATTAAACACCCGGACGAAATACGTGTAGAAGAATTAGTTGGTTCATTACAAACATATGAAATGACGTTTACTACTAACAATTCTTCTGGAAAGGCATCCACTTCTAAGTCTTCAGGTTATGCGTTGAAAACAACTAAGGAAGAAGACGCGGATACATCCTCCTCAGACGATGACGAGAACCTTTCTATGGAGGAATTTGAGAAGCAGCTCGCTCTCTTGACAAGGAAGTTTCGCCGCAACTTTCGAAGGGGTAATTCAAGTAAATCTCCATCCTTCGGAAAGTCGAACAAAGGCAAGGGTACTTCAAGTTACAAGTCAAGAAAGCAAGAGAACTTCTCAAAGGATAAGAAAAGTTCAGAGGGACAACTACAATGCTTCAAATGTCGAGGCTACGGCCACATTGCAACGGAGTGTCCCAACAAGTATCCGGCAAAGAAGAAGGCGATGCAAGTCGTCACTTGGGATGACAACTCAACGACAAATGAGTCGTCTTCAAGTGATGAAGAAAAGAGCTCCACGGCATTCCACGCATCCATATCTTCACCCTTCATGTGCTTTATGGCAAGTACGTCCGAGTCATTGTCCAACTCCACTGTTGAAAAGAATGCAACGGACAATGAATCGGATGATTCGGAAGGTGAAGATTTTGCCTTAGCCTATCACAGACCTTTACGGGATTCAAAGAAACCGGCTAAGCAAAACAAGGGGTTGAGAGGGAGATTGCAGGATCTCGAAGAAGAAGTAAAAAGGGTAACTTCTCTCTCGACCGATCTTGAAGTGGAAAGGGATAATCTGATAAAAGCAAATGTTTCCCTTCAAGAGTCCAATGAGCAACTCGAGAAGAATTATATAGATATGGTGAACAAAGCGAACTACTTCTTGAAGCTCTACGGCGAGGCCCGACGGGAAAAATTGGAAATGACAGAGACCATTTGCCAACTCAAGGATGACTTACAGCAATTTTCTTCTAGAAGGAGTAAGTTGGATAAACTTCTTGGTCTTGGTCAAACAAACAAGTTCGGCCTCGGATACAATCGAACTGAAGACAATTTTAGTTCGGTTGGGACAGTCTTTGTGCCTCAGTCGGTATCTCCTCCTCCGACACCGGAATTCACGACAACCAACGACAACAAGCCTACTTCATCCTCTTCGGAATCGTCAAGCACAAAGGTATGTTTTCGTTGTAATTTTGCAGGGCACATTGAAAGAAATTGCAAGATTGGAGCTCAAAGATCAAATCAACCACATCTTGCAACTGCTACCAATAAGTTCACTCCCCGGAATTCAAAGAAGGATTTTTCAAAAGAAAAGAACGTTGGTAGTACTCCAAACAAGACGATGACAAAAGAAAAAGATCAATCAGACAAAACGTCTTCATCAAGGAAAATTTCTCAACCATTGCCGACATACTCCAAAACTCAAAAGGTTTGGGTATGCAAAGGTGAAATCCTTCCTTGTCTTTAATCGTTCTACGATTAAATGTTGTGTAGTTTATGTAGACTATTTTTTTTTCTTTTGGCCGACCCGTCAACCATCTTTGGGAGGTAAATGGTATATTTTCTTATTGGTTGATGATTTCTCTCGGTATTCTTGGGTAGCATTTTTAAAAGAGAAAGCTGATACTTTTGATTCTTTTCACGAGATTTGCCTTCGTATTATGATTGAAAAGAATGAAAAGATCATTCGTGTTAGAAGTGATAGAGGTGGAGAATTCATTAATTCAAAATTCATTGACTTTTGTACTTCAAACGGTATTAAGCGTGAATTCTCTGCACCCTATACACCTCAACAGAATGGTGTTGTCGAGCGCAAAAACAGGGTTGTTCAAGAGATGACACGTGTTATGCTTCACAGCCGGAATTTACCGCTACATTTTTGGGCTGAAGCTGTGAACACTGCAATCTATGTAATTAATCGGTTTTATTTGCGCCCGGGAACATTAAATACACCATATGAACTATGGTGTGGTAGAAAACCCAACATCAAATATTTTCGCATCTTCGGGAGTCGGTGTTACATTTTACGTGACCGTGAAAATCTTGGAAAGTTTGACTCACGAAGTGACGAAGGGATTTTCCTGGGGTATTCTACTAATAGTAGAGCATATCGAGTATTTAACTTGGAATCTAAGACGATCGTAGAATCTCTAAATGTTAAAGTAGATGAAGCTTTTCACTTTGCATCTGAAAAATCTACCCTCGATATCTCTCTAGATGATGATTCTCCTGCCGTTGCATCTTCTCATAATAATACTTCCAATATTAATGATGCATCTAATGGTTCTTCAAGTTTATCTAATGTGCAGGAATCATCTCATATATCTCCGGGTACTCCGTTTCAACAAACGCTACGAATCTCCAAGAATCATCCGGAATCGAATATTATTGGAGATCCACAAGAAGGAGTTAGAACTCGGAGGCAGTTGGTTTGTGGATTCGCTTGCTACGTATCTTTAATCGAACCAAAGAACATAGATGAAGCTCTTCAGGATGACTACTGGATTAAAGCAATGCAGGAAGAGCTCCATCAATTTGAGCGAAACAAAGTCTGGGAATTAACGAAGCCTCCAAAGCAACATAATGTGATAGGTACCAAATGGATCTTCAAGAACAAGAAAAATGAGGATGGTACTATCATCAGGAACAAGGCACGATTAGTTGCTCAAGGCTACTCTCAAGTAGAAGGTATAGACTTTGATGAAACATTCGCCCCTGTAGCTAGACTCGAGTCCATTCGTATACTGTTTGCTATTGCTTGTCATTTTAAAATCAAATTATTTCAAATGGACGTTAAGAGCGCATTTCTAAATGGGTTTTTAAATGAGGAAGTTTATGTGGCTCAACCGAAAGGTTTTGTAGACCATAAACAACCTAACCATGTTTTTCGTTTGAAAAAGGCTCTTTACGGTCTGAAACAAGCACCGCGAGCATGGTACGAAAGGTTGACAAAGCACCTTTTGGAGAAGGGCTACACTCGAGGGGGAGCTGATAGGACTCTCTTTGTGAAGCATTATCAAAGCAATTTCATTATAGCACAAATCTATGTCGATGACATTGTATTTGGCGCAACAAGAGATAATGATGCTTCTAAATTCGCGGAGACCATGGAAAGCGAATTTGAGATGTCCATGATGGGCGAATTGACTTATTTCCTTGGATTGCAAATTAAACAAAATGATGAAGGTATTCACTTGAGTCAATCCAAGTATGCAATGGAGTTGGTTAAAAAGTTTGATCTTGAAAATTCGAAGGATTTTCCGACTCCAATGGGAACTAGCCACAAGGGACTTGGAAGTGAATCACAAAGTGAGAATGTAGACGAGAAACTGTATCGAAGTATGATTGGAAGTCTACTTTACCTCACGGCTAGTCGCCCGGATATATCTTTTGGTGTTGGGATCTGCGCGAGATATCAATCTGCACCAAAGGAGGTTCACCTGAAAGCGGTGAAAAGGATCATCCGGTATATCAAAGGATCAATTAATTTCGGAATTTGGTATCCTATGGGAACAAGTTTGGATATTGTTGGATACTCAGATGCCGATTGGGCAGGATCAGTGGATGATCGGAAAAGCACGAGTGGTGCATGCTTCTATCTTGGCCATTGCCTTGTTGCATGGCACAGTAAAAAGCAGAATTGCATAGCACTCTCGACTGCCGAAGCGGAATACATTTCAGCGGGTAGTTGTTCAACCCAACTCATTTGGATGAAAAGTGTGTTGAGCGACTTCCGGATTTCAGCATCTTCGGTAACAATTCTTTGTGACAACACAAGTGCAATTAACATTTCTAAAAACCCTGTGTTGCACTCTAGAACAAAACATATTGAACTTAGATATCATTTTCTTAGAGAGCTAGTTGAATCAAATACTCTTCAACTTTCATATATTCCAACTGAGGATCAATTAGCTGACATTCTAACAAAACCTTTGGATCAAAAACGTTTTATTCATTTGCGAAAAGCAATTGGAATGCTTTCCTTGAAATAAACTTCTTTTTGAAACCTTTGCTTAGGATAGGTTTTGTTTTTGTTTTGTTTTGTTCATTATCTATGTTTGTACATAGGACATTAATTGAGCATAGATCATAATTGACTTTAATTGCATCTTTTCGCACATTTAGAAATTTATTATGCTTTTGCCATCATAATATTTCACTGTTGCAATGATCATTTATGTTAATTAAATCATCTTCTGAGTGATCAAAGTCAATTTCTCTCTCTCAATGATCTCTTGGTATAGTCATTATCTTATTTGACTGCTTAGTCGAGTATGAAATCGAGATCAATTTTTGGTTGAATACTTTATATCTTAAATAATTGATAGCCAATTGAGGGGAAGTCAAAGAAAAGTAAAATGCTCAAAAGATGTGGAAAGAGTTACATCCCAATGAGGAGTGTGAAAACTACCACCACATGGAGGAAAGAGCTACCACCTCGGTCGTCCGAGTATTGTGTGCAGCTACCACATGTATACCAAGCATGGTTGTTCAATTTTTGATTAAGTAAAATGCATGTTTGAAATACTTGACTCCGTCAAATTTCAAGGTTGGTATAAGGTGGGTTTTTAAAGAAAGATGCTCAAAGAGCCACTCTCTTCAACAGATTGTCTAGATACATTATCTACTATATTTGGGATTTCAAACATCTATTGATCTTTGTATTTCATTTTCTTTACTGAATTGATGATTTGATAAAGGCATTACTCATAAGATCAAGTTAGATGTAATTGAAGGTGTTCAACTTTAAGGGATTTAATTTTTGTAAATTCTCGTTTCATTTTTGGATATTATTGATAGATTTGGCATAATCTAATTCTTGTTGTATGAAACGATGATTTTTGTTTAAAGTTGATACACATCTGTGCTTACAATCTTTTTCTGGTTTTTCTTGAATTTCTCTGAAATTTTCTAAAGAAAAAGTTGGAGCCGATCCGGATCGGGCAAGATGATCCGGATTCCGAACGCATGTATTCTTCTGCGTGCTGACGATCCGGATTGGACCTGCCGATCCGGATCCCGAACGCAGTTTCTCACTGCGGGTAGCCGATCCGGATCGCAAGCATGGTCTGATCCGGATCGCGGCTAGGGTTTTATAAAGAACAAAAGGGTTTTGATTTCTCTTACTCCAATCTTTTGTTCCAAAGTTTCCAGAGCTTCTCTCTCTAGATTTCACCCTTCTTGGAAGCTTTCAAACTCAAGTTCTTCAACTCCAAGTAAGTTTTATTGATCAAAATCTCGGTTTTTCACCGTTTTTTCTCTATTCCTCCTCAAACGTGATGAAATTCTTGGATCAATTTTGTTTGTGGATGGTTTTTGATCAAATTTCTTTTGAAATAAGAACTCTGGGTAGATTAGTTTTGATTATATGCTAGGTATTCTCCTGATTAACGGATTTTTAGGCTTCGATTTCTAAATTTTCGGTTTTAGGGCATATAATAAGGATTTTCGAAAATCATGCAATTGATCTATTTTTAAAATTCCTTTTGCAAAACTAATTTGATTCTTAGTCTCTCTACACGATAATGATTGTTTGGGTACAATTTTTCTAATTTCTGAAAATTAACAATTTTTCGTGTTCCTGAGTTGTTGCTCACAGGAGTTTCTTCTCACAAGAAACCAATAGCTATGGTGATCACATGGATTATTTTCTTACTTACTGCCATGGTTCATGTCAAGGACACTGTGAAGCCCAAGAGGGCTAAGAAGGCTAAGAAAGCGAAGAAAGCTAAAGATGATTCCGATACAGAATCTGAAACGGAATCAATTAATTGGGATGAACTGCAAGTTGAGGCAACGACTGTTCCGACTGCTTCAAAGGGAAAAGCACCTGCAGAAACATCGAAGGCTCCGCCCACTGCTGCTGAGAAAGGCAAAGCTCCAATGGAAGAAACTTCTGGGAAGACAAGAAGAAAAAGTGTTGCTCGCAAAAGAGGGAGTGCTCAAGGAATATCCATTGAGCAACCAGTTGATAGCCAAGCACCTCCACAAGACTTTATCAGCTCGGCTAGAATAAAGGATTTTGAAAACAGAGAATGCATTGGAGAAAGGCATGTTGATGTAAAAGCCTTAAAGGAGCGTTCTCGGACATTTGGGACCCTGTTTGACCAGATAGGTCTTGCTCCTATTTGCAACTTCCCGGAAACCACTGGTTATTGTCTTCACTCCGTGAGAATGTTTTATCAGAATGCTTGCTATCTAGTTGATCAGGAGAGTGGTCGCCGAGATTTTCAAACATTGGTCAAGAATGTTAAGATCAAAGTGACGCCCCAACTGATTGGAGAGGTATTAGGGATGGACGCCCGAGCCGATGGCACTCATTACCTGAAGAATCAAGTCTTCAACACCTACTCCTGGAGAGTGGTAGTTGATGGAATCTGTCTTCCAAATACTCGGTCGACAGGAAACTCCGTTTTCTCGAAAGAACTACGACCAGAGTACCGCTTCTTAAACTTAATTGTTTGTTATAATGTCATTCCAAACATGAACACAAAGGTTCTTCGGTGGGAGAGAATGATATTCCTTTATCTACTTGGAAACCCCACAGCAGCAATGGGAGCTAACCTAAACATTCCTTACATCATCTGGACAAAGATGGCGCGATATGTGGAGCATGCTCATCCTTCTGAGAGACTACCTTATCCAATGATCATCATGCGCATTCTTCGCAAATTTAAAGCTGACACAAATGCAAGTTCCTATATGCACAGTCTAGGAACGATCAATGAAACAACAATTGTAAAGTCTCTCTCGACGAAGCCAGATGAACCCATAATACATCCTCACCGGCAACGAGCACAACAACAACAAGCGACGACCTCTGCACCGGCAGCAACTCCTCCAGTCCAACCAGCACCTCCGGCACAACAAGCACCTCAATCAACTTCTGATGATGATGCATCTGTTACCTCAATCTATAAAGAACAGCAAAGGCTCTCCAACGAGCAAGAACGTATATCAAATGAACTAATTGAAGTAAAGGAAGAAATAAAGAAGGTAAATAAGAATCAATCATCAATGAACAAGCGATTAAAGAAAATATTCCAAATTCTCGGCTGTATCAGTTCAGACGAGTCTGAATAATCCGTATCCTTCCAATTTCTGTTTATTATGCATATGTTTAAATCTTTCTGTTGTGCAGGTTTTTAAGTTTTAGTTTTAGTCTTTTGTTCTCCGACTTGAACTGTTAACCATTCTCTCCACTTCTGTAATTTTTGGCTTTGTTTCTGACAAAAAGGGGGAGAGAGTTTAGAGAGAACTTGAACAATGATGATGATGTGAATATCAAACTTGAACAATGATGATGTGAATGTGTGAACATCGAGGTAAGTATAACCTCAACTTGAAAGGTAAGTAGAACTTCAACTTTTGGTTTTCATTTGTTTGAATGCATGCCTCGACTAACTATTCGACTAACTATTTGGGCATGTAATATGACTAACAAGTTGATGTTGGACTAACACTTTGTGACATTTGGTTTTTGACTGTATAGAAGATATGTTAGTTTTTGACTATGATTCTCTTACATATCTGAATTTTCAAATGTCATGATGATCAGATAAACTCTATCTCTGTACTAGGTTTTGAATGCTAAATATTCTTGAGGTATCTAACGATCTCTTTTTGTCAAGAATGATTTCTTTGTGCAGAGAGTACAGATGTCTAAGTCTAGAGTCTGTTTTAGGAGTTTATCTCATGTTTTTAAATTTTTGGATCTCCATTGTAAATTTTTGTTGTATGGTGATAGCAACAAAAATATCTTTTTGAATTTTCTTTAGTGGATCTGTGTTTTGTCACGAAACCGCCAAAGGGGGAGATTGTTACGGAATTTGAGTTGGCGTAGTTTCGTGAATGTTTCAAGTCTTGAAGATTGAAGGTGAAGAAAGTTGGATAATTTAACTCAATCTCAAGAAAGAAGAATTCAAAAGGATCAGGTATGTTTAACTAAAGATTTTGTGTGATCCGAATACTTCTTGTAGTGTAGAAACACTTGGAAGAATCTTTCATTGCATAAAAATCAAAAACTGGACTTGGGACAAGTTCAGGATCCGGATCAGGTTGTTCAATCCGGATCCCGAAGGTGGTTCGTTCATACACCAGTTCAATCCGGATCGTAGCCTCTCTTGATCCGGATCCCGAACATTGAGTTTACTATTTTCCTTGAGCGATCCGGATCAGGCTTCGCAATCCGGATCCCGAACGTTGATGTTTGGTGAACTGTATGAACGATCCGGATCAAGCACTTCGATCCGGATCCCGAACCTTCGTTTTTCTGGAACTACCTGACTCGTTACGACGATCCGGATCACAGCTAATCCGATCCGGATCGCCGTCCGTAAAATTTCCAGAAATGTTAGGTTTTTGATTCTTATCTCCTTCCTAAGGTTTCTAACCTATAAATAGACCCTATGACTCTTTTGCTAGGGTTAATCCACATAGCCGTCATATTCATATCTTATTTCATACTGCTCTAGATCCACATATAGAGAAGAAAGGAAATCATTAGAGAATACTCTATGTTTCTTCATCTATATTGATTAGTTTGATTCTAGGTTTTCATACTCACATCTTGAGTTGAATCAAACTAATGAATACTTAGATGGTATTTCCGATCTATCTTTGATCTAAGTATTCGGCGGATCATCACCACCAAAAACAACGATTTACCCCAAAAATTGGCGCGTGGATTCGCGTGTCCTTGTGGATTCAAGGTTCAACCGCTCTCGTGGATTCGGAGTGAGGCACGTTCGTGGATTCGAAGGGTGCTATTGGGTGAAGACCGTGGACTCGGTCGGACATCGTGGATTCGACGTTGGACGCCGTGGATTCGGCGTTGGGCGCAGATCGTGGATTCGAGAAGCGTCGCGGAGCGAGCGGAGAAGATCCTCTAGGAGCGTATGGAAAAGGTTGAGTCGTAAGTGTGTACGGTAAATCACCTTGTACGTGTTTTAATTCTAGAGGATTTCTGCCGTGTTATCGGTCCCGTGGTTTTTTACTCCGGTGATGGAGTTTTCCACGTAAAAATCTTGCGAGTTATTTTTATTTCCGCATTGGGTTTTTATCGCAACGATTTTTGAGTGTTTATACGTTTACACCTATTCACCCCCCTCTAGGTGTTTTTTCCCCTATTTAGATCCTTATTACATATAACCCAACACAAGCAATTTGTCCAACTTGCTCCTTCCTGATGAAAATCTCTTCAAATCTTCTTTAAGTTGGAATATGGTCTTCATCATCTCCAATTTTTCTTGCCGAGCCTCGGAATAGAGCTTCAAGAAATAATTTGCTTTATCTACCAACTTTATATGTTTCTTCTCGAAATGCTCATTCTTCTCTTGAAGGGAACTATTTTTCTCAACCAAGTTGTCCCTTTCCACTTCAAGAGCCCTTGAGAGAGAAGTTGCTCTATTAGATTGTTCTTCGAGTTCCAAAAACCTTCTCCTCAAGTTTTTATTATGCTTCGCAAATTTTTTTGAATCCCGTAGCAATTTATGGTAGGCGAGAGCAAAATCTTCACCTTCGGAATCACTTGGTTCATTATCCGATGTCACTTGATTATCCTGCGAAGAAACAGACAGTGAACCAGATGCAATCGATGAAAAACACATGAAAGGTGAAGTCGTGGATGCAAAGAATGCGGTGGCATTAGTATCCTCATCACTAGAAGATGACTCGTCAGAGAAGGAAGAGTCATCCCATGTGATGGCTTGCATTGCCTTCTTCTTTGGTGGATTCTTGCTGGGACATTCCGTTGCAATGTGGCCAAAGCCTTTGCACTTGAAACACTGGATCTGTCCTTCAGCGTTCTTCTTCTCCTTTGAGTAACCTTCTTGCTTTCTTAATTTTGACGTAGAAGCATCTTTGCCTTTCCTGAACTTTGAGAAGGATGAAGATTTGCTTGAGTTTCCTGTTCTAAAGTTCTGGTAAAATTTTCTTGTCAAGAGAGCGAGTTGTTTCTCAAAGTCCTCCATAGATAGATCATCGTCAGAATCCGAGGAGGATGAGTCTGCGTCTTCATGTTTTGTTGTTTTCAACGCCATACCTGAAGACTTGGAAGAAGAAGAGAAAGGCATTCCAGAAGAATAGTTGGTAGGAAAAGTCATTTCATAAGTTTGAAGTGCACCAACTAATTCTTCTACCTTGATCTCGTCTGGGTGTTTTACTGTTTCGATCTGTGGCAAGCCAAAACGGCAAGCTTGCCCACCTCATGGGCAAGCCATGCCGGGCCGAAGCCAATTACGGACGGAGTTATGAGGCAGGCTAGTATACCATGAGAACGCCGTTTTAGTTAACGACGTGCTGAACAACCTCATTTTTAAGAATGGGCTTGCGGCCGCCTCTCGACATTGGGCCGTGAATCGAGCAATATGCTCGACTGTATTATCATTTTCATCGCCGGAGAACTTGTTGAACTTCGGCATCTTCCAATTAGCAGGGTAAGGCTGGTCCGTATCGATATGAACGGAATACGGAGACTTGAACACTAGCCGAATCGCTGGCCTGACCTCGGCGCCAAAGGTGTTGCGAATTACCTCCTCCACGTGGGCGTGTATGTCGACGAGTCCCACAGGAGGGACTGGGGCCACCGGTTGCGCCAGTGGAGGTGGCGGATCATATTGGCCGGCCTGATTCTGAGGTGTTTCTTGCGGGCGGACTTACCCGTCATTCTTGCCTCCAACCTTTCGGTGAGCTCAGTTTGAGGCACCGGAGCTACCGATTGTACTGGAGCAGGCGTCGGCCCATAATGGTCGGTCCCGCTTGCCTAGAACTCGGCGGGCCCGGCTCGTGATACTAGGGCTACCGTATGCGCCTGCGGGGGTGGTGGCCCACTATGGCCTACCTGGTCCTAAACGAATCCCTGTGGGGGAACCCATCCACCGTCCTTGCCCCCAGCCTGCTACTGGATGAGCGGCGGTGAGGGCGACAGAGTAACCCCCCAGTAAGCGTCCAATTGTGGGTTGATGTTCTGCCACGTCGGCCATGTCCCCGCTTGGTACGGGATCCACTGCGGCGGTACTGCCCCCAGCGGCTGCGCCGCTTGATAAGTTACCGCCGGCCGTGCGACTCCCTGGGGTCGCACGACCGGCATTGCCGGCACCATTATGATCGAGGGCGTCGACAATTGCTGGGGTGCCGTGGAGATAAACCCTCCACTGCGTGGCTCTTCTCAGGCCAGCGCTTGCTCAATTTGAGTAACATTCTCATTCGAAGCCGATAGAATGGCCATCATCGAATCCAAATGGGCCTCTCGTGCCCGGCTGTTCAATTCGGAAGGGACTCATTTAGCTGACCGTTAGGCTCACTTTTTTGTTAGGCTGCAGTCTTTGCCTCAGTGGATAGGAGGTATTCAAAAAGAGATTTTTCAATCTTTCCCCCACTTATCATCTTTCTGTGGGACTTGTTCTCTCTTCAACTCAGCACTTTTATAGATAGCAAACACCTTTCAAAAAAAAAATGAGAAAGATGCTTGCGTCCTCTCGATATGGTCTAACATTCGGGTCACTAACCCGAATAAATCCGTCATGATCGGCTCATGTGGTGGCGACCCCCTACTAATCTCGGGAGCCTCTGGTAGCATCGGAGGCGATTCGTCCGCGTGTTCGATACTACCAGGTGGATCGTTCCCCACATATCGACGGACAACTCTATTTCTAAGGCTGATACTGTTGTCTTCTGACATTGTCACGGTAGGATTAGGTAAAGAATTACCTGAGGGTCCCACCGGGCGTGCCAAGAAAATTATTGGGGCCAAAAAGTGGCTGCGCGCGATCGGCCACTGGGAGTGACCCTTAGAGATGTCGAATGCGCCGCGTGCCAACAGATCAAGCGATCAGGCCAAGGAGGGATCTGCTCGACCGGATTCTCCTCTGGTAACTCTCGCGACCGTTCGGCTTAGAATAGCCGAATCGAATTTATTGAGGTAGAGAGGGATTGCTGGGTTCGACTTAGAGCAGTCGAACCGGGTAAAAGAGACAAAGATATGACACGGCTAAGGAGCCGATTGTAACTTTATCACAAAAGACAACAATAATGACATAGTTGATGGGCCGATTATAACTTTATATTGCTTGGGAAGGGAATATAAGGAAGAAGGTAGGGATAGAGATTACACTTAAGCCTACTCCTAGGAAAGCTGTAAAGAAAAGCGGTAAAGAAAAGCGGTAAAAGTTAAGTTAACCTACTCCTAAGATATGAAGAAGCTGGGGTGGTACCGGGCTTACGAGGTTGCTGGACCCCTTTTCCTTCGATGGTTCGACTATTTATATACTTTCCGAACCACGTTATTAGGCGCCGACTTGAATTATCGACGTAATTTAGGGAGAATCATCATGAAATCCTCTGCGATTTCCTTTCGAGTTGACTATCCTTAATAGAAAAGTAGTTGTTTTTCGTCTAGGTTCATCCCCTAATCGTTGCGTCGGAGCGCGATCCTCGGCGCCTTCCAATGCCGGGCATGGCTTGCCATTTTGGGCAAGTTGTGGGCTAGTTGTTTGGCTTGACAAAGCTTGCCCACCTCATGCCGGGCATGGCTTGCCCACCTTTTTCATCGATTGACTGAGACAGTCAGATATCTATCTTCGGCCGAGAGACGATCCTGGATGAGATGGTAATCCTCCTGTTGACTTCTTCTTCTATCGGCTGATCCTTCTATCAGCTGATGCTTTCAATCGATAGCCTATGTCGCGTGCCGCATTCTTGTGCGATTGAGATCAGTCTTAACCAAGACACGTATCTTCCTTTGGTTGACTCTTCACTTTATCGACTGATGTCTTCGGCCGATGGTAGACGCCACGTGTTGCTATCTTAAGTGGTGAAAATTTTTGGTCTCAACAGATACCAAATGTAACGACCCAGCCCACTAGCAATAATAACTCGTTAGGCCCAAACCACAGCCTAAAATGCTTAAGCCCAGTTGTTATTTTAGTGTCCATGTCTCTTTTATACCCAATTACAATTCCATTCACATCCGATGTGGGACTATTGGGGTATCACAATTATTTTTCTAGTCCCGCAAGCTTTCTTCATTGAATTTTACATCTCTACTTATGACAATTTTGAAATTGTTAGGATTAAAAAATTTATAAGCTTTGGATTTAGAGTTGTACCCGATGAAAATAAGTTTTGAAATCTTGTCATCTAATTTTCTCCTTTGTTGTTCAGGAACGTGTACTTACGTGACGCTTCTGAACACCTTCATATGTGAGATATCAGTCCTTCTTCCAGTCCAGATTTCTTGTGGTGTCTTATTTTTTAAGGTCGCAGTAGGACACGGATTTAAGATGTAGACGGCGCAAGCTGTCGCCTCAGCCTAGAATTCTTTCGGCAAGTTCTTACTCTTGAGCATACTCCGCACCATGTCGAGAATAGTGCGGTTCCTTCTTTCTACAATGCCATTTTACTAAGGAGAGTACGGCGTCGTTAGTTGATGTTGGATGTCGTGCTTTTCACAAAAAACTTCGAATGTTTTGGAAGTGAACTCGCGCTCCGATCTGAGCGAACGACCTTAATAGAATATCTGCTTTCATTTTCTACGATTGCTTTAAATTTTTTGAACATGCTGAAAACTTATGTTTTCTCCTTCAAAAATTACACCCAAGTTTTTCTTGTAAAATCGTTAGTAAAGGTAAGAAAATAACGATGCTTACCAAATGATACATGGGCGATCGGTCCGCATACATCGGTGTGAATTAATTGGAACGACTTTCTTACTCGATACTTTGCTTTTTTTGAAAAACTTTTTCTAGACTGCTCATTAAGAATGCAAACTTCACATAACTGATATGGATGATCAACAAAAGGCAAACCACGCACTATCTTCTTGTCTGATAGCATATTACGATCTCCAAAATTAAGATGCTCAAGTCTCAAATGCCAAAAGCCATGATATATCATTCACTTGAGTTTTTAAACACTTTGCTTGATATGAAGAATAAACATTCTATTTTTCATCATTTCAACTTGCGCAATTAGATCATTAGCATCATTTCTTAGAAAAGCTTTTTATCTTTCAAGTGAATATCATAACCCTTTTCAAGTAATTGTTTTAAACTCAAAATATTATTTTTCTTGTCTGGCACATAATAAACATCAGAAATAAACTAATAACTATTATTTTTGAGGCGGATTAATAATGTACCTTTGCCTTTGTTGGGGCCAAAAAGTGGCTGCGCGCAATCGGCCCATGGGAGTGACCCTCAGATATGTTGAATGCGCCGCGTGCCAATAGTGTAGTGCACCGACTTTTCTAAGTAGTAAAGTATAGTCAAATCACTTCAAACATATTTTAAAATATGATAGAAATGAGGTGGAATGGGTTTGGTTCGAGGCAAAAGGCTTTTGGACCAAAAGTGAGTTGAAACGGCGAAGAAAAAGAGCATTCAGCCTTGGTTCTGGTTGCTGGACCAGAATCGGGCGCCCGGGAAGTCCTGCGGGCGCCCGAAACCGGTTACATAGCCTCCAGATCGAGAGCTGGAAATTTGGACAAACAGGGGTTTCGGGCGCCCGGGAAGTCCTGGGGGGCGCCCGAATGAACAGTAGCGCGCCCTGATGGGGTCTCCTAAAGGAACAGTGTTCCGTGGTTCCGGGCGCCCGACGAAATGTTTCGGGCGCCCAAAACACGATGAAAATTCTGCGGGCAGGTTGGAAATATAGGATTTTTGTGGGGGTAAAATGGTAATTTCACACACCCTGCAGTCCCAACCACCCCCCTGACCAGCATTAAATGTCTCTCTCTCTCCTCCATTTGAAATACCCTTCTCTCTCTCTCTCTCTCTCTCTCTCTCTCTCTCTCTCTCTCTCTCTTTCTCTTTTCTCCCGATTCGAACCAGAGAAAGGAAAAGAAAAGAGTGAGAGAGAGCCGGAGTAGCAGCAAGCAGCAAGCGGCATCAGCAGCTCCTTCTCCTTATGGCTGGGGTTTCTTGTGCTTCAAGGAGGCTTGAGGAAACTTGAAGGAAACATCTAGGGAGGTCTCAAGGAAGGCTTTAACACCTCTTTCTCTTCTCTCTTGGGCAAAAGCATCAAAAGAGGTAAGCCCAAAAATCTAGGGTTCCCTTTTTGGGATTTTTCTTGGGTTCAAGAGCATTGGAAAACCTCTCAAATGGGGTTTTCCATAATTTTTGGAGATTTTTCAAGGAAGTAAAGAGATCAAATGTCTCTTTTATTATGGGTACCTCAAAATGAGGGATTCCTACTCTTCTCTTTTCTTTTTGTCAAAGAACCCATCCAAGAAGCAAGAGTAAAACCTAGGGTTACTCTTGTTATGATTTTTATGGAATTAAGAAATCATGTGAATGATTCTTTTAAGGTTTCATTTTATTTTAGAGCTTCTTGTGGACCTACAATAGAGCAATCCAATTTTCTCTTTCAAGAACAACAAGAGGTGGGGGATAGTTAACAAAAAAGGGTGACCTCTCCCATTTTCCTTTGCTTTTCATTTTTAGAAGTATGTTTAATAGGCCACTAGAGTTTATGTATAGTGTAAGGGGCTTTAAAGTCTCTGGAGCATGATGAGTTGCATGCCTTGAGGTATATGTTACAAGTAGTGCATAGTTAAGTGTCAAACATTTTATACTAAATGGGATGATGAACAATGGGCATGATAACTAGAAGGAAACCTAATGTATTAAGAGTAATGAGTGGCATTAACCTTAGGATTGCATGAGTGGCATGTGTTAAAGACTTACTTAAGGATATAACCTATGTATTTTGTTAAGGATTTTATTTTGGCGAATTTCGTGAAAGTATTAAGTCTTGAAGATTGAAGATGAAGAAGCTTGGATCATATACCTCAATCTGAAGAAAGAAGAATTCAAAAGGATCAGGTATGTTTAACTAATTAATTTTGATGATCTGAATACTTCTTATAGTGTAGAAACACTAGGATGAATTTTTAATTGCATAAAAATCAAAAACTGGACATGGGACATGTTCAGGATCCGGATCAGACACGGCAGTCCGGATCCCGAAGGGTGTTTGTTCATACACAAATCCAGTCCGGATCCATGCCTTTTCTGATCCGGACCCCGAACATGGGTTTTTACTGAAATGTATTAACAGTTCGGATCGGGCACTTCAGTCCGAATCTCGAACCTTTGTTTTTCTGGAAATTGTCTGTTTCGTTACGACAGTCCGGATCGCCGTAAATCCAGTCCGGATCGTCGTCCTGTAAAATTCCAGAAAAGGTTAGTTTTTGATTCTTATCCTCTTCCAACAGTTTCTAACCTATAAATAGACCCTATGATTCATTTTCTAGGGCAAGCCGAATAAATCAAAATACGACCATAAAAAGAAAAATCCACCTATAGAGAAGAAAGGAAATCAATAGATTTAATCCTATGTTTCTTCATCTATATTGATTGATTTGATTCTAGGTTTTCATACTCAGATTTTGAGTAGAATCAAATTAATGAATACTTAGATGGTATTTCCGATCTATTTCTAATCTAAGTATTCGGCGGATCATCACCACCCAAAAATAATGATTTTCCCAAAATCGGCACGTGGACTCGCGTGGCCTTGTGGATTCAAGGTGCTACCGCTCTCGTGGATTCGGAGTGAGGTACGTTCGTGGATTCGAGACGTGCCACTGGGTGAAGACCGTGGATTCGGTCAGACGTCGTGGATTCGGCGTTGGACGCAAATCGTGGATTCGAGGAGCGTTGCGGAGCGAGCGGAGAAGATCAACTAGGAGCGTATGGAAAAAGGTTGAGTCGTCTGTGAGTACGGTATATCACCTTTGTACGTGTTATAATTCTAGTGGATTTCACCGTGTTATCGGTCACGTGGTTTTTTACTCCGGTTTGGAGTTTTCCACGTAAAAATCTTGCGTGTTATTTTTTATTTCCGCATTGGGTTTTATTGCGCAACGATTTTTGAGTGTTTAAACGTTTACACCTATTCACCCCCCTCTAGGTGTTTTTTCCCCTATTTAGATCCATATTATATATAACCCGACAAGTGGTATCAGAGAGGGAATAGGGTTGTAAACAATGGTTGAAGGTGGAAACATCAACAGACCCCCATTCTTCGATGGAACAAATTATGCCTATTGGAAAGTACGGATGAAAGCCTTTTTAATTTCCATCGACGAACGGGTGTGGCAATCAATTGAATTAGGATGGTCTAATCCAACTGAAATTATTGCTGATGTTCGCACCATCAAACCTAGATCGAAATGGACCAAGGAAGAGATAGACTTATCTTCTTACAATGGCAAAGGTGTTAACGCTTTATTTAATGCTTTGTCACAAACTGAGTTCTCTCGCGTCTCGGCATGTGAGACTGCGAAAGAAATCTGGGATGTTCTTCAAGTTACACATGAGGGAACTAACCTTGTGAAGATTCAAAAGCTGCAAATGCTTACGAGCAGATTTGACTCTATTTTCATGGCAGAAAATGAATCATTCACAGACTACTATACACGATTGCAAGACATCGTAAACACATGTGCTAACTTGGGAGAGAAGATTCCAGAATTTAAAATTGTAAGAAAGATCTTAATAACTCTTCCCGAAAGATTTCGTTCCAAGGTTACGGCCATTGAAACTATTAAACACCCGGACGAAATCCGTATAGAAGAATTAGTTGGTTCATTACAAACATATGAAATGACACTTCCTACTAACTATTCTTCTGGAAAAGCATCTACTTCTAAGTCTTCAGGTTTTGCGTTGAAAACTACAAAAGAAGAAGACGCGGATTCATCCTCCTCAGGCGATGACGAGAACCTATCTATGGAGGACTTTGAGAAGCAGCTTGCTCTCTTGACAAGAAATTTTCGCCGAAACTTTCGAAGGGGTAATTCAAGTATAACTTCATCCTCCGGAAAGTGGAAGAAAGGCAAAGGTTTTTCAAGCCAAAAGTCAAGAAAGCAAGAAAGTTTTTCAAAGGATAAGAAAAGCTTAGAAGGACAAGTCCAATGCTTCAAGTGCCGAGGATACGACCATATCTCGATGGAGTGTCCCAATAAGAATCCGGCAAAGAAGAAAGCGATGCAAGCCGTCACTTGGGATGACACCTCAACGTCAAATGATTCATCTTCCAGTGATGAGGAAAATAACGCAACGACATTCCACGCGTCCACATCTTCACCATTCATATGCTTTATGGCGAGTACATCTGAGTCATTGTCCAACTCCTCCCAAGTTGAAAAGAATGCAACGGACGATGAATCGGATAATTCTGAAGGTGAAGACTTTGCTTTTGCCTACCATAAACTTCTGAGGGATTCAAAGAAACTGGCGAAGCAAAACAAGAGTTTGAGAGGGAGATTGCAGGATCTCGAAGAAGAAGCAAAAAGGGCAACTTCTCTCTCAAACGCTCTTGAAGTGGAAAGGGATAATCTGATCAAAGTAAATGTTTCCCTTCAAGAGTCCAATGAGCATCTCGAGAAGAATTATGTAGATATGGTGAATAAAGCGAATTACTTCTTGAAGCTCTACGGCGAGGCTCGACAGGAAAAAATGGAAATGACGGAGACCATTTTCCAACTCAAGGATGATTTAAAGCAATTTTCTTCTGGAAGGAGTAAGTTGGATAAGATGCTTGGTCTTGGTCAAACAAACAAATTTGGCCTCGGATACAATCGAACTGAAGACAATTTTAGTTCGGTTGGGACAGTCTTTGTGCCCCAGTCGGTATCTCCTCCTCCGACACCGGAATTGACGACAAACAGCGACAACAAACCTACTTCACCCTCTTCGGGATCGTCAAGCACTAAGGTATGTTTTCGTTGTAGTTTTGCAGGGCACATAAGGAGAAATTGCAAGATGGGAGCAAAACGAGCAAATCAAGCACCTCTTGCACCAACTACCAAAAAGGTGATTCACCGAAAATCAAAGGAAAACTTTTCAAAGGAAAAGAGCCTTGGTAGTTCACTACACAAGACGACGTCAAGAAAAAGCGATGAATCGATCAAGACGCTTTTGCCAAGGAGAATAACTTCAAGAACATTGCCAACGCAATCCAAAATGGTTTGGGTGCGCAAAGGTGAAATCTTCCCTTGTCTTGTTGTTCATACTTCTTTACACGCTTATGATAATTCGTCTTGGTATCTGGATAGTGGATGTTCCCGTCACATGACCGGTGACAAAAACTGTTTTCAAACTTTGGAGAAAATCTCCGGAGGACATGTTGTTTTCGGAGACGGTCGTTCATCCAAAATTGTTGGAAAGGGAACAATCGCTATTCCAGAAGGCCCTGTTTTGAATAATGTTTTATTTGTAGAAGGCCTTAAGACTAACCTCATCAGTATAAGTCAACTTTGTGACAATGGGTTCTCAGTTAATTTTTCTTCTGTAGAATGTGTTGTAACTGATAAGGACCAGGTATTCTTTTTAAAAGGGGTTAGATCGGAAAATAATTGCTATGTTGTTTCAAACAAAATTCTGAAAAATGTAACCTAGTTTCTTTGGATAATGAAACTCTTTGGCATGAAAGGCTAGGTCACATAAATTTTAAAGAACTAGCAAGGATTTCAAATAAGGACGTGGTTAAGGGGGTTCCTAAACTTTTATTCAAAGAAAATATTGTGTGTGGTGGTTGTCTTAAGGGAAAGCAATCAAGGGCCGCACACAAGAACTTGAACCACGTTGGTACCAACCGGCCCTTGGAATTACTGCATATGAATTTAATGGGGCCAACTCGTCAACCATCTTTGAGAGGTAAATGGTATATTTTCCTTTTGGTTGATGATTTCTCTAGGTATTCATGGGTAACTTTTCTAAAAGAGAAAGCGGATACTTTCGACTCTTTTCATGAGGTTTGTCATCGTATTATGAATGAAAGAAATGAAAAGATCGTTCGTGTTCGAAGTGATAGAGGTGGAGAATTCATTAATTCTAAATTTATTGATTTTTACACTTCCAATGGGATAAAACATGAATTCTCAGCACCCTATACACCTCAGCAGAATGGTATTATTGAGCGCAAAAACAGGATTGTTCAAGAGATGGCGCGTGTGATGCTTCATAGCTGGAATTTACCGTTATATTTTTGGGCTGAAGCTGTGAACACCGCTGTCTATGTAATTAATCGAGTGTATTTGCGCCCTGGAACTTTAAATACACCATATGAGCTGTGGTTTAGTAGAAAACCGAATATCAAATATTTTCGTATCTTTGGGAGTCGATGTTTTATTCTGCGTGATCGCGAAAACCTTGGTAAGTTCGACTCTCGAAGCGACGAAGGGATTTTCATCGGTTATTCTACTAACAGTAGAGCATATCGGGTATTTAACTTGGAATCTAAAACGATGATAGAATCTATAAATGTTAAAGTAGATGAAGCTTTCCACTTTGCATCTGATAAATCTACCCTTGATATGTCTCTAGATGATGATACTCCTGTAAATGCATCTTCGCGTAATAACTCTTTCAATAAAGTTGATGCATCTAATGGTTCTTCAAGTGTATCTAATGTGCAGGAATTATCACATGTACCTCCGACTACTCCGTTACCCCAAACGTTACGTATCTCCAACGATCATCCGGAATCTAACATTATTGGAGACCCACAAGAAGGAGTTAGAACTCGGAGACAGTTGGTTTGTGGAGTCGCATGCTACGTCTCCATGATTGAACCAAAGAACATCGATGAAGCTTTTCAGGATGACTACTGGATTGAAGCAATGCAGGAAGAGCTCCATCAGTTTGAAAGAAACAAAGTCTGGGAATTAACGAAGCCACCAAAGCAACACAACGTGATCGGTACTAAGTGCATTTTCAAGAATAAGAAAAACGAGGATGGTACCATCATCAGGAATAAAGCACGATTAGTTGCTCAGGGCTACTCGCAAATTGAAGGAATAGACTTTGATGAGACGTTCGCCCCAGTTGCTCGACTCGAGTCAATACGTATCTTATTTGCAATTGCTTGTCATTTTAAAATAAAACTCTTTCAAATGGACGTTAAGAGCGCATTTTTAAATGGGCATTTAAATGAGGAAGTTTATGTGGCTCAACCGAAAGGTTTTGTAGACTATAAACAACCTAACCATATTTTTCGTTTGAAAAAGGCTCTTTACGGTCTAAAACAAGCACCGCGAGCATGGTACGAAAGGCTAACAAAGCACCTATTGGAAAAGGGCTACACTCGAGGGGGAGCAGACCGGACTCTCTTTGTGAAGCATTATCAGGATAATTTCATTGTAGCACAAATCTATGTCGATGACATTGTATTTGGTGCAACTAGAGACAATGATGCTTCTAAATTCGCTGAAACCATGGAAAGCGAATTTGAGATGTTCATGATGGGGGAACTGACATACTTTCTTGGATTGCAAGTAAAACAAAATGAAGAAGGCATTCATCTATGTCAATCCAAGTATGCAAAGGAGTTGGTGAAGAAATTCGGATTAGAAGATTCTAAAGATTTTCCGACTCCTATGGGAACTAGCAATAAGGGATTAGGAAGTGAATCACTTAGTGAAAGTGTAGACGAGAAGCTTTATCGCAGTATGATTGGAAGTCTACTCTATCTCACGGCTAGTCGCCCGGATATATCCTTTAGTGTTGGAATTTGCGCGAGATATCAATCAGCACCAAAGGAGGTTCACCTGAAAGCGGTGAAAAGGATCATCCGGCACATCAAAGGAACTTTGAATTTTGAAATTTGGTATCCTATGGGAACAACGCTTGACATTATAGGATATTCAGATGCCGATTGGGCAGGATCTGTGGATAATCGGAAGAGCACGAGTGGTGCATGTTTTTATCTTGGCCATTGCCTTGTTGCATGGCATAGTAAAAAGCAAAACTGCATAGTGTTACGCCTTTTTGTGTTGGCATATTTCGTGAGTTGAGTCGGAGTCTTGAAGTGATCAAATTGTCAATCAGCAATCGAAGACTCAGAGAAGATTCAACATGTGATGACCCGGACTTTTGTAGCAGCTTTTGCGGCTTTATCAGTGACTATAGGAAGCTCACACAGTGTTGTGGAGCTTGTAGAATCGAAATTGGATTTTTAAAATGGACCCGGCGCGAAAATCGGATCAATTTGGCTTTTCCGGGGGCTTTCGGCAAAATTTCGGATGAGAATTTGGAAAATCGGACAGCGGATTTGGACTCAGGCGCGCGAAAACGATCAAAATGGTGTATTCACTTTATTTTCGGCGCGAAATTACTGTTCACGGGAGCCGGAACAGTAATTCCGGCCAGCCGGAAAATACTGTTCCGGCGACCGCGGCAGGCGGCGAGCGGTGGCGCACGGCGGAGCACAGCGGCGCAGCCGGCGGAGCAGGCGCGGGCGGGCGCGGGCAGGCGCGCAGGCGGGCGGTCCAGACAGAATAGTCGTGCACCGGGTGCACGGAAGGTTGAGGTTGCCACGTGGCAGCTCCTCATTGGTCGGGGCGGCGTCAAGGAGGGCGGCCTGTCTGGGACACGTGCGACTTCTGGTTGGCCGACACTTTCACGGAAGACCCGGCTCGTAGACCTGGGGGCGTGGACCACGTGAACCGCGTGGTGACACGTGGCGTGTCCCTATTGGCGGGTGCACGCCGCCCACGTGCTCGAGGCACGTGGAACACGTGGGCGGCTGGGACACGTGGCGGCGCCCGATGGGTGGGCGCCGCTGTCCGCTGTTTGGCGGACACGTGTCGCGCCCGGGGCTCTTCCGGGCGCGCACAGTGTTCCCGAATTGGGCCGCACTGTAGCAGCCCAATATTTCCGGGCGCCCGATTCTTGGGACACAGTGGGAATTTTGGCATTTGTTTTCTGGGCCTATAATACAGCTCCACTTTCCTCCCTTTCTGTTCTTTTTCCGAGCTTTAGAGAGAGAATCTGAGGGTGTGTCCTTAAGAAGACTTCTTCCTCTCTCTGTCCTCCATCTCTCTAGGAAGTTTTGGAATTTTTGGAGTTGCTGACAGCGAGTCATCTGCGACGCGGTGCGCTTCGACGTTTCCTCTTTCTCGGCCCATTTCCGTCGCAGTTCAGTCAGAATTTTCCTGTGCGCAAACCAGGAGGAATTTTTGGACGATTTCTTCGGCAGCATGTTCCTGAGAGGTAAGGCTTCGATTTCCGTGTTGATCGTTTCGCTTTATTTTGGGGTTCTTGGCACGGTTCCCGAGGCATCTTTTGACCCCATTTTTTGTGATGGATTTCCTGGACAGCATGAGTTTGGTTGATTTTATATCTTGGCGTAGGAACATCGGATCGAGGCGTTTAAAGAGTTGATTTTGATCTACTCGTCGCAAGGAACGTCCCCGTATTTTTCTTGGATTTTTCTGAATTTCCCGAAAGTGAGAAAATCACTGTTTTCCAGAGTTAAGTGCTACAGTTTTTATTGGGGGATTCTTTAGGGATGGTTACCTTGTCGAATTTATATCTTGACCTGCAGAACTCGGATTTGGACGTGCAGGTACTCGTTTCGAAGGTATCGACGCGAGGATCGCTGTGATATTTTTATTGGAATTTTCTGGGCACTTTCAGCAGGTGAAATAAGGACATCTTTGGGACTGAATTCTGTATGTGTTTGCGGGGGTAGTTTTTGAGATTTATGGACTTTATGTTGTACCCAGGAGAGTTGCGGGGTATTACTGGACCCTTTGGAGTAGGAGATTTGGATTTCCTGGTATTTTCAGCTGTGGGATTTGGACAGTCAGCTCTTCAGGTGGGTAGTTGTTGCTTACCTCTTACTGTGATTTACTCACTAAGTTTATTTAGAGGATTCCCCGTTTGGACTTATTGATTGATTACCATGCATGATTGAATGATATAAATGCGAGCTTATCATTGAGATTAATTATGTGGATATAGCACGTTGGGATAATATTGTTGTTGGAACATGATCATTGAGATATTTTAATAGTGATAATTAACATGCCGTGTAGCACATAGATTTTATGAAAGTTGGTTAAATGGATTAAGTATTGGGACATGATGACATATCTATGTGCGGGTACCACTTTGAGATTTGTTATGGACCAGGGATTATATACATGCGTAGTTGACTGATGATTTTAGCATGATGGTTACATTTATGCGGAGCTATTACTTAATACACATGTGGAGTTACTGTTTGATACTCTTTCTTTCATCTTTCTTGAGAACTGTTGCATGCTTGTTTGGACATCTAGATAGGCCACTATTTATTGCTACAACTGTCATATTGGGATTTGACTTAGGAGAAACCATGATGTTTTCTTTCTCCTTCTCATTTTGACTTTTGATTCATATTGCTCGGGTTCGAGCAGGGGTTTGGGATAGTGTAGTAGGGACTTTGGAGTTTGGGACAGGTCATACTTGATTATGGATTGTGGGGCATTGTGGTAACCGCGGATATTAGGCGGTTGACCAGATGTTGGTTATTTCATCAGATTGTGGACTTGTGGGGTATTGCGGTAACCGCGAACATTAGGCGGTTGACCGGATGTTTACCTTTGCATCAGATTGGGGTTTTCTTTAGTGGAGGGGTTTTCCACTTTGATCATAGTCATGATCCAGTCCTGCTTTTATGATACTTATGACATGGTTACTTTCCTCGTGTGGGTAGCTCCCCTCGAGTGCCACTTCGAAGCGTGCGGGGTACCAAATGGGTACCGGACGGCATTGACTCATTGCTATCACTTTGGTGCGGATCAGGTTGCACGATGGTGATAGCGGCAGCAGGCGTACCATTTTTGTACTGGTGCTAGATTGGGTTTATTTGGACAGATGCGGTTACTGGACTGCTACTTACAGTCATCGACTTTTGGCACTGAGCATTTTAGAGGGCATACTAGTGGTAGTTCCTTCTTATCTGGTAGTTTTATAGTCTTACCCACTTTCTTCATGTCTTTGCCTCTGGTAGACTTAGTGGGTACGTCGGAGTTTGAGGCTTTACCCACAGGGGGAGGCTACTGTTTACTAGTGGTTCTCACCCCCACTGTTGTTTTTCTCTCTTTCTTTTCCTTGTTTTGCAGAGGCTTCTGCAGGAGCTGCTGGGCCATCGGCAGCTGATCGAGGTGAGGGGATCGCTGAGTAGATAGATCTCCTGTGAGGCTGTGAGTTGCTGTTAGACAGATATTGTACCCTTTTACTCAGACTGTAGTAGTTCACTTTTATTTTGTGGTCTGGCTTTGGCCAGCTGGGTGTATTATTTTGGTGAGCTGGGAGTTTATTGTATTTTTTTACAGTTTATTTCTTTTCCAGTCTGAGATATTATGTAGTTCTTTTAGTTCAGCTCTGTATTATGCTCTTTTATTGTACATTTATATCTGAGCAGGTTACCGACGCTTCGTGTACATGGAAAATTCCGTGTGCATGGCGGATCTGTTGGCGAGCCCGGGTTCTGGTTTCCACCCGGGCGTGACAGATTAAGTTGGTATCAGAGCTTAGGGATAGGTCAGTTGGGACTTAGAAACCCTAGGCTTATGTTGGACCCTAGGATGATAGGGCGTGAGAGACGTGATGTTTTTGGCGAAAGTCGGTGATTGGGTTATTTGACTCTTCCGATGAGGGAAGAGGGATCGACATATCTTGTTTCTGTGAACGGTTATGTTGGCTGCAGACAACATAAAGCTACAGAAATAGGGGGATGTCTTTGACTTTCGCTAGATTGGGTCGTGCGTGGTTGCGTCCTGACTTGTGTTTTCTGTTGGCAGGATGCCTCCCCGACGTCGGATTACTACTCGGGTACCCTTACACCCCCTGAGGAGCCGGAGCAGACCGGATCTTCGGAGTTGAGTGAGCTGAGGGCCATGGTGGCCCAATTGGCGGAGCATACCCGTCGGCAGGAGCAGAGGATTGACCAGCTTGTAGCCCAGAGAGAGGCGCGCCGTCCCCGACTGTTTTGGAGGCCCCTGTACCACCTGTACCACTTCGTGTGCCGACGGCGCCATCATCGAGTAGTGGGGCTCGAGGAGCGGCCCAGCCTTTGACCCCTTCTCAGGAGGAGTATATCGCGGAGAAGCTCACCAAGTTCTGCCAGTATGGACCGCCTAGATTCTCGGGGCAGAACGCGCGACCGTGGGATGTGGAGGCTTGGTTATCTTCGATGGAGAAGCTGTTTAGGGATTTCTTCATCGACCCGAAGTACAGAGTGCACATGGCAGTGCATTGTCTCGAGGGGGATGCTGACGCATGGTGGCGTCGGGTGGAGCCAGCGGAGTTCCAGACCACACGACAGCTGCCCTGGTCCGAGTTCCGGCGTATGCTACTTGGAACGTACTTTTCTGGGAGCGTGAAACGGAAGCTGGAGGACGACTTGAAGAATATCCAGCAGGGAGACAAATCGGTGCAGGAGTACTACCAGGAGTTTATGCAGTTGCTTAACTGCGTGCCTTTCGTTGCCCGTGATGGACCGCATGAGGTCGAGTTGTTCGAGTCTGGTCTTCGACCTGAGATCTATACCCTGGTGCACGCTCGGAGGCTACAGACCCTTGGTGAAGCCGTTGAGCAGGCACTGTGGGTGGCAGGGCAACACGAAGATTGCCAGGAGGAGCGGGTCGGTCGCACAGAGTTCTGAGAGGAAGCGACCAGCACCTGATGATGGAGGACAGGCTAGTTCTTGGAGACCGCCACGACCGTCGCGGCCTCAGTCTCATGGCCAGGGGCATTCTGAGCAACGAGAGTCTGGTGGACCCCAGAGGCAGCAACAGCAGCAGCCGCAGCAGCAGCCACGACGTCGTGACAGATGTATTTTCTGTGGAGAACCTCATCTGTCTCACACACTGTGATCTGAGGTGGGGTCGTTGTTATAAGTGTGGACAGTCAGGCCACGTTCGAGCTTCATGCCCCCTATCGACTTCCACGGCACCATCTTCAGCCTCGGCTCCTAGTGCATTTCGACAGAGGACGTCAGCTCAGCAGTCTTTTGCTCCAGTGAGCAGGTCACCTCCCTTCCACTCTTCTGATCACTGGCCACCGGCTCAGAGCGGTCGGGTATATGCCGCTCAGGTGGAGGACTTTTCACAGCAGCCGATCATGTGGTGACAGGTATTATTTTACCTTCTGGCATTAGATTTTGCATTGTATTGCATTTGAGCATCCTAGTCATTTGTTAGGAGTATTTTGCATCATTGCCTGGGTTAGGGGTAGGATGGTTACCACGTGCACGGGAGGTTCAGATTCCCGATCATATTTTGCACATGGAGGAGTGTCATTGGTCCTACCCGGTGTAGATTGAGTCCTAGATTTTACCAGCAGACCAGATGGCTGCGGGACATGAATAGGATGCTCGGGATGGATGGGCAGGCTCGGTACTTCACGACGATCGATTGTGCCGCGAGGATGTGACCAGGAGGTGTTGACCAGAGGAGTGTTCGTGTACCAGAGGTGTTCGTGTACCAGGGATGCTAAAGAGATATGGCGGCTCGAGCTAGAGGTTTGCTTCACGTTTGAAGGAGCTTGCAGACAGCTTTGGGGCTGGAGTCGGAGATGACGGACACCTACCCCTACTTATGTGAGGCATCGGACTATGGGATGCTGTTTAGTTTTGTTTCGAGGACGAAACTCTTTTAGTGGGGGAGGATGTGATGACCCGGACTTTTGTAGAAGCTTTTGCGGCTTTATCAGTGACTATAGGAAGCTCACACAGTGTTATGGAGCTTGTAGAATCGAAATTGGATTTTTAAAATGGACCCGGCGCGAAAATCGGATCAAGTGGGCCTTTCCGGGGGCTTTCGGCAAAATTTCGGATGAGAATTTGGAAAATCGGACAGCGGATTTGGACTCAGCGCGCGAAAACGATCAAAATGGTGTATTCACTTTATTTTCGGCGCCAAATTACTGTTCACGCCGGAACAGTAACTTCCGGCCGCCGGAAATACTGTTCCGGCGACCGCGGCAGGCGGCGAGCGGGCGCACGGCGGAGCACAGCGGCGCAGCGGCGGAGCAGGCGCGGGCGGGCGCGGGCAGGCGCGCAGGCGGGCGGTCCACAGAATAGTCGTGCACCGGGTGCACGGAAGGTTGAGGTTGCCACGTGGCAGCTCCTCATGGTCGGGCGGCGTCAAGGAGGGCGGCCTGTCTGGGACACGTGGCGACTTCTGGTTGGCCGACACTTTCCGGAAGACCCGGCGCGTAGACCGGGGGCGTGGACCACGTGAACCGCGTGGTGACACGTGGCGTGTCCCTATTGGCGGGTGCACGCCGCCCACGTGCTCGAGGCACGTGGACACGTGGGCGGCTGGGACACGTGGCGGCGCCCGATGGGTGGCGCCGCTGTCCGCTGTTTGGCGGACACGTGTCGCGCCCGGGCTCTTCCGGGCGCGCACAGTGTTCGCGAATTGGGCCGCACTGTAGCAGCCCAATATTTCCGGGCGCCCGATTCTTGGGACACAGTGGGAATTTTGGCATTTGTTTTCTGGGCCTATAAATACAGCTCCACTTTCCCCTCCCTTCTGTTCTTTTTTCCGAGCTTTAGAGAGAGAATCTGAGGGTGTGTCCTTAAGAAGACTTCTTCCTCTCTCTGTCCTCCATCTCTCTAGGAAGTTTTGGAATTTTTGGAGTTGCCGACAGCGAGTCATCTGCGACGCGGCGCGCTTCGACGTTTCCTCTTTCTCTCGGCCCATTTCCGTCGCAGTTCAGTCAGATTTTCCTGTGCGCAACCAGGAGGAATTTTTGGACGATTTCTTCGACAGCATGTTCCTGAGAGGTAAGGCTTCGATTTCCGTGTTGATCGTTTCGCTTTATTTTGGGTTTTTGGCACGGTTCCCGAGCATCTTTTGACCCCATTTTCTGTGATGGATTTCCTGGACAGCATGGGCTTGTTGATTTTATATCTTGGCGTAGGAACATCGGATCGAGGCGTTTAAAGAGTTGATTTTGATCTACTCGTCGCAAGGAACGTCCCGTATTTTTCTTGGATTTTTCTGAATTTCCCGAAAGTGAGAAATCACTGTTTTTTCCAGAGTTAAGTGCTACAGTTTTTATTGGGGGATTCTTTAGGGATGGTTACCTTGTCGAATTTATATCTTGACCTGCAGAACTCGGATTTGGACGTGCAGGTACTCGTTTCGAAGGTATCGACGCGAGGCGCTGTGATATTTTTATTGGAATTTTCTGGGCATTTTCAGCGTCAGGTGAAATAAGGACATCTTTGGGACTTGAATTCTGTATGTGTTTGCGGGGGTAGTTTTTGAATTTATGGACTTTATGTTGTACCCAGGAGAGTTGCGGGTATTACTGGACCCTTTGGAGTAGGGATTTGGATTTCCTGTATTTTCAGCTGTGGGATTTGGACAGTCAGCTCTCAGGTGGGTAGCTTGTTTGCTTACCTCTTACTGTGATTC
>CM055062.1:8934463-8995410 GCA_029204045.2 Tillandsia leiboldiana
CCGCAGCAGGCGGTACCAGTTTTTACTGGTGGCTAGATTGGGTTTATTTGGACAGATGCGGTTACTGATGCCTACTTACAGTCATTCATTTTGGCACTGCATTTAGAGGCATACTAGTGGTAGTTCCTTCTTATCTGTAGTTTTATAGCTTACCACTTTCTTCATTCTTTGCCTCTGGTAGACTTAGTGGGTACGTCGGAGTTTGAGGCTTTACCCACAGGGGGAGGCTACTGGTTACTAGTGGTTCTCACCCCCACTGTTGTTTTTCTCTCTTTCTTTTCCTTGTTTTGCAGAGGCTTCTGCAGGAGCTGCTGGGCCATCGGCAGCTGATCGAGGTGAGGGGATCGCTGAGTAGATAGATCTCCTGTGAGGCTGTGAGTTGCTGTTAGACAGATATTGTACCCCTTTTCTCAGACTGTAGTAGTTCACTTTATTTTGTGGTCTGGCTTTGCCAGCTGGGTGTATTATTTGGTGAGCTGGGAGTTTATTGCATTTTTTTACAGCTTATTTCTTTTCCAGTCTGAGATATTATGTAGTTCTTTTAGTTCAGCTCTGTATTATGCTCTTTTATGTACATTTATTCTGAGCAGGTTACCGACGCTTCGTGTACATGGAAAATTCCGTGTGCATGGCGGATCTGTTGGCGAGCCCGGGTTCTGGTTTCCACCCGGGGCGTGACAGATTAAGTTGGTATCAGAGCTTAGGGATAGGTCAGTTGGGACTTAGAAAAACCCTAGGCTTATGTTGGACCCTAGGATGATAGGGGCGTGAGAGACGTGATGTTTTTGGCGAAAGTCGGTGATTGGGTTATTTGACTCTTCCGATGAGGGAAGAGGGATCGACATATCTTGTTTCTGTGAACGGTTATGTTGGCTGCAGACAACATAAAGCTACAGAAATAGGGGGATGTCTTTGACTTTCGCTAGATTGGGTCGTGCGTGGTTGCGTCCTGACTTGTGTTTTCTGTTGACAGGATGCCTCCCCGACGTCGGATTACTACTCGGGGTACCCTTACACCCCTGAGGAGCCGGAGCAGACCGGATCTTCGGAGTTGAGTGAGCTGAGGGCCATGGTGGCCCAATTGGCGGAGCATACCCGTCGGCAGGAGCAGAGGATTGACCAGCTTGTAGCCCAGAGAGAGGCGCCGTCCCCGACTGTTTTGGAGGCCCCTGTACCACCTGTACCACTTCGTGTGCCGACGGCGCCATCATCGAGTAGTGGGGCTCGAGGAGCGGCCCAGCCTTTGACCCCTTCTCAGGAGGAGTATATCGCGGAGAAGCTCACCAAGTTCTGCCAGTATGGACCGCCCAGATTCTCGGGGCAGACCGCGCGACCGTGGGATGTGGAGGCTTGGTTATCTTCGATGGAGAAGCTGTTTAGGGATTTCTTCATCGACCCGAAGTACAGAGTGCACATGGCAGTGCATTGTCTCGAGGGGGATGCTGACGCATGGTGGCGTCGGGTGGAGCCAGCGGAGTTCCAGACCACACGACAGCTGCCCTGGTCCGAGTTCCGGCGTATGCTACTTGGAACGTACTTTTCTGGGAGCGTGAAACGGAAGCTGGAGGACGACTTGAAGAATATCAAGCAGGGAGACAAATCAGTGCAGGAGTACTATCAGGAGTTTATGCAGTTGCTTAACTGCGTGCCTTTCGTCGCCCGTGATGGACCGCATGAGGTCGAGTTGTTCGAGTCTGGTCTTCGACCTGAGATCTATACCCTGGTGCACGCTCGGAGGCTACAGACCCTTGGTGAAGCCGTTGAGCAGGCACTGTGGGTGGAGCAGGGCAACACGAAGATTGCCGGGAGGAGCGGGTCGGTCGCACAGAGTTCTGAGAGGAAGCGACCAGCACCTGATGATGGAGGACAGGCTAGTTCTTGGAGACCGCCACGACCGTCGCGGCCTCAGTCTCATGGCCAGGGGCATTCTGAGCAACGAGATTCTGGTGGACCCCAGAGGCAGCAACAGCAGCAGCCGCAGCAGCAGCCACGACGTCGTGACAGATGTATTTTCTGTGGAGAACCTCATCTGTCTCACACCTGTGATTTGAGGTGGGGTCGTTGTTATAAGTGTGGACAGTCAGGCCACGTTCGAGCTTCATGCCCCCTATCGACTTCCACGGCACCATCTTCAGCCTCGGCTCCTAGTGCATTTCGACAGAGGACGTCAGCTCAGCAATCTTTTGCTCCAGTGAGCAGGTCACCTCCCTTCCACTCTTCTGATCACTGGCCACCGGCTCAGAGCGGTCAGGTATATGCCGCTCAGGTGGAGGACTTTTCAGCAGCCGATCATGTGGTGACAGGTATTATTTTACCTTCTGGCATTAGATTTTGCATTGTATTGCATTTGAGCATCCTAGTCATTTGTTAGGAGTATTTTGGCATCATTGCCTGGGTTAGGGGTAGGATGGTTACCACGTGCACGGGAGGTTCAGATTCCCGATCATATTTTGCACATGGAGGAGTGTCATTGGTCCTACCCGGTGTAGATTGAGTCCTAGATTTTACCAGCAGACCAGATGGCTGCGGGACATGAATAGGATGCTCGGGATGGATGGGTTGGCTCGGTACTTCACAACGATCGATTGTGCCGCGAGGATAGTGACCAGGAGGTGTTCGTGTACCAGGAGGTGTTCGTGTACCAGGAGGTGTTCGTGTACCAGGGATGCTAAAAGAGATATGGCGGCTCGAGCTAGAGGTTTGCTTCACATTTTTGAAGGAGGTTGCAGACAGTTTTGGGGGCTGGAGTCGGAGATGACGGACACCTACCCCTACTTATGTGAGGCATCGGACTATGGGATGCTGTTTAGTTTTGTTTCGAGGACGAAACTCTTTTTAGTGGGGGAGGATGTGATGACCCGGACTTTTGTAGCAGCTTTTGCGGCTTTATCAGTGACTATAGGAAGCTCACACAGTGTTGTGGAGCTTGTAGAATCGAAATTGGATTTTTAAAATGGACCCGGCGCGAAAATCGGATCAATTTGGCTTTTCCGGGGGCTTTCGGCAAAATTTCGGATGAGAATTTGGAAAATCGGACAGCGGATTTGGACTCAGCGCGCGAAAACGATCAAAATGGTGTATTCACTTTATTTTCGGCGCGAAATTACTGTTCACGCCGGAACAGTAATTCCGGCCGCCGGAAATACTGTTCCGGCGACCGGCGGCAGGCGGCGAGCGGTGGCGCACGGCGGAGCACAGCGGCGCAGCGGCGGAGCAGGCGCGGGCGGGCGCGGGCAGGCGCGCAGGCGGGCGGTCCACAGAATAGTCGTGCACCGGGTGCACGGAAGGTTGAGGTTGCCACGTGGCAGCGCCTCATTGGTCGGGCGGCGTCAAGGAGGGCGGCCTGTCTGGGACACGTGGCGACTTCTGGTTGGCCGACACTTTCCGGAAGACCCGGCGCGTAGACCGGGGGCGTGGACCACGTGAACCGCGTGGTGACACGTGGCATGTCCCTATTGGCGGGTGCACGCCGCCCACGTGCTCGAGGCACGTGGAACACGTGGGCGGCTGGGACACGTGGCGGCGCCCGATGGGTGGGCGCCGCTGTCCGCTGTTTGGCGGACACGTGTCGCGCCCGGGCTCTTCCGGGCGCGCACAGTGTTCCCGAATTGGGCCGCACTGTAGCAGCCCAATATTTCCGGGCGCCCGATTCTTGGGACACAGTGGGAATTTTGGCATTTGTTTTCTGGGCCTATAAATACAGCTCCACTTTCCTCCCTTTCTGTTCTTTTTCCGAGCTTTAGAGAGAGAATCTGAGGGTGTGTCCTTAAGAAGACTTCTTCCTCTCTCTGTCCTCCATCTCTCTAGGAAGTTTTGGAATTTTTGGAGTTGCTGACAGCGAGTCATCTGCGACGCGGTGCGCTTCGACGTTTCCTCTTTCTCGGCCCATTTCCGTCGCAGTTCAGTCAGAATTTTCCGGTACGCAAACCAGGAGGAATTTTTGGACGATTTCTTCGGCAACATGTTCCTGAGAGGTAAGGCTTCGATTTCCGTGCTGATCGTTTCGCTTTATTTTGGGTTCTTGGCACGGTTCCCGAGGCATCTTTTGACCCCATTTTCTGTGATGGATTTCCTGGACAGCATGAGTTTGTTGATTTTATATCTTGGCGTAGGAACATCGGATCGAGGCGTTTAAAGAGTTGATTTTGATCTACTCGTCGCAAGGAACGTCCCCGTATTTTTCTTGGATTTTTCTGAATTTCCCGAAAGTGAGAAATCACTGTTTTTCCAGAGTTAAGTGCTACAGTTTTTATTGGGGGATTCTTTAGGGATGGTTACCTTGTCGAATTTATATCTTGACCTGCAGAACTCGGATTTGGACGTGCAGGTACTCGTTTCGAAGGTATCGACGCGAGGATCGCTGTGATATTTTTATTGGAATTTTCTGGGCACTTTCAGCAGGTGAAATAAGGACATCTTTGGGACTGAATTCTGTATGTGTTTGCGGGGGTAGTTTTTGAGATTTATGGACTTTATGTTGTACCCAGGAGAGTTGCGGGTATTACTGGACCCTTTGGAGTAGGAGATTTGGATTTCCTGGTATTTTCAGCTGTGGGATTTGGACAGTCAGCTCTTCAGGTGGGTAGTTGTTGCTTACCTCTTACTGTGATTTACTCACTAAGTTTATTTAGAGGATTCCCCGTTTGGACTTATTGATTGATTACCATGCATGATTGAATGATATAAATGCGAGCCTATCATTGAGATTAATTATGTGGATATAGCACGTTGGGATAATATTGTTGTTGGAACATGATCATTGAGATATTTTAATAGTGATAATTAACATGCCGTGTAGCACATAGATTTTATGAAAGTTGGTTAAATGGATTAAGTATTGGGACATGATGACATATCTATGTGCGGGTACCACTTTGAGATTTGTTATGGACCAGGGATTATATACATGCGTAGTTGACTGATGATTTTAGCATGATGGTTACATTTATGCGGAGCTATTACTTAATACACATGTGGAGTTACTGTTTGATACTCTTTCTTTCATCTTTCTTGAGAACTGTTGCATGCTTGTTTGGACATCTAGATAGGCCACTATTTATTGCTACACTGTCATATTGGGATTTGACTTAGGAGAAACCATGATTGTTTTCTTTCTCCTTCTCATTTTGACTTTTGATTCATATTGCTCGGGTTCGAGCAGGGGTTTGGGATAGTGTAGTCGGGACTTTGGAGTTTGGGACAGGTCATACTTGATTATGGATTGTGGGGCATTGTGGTAACCGCGGATATTAGGCGGTTGACCAGATGTTGGTTATTTCATCAGATTGTGGACTTGTGGGGTATTGCGGTAACCGCGGACATTAGGCGGTTGACCGGATGTTTACCTTTGCATCAGATTGGGGTTTTCTTTAGTGGAGGGGTTTTCCACTTTGATCATAGTCATGATCCAGTCCTGCTTTTATGATACTTATGACATGGTTACTTTCCTCGTGTGGGTAGCTCCCCTCGAGTGCCACTTCGAAGCGTGCGGGGTACCAAATGGGTACCGGACGGCATTGACTCATTGCTATCACTTTGGTGCGGATCAGGTTGCACGATGGTGATAGCGGCAGCAGGCGGTACCAGTTTTTACTGGTGGCTAGATTGGGTTTATTTGGACAGATGCGGTTACTGATGCATACTTACAGTCATTCATTTTGGCACTGCATTTAGAGGCATACTAGTGGTAGTTCCTTCTTATCTGTAGTTTTATAGCTTACCACTTTCTTCATTCTTTGCCTCTGGTAGACTTAGTGGGTACGTCGGAGTTTGAGGCTTTACCCACAGGGGGAGGCTACTGGTTTACTAGTGGTTCTCACCCCCACTGTTGTTTTTCTCTCTTTCTTTTCCTTGTTTTGCAGAGGCTTCTGCAGGAGCTGCTGGGCCATCGGCAGCTGATCGAGGTGAGGGGATCGCTGAGTAGATAGATCTCCTGTGAGGCTGTGAGTTGCTGTTAGACAGATATTGTACCCCTTTTTCTCAGACTGTAGTAGTTCACTTTTATTTTGTGGTCTGGCTTTGGCCAGCTGGGTGTATTATTTTGGTGAGCTGGGAGTTTATTGCATTTTTTTACAGCTTATTTCTTTTCCAGTCTGAGATATTATGTAGTTCTTTTAGTTCAGCTCTGTATTATGCTCTTTTATTGTACATTTATATCTGAGCAGGTTACCGACGCTTCGTGTACATGGAAAATTCCGTGTGCATGGCGGATCTGTTGGCGAGCCCGGGTTCTGGTTTCCACCCGGGGCGTGACACAACAAGAGCTCAAGTTGACACTCAGTGTTTTGAGTCTTGAAGATTGAAGTTGAAGAATTGTGGATCATATACATCAATCTCAAGGAAAATGGATTCGGATTGTTCAGGTGCGTTTAACTAAATAATTTTGGTGATCCGAATACATTTGTGTAGTTTAGAAACACTTGGATAAGTTTTCTTTGCTTAAAAATCAAAAACTGGACATACTACATGTTCAGAGTCCGGATCGGGCATCACAGTCCGGACCCCGAACGTAGATTAGTTCATGCGCAATTCCAGTCCGGACCTTGGAATTTCAGTCCGGACCCCGAACGTGGAATTTGCAGGAATTGCATGAACAGTCCGGACCGTGGATTCTAGTCCGGACCCCGAACCTTGTTTTTTCAGGAATTGCTAAAAAAAAGACGACAGTCCGGACCGAGCCAATCCAGTCCGGACCGTCGTGCAGGAAAAAATCTGTTAAGTCAGTTTTTTATGCTTATCTCTTTCCAAAGGTTTCTAAACTATAAATAGACACTTAGGGTTTCTCAAGAACTACCGATTAATTTATAAAACACTTGAGAGCAACCGTAGAGGCTAGGTTTTTACCGTTCTTCTTTATAGCCTCTTTTAGGTCAATTCGACGGTTCTTCCAAGATCTATCTTTTGTCGAATTGATCTAGTCTTTGCTTAGAGATTTCTTCTACGGTTCCTCAATGATAATCTAAGCAAAGGATCACCATCGAAGCTTTTATCAAGTTTGCATCGTGGATTCGACGTAGCATTGTGGATTCGATGTGTTGAAGGCGTTTCGTGGATTCGAAACGTGTGCTCGTGGATTCGAGTGGCGTTCGTGGATTCGAACGTGTGCAGTGGACGTGCAATCGGTGAGCGCAAGGTCCGAAGAAGTTGAAGGAGGGGTTTGAGTCCGTGGAGTCGGTAATCACCTTGTTATTCTTCTATTCTTAGTGGATTGTTATTGCGTGTTGGTCCCGTGGTTTTTCTCCTGGATTGGAGTTTCTACGTATATCTCGGTGTGCTATTTTTATTTTTCCCATTGGTTTTTATTTTGCACTGAGATTGGTTTTATAAGTATTACACCTATTCACCCCTCCTCTAGTTGTTTGATAGCACCTATTTAGATCCGTGTGGATCCTTAATGTAATAAAAACCTACAAGTGGTATCAGAGAGGGTTTTAGGTTTATCTATCATGTCGGGTGAAAGTGGTAATATTTATAGACCTCTTTTTTATGGGACTAATTATGCTTATTGGAAAGTGCGGATGAGAGCTTTTCTCATCGCAATTGATGAGCGGGTATGGCAATCCGTGGAATATGGTTGGGTTCATCCTGTTGAGGAAGTAGGAAATTCTACTACCCCAAAACCTCGCTCTAGATGGTCCAAAGAGGAATTCGAAAGATCTTCTTACAATGGGAAAGGTATGAACGCTTTATTTAATTCTCTTTCCTCGACTGAGTTCACACGAATTTCCGCGTGTGAAACCGCGAAGGAAATTTGGGATATTCTCAAAATTATACATGAGGGTACTAATCTTGTAAAAATTCAAAAGCTCCGGATACTTACAAGTCAATTTGACTCTATTCATATGGAAGAGCATGAATTGTTTACAGATTATTACACTAGACTTCAAGATGTAATCAATACTTGTGCTAATTTAGGAGAAAAGATCCCGGAGTCGAAAATTGTAAGAAAGATACTTCGGACTCTTCCGGAACGGTTTAGGGCAAAGGTTACCGCCATTGAAACCGTTAGTCATCCGGATGAGATGAGCGTAGAGGAATTAGTAGGTGCTTTGCAAACTTATGAAATGACTTTTCCTACTAATCAAGTTTCTTCCAAGTCTTCTTCTAAGTTTATAGGTATTGCATTCAAATCAACAAAGGAAGAAGATAGCGAATCAAGTTTCGACGATGAAATCTCTATTGCCGATTTTGAAGAACAATTGGCGCGGATCGTAAAGAAATTTCGTCGGAAGTTTTGGAAGAATCGAACCGATGGATCTTCATCCTCGAAACCATCTAAAGGATCATCGGGTTCTAAATCCTCTAACCTCAAAAACTTTGCAAAACCTTCTAAGGAAAAAGATGAATTCGAAGGGGAAATCCGATGTTATAGATGCAAAGGCTACGGCCATATTTCAACGGATTGTCCTTCTCCGAAATCATATAAAAAGAAGGCTTTGCAAGCGAAAACTTGGGACGATTCTACTTCTAATGAATCGACCTCAAGTAAAGAGGAAAAAGTCGTTGCCTTACATGCTTCTCAAATTCCCTCTTCTAATGTTTGCTTATCATCTTTAATCACTGACTCTATTCCTTTGATTTTGCATGAAACATCAACATCCGGCGGAGAGTCATCAAGTGAGGGGGAGTCGGACGAAGAAGAACTCGTTGAGGCATATCAACAATTTCTTATGGAATCAAAGAAGATCGCCAAGCACATTAAGAAGTTGAGGAAGCAACGACTTGAGATTCAAGACGAGAATCATGCTTTAAAGATAAAACTTCATGATCTCGAGGAGGAACAAGGACGTTTATTGGATAACAATAAAATCCTCCAAGAAAAGCTAAACCAATCGGAGACAAACGTTAAATCATATATGGACAAGATTGGTTTTCTAGAAAAACAGTTTGAGGAGATTCATGTCACCAACCAAGCATTGACCAAGCAAGTTCATCAACTCAAATCCGACATACAAAGGATTTCAACCGGTTCGAAGAAACTTGACTGTATGTCCGGATTAGGTCAAACAAGCAAGGTTGGTTTGGGATTTAAAAAGGACCAAACTGTGAAGGCTTCAAGTTCCACAACTAAATTGAGAGGAAGAACTTGTCACCAATGTGGACTTGAAGGACACTTGATGAAGACATGCCCAAAAAGGAGAAAGAAGAATTCTTCGGCAACTTCATCTACGGAGCGGACTCAACGGAATCAAAAGCAACATCAATTCAATAGAGTTCACTCAAACCACCAAAGGTCCGAGCCACAACATCAATCATACAAGTGGATCATTGCGAGGCAAAGACCTAAGGTGGATCAACAGTCAAAGCTATCATCTCCCAACCACAATGAATCAAGACAACCCAAAATCCGACGATTTTGGATTCGGAAAGGTGATATCTTTTCTTGTCTTAAGTTCTAAATAGCTTATGACTGTATGTAATGCTTTGATTGGTTTTCCTTTCATATTTTTTCTAAATCTCTGCATTACATGTTTTCAATGCTCTTCGTTTTTATGTTTTGTGTTTGAACAAAAGGGTTTTAACGAACAAGTGCATTGAATAAAAAGGGTTTCACTTTCATTCACTCCAATTTAATTTTGTATGAATTATCAACTTTACTCCATAATCATAATTCTTGAAGATACTTCATTATAGGAGTTTTTGATAATTATATTCATCAAATTTTAGTAATCATGTGTGATCTTTAGATGCTTAACCTATCTCGGTTGTGTGAATTCTTTGTGATAAACATGAGACAACCGATAGACTAAAATTTGGGATTTAATTCTTTCACATAAGAGATTGTATTTTCTTACAAGGGTAATGAAATGAATTGCAAAAGATGTGGAAAGAGTTACATCCGAAAGGAGTGTGAAAACTACCACCACATGTTGGAAAGAGCTGCCACCCCGGTCGTCCGGTTAGTGTGTGAAGCTACCACGTGTTTTGGATGCTAGAAAAATATTTTTGAAATTGTTTAGTTGAAGCATTCAGAGATTTAAATTCAAAGTTCTTATTTTGAACAATCTCCCGGTTGGTATAAGGTGGGATAGTTAAAAGACGCTCAAAGAGCCACCCTTAGGTATTTTAGTGCATATCTCAATTTAGAAGGGTAAAATTCAAAATTGATGTCATTTGGAAATCTCTGTAAGTCATCTTTGTAAATCCGTTACATCTTGATAGACTTTGGATCTCAAGATTATTTTTGATAACTTGTGTTTGACGTATATAATATGAAAAACTGTTTATAATGTTTTATCTTTGTTTTTTATGATTTCGGAAGTAAATCTTTTTAATTTTTGTAAAATTAATTGGATTGAATGACATCTATGTGATCTCATATTATTTTCAAGCACTTAAATTATTTTCTTGATGGAATGCAAATTGGTATTTGAAAGATTTCAAAATTTGGATTTGTTTCAAGAATTTTTGTGATTTTTGCCTTTGAGGACCGGTACGAAATCGGCGTTTTTGTTATATACCGGAACTGAGCTTTTATCTCTCTTTCTCTATGAACTAATGCTGTTAGTGATTTTTTTTTGCCTATATTCACTGTTTGACAATTTGTGACAAAAATGGGGAGAACAGAAATAGGGGGAGAACAGAAATAGGGGGAGAACAGAGATGCTCAAGATAGGGGGTGATAAAGAAAAGAGATGATGGAAAAGGAGCCGAAAAACAAAAAGAACCAAAAGGACGAATCAAATGTAGGATATAATTTTAATTTCTGACAACTGACTTTTGATTTGTTTGGAGTTTTGTTTTGCAAGATATACATCACTTTAAGACTCCAAGTCCTAAGTCATAGAGTATGTTCTAGGATTGTTCGGTTCAAATGTATTTTTTATTTATTGGATCTTTCACGCAAAGAAAATCAATGTTTTGGTGATGACATTGAGTTTCGATTTTTTGGTTTAAGATGAGTGTCCTGAGCGTTTTATGTATTTTTGGGTTTTGTCACGAAATTGCCAAAGGGGGAGATTGTTACGCCTTTTTGTGTTGGCATATTTCGTGAGTTGAGTCGGAGTCTTGAAGTGATCAAATTGTCAATCAGCAATCGAAGACTCAGAGAAGATTCAACAAGAGCTCAAGTTGACACTCAGTGTTTTGAGTCTTGAAGATTGAAGTTGAAGAATTGTGGATCATATACATCAATCTCAAGGAAAATGGATTCGGATTGTTCAGGTGCGTTTAACTAAATAATTTTGGTGATCCGAATATATTTGTGTAGTTTAGAAACACTTGGATAAGTTTTCTTTGTTTAAAAATCAAAAACTGGACATACTACATGTTCAAAGTCCGGATCGGGCATCACAGTCCGGACCCCGAACGTAGATTAGTTCATGCGCAATTCCAGTCCGGACCTTGGAATTTCAGTCCGGACCCCGAACGTGGAATTTGCAGGAATTGCATGAACAGTCCGGACCGTGGATTCCAGTCCGGACCCCGAACCTTGTTTTTTCAGGAATTGCTGAAAAAAAGACGACAGTCCGGACCGAGCCAATCCAGTCCGGACCGTCGTGCAGGAAAAAATCTGTTAAGTCAGTTTTTTATGCTTATCTCTTTCCAAAGGTTTCTAAACTATAAATAGACACTTAGGGTTTCTCAAGAACTACCGATTAATTTATAAAACACTTGAGAGCAACCGTAGAGGCTAGGTTTTTACCGTTATTCTTTATAGCCTCTTTTAGGTCAATTCGACGGTTCTTCCAAGATCTATCTTTTGTCGAATTGATCTAGTCTTTGCTTAGAGATTTCTTCTACGGTTCCTCAATGATAATCTAAGCAAAGGATCACCATCGAAGCTTTTATCAAGTTTTCGTCGTGGATTCGACGTAGCATCGTGGATTCGATGTGTTGAAGGCGTTTCGTGGATTCGAAACGTGTGCTCGTGGATTCGAGTGGCGTTCGTGGATTCGAACGTGTGCAGTGGACGTGCAATCGGTGAGCGCAAGGTCCGAAGAAGTTGAAGGAGGGGTTTGAGTCCGTGGAGTCGGTAATCACCTTGTTATTCTTCTATTCTTAGTGGATTGTTATTGCGTGTTGGTCCCGTGGTTTTTCTCCTGGATTGGAGTTTCCACGTATATCTCGGTGTGCTATTTTTATTTTCCGCATTGGTTTTTATTTTGCACTGAGATTGGTTTTATAAGTATTACACCTATTCACCCCCCCTCTAGTTGTTTGATAGTACCTATTTAGATCCGTGTGGATCCTTAATGTAATAAAAACCTACACATAGCACTCTCGACTGCCGAAGCGGAATATATCTCAGCGGGTAGTTGTTCAACCCAACTCATTTGGATGAAAAGTGTGTTGAGCGACTTCCGAATTTCAGCAACTTCGGTAATAATTCTTTGTGACAACACAAGTGCTACAAACATTTCAAAAAACCCTGTGTTGCACTCGAGAACAAAACACATTGAACTTAGATATTATTTTCTAAGAGAGCTAGTTGAGTCAAATATTCTTCAAATTTCCTATATTTCAACTGAGGATCAATTAGCTGACATTTTAACAAAACCTTTGGATCAAAAACGTTTTATTCATTTGCGTAAAGCAATTGGAATGCTTTCCTTGAAATAACCTCTTTTTGAAACTTTTGCTTAGGTTAGGTTTTGTTTTGTGTTTTTGTTCATATATCTATGTTTGCACATAGGACATTAATTGAGCATTAGTTATATTGACTTTAATCGCATCCTTTCATATAATTAGAAATTTATTATGCATTGGATATCATAATAATTCATTTGATGCAATGATCATTTATGTCAATTAAGTCATCTTTGTTTTGATCAAAGTCAATCTCTCTCTCAAATGATCTCTTGGTATAGTTTTTATCTTATTTGACAATTGAGTCGAGTATGAAATCGAGATCAATTTTTGGTTGAATACTTTATATTTTAAATGATTGATAGCCAATTGAGGGGGAGTCAAAGAAAAAGTGTTATGCTCAAAAGATGTGGAAAGAGTTACATCCCAATGAGGAGTGTGAAAACTACCACCACATGGAGGAAAGAGCTACCATCTCGGTCGTCCGAGTACTGTGTGCAGCTACCACATGTATACCAAGCATGGTTGTTCGAGTTGATTAAATAAAATGCTTTTTGGAATACTTGACTCTGTCAAATTCCAAGGATGGTATAAGGTGGGGATTTTATTGAAAGATGCTCAAAGAGCCACTCCTTACTATAATTTGACTAGATATATTATCTAACTTATTTGGGATTTCAAACATCTATTGATCTTGGTATTTCATTTTTTTTACCAAATTGATGATTTGATAAAGGCATTACTCATAAGATCATGTCAGATGTGATTGAAGTTGTTCAACTTTAAGGGATTTAATTTTTATAAATTTTCATTTCATTTGTTGGATATTGTTGATAGATTTGACATAATCTATTTCTTGTTGTATGAAACGATGATTTTCATTTAAAGTTGATACACAAAAGTGCTTACATACTTTTTCTGGATTTTGTGGAATTTTTCTGAATTATTCTGAAGAAAAAGTTGGAGCCGATCCGGACTGGACAAGCCGATCCGGATCCCGAACGCAGGTATTTCCTGCGGGTAGCCGATCCGGAATGGATTCATGATCCGATCCGGATCGCGGCTAGGGTTTTATATAGAACAAAATGGTTTTGATTTCTTTTTACTTCAATCTTTTGTTCCTAAGTCTCCAGAGCTTCTCTCTCTAGAATTCATCCATTTTGGAGGCTTCCAAACTCAAGTTCTTCGATTCTAAGTAAGTTTTCTTGATCAAAATCTCGGTTTTTCACAATTTTTCATGTTTTTCCTCAAAACGTGATGAAAATTTTGTATCTTTTTCGTTTTGGATTGGTTTTTGATCAAATTTCTTTTGAAATAAGAACTCTGGGTAGACTAGTTTTGATTATATGCTAGGTATTCTCCTGATTAACGGATTTTTAGGCTTCGATTTCTGAAAAATTCGGTTTTAGGGCATATAATAGGAATTTTTGAAAATCATGGAATTGATCTATTTTTAAAATTCTGTTTGCAAAACTAAATTGATTCATAGTCTCTCTACATGATAATGATTGTTTAGGTACAAATTTTCAAATTTGTGAAAATAAACAATTTTTGTCGTGTTCTCGAGTTGTTGCTCACAGGATTCTCCTCTTCACAAACAATAGCAAAATGGTGATCACTTGGGTAATCTTCCTTCTCTCTGCTATGGTGCACACGAGAGCGACTAACAAGCTCCAAAGGGCGAAGAAAGCTCGGGACAATTCGGAGACCGAGACCGAAACCGAAACAGATTCCATTGATTGGGACGAACTTCTGGTGGAGGCCACTGTACCTACTGCCTCAAAAGGGAAAGCCCCTGCAGAAACCTCCAAGGCAAAGAATCCATCTACTGCTGCTGAAAAAGGAAAAGCCCCAATGGAACCTAGTCCAGCCAAAACCAAGCGAAAAAGCGTTGCAAGAAAAAGAGGAAGTGCTAGGGGCATTTCAATTGAAGAACCACTTGCTAGCCAGCCTCCTACACAAGACTTTATCAGCTCTGCAAGGATCAAGGATTTTGAGAAAAGGGAGTGCATTGGCGAAAGACAGGTCAACGTCAAAGCACTGAAGGAACGATCTACACTCTTTGGGACTCTGTTTGACCAGGCGGGTCTTGCACCCATTTGCCATTTCCCTGAGCCCACTGGGTATTGTCTTCATTCAGTAAGAATGTTTTATCAAAATGCTTCAAGTCTAATTGATCAGGAGAACGGACGTCGGGAATTTCAAACATCGGTTAAAAATGTCAAGATTAAAGTCACACCTCAACTGATTGGAGAGGTGTTAGGGATGAAGGCCAGAGTTGATGGACCTCATTATCTGAAAAGTCAAATCTTCTCCACCAACTCCTGGAGAGTGGTAGTTAATGGAATTTGTCTTCCAGATACTCTGTCGACAGGAAATTCCGTCTTTTCAAAAGAGCTTCGACCAGAGTATCGCTACGTGAACTTCATTGTTTGCTATAACATTCTTCCAAACATGAATACAAAGGTTCTTCGATGTGACAGGATGTTATTTCTTTATCTTCTTGGAAACCCCGCAGCGGTAATGGGAGCAAATTTAAACATTCCTTACCTCATCTGGTCAAGGATGGCACGCTATGTGGAACATGCTCACCCTACAGAGAGACTCCCCTATCCTATGATAATTATGCGCATCTTTCGGAAATTTAAAGTCGACACAAGTGCGAGCTCCTACATGCACAGTCTAGGAACAATCAATGAGACGACAATAGTGAAGTCTCTCTCCACTAAACAAGATGAGCCCCCATCACCTCCTCGCCGACGAAGAGCACATCCACAAGCAACAGCTTCACAACCACAAGCTACAACTTCTGCACCACAAGCAACACCTCCAGTCCCACCAGCACATGCAGCACAACAAGCACCTCCATCAACTTCCGATGATGATGCATCGGTTACCTCAATCTATAAAGAACAACAGCGTCTCTCCAACGAGCAAGAACGCATGTCTAACGAGTTCGTTGAGATGAAAGAGGATCTTAGAGAGGTTAAGAATGTCACGCCCCAGGGTCGAAACTGCGACCCGGGCCCGCCAACAGATCCGCCACCTATGCCAACCTGCATAGGCGAAGCGTTCTACCTGCAAGAAAAGTGCTACAGCTAACAGATATCAGAGCTGTAAATAAAAATCTGCTGTAACTAAAATCAATCACTGTACAACTGGAAATAAACAACACTGTCTGCCTCCCAAAATAATAATAATACAAATCCTCGAGTACAAGCTCTAAACCCAACCGGGAGGTAACTCCAATATATATACGACAGTGTACAGTCTCTCAATACAAAATATCCTCACTACAATAGTCTCTCAAAAGAGGAAAAAGAAACAGCTAATCTACTGATGATCTCCACAGAAGGGTACCGCTACTCTCCAACGCCGGGTAGGGATCTAGCTCGCGACTCCCTCGCCACGATCAACAACCACAGAGTCGGCAACACCTGCTAAGACTCTGCAAAACAAAGGAGAGGAGAGGAAAAGAGGGGGAAAACCCCCAAAGGGTGTGAGAACTACACCAAAAAGGGAGTTCTCAGTGGGTACCACCGCCAGACCCGACGGTCTGCCCACCAAGTCCTCAAGAGACAAAAACTAACCAAAGCCGTAAAGACTGATAAAAAGAAGCTGGACCCTCTCAACAGCTATCAAGCCACTAAGCTTGCTATGACTGCCATGCCTGCTACGCCTGCCATGCCTGCCTATGCCTGCCATGCCTGCTATGCCTGCTATGCCTGCCATGCCTGCTCTGCATGCCTATGCCTGCCTATGCCCGCCATGCCTGCTCTGCCTGCCTATGCCTGCCAAGCCTGCCATGCCTGCTCTGCCTGCCTATGCCTGCCATGCCTGCTATGCCTGCCCTGCCTGCCTATGCCTGCTATGCCTGCTATGCCTGCCCTGCCTGCCTATGCCTGCTATGCCTGCCATGCCTGCCTGCCTACTATGCCTGCTATGCCTGCCCTGCCTGCCTATTATGCCTGCTATGCCTGCCATGCCTGCCTGCCTACTATGCCCGCTATGCCTGCCTATGCCTGCCTATACCTGCTATGCCTGCCTGCCTGCCATGCCTGCCTTACAACGGTCAACAACTCACAATGACCTTGGGACCACCGTACCCCAAAACGGTTCCCAACAACACTAGCACTGGTCCAAACACCGCCACTAGACTCCACTCGGTCCCCCTGACACGAGCGCAACTAAAAAGCAAAAGTCTGTAATAAGCCCAATCTAATGCCACCAGTAGACACTGGTACTGCCTGCTCTGCCTGCCGCGACGGGTATGCCAGCCTACGCATAACACCGAAGCAAGGGAGTCTCAAGGACTCAAAGTCTGTCTGCCGCGCACTCCGGAGTGGCACTCGAGGGGAGCGACCCACACGAGTAAAGTATCTCAATCAGCAGGACTGGATCATGACTCTGATCAAAGTGGGAAAACCCATCCACTAGAGAAATCGGATACCCAATCTGGTGCATAAATAAATATCCGGTCAACCGCCCAATATCCGCGGTTGCCGCAAAGCCCCACAACTAATCCAACCTGTCCCAGACACCAAGTCCCGACTACACTACCCAGAACCCCTGCTCGAACCTGAGCAACACAGACCACCTGACTAACAAAGAAGGAGAAAAGGATAACATGGTTTCTCCTAAGTCAAGTTCCAAAAGTAGTGCAGCGGTAAAAGATGGCCTAACTACATGTCCATGCACGCATGCTTTGTTCTCAGAAATAATAAAAGTGGGTGAAGCATAAAATAGTAAAGCATGCTAAAACATTCCTACTATGGTATACCAATCTCACCCAAGTGGGCCATTCCTTGCTTACCTCTCGCTCATATCGGTTGCACATCAAATACGCCTGTTATCAATCATAGAGGGATGATAACCCCACATGTGCACTTACATTCACCATGATAAAAAAACCTTATACAGTTACTAAATTAAGCTTACCCACCTGAAGTGCTCAATCCAAGGCAAACCTGGAGTCGGTGAAGAGGGTAGACGCCCGCGGTCCAAAATCTGCCAACATAACACCCACGGTACAAGTCGCGAAAGCCTCGGCTTCAAACAGCTGAAAACACCCCTGAGCACAACAATAACGCTCAACATTACACTCTTATTCCAAAATCAACCAAACATACACAATCTGAAAATCAGTCCCAAAGCCGCGCATATTTCACCTGCTGCAAGTGCCCAGAAAAATCCAATAAAAATACCACAGTAATCCTCGCGTCGATACCTTCGAAACGAGTACCTGTACGTCCAATTCCGAGCTTCCTACACTGAGAAACAATTCGGACAAGGGAACCACCCCGAATCAAACTACACTCAAAAACTGTAGCAACAAATACTGTTCACAGATAATCTTCACCTTCGAGAATTATTCAGAAAATTCCAAGAAAATTTGGGCATATTCCTCGTGATGTGTAGATGCAAATCGCCTCTTGAATCGCCCCAATCCGAGGCCTGTGCGCGAAGATATCGCCAAAATACCGCACCGCTGTCCCAAAACTCCGCCCAGAAAAAGGGGTTACAAGATGATCCGAAAGACCCATGAAAAGCTCGGAATGGGAAAAACCAGTAAACATGGGAAACATAGCCCTACCTGTCGTGAAGCCAACGGCGCAAGAATCGCCTCATTCGGAGGTCGGAGTAAGCCGGGGGAGTCCTCGCACCGAAATGCGACGAAGAAGAACACAAACGAACGAGCGTCGCGCCGCGCCGTAAAAATGGTAACCTCGGGATGCGTGCCACCAAAAATCCCAAAACTTTGCAGAAAGATGCAGCCAAACACGAGGATCAACTTTGCTGAAGGCACCCCGGCGAGAAGAGGCTCGGAAATGGTGGAAAAAGGGAGAAGAAGAGAGCTCGGATCGCTATTTATAGGCTGCAGAAACAAATGGGAAAATACCGGCCATGTCCCCATTTCCGGGCGCATGCCACTTTCGGGCGCGTACTGTAGCAGCCCGAAAATCCCCAAAGGCGCGCACTGTAGCAGCCCGGAAGTCCCCTGGGCCTCCACGTCATCCGCCAAACAGGCGACAGCAACACCAGCCGCTCCCCGCGCGACACGTGGCGCCCCCAGACGCCGACACGTGTCCTCCCCAAGTGCGGGAAGCCGCCCGACCGCGCCCACGTGCGCCTGACGCCGCCGCCTGCCACCCTGCCGCGCACAGTAGACCCACCAATCGGGGAACGCCACGTGTCAGGCCACTTTCCAGTGAACCCGGTGCACGAAATCCTGTGGACCGAACCAATGCAAACCTGCCACGTGTCCAAGCCCGGTGCACCGTAAACCATGAGCCATCCCGAATACTGCGTAGACCAACCGCCGTGAACCCTCCTCTAGGATGATGCCATGTGTCCATCCCCCGGTGCACCATGCGCCCCGCACTCTCCGTAGACCGCGCCCCGCGGGCCGGCCCACTCCTGAGCCGCCACGCGTCCCGCCCCCGGTGCACGCCTGCCGCGTGGACCGGGCGGCCCGCGCCTCCGTCCGCCGCGCTGCCTGCGGCCGCTCCGCCGCTGCCGCCGCTGCCGGAAACACTGTTCCGGCGTGAACAGTGTCCGGTGCTCAAAAATGACAAGTGGGTAGTCCGTTTTAACCGTTTTCGCGCGCTGAATCCGAATTTGATGTCCATTTCGCCAAATTCCAACTCCAAAATTTGCCGAAGGCATCCGGAAAGGTAATCCTTGGTCCAAACTTCGCACTGAGTCCAATTTAAATATCCTTGGCGCGCGAAACCACTTCTGGAACTCCGACGGAGTCCGCCAAACACCCACGTGATCCATTTAACACACTGAGCCCAACACTAATGTCCAATTGGGGCACAAATCCCACCAACACGCCACATAGGCCTCCAGGAGCTGTAGATGATCCAGTAATCTCGTCGTGGGGATCCAGGTCCTCACAAAGAAAGAGCAAGTTTCAATGAACAAGCGCATCAAGAAAATATTTCAGAAGCTAGGATGCATCAGTTCTGAGGATTCTGAATAATGTTTTATTCTAATCTTCTCTTTTGCAGGTTTTTCTATTTTTCCTCTTAAGTTCTCTGACTTTTGAAACTGTTTTAACTCTTCCTTCTTTTGTAATTTTGGCCAACTTTAGTGACAAAAAGGGGGAGAGAAGTATAAACAATGATACAATGTCACTTTACAATATGCTTGAGATTGTGAGAAACTTGAAACTATGGAGGTAAGTATAACCTCAACTTGAAGGTAAGTATAACTTCAACTTTGGTTTTTATTGTTTCGATGCATGCCTCGACTAACTATTTGACTAACTATTTGGGCATGTAATATTACTAACAAGTTGATGTTGACTAACTACTTTGTGACATTTGGTTTTTATTGCTTAGAAGATATGTTGAATTTTAATTGTGATCCAATTACATATCTGAATGTATAAATGTTATGGTAAGTATAAATGAGTATAAACTTCATATCTGTGTGTGGTTTTGAATGCTAAATATTCTTGAGGTATCTAACGATCTTTTGTTTGTCAAGAATGGTTTCTTTTTGCAGAGAGTACAGATGTCTAAGTCTAGAGTCTGTTTTAGGAGTTTATCTCATGTATTTAATTTTGGATCTCCATTGTAAATTTTTGTTGTATGGTGATAGCAACAAAAATATCTTTTTGAATTTTCTTAAGTGGATTTGTGTTTTGTCACGAAACCGCCAAAGGGGGAGATTGTTAAGGATTTTATTTTGGCAAATTTTGTGAAAGTATTAAGTCTTGAAGATTGAAGATGAAGAAGTTTGGATCATATACCTCAATCTCAAGAAAGAAGAATTCAAAAGGATCAGGTATGTTTAACTAATTAATTTTGATGATCCGAATACTTCTTATAGTGTAGAAACACTTGGATGAATTTTTAATTGCATAAAAATCAAAAACTGGACATGGGACATGTTCAGGATCCGGATCAGACACGGCAGTCCGGATCCCGAAGGGTGTTTGTTCATACGCAAATCCAGTCCGGATCCAAGCCTTTTCTGATCCGGACCCCGAACATGGGTTTTTCTGAAATGTATGAACAGTCCGGATCGGGCACTTCAGTCCGGATCCCGAACCTTTGTTTTTCTGGAAATTGTCTGTTTCGTTACGACAGTCCGGATCGCCGTAAATCCAGTCCGGATCGTCGTCCTGTAAAATTCCAAAAAAGGTTAGTTTTCGATTCTTATCCTCATCCAACAGTTTCTAACCTATAAATAGACCCTATGATTCATTTTCTAGGGCAAGCCGAATAAATCAAAATACGGCCATAAAAAGAAAAATCCACCTATAGAGAAGAAAGGAAATCAATAGATTTAATCCTATGTTTCTTCATCTATATTGATTGATTTGATTCTAGGTTTTCATACTCAGATTTTGAGTAGAATCAAATTAATGAATACTTAGATGGTATTTCCGATCTATTTCTAATCTAAGTATTCGGCGGATCATCACCACCCAAAAACAACGAATTTCCCAAAATCGGCACGTGGACTCGCGTGGCCTTTTGGATTCAAGGTGCTACCGCTCTCGTGGATTCGGAGTGAGGTACGTTCGTGGATTCGAGACGTGCCATTGGGTGAAGACCGTGGATTCGGTCAGACGTCGTGGATTCGGCGTTGGACGCAAATCGTGGATTCGAGGAGCGTTGCGGAGCGAGCGGAGAAGATCAACTAGGAGCGTATGGAAAAAGGTTGAGTCGTCTGTGAGTACGGTATATCACCTTTGTACGTGTTATAATTCTAGTGGATTTCACCGTGTTATCGGTCCCGTAGTTTTTTACTCCGGTTTGGAGTTTTCCACGTAAAAATTTTGCGTGTTATTTTTTATTTCCGCATTGGGTTTTATTGCGCAACGATTTTTGAGTGTTTAAACGTTTACACCAATTCACCCCCCTCTAGGTATTTTTTCCCCTATTTAGATCCATATTATACATAACCCGACATATTTAACTTAGAGTCAAAACTCTAAGAATTGAGGTATTGGTTGAGGTTGAAGAGCAAAAGTAAAGAAATCCCTATGGTTGGTTTTAGGGAGTTGGGTAAATGTACATTCACTTTAACTTCAACATGAAATAGAGAATAAAAAAGAAAAGTATAATTAAAGTCCAAGAGACTTTCTTAATACCCTTGAGGAATGGACCTAGGACAAGGGTCGAAAGAATGAAAGAAAATACTTAAAGAGCATAATAAGCTAAAAGCTTAAATGAATGAGAAGTAAATGCCTAAAAAGGGGCAAAAAGGGGGCTAAGTGACAAAGTGAAAGAAAATAAAAGAAAAAGATGGACGCACCACGGGGGTAGAACTCGTGTTGGAGGATAGTGGAATGGACCACCTCCTGGGCAATGACCCTCATGATAGAGTTCCCCGTTGGGCGGGGTAGCACTTGCGGGTGCTATCGACAACCTTGGAATATCTCGTCTTATGGTAGCATGACTGCCGGGCTGGGGCCCGTTGGGCGAGATTTCTAAGGGTTAAGCAACATGAATTAAAGCATTTTAAAGAATGTAATTAATGTGTTATGGTCAAGTGTAAGGTTGGTTAGTATGGACCCTTGGTGATGACATAGAGTCGTGTCATGGCAAATGTTAAAGTGACATATGAGCATGTTAGATAGAGTTTACAGTGTTTCCTTATCATGCTTTTACCTATTATATTGTTTCCATTGGACCAAGCAGTGTAGGACATTCTTTCTCGGTGGTTGAACCCACTGGGAACTTTAAGTAGTTCTCACACCCTTGGGTGACATCATTACTGTGGGTTATGGGATCCAAGGATCTAAATAAGAGAAAAACCACCTAGAGGGGGGATGAATAGGTGTAAACAATAAAACTCATAAATCTTTGCGTAAAAATAACCCAATACGGAAAATAAATAAAGTACGCAAGATTTTACGTGGAAAACTCCGTCATAGGAGTAAAAAACCATGAGACCGATAACAAGGTGAAATCTACTAAGATTAAACACGTATAAGGTGATATAACGCAACACTACGACTCAACCTTTTCCATACGCTCCAAGTAGATCTTCTCCGCTCGCTCCACAACGCGCCTCGATCACACGATTTGCGTCCAACGCCGAATCCACGACGTCCAACCGAATCCACGGTCTTCACCAATTTGGTACGAATCGATCACACGAACGCACCTCGCTCCGAATCCACGTAAGCGATAGCACCTTGAATCCACAAGGCTACGCGAATCCACACGCCGATTGTCCTTTTAGAAATCGTTCTTTTGTCTATTGGTGGTGATGATTTTTGAATACTTAGATCATATAAAATTACTATTTTTGAATACTTATAAGGAAACACCATCTAAGTATTCACCGATTTGATTATTCGAAAAAAAAAGGGACAACCGTTATCTTTATAAAATTACTATTTTATCTTTTTAATTCGGGTTTAATCCAAGATGACTTAACGGGTACTAATAGCGGGTTATTTTTAAATAACGGAGAAATATACAAGGATTATATTTGAAATAAAAAAAAGAATAAATAAGATATTTTAGAAGTGTTGATAGGTATATAAGCAATTATACCTAAATTATATTCATCAGATGAATTGAGGAGCTTATTGAAGTTAGCAAATATGGGAATATTATAAGTCAAAAAGTACAAATTGCACACTTTTCGAAAAAACTGTCCCCTAACTTGCAGATCCGGGTCTAATCTCGAAAAATTAAAATCACCAGTGAAACCGTCTTGAAAATAGTGCAAACCGATTTTCGATCTGACGGTCGGATCGTCTCGAAAATGTCTAAGAACGAAGTGGGGCCCACAACTAAAGTCGTGAATAGTAACCCCGATTTAATTCCCTCGCCCGCCAACGTCGGCCGATCGACTGTCTGGAGTCCGAATCCGATGATCCAGGTAGTCGATTTAAACGGTTTCATCGATCTGAGCGTATTGGCGCAGTCGAAATTTATGTTCGACGAGTCTAGGCTACCGTAAAGCGTGCCAAACAGTGAATTTAACTATATAAGATGGATTTTAAATTTATCGAAGCTCAGAATCAGCGAACCAAAATCACTACTCAATAGGGTTCATCGAGCCGGACGTCGTGGTGGTGTCCGTTTTTTCGTTTGACGACCTGGTTGTCTCGAAAAGCGTGAAATACAGCAAATTTAGGTGTATTTTGTGAAAAAACTTAGTATTTTATGGACCAAATTTAGTTAGACTTCTTAGAAAGGGTCTTCTCTACAATTCTCGCCTACAGTAAGGGACCTAAGTGATGAGAGGGGATTTTAGAGGACTATAGTGCATATTGTTGCATTGGATATATTAAGCAACCAAGGGTTGCTCTTTCCAACCCTAGCCGCATTCACCCCAGTCTCCACGAAAAACCGTAGCCCTTTCCTGAGTACCAGCACTGCCGGCCGCCCTTTTCCCTATCGCTGGAAAATCAAGAGAAGCAAGTTTGATTCTTGTTCTTGGGTTTGTTTTGAGAGGAAGCAACCACACCTCGGATCCTTGCACCCAAACGCATCTGAGACCTTGTAACGACCCGACCCACTAGCAATAATAACTTGTTGGACCCAAACCACAGCCCAAAATGCTTAAGCCCAGTTATTATTACTAGTGTCCAAGTCTCATATAAACCCAATCACAATTCCATCCACATCCGATGTGGGACTATTGGGGGCGTCACAGACTCCCCCCGTTTAGGCCTGACGTCCTCGTCAGCCCAAACACACACACAGCAACCCAAGATCACCAGGCGGTGTGAGACTTGTCTCGCTAGCCCTGCCATCTAGACCCAGGCTCAGCCGAGACTCGCCGCACACTTCCGGCTGGTTATTGGCTCTGATACCAAATGTAACGACCCGGCCCACTAGCAATAATAACTTGTTGGGCCCAAACCACAGCCCAAAATGCTTAAGCCCAGTTATTATTACTAGTGTCCAAGTCTCATATAAACCCAATCACAATTCCATCCACATCCGATGTGGGACTATTGGGGGCGTCACAGACTCCCCCCGTTTAGGCCTGACGTCCTCGTCAGCCCAAACACACACACAGCAACCCAAGATCACCAGGCGGTGTGAGACTTGTCTCGCTAGCCCTGCCATCTAGACCCAGGCTCAGCCGAGACTCGCCGCACACTTCCGGCTGGTTATTGGCTCTGATACCAAATGTATCGACCCGGCCCACTAGCAATAATAACTCGTTGGACCCAAACCACAGCCCAAAATGCTTAAGCCCAGTTATTATTACTAGTGTCCAAGTCTCATATAAATCCAATCACAAATCCATCCACATCCGATGTGGGACTATTGGGGGCGTCACAGACCTCTATCCGTGTCGGGAGGTCAAACCTGAGGTGTCCCGCAGCCTGCCTTGGCCGCACGTCGCCGGAGAAGGAAGCAACCAGCATCTTTTTCTTCCTCGGATCCGAACAGGGGTGAGGCCATTTCCCTTTGTTTTTCTTGCACCTAGGCCTATATCATTCTTCTTCTGTTGCTGTGGGGACTCTCCTAGTGAAGTCCCGAGCCCTGTAGTGCCCCGGGTTGCTGGCGGGAGCAACAAGCCCGCCGGAACCCTATTTTGCTCCGCCACGGCCGTACGCTGCATCCGGCGGCTCGAGGTTAGAACAAAGATACTGAACAACTTCTGTTGGACTAGAGAACCACCTCCATGAAGTTTTGTTAGGTTTGGTTCAGCCTAGAGCCCGCAGTCCTTAGCCCTAGTTTTGGGCTAATTTTGCTTCGACCGAGCTTGCTCCGCCGCTGCTCCTCGCCGCCGGCCACTGCACCAGGAAGCTTCCCCGCATCGAGGGAAAGCAACCAAGACCTTTGCATGGACCTAAAACCTTGTGCATGGAAAGTTGCCATTAGAGCTCCATGGTTGGCCGCTTGGAGCTCGGGTTCAGCCAACCGCAGCCACCGGCCGCCAAAGCTCGACCCCAGTGCACCCAGGACACTTCCTTAGAGCCCCTCTACCTGGTGCTTACCTTAGTTGCCTACTTGACCACCAGTTTGCTAAGTTGGCCCATGCCTGAGCTCTACCAAGATTGCATGCATGGCCGAGGTGGCTCCGACCACTGTTCCGGTGGCTCTCCGGCAACAGTAGGGTGAGCCCTCAACTTCTACTAGCCTTCTGAGCTTGATGCTCACCTCAAAGTAGAAGATGACTGAGTGGATAGTTAGCTTTAGCATGTTGCACTTTGGGAGAACTAGGTTGGCCCAGAGTTGGTTCCAGCAGCTTGCTGGCCACCCAATGGTGAGCCCCTGACTCTCCTCTGTCCCTTGAACCTGGTGCTCACCTCTAGTTCCAACTTGAGTGCTTGGTTAGATTGTTCTTGCAACTTGAGCCCTTAAATGCATGTTATTGGCTAACCTTGTTGCACCCACTATTCCGGTAGTCTTGGGCCTGCCCAAAGGTGAGCCTCTGAGTCCCCTCGACCCCCTGAGCATGATACTCACTTCAGAAATTAATTTGGTTGAGTGGTTAGTCCTATATGGCAACTTAGACCTTTATGTCAAGGAAATTGTTGACCCGAAGTTTTTCTTGGGCTCCGTGCTACTCCCAAATGGTTAGCACGGCATTCAACGCATCGAGGCCCACCTACTGGTGGCCTCGAATCAGTTCAAAAGTATTCCAAAAAGAAATGAGAGCTTTAAAAGCATCAAATAACATGTATTTATACAGTTTTGTGAAACCCTAGGGGCCTAAATGCAATTGTGACCATACTGGCTGCTTTGGGCAGCGTGCACATGATCTTTAAACTTTTTGTTCGAGATCCGATACTTTCCGTTGAGCAGAAACTGGATATCGAACCGTAAATCGGCAAAATCATCGGTTTATCGGCGATTCGGCATTAATCACGTAATTCGAGGAATTGCGGTGATTAATTATTGATGCTAAATGTTCTCGGTTGTTCTCGGCGCTGTCCTGGCTGGTCCAGTGATTTCAGTTTAGCGTTGGCGACTTCCGGAGCCGAAATCGGCTTATTCGAAGGTGTTTTCGGTATTTATGACACCGTATGAGTACAGAGTCGCACCTAATGGAGTTTGAGTGCCCGAACGTCTTCTGTGAAGCGTTCCGGGGCAGCACGTCTAGTTTTGTTAAATTCAGAGACATGTAACCACGGATCGGATCATAGTTGATCGATCGGCGGACTTTCGAAAATTTCGGCAAAATCCCGGGACTTCAGTGAGTTCCTCGTTTAAGCTTTCTGAATACAGTGTGTCAGTGGGTTGGGTATGAGTGAGTCTTTTTCTGACCTGTGATTATGATTCATGTCCCAGTAGTCAGCCGCCAGCTCATGAGCCATCCAGCGGTCACCGTGATCGTCTACCCTGAGGTGGGTTTATCTTCGGTTTGGGCTTTATCATTTCAGCCTTATGGAGTACCGTGGTAGGTCGACCCTTGTGTTTGATGTAGCCTTGATCCTATGGTTGAGCCTCTCTACTTGCTTTCATTCCAACATTCAGTCATTATAGCTATGTTACCTTGATCTTATAGTTGAGCTTATCGATATGCTATCATTCTCAGTACTTAGTATATATAGAGATATATACCTGGACATATGCCACGCTTGCTTGAACACTAGCTCAGTTACATCAGCATTTCCTGTTCTGTACTGCATGTTAGAATAGGAGTTTAGCTTCAGTTATACAGTTCTGTTATTCAGCATCAGATGTTCCATTTAGTTATACAGCCTCAGTGATATAGGTTCAGATATACAGCTCAGTTGAGATTACAGCTTTCAGCATCCCGACAGGGATTATCTGGCTTTATGCCGATTGTTCAGTCTTTTGACTGCGAGCTTGAGTATCAGCATTATGATTGCCATAGCACTAGCTGCTCATTTCATGTACGCCGTGGGACTGATCCCCCACAATGTGTTCTTTACCGGTAAAGTGGTCGATAGTGGCGACCCGTGAGCCCCAAGCTGCACATAGTGGACGATAGTGGTGACACGTGTGCCCTTGAGTTCACCGATGGTGCTGGGTTATATGTCAGCCGAACGTGCCAGCTTTGGCATTGGCCTAGGTCCTCGTGACCGATGACGACATTGATTGGGTATTTCAGTTCGAGCATTGATGCATGATTTGCATTGTTACTCCAGCATTTATTAGCATGACTAGCACATGATTATTGGTACTCTACTTTATAGCTTGACATTTATGTATTGTCATACCTGCCTGTTCTACAGCATGATATATTGACATTGTCCTGATTTATGTGATGGTTAGATATAGCCTGTTTAGCTTACTTCATGAGTACCTCCTTTCTTTTCACCATGATTATTATCTACCGTTCAGATTATACCTAGTTTTGTTATCCGTTTATTATGGTATCCGGTAGGTACGACTTGCTATTTCTCGGCCCGTCGTGCTCATTGGTATACATTTATGTTGTATCTCACGCCCTTTGGGTGACCACAATTTCAGGTCATTTAGGTGCTGAGATGTCGGGGCGATCCAGTGAGCTGTCGCGATAGAGTTGTCCCTACTATTGGCCGCAGTGGCCCAGCGCTAGTATTTACAGTTTCAGTATCATGATCTTAGTTTTGCCCTTGTATTTTTGGGTTGGAGTTTGTTTGGATTATGTCTTGTGGATGGATTTGTGGATGTATTTAGTAGTAGAAGTTTATGTTTATGTTTAGTTAAGTGATTGTCACTCTCTGATTGTATTATTGTACTTTTCTAGCCGAGCATGTATAGGGAAGACTCTATCCGTGTGGACAGAAAATTTTCTACGCATGTGGCGATCTTTCTACGTCATGAATTTCAAAATTTTAAACTCTGATTTAATAAAAAAAAAAAAAAAATTAGACCACTTTTTGAAACTCAAAACGTGACATCATTTCAATACAATTCAATTTTATTTTTCATTCTCATTCCAAATATAATCCAAACATGCCTTATAATTTATCATCTAAATGTCGAGAACCATTAAATTTAAGAAAATATCAATTTCAACCAAACAGAACTAACATAAAACAAATAAAGTCTATATCAAAAAGGCCTCTAGTTTGATGATCTCCATATATTTTTTTCATGCATACTCCATAATACAAATAGTATATCAGGTTCTTCTTATTCATTCAATCCAAACTAAATGCCAAATTTGCAATCATTAACAAGTCTAGCAAGTTCTCGATATTTAGTAGTTTCCCATTAATTATAGCATCTAGAAATTAACGAAAGAGCCACGTTAGCACTAAATTAGAAGATCCCAGTATGATTTACATATTATCTTTTACACTTTTCTTTTTTTTTTTTGGAGGGCAAAAATATATAGAAATTATTTGAATTATGAATCATTTTGATTTGATTATTTAATATTTTAAAATTTTAATTTTACTATTTAATTTTTTAATTTATTTGAATTGAGTTAATCAACGACAATTTAACTTTAAAATTTGAATATGTCATTTATCTTTACGGATTTGATTAGTATATTTTATACAGTATTTATAATTATAAATTTATTAAAATAAATAATTAGCTTATAATTTGAAGTCTAAGCATTATTGACTAATTTAAATTAAATAAATTAAAAGATTGAACATTAATATTAAAATTTTGAATGATTGAATAGCTAATTCAAAATGATCCATAGTTTAAATAAGTTTTGCACATTTTAATTTTTTTTTTTTTTGTTTTTTTATGCCTCTCACTCTCTTCTTACATAAATAAAAAAATGTTTTATTTATTCTCGTAAAAAATAATACATTCTACAATTTGCATAAGTTCAGTTAATGTATGAATTAATGTATGAATTCTCATGTTCTATCAGTATATATATATATATATATATATATATATATATATATATATATATATATATATATATATATATATATATATATATATATATATATATAGAGAGAGAGAGAGAGAGAGAGAGAGAGAGAGAGAGAGAGAGAGAGAGAGAGAGAGTCCGACTACTATACTATTAATAACACAAAATATTTGGTGCTGTCAAGTTTTTCACCGTTAAATCAACCTTTTTGATCATTTTCAACCATTAGATCATACTATTCAACCAACCACCTACTAAACTTTAGGGGACCACCATCATCTTAACCGCATATTTTTTCATCTAAAGATTAAAAACTTAATAACACCAATAACTTGGTGCTATTAATAGTATAGTAACCTAGTTCTATGTATATATATATACAGTAGAGCTTATATACTTTCAAAAGTATAAGCCCAACTATACTTATGACTTTTTTACTATTGAATTTGCATTGGATCCGTGCTGTTATACTTTCTCTTTCTCTCTCTCTAGTTTACTTTACAATATCACAAATCTCAATACAAATTCAATGGTAAAAAATTCACAAGTATAGTTGGGCTTGTGAATTTTTTACCATTGAATTTGTATTGATATTTGTATTATTGTAAAGTCAATTAAAGAGAGAGAAAGAGAAAGTACAATAATACGGATATAAATACGGATCTAAATGCAAATCCAATGGTAAAAAAATTACAAGCATATTAGGACTTGTGCTTTTAAAAGTATATGTTGAGACCAAAATTTTTGCCACCCAAGGGCGTGACACATGGCGGCAATCGTCGGCTAAAAACATTCGCCGACGGTAGGAAGGGTCAGCTGAAGAAGGGTCCACGTCCCGATCCGGACCGATCTTGATCGCGTAAGAACATAGCATGCGATACGTACCATCGGCTGATGACATCAGCTGATAGGAGAAGCAGCCGATGAGAAGATTCTCGCATCATCCAAGAACAATTTCGGCCAAAGGAGGACAGGAAACCGCCTTGGTCAAACAACTAAAAAGACGGAGTCAGAGTCAGCCTTCGGCTGATCAAGCCAGAGAAGGAAGGCTCTGGAAAGGAAATATACGAGATTCGGGGCGCGAATCTCATAACGGACTTCGAAGCGGTAAGCGGCGTCCTGCCTTGGAGAGCGCCGAAAATCACGCTCCGGCTCGTCAATTATAGGGATGAACATAGACGGAAAAATGATTATGATCCTTCTAAGGAGAATTGACTTAAAAGGAAGTAGTTGAGGATTTTCCAATAACTCTCCCCAAATCACGTCGATAATTTCAAATCGACGTTTATACGCATGGTTCGGGAAGTGTATAAATACTCGAACCATCGAAGAAGAATAAGGGGTCCTGCAACCTCGTAAGCGAGGACCACCCCCCTGCTATTTCATATCTTTCATATCTGCATTTACTGCTTTCCTAGATAAGTTTACCGCATTTTCTAGGAGTAGGCTTACTTACAATTTTTATCCCTTGCCTCTTTCTTGTATTCCCTTTCCAAGAAATACAATTCCTAATCTGCTACTTAGCCGTGTCAATTCTTTGTCTTTTTTCTCTGAGTCGGCTCCTCTAGGCCGGACTCCCGGACTCAACCTTTCCCCACCTCTATATTCCGATTCGGCTAATTTAAGCCAAATAGACGTGAGAGTTTGAGTGAGAAGAACCCGGTCGAGCAGATCCCTTCTCAGCACGATCGCTTGATCCATTGGCATGCGGTGCATCACACTCAGAGGGTCAAATCAACCTCCGTGCCGATCGACCATCGATATTTTCGACCCCAACAATATATAAGGTTTATTATATATATATATATATATATATATATATATATATATATATATATATATATATATATATATATATATATATATATATATATATATATATAGGGGTATTTACAAAACTAACCACCCTAACATTCTATATTACAAAAATAGTCTCCTAAAAAATTTATTTGCAAAAATAGGCCTCCGGAGGGCAGGGGACCCAAAAGCGGTGAACCATTTGCCGCTTTTCAAGAAAGCGGCAAATGGTTCACCGCTTTCTGAAAATTTGTCCTAGTCCCGTAAAAGAGGCAAACCATTTGCCTCTTTTAAAAGAGGCAAATGGATTGCCGCTTTTAAAAGCGGCAAATGGTTTGCCTCTTTTAAAAGCGGCAATCCATTTGCCTCTTTTAAAAGAGGCAAACCATTTGCCTCTTTTAAAAGAGGCAAATGGTTTGCCTCTTTTAAAAGCGGCAATCCATTTGCCTCTTTTAAAAGAGGCAAATGGTTTGCCTCTTTCATGCTTTTTTACACCACAGCCACAGTTCACATAAAAAAACCCCATTAATACAATTTCCAAATAATACATTTCAAATCACAACATTTGACATCCAAATAATTCAATCACAATATTTAACATTCATACAATTCAATCACAACATCACAACAAGGAATATATCAACATCACAACACAACATCACAACATCACAACATCACAACACAAGATCACAACATCACAACACAAGATCACAACATCACACCACAACATCACAACATCACAACATCACACCACAACAACAAAAATATTAATCACATCACAACCAAAAAAAAAAGAATGAATGTTCTGAATGTTCTGAATGTTCTGAGCATCAAATATAAATGTCCGAATTATAAAAGAATGAATATAATAATGTAAAAATGATATATGCAACAAATAAAAGAAATATGAAAATACCAAGATGTCCTAACAAAAATGTGGACTACTCTCCACGCCCTCGCGACCGTCCACGTTTTCGTCCGCCTCTACCTCCGCGTCCGCGTCCGCGCCGCCGACCCTGTGCTCGAATAGGCATATCATCATCATCCTCCATCTCAGGCTGTACATGCTCAATGCCATGTATCTCATCAATATGCTCGATGGAGATGCCCTCGACAAGTACATCCGTCCTCTGCGTGTCAAGCACTGATGACTGCGTCCCCTCCAGCGTCTCAGGTACAGGCTCAGCAGTAATATGATCGTGGCGCCGTCGCCTCCGTCGATATGTAGCACCAACTAGACTCACATCTGATGTAGATGGAACATCTGATGTGGATGGAACATCCGATGGAGGGATCGGCGCAACTAAAGTATCAACCTGATGTACCTCAGATGTAGATGGGACGTCATATGAAGGAAGTGATGCTGGCTGGAAATCGAAATGAAGGACGTCTGATGTCGAGGGAACGTCGGAATGAAGAATCGGAACGGATGCGGATGGAAAATCGTATGCAGGCGTGGACGTGGAGGGAATATCATCCGGAGGTGGCTCTGGATGCTGTACAGAAGCAGCTAATATGGGGAGTCTCTCTAAGACTCCCTCGATGTCCATCCGTATATATCCTAGAGCGTCCATCAATCCAGACGGCTCTGGAGGATCATCCATCAAATGTCCTAGACTCCTGACAGTACGGCGCAGAGTATCCACCTATAAAATAACACATATTTATATAAATGAACTTTATATAAACCACTACTAATATATAAGGAAAAAATTATTAAATTATCTTACCAAAGTTTGCTCGATATGCCCCCGCGGCAAAAAAGTGAGTGGAGGTCGCTGTACGGGATGAGAAATCCACCTCCTTGTGATATCCCAGTACCACTGCATATACAAGGAGGTGGCTCGTGCTGGATCTGGGTCGACGAATGCACTCTGCTCCGCAATATGATCTAGACGATCAGTCCATCGGAGAATATAAGAAGCATGAAATATAGCCCAGTCCTCTCCCGATCTACCCTGCGATGAAATCCGCCGTATAGCCTCCACAGGCTCTGGTATATGCTGAACTAATCCAAACTAGCGGAAAACTCGATCAGGTAGATGTAACTCCACTATGTGGAAGCATATCAAGCAAATCCTGGCACGCCATACTGCGGAGTCCTCAAGACAAAAAGGTGGAAGACCATGCAAAATCTCCTCAGTATAAGGAGTCCAAGTAACCTGCGAAAATTAATAAATTTTAATTAATATAAAATTTAAAATTAATCTATATGTATGTAACTTACAAAAATTTTACGTACTTGAGACTCCCGCTGCTGATCAAGCTCGTCCCGATAAAACTCAATATCGGTCGCTCTGACATTCCCTCGAAAACGTAAACTCGTATTCCATCTGCAAAAAAAGAAAAAAAAGATAAGACATTATATCACAATACCTAAAATCAATGATGCAAAATATTGTATTAATCATCGAGACATATAAATATTTAACGTACCGACATCCGAGCGGACAATCATCGAGATCTGGCGGAGCCCCAACTCTGTCGGGACGGCCGATATGTATATGGTCCCACGCCCAGATCTATACAGAAAAAACAGATATTTATAATACTGGTAAAAAATTTAAGATTATTATATTTCTAATGCGAACAGTAGTGATTTTACCTGTAATAAAGTACCGAATGCACAACACTCGGCCCTCCCCCTCATCGATGCATTCCCCAATGCACGATATAGATGGGCCAAAGTAGCTGCGCCCCAAGCTAGCCCGCCACATTCTACAAAATTCTCAAGTAGCGGTAGCCACTTGAGATGTACCCGATATCCAGTGGTGTTTGGGAATAAGCTGCATCCAATTTGATATAATATATATGAGCGTGCAGCAGCTGCAACCATGGCTGGTGGAGCATCTAGGGGGACATGATGAAAGTGCTGAAATAACCAGTCTAGTTTGATCTGACCTGTGACGATACTATCTGGCTGCATCCCTAGAAGTGTATGACATAAATACGGCCAGTCGCCAGATGCTCGTCCCGTGACAGGCTCGCCAGAAACTCGTAGTCCAGCTATAATGGCCACGTCGCGCAGCGTCACTGTCATCTCGCCGTGGCGTAAATGGAATGTCTCTGTCTCGCGTCTCCATCGCTCCGTCAATGCGCCTAACAGAGCCTGATCTAGCTGAATGCATCTGAGGCGAGAGACATAGAAAAAACCAGCCTGTTGTAGTAGGTCCACCACCCCCGGATGCTCCACCGTCCACGAGTTCAGTTTACGGCCATACTCCCGCCACTGAACTGGTGCGTACCCCTACACACACAATAAATATATCAGATTTAAATTTCATAAAAATATATAGTATGTAGTTTATAAATGAACTGACCTCGGCTCGTACATAGCTAGAACGGTGACTCGCCTGGTCTGATAGAACTGAAGGATCAACTGGCCCGATCTCCTCATGATGGTCCATCTGCAAACAAAGTATACAAACTATTAGCCTTTCATTAGAATGTGGTAATATAATTTGAGAATTTTTAAATTTATAAGTAGACAACCATAAGCAAACAACCTAATACCTCTACGTCTACGACTTTCAGTTCTTCTATCTTGATTATTGGGACAAGTACTCCTATAATGTCCCTGTTGTTTACAAATAGAGCATTTAGTCCTTCGCATCCCCTCTCTATCGTCCATGGCATTTCGAATACGTGTGGATTTGGGACGGCCTTTCTTTCTTCTTATAGGTGGGGGCGCCAACGGTGGTCCTTGAGGTCGTGGCCAGCTCCTTTTGTTAGGAACAGGGTGGAATTGTGGGGTATAAGCATTACGATAATAGTCACATGTATACCATTCAGAACATAAAGTATAGTAGTCAATGTTCATATGACCATTACTGCAAACGGCTAAAAGATGTGAGCATGGCAATTTAGTTAATTCAAATTGTCGGCACGAACATGTTGAGCTTAACCCATTAAGAATTACCTCATACATTTGATCTCTAGTACTAACTTGAAATTCCATTGGGTCGTACCGAGTTACATCATGTCCTCTAGCGAGTGTCATATTTTGTCTAACTACGGCTTCTTGTTTTGGTGCCAATATTGTTGAGTATGTCTCACCCTTCTCACGACGCTTCAGAAAATAACTGTTGACCTTAAAAAATGTAGCTGCCACAAATGCCGTGATAGGCAAACCACGTGCATCTTTAAGTACTCCATTTAAACTCTCTGACATATTGGTCGTCATTACCCCAAAACGCCGACCTCCATCGAATGCCTTCGCCCAATATTCCCTTTCTCCTTGAAGCTCGTGCACCCACTGCCAAGCCTCCGGATTGATCTCTTTTAATTGGTCCTTTTGCTCATAATATTCTCTTGCAGTTGCAGCACATCCTATACCCATATAAAATTTATTGAGTAAGTTTTCATTTTTAAACCTCACTTTTTTCATATTAGCTTTCAAATGGCGGAGGCACCAACGGTGAGTATGACCATCGGCTCTCGAAAACTCCTCAAGAACAATCTCTTTTAGCCCAGGGAAGCGGTCTGAAATCAGACAAATAGATCGAGCACCTGTCACAAAATACTTTAAATGACGTAAAAACCAACGCCAACTACCCGCATTCTCTCCCTCACAAATAGCAAAAGCCAACGAGTACAATCCATTGTTTGCATCTACAGCCGTTGCAATCAATGCATGCCCCTGATACTTTTCATACATATGAGTTCCATCGATGCTCAACAATGGTAAGCAAGAAGAGAACCCGGTAATTGACGGTCCAAACGCCCAAAATAAGCGTCCAAACTGCCTAACCCCATCTGGCCGGGGCCTGTTATCGAGCCGCCATATAGTCCCCGGGTTCGCGCGCTCCAACGCGGATAAAAACCGACCAACATCGGTGTATGATTCCTCCCAACCACCAAAAATAATCTGTAATGCTTTATTTCTGGCCTGCCACGCCTTCGAATATGGAATCGTCACATGCAATTCAGAACGCATATTTACTTGTATTTGCGCCGGCGTCAAAGAAAGTTTGACTTTCAATGATGGAAGAATGCGTGCACATATAAGAGATGATGTACAATTTCTATGGGCAGTGTTCAGCACCGGAAGTAGACAAGTATGCTGCCCGGCATATGTTTTGACTCTAAAGTAATTCGCATCCTTTGGTACCGAAGCATGTAATCTCCAAGGACACGAGTCAACCATGCATCTCACTGTATAAGCTTTTGTGGTCGACTTTAACACTTTCATTTGCACGTTGTGAGAAATGTGCCATTCCTCAAGAGTATGCAATAAACTTGATTTGTCACTGAACACACGCCCAACCCATGATCCATCAATAGTAGGAGGGGACTCTTCAATTTGAGCACGATCGAATTCAGTGGGATCGATTTCATACTGATCCATCCATTCGGCATCATCTACAAACTGCTCTGGATGATCTATGAACTCGACACCTTCATCTGGATCATCTACATATTCATTATTTGCGGTTGGATCAGCGACATCAGCGTATATGATATCTGAAAGGACCCCCAGTCCGCCGTCATGATCCGCATCACTGTAGTGAACTTCCGCCACCCCAGGATGCTCATCATCCTCATGATCAGTATTATGTTGTTCTTCAAAAATTTCTTGTTGCACCTCCGCTTGCTCCACTTAGTGCACCTCCGCTTGAGTCTGATTTTGTATCCTCTCAAACTCGGTTACGGCATGATAGGATCCAAAATCATGTACATCTCCCAACGGATAGGATCCCAAATTATGCACATTGTGAGAAGACGGATTTCTGCATATATTTTTCATTATTAATCTCTCGCTACAAAAGTTATATAATAAAAATAATTATAATGTATGCTAACCCATATTCGTATGTATCGTTTTGTTGTCCACCAAGTGGAGCGAGCGATCTGGATGTCGTGGCACGATCACTACTACGTGGGAGAGACGGAGGACGGACAACTCCGTACTCTCTGCAATTGAATAATTAATCAATTTAAACGTTTATTTTAACTAAAAAATTATATAAAGCCATAATTTGTAATACTAACCTAGATATATTTGCTCCACCTCCGATGTCATCATGAAATGGTTCTCTTTCAGCCATAGGAGATATTACATCTACGTCTAATTCACTATTTAACATTCTTGAATAATAGCCGTGAGATGCAACCATCTGCTTCTCAATGTAGATTATCAAGCATGAACAATTCCTTGATAATGCCATCATACCACACAATGAGTCATCATCCGTAATTTCAATCACATCATATTGATTTCCTCCCATTGGATATCGAACTTTAATAATTAGAAGCCACTCATCTCTTCTTATATTGGTAATTCTATACATTTTTCTCTCAAAATCCCTAAATGTAATATTCATTGGAATGCCACTTAATTTCTTACGACCTCCAATATACTGTGGATTATAATCTTGTATAACAAGTTGTCCATCCCAGTTAACACTAATAGCTACATTTTGAGCCATCCTAATTTCAACAAAAAAATAATATTCAGAAAAATAAATACTTAAAAAATGCATCTAATAATATTAGATATTAAATAATACATCTAATTATATAATAATTTTCTATTTAATTTTTATTTTAATCCACATCACTAAAATAATATTCAGGGAAGGGTATTCTACAATCTATTTTTGCATTTAAAGAGTTATAAAATGAAACGAGGAACCTAAGGTGACCATCACAACAAAGAGATCACTGGTAAAAATATGCTTCAGATTCACATGATCTAAACCAATCTTAGGAAAGGATAAACAGGAGCTATCAATTAATCTATGCTAATAAAAGCTATTCAAAGAAAACCCAGCAAGTTCATTCTCAACATGACAACGACCACTTTCATGTGGGAAACAAACATAAAACTTGAAGCTCTAGATAAAAATGACGCAAACAAACAGCCCATATTTGATGAAAGTGATAAAAGAAGCAAATTAGCATGCTTGCATCTGAGATACAAATTAGCATGCTTGCAAATTAGCATGCTTGCAACAGTCAAAAAATAAATACAACAGCCAAAAGTGGACTCTAAGACAGGCAGCATGCTTGCATGCTTAAAGTGATAAATATCAAATTAGCATATGAGATACTAATTTTCTACTTAATTAATTAGTGATTTCCTAGTAATTTCGTACTTACTTAATTAGTGATTTCCTACTTACTAATTAACATACTAATTTTCTACTTAATTAATTTTTTAAACCCTAAATAAAATAAATTAAACTACGAAAAAAAATATATAGGGAAAAATGTACCTCAAGTAAGAAGTAGAGGGAAAGAGCTCGAGCTCACTGTAGGAAACTCAGGGGACTGCACTGTGCACTGTGCACTATGCACAGTGCGTGAGAGTGAGAGTGAGAGAGAAGAGTGCCCGTGAGAGAGAGAGAGAATGTGTGTGCGAGAGAGAGAGGTGGTTACTGTGCCTAGCAGTGTGCGTGCGAGAGAGAGAGAGAGAGAGAGAGAGAGAGAGAGAGAGAGAGAGGGGGGCTGCGGGGAGAAGAGAGGAGCTGTGCGGGAGAGAGAGAGGTGGTTACTGTGCGCGGAGCACTGTGCGGGGAGAAGAAAGCGGGGAGAAGAAGAAGAAGAGAAGAAGAAGAGAAGAAGAAGTGCGGGACCTAGGTTTAAGTGGATTAAAAGCGGCAAGCGGCAAACCATTTGCCGCTTTTAAAAGCGGTAAACCATTTGCCGCTTTTAAAAGCGGTGAATCGTTTACCTCTTTTAAAAGCGGTAAATGGTTTGCCGCTTTTAAAAGCGGCAAACCATTTGCCGCTTTAATAGGCTTTGACATTTTCTGTAAACTTATGAATGCGGCAAATGGTTTACCGCTTTTAAAAGCGGCAAACCATTTGCCGCATAAGACTATTTTTGTAAATTTTTTTTCCAGAAGCCTATTTTTACAATTATAAAAAATTTTAAGATTATTATTAAAAAAAATTCTATATATATATATATATATATATATATATATATATATATATATATATATATATATATATATATATATATATATATATATATATATATATATATATATATATATATATATACTCTCTCTCCCAACTTCCAATTAACCTAATTAATTTGAGCTTATTTTAATTGTCAATGAATGAGAATATCCGAAATTTTATCGGAATTCGAATACGAACGAAATGAATTTATTCGATATTAAACGGATATGAATTCGGATACGAATATAAAAAATAAAAATATGACGGATTTGGACTCGAATATAGATTTTGACTGTATCTGACCTGAACCAGAATTGATTTTATATTATATAATATATTTATATAAATATTTAATATTATATTTTAAAATTTTAGATTTAATATAATATGTTTTGAAATATTATAAAAAAAAAAGAAAAATAATTATTTCAGATTTGAATTTTCGGTTTCAAATTTGAATTTAGATTTTAAATTTTTGATCGGATTCGAATTTGAATATAAATTTATAAAATTCGTCGGATTCGAGTTCGAATTCGAATTTCGCGTATGTAGTCGAATTCGGATTCAAATTTTTAAGAATTCATTCCGATCCGATTCGTTGACATCCTAATTGCATGCCGGCCTACAAAAGTGCTTACTCAGAGGTAGTCTTTCAATAATCAATTCTGGGCGAAGTACTAATTAATATCATGCTCACCTAAAAAGTAGAAAAGTGATTTTGTAGGAACCAAAATAGTCTCCTACCGCACGCTTTGTGCAAAATCCGTCTGGGACAAAACAAAAGTACTGCCAAACAAGTCCTTATTATTTAAATCTATCTTATTTGGACAAACTTGGGGACCCAACTTTTACAAAATCAATTTGGGAAAAGTAGAAGTACCACCAATTTTGTCCTCTGCTTTATGCAAAATTTATTTCGTGTGAAATAGAAGCACTGTCAAACAAGTTCTTAATTTTGGATTTTTTTTTTAACGATTAAAGGATTAATTTTATATAATTTTTGTAAATATATCAAATAGGAGTTATATTTTTATAGCGTTTAACCTTTTATATTTATTTTTAAAAAAATTTTAAGTTTTCTATATATATTTTTCTAATTTGTTACCGTTAATTTACTATTTATTTTTTAACAGAATATAAATAAAATATTAATTTTATCCTTATAAATATGTCTTTTCTAAAGGCCAACGGTTAGAATAATGTAAAAATATTCTTTCCAAAAAAATTATGATCATTTCTACTTTTTTTTTTTAAATAAAAATTTAATCCATCATTATTCTCTCTCTTGTAGTGACCATAAAATTTAAATGAATCGAAGACTCAGACAAATTACAATTTCGAGAATTTTTAGAAATTAAAATTTTAAAATTTGAATATTCGAGGGATTTTTATAGTAAAATAGCTAACCTGACTAAACGAGACCCGATCCTCACAAATTAAAATTATTGTTTGCTCAGTTTCGTCAAGTTGAACGTCATGGTGGAATCCGATTTCAGTTTCGATAAAGCAATGGCACGGAAAAGTGCAAAACAAGCGATTTTCAATAGTATTTTCAAGAAACGTGAGATATTTTATGCACTGTTTTTTACGAGACTTGACAGGAAAGTGAGCTCAAGCATAGTACACCTGCGATTTAGGACCCATAGTAAAATATTAACCGTACATGGACTTATGTGCGATTTTTTTGTCTTTGTATATACAAGGTGGGGAGTGTGTAAGACCTAACCCTAGACCTATTGATCTTCCCTAGCCGTCACTATCGTTACCCCCCGTCCACGCCAGCGCAACCCCAGCCTTCGGCCACCCCCTCCGGCGGCCGGAGAACACCCAACATCAATATCTCTCCATCTCTCTTCTCTCTCTCTCGGGTCGCACCAGAACCGAGGCATCCATGGTGGCTGCATCACCGCCCCTCATGCTGTCAATAACGGACCCTTGGGACCTCGGGCATCCCACTAGAGTCGCCCCGAGGGTCCTTGAGCCGCCGTTAGGGCTCGGGCTCAGGATAGGCCCAAGGTTGCCTTAGCTGGCTGCAGGTCCATATCAGCGCCGCCGCACCTCCGCCAAGTCGCCGCCATACTCCGCTGCCGTTGCCGGTGCTTGGGGGACCCTAGGCACCCTCTACCGCCAATGGGCCGCTGTAACGACCCGGCCCACTAGCAATAATAACTCGTTGGGCTCAAACCACAGCCCAAAATGCTTAAGCCCAGTTATTATTACTAGTGTCCATGTCTCATATAAACCCAATTACAATTCCATCCACATCCGATGTGGGACTATTGGGGGCGTCAAAGACTCCCCCCGTTTAGGCCTGACGTCCTCGTCAGCCCAAACACACACACAGCAGCCCAAGATCACCAGGCGGTGTGAGACTTGTCTCGCTAGCCCTGCCATCTAGACCCAGGCTCAGCCGAGACTCGCCGCACACTTCCGGCTGGTTATTGGCTCTGATACCAAATGTAACGACTCAGCCCACTAGCAATAATAACTCGTCAGGCCTAAACGGGAGTTTGTGACGGACACTAGTAATAATAACTGGGCTTAAGCACACACTAGTAATAATAACTGGGCTTAAGCATTTTGGGCTGTGGTTTGGGCCCAACGAGTTATTATTGCTAGTGGGCCGGGTCGTTACATTTGGTATCAGAGACAATAACCAGCCGGAAGTGTGTGATGAGTCTCGGCTGAGCCTGGGTCTAGATGACAGGGCTAGCGAGACGAGTCTCACATCGCCTGGTGATCTTGGGCTTGTGTGTGTGTTTGGGCTGACGAGGACGTCAGGCCTAAACGGGGGGAGTCTGTGACGCCCCCAATAGTCCCACATCGGATGTGGATGGATTTGTGATTGGGTTTATATGAGACTTGGACACTAGTAATAATAACCGGGCTTAAGCATTTTGGGCTGTGGTTTGGACCCAACGAGTTATTATTGCTAGTGGGCCGGGCCGTTACAGCCGCCCCGGGCTCCCATGGGCTGCCGCTAGGGCTCGGGCTCGGGTGGAGCCCGAGATGCCCTAGCGGGCCTCTGCTGGGCTTCCACGGTGTCACAGCCGCTTACAGTTGTCGGTTGCCAGTTCCTCGGACCCTCCTCAATGTCCACGTCATCCCTAGCCGGTGCAACTTCCCAGACTGCTGCTGTGGGCTGGGCATGGACCGAGCCTGAGGGTGCCCTAGTGGGCCTCGGGCTCCATCTCTGCACTATCGCCGCCTCTGGCCGCCTGCCGTCGTGCTGTCGTGCTTCTCAAGCTCCCCTACGTCAAACCAACACTCCCTAGTCTGAGCTCCCCTACAGGTCTGTCCTTGGCTGAGTATTTATCACTCCCACGATATTCAGTGATGACCAGAGAACTCATAGCAGGTCCCGGTGCCAAATCAACACATTCCGGGAACCCAACGGAGCTAGTTTTGTAAGTTTTCACATCCGGCTTGCACCAATTATTGTGTGGTTATCCCGACACTCAAAAGCAAGTGTCCTGGGACTGTAGGGATTGTTGGATGATGTCCGGGACATTTCAAGGCACTTATGGGTCGAACCGAACCAAAAAAGGATATTATGGGCAATATAGGACTTAGTTGTTGTCTTGCGCATGTTGCTGCTGTTCGTAGTAGCGTGTGGGCTTTAGTTGTTGGTCATTGTATGAGGTTCGACACCTCTAATCGCAGCAAGGGTGTTGCGGGTGGTTTCTATGCCGAAGTAGGAATCCCAGAAACCAAGTTGGCGAGTTTCGGGACCTACATGGTCCGTTTTGGAATACTAGTTGTACGACTGTCCCAACATCAAAATTGTTGATGTTTTGGAACAGCGGGTGATCCATTGAGAATTGTGGGACATTGGCATATATTCCAGAGAATTTAGTTAAGTCTCGTTGGCCTTAGCAATGCAAATTGCATAGCACAAAAATCAGTTAAAGAAACTGATGTTATGATTATTGGTTTGAATAGAATTGTTGGTGATATAGAGTTGCAGTGTGATGTCGGTTGTTGTGAGAGCCTGATGGACTCTGATTGAGTCGGCTCAGTGGATGATTAAGTCATTAGTGGTCGGTTCGGGCTGATGCTACAGATGTTACCTTGCACTTTAGTACAGTGTCAGACATGTCGGTTGTTTAGTGGACTAGTAGAGTTTACTGATGCGTGATATTTTATGTCTAGGTTCCTTGGGCGCCTAAAGGCTTTAGCAGAGTCTTGGACTTGAATAATCGTCAGTCAGGTTGGTACTTCGATCCCGACATTAGCATAGTGAAGCTTCACTGGGTACTATATCCGATTGGGCTCTTTGACCTTCACTTAGCTCTTGTCCTCATATTCGGACAGATATAACTTTTCTGCTGAGATATCGACCATGCTTTATTACTGTCTTGACCTTATTTCATGTCTTGACTACATGTCCTTGATATATCTTTGTGTTTCTACTATTATCTTGTGACTAGAGCATAGTTAAATATCAACATATCGATATTCTTTCCTGCCATCCTAATTATATGCTTATGTCTCAGCATGCCTACATGTGTTGTCTTCTAGTGACGGTCGATCCTATTCTTGACTGCTTGCATGATGTCATGATTTCACCATATATAATTGTCGTCAGAGATGTGTCCTCAGTTTACCGTTTTGGTGTTATCTTTCCATAGTGAGTTATGATTTTCGTGATTGGGAGTTTTTGGCCTTGTGCTAATTGTCGGTTGTTGGACCACAAGCTTTGTTATTGTGCATAGTTCTTGTGATCTTGCTAGCTCTTGTCCTATTCTTTGAGTTATACATTGCTTTCGTTTCAGTATATCTAACTGTTATATCATCAGGACATATGCCATGCTTGTTTGGTCATTTCTTAGCCTTGTTTCAGTTCAGTGCATTTCAGTATCTCCTTATTTTAATATGGCATGATATTTAGGAGATCAGTTACTGTTATACAACATGAGATGATTTTACAGTTAATTAGCATCTCGTGTGGGAGTTTTCGTCTTAGTGTCGATTACTCAGTTTTTAAGCCACAAACACTATAAGAAATTATAGCTATAACGACTAATTTTTAACGACGGGCGCAATAAGTGGTCGTTAAAAATAATCAATTAACGACGGGCGCAATTAATGGTCGTTAAAAATAATCAAATTAACGATGGATGTAATACTTCGTCGCTAAAAGCAACAAAATTAACGACGGGTGCAATAAATGGTCGCTAAAAGTAAGGAAATTAACGACGGGTGCAATACGTGGTCGCTACAAGCATTTAATTTAACGACGGACACAATAAGTCGTCGCTAATAGGAATCAAATTAACGACGGGTGTAATAAGTTGTCGCTAAATACAACAATATTAACGAAGAGCACAATAAGTCGTTGTTAAAAGCTGCAAAATTAACGACGAGCACAATAAGCGATCGTCAAAATATATACATCGTCAAAATATATACACTCCTTTATTAATTAAATATAAGTATACTCTAATAAACTCTTTTTTACAAATTAACGCCGCGTCCTCTTACTGCCTCCTCCTCTTCCCTCCTCAACAATGACGCACCAACTACAAAAAAAAATCTATACCTACGCTTTTACGACGACGCATTTAAAAAGCGTCGACAATTTCTTCCACCGTCGAAAATTTACCGACGCTTAAATTTTGGGTCGCCAAATTTATTTGGCGGGAAACCAAAAAAAACCCTTTTCACTTTCCCCGACTTTACCTTCCTCACTTTCCCCCACTTTACCTTCCCCCGCCACAGCCACCCATCACTCTGTTTTTTTTTTTTTTTTTTTTTTTTGACATTTTCATCTCCACTTTACGTCCCCCCACTCGCCACAGCAACAGCAGCACTCTCCCTCCTCCCCAACGCACGCGCAAGGCGTCTTCGTCGCCGCCGCCACCCATCGCCCCCAACGCGCACCCGCCACAGCCACCTGCTACCCCTCGCCCCCAACGCGCGCACCTCGTCGCCGCCGCCACCCGTCGCCCCCAACGCGCGCATCCGCCACCCGTCGCCCCCAACGCGCGCATCCGCCACCCGGCGCCCCCAACGCGCGCACCCGCCACCCGGCGCCCCCAACGCGCGCACCCGCCATGTAGGTTGAATTAGGTGAAATGTAGCTATTTGGGGGTTTATCTTAATCTCTACTCTCCTTCGGTCTTGTTGGTTTTTTTTTTATTATTAATATTATTATTTTTGTTGCTATTTTTTTAACTTTAAAATGCACCGATGACTATTACCCCGACGTGTCATTCCACTATCTCCATGCTCGCCACTCATTAGCTCCACCCCAATCCTATGCCTAACCCTAAACCCTAATCCCTAACCCTAGCGCCAATCCCTTTTAAAGCTACTCTTCGCTTTCCCTTCTTTTTCTTCTGCTTCTCCTCGTCTGGGGTTGGGGCGACGAGGATGGGGATCGATCTCAACACGGTGGAGGAGGAGGAAGACGATGAGGCGGCGGCGGCAGCAGCGGCCGAGCACGGCGGGGCTCCGATGGCGGCAGTGAGTGGGGCGCGCCGCGGGGAAGCGCCGCCTCATGCGGCGGCGGAAGAGGGGTTTCCGGCGGGGTCGGTGTGCCTGGAGCTGTGGCACGCGTGCGCGGGGCGGTCGATCTCGCTGCCGAGGAAGGGAAGCGTGGTAGTCTACTTGCCGCAGGGGCATCTCGAGCATTTTGGCGGCGGCGGGGGCGGGGGCGGGGGCGGGATCGGGCGCTACAACGTGCCCCCGCACGTATTTTGTCGAGTGATTGATGTTAAGCTCCATGTTAGTTTTGCGCCCTTCTTTAAGTTTCCCCGCATTGCAATTATGGTTTGGAAAGTGAGTAGGAATTGCTTTAGATCTCTTGCCCTGCTTTATTTTTATCTTAATTTCAGGCTGATCCTGCTACAGATGAGGTTTATGCACAGCTCTCTCTCGTCGCCGAAAGTGAGGTGAGGTTTTTGATGCTCTGCATTTCTCCTGTATCTATGGGATGTTGTGTGTTTTCAATTAAGATTACTACCAGAAACATGCATTTAGGTGAAATGTAGCTATTTGGGGGTTTATCTTAATCTTTGGAAATCAACGGTAAATCTGCTTTTTAATTTGTCATTTTACGAAATTCGGGAAATGAATAAAAAAAAATCGCTTCTGAGGTGAAATTATTCACCCACATATAGTTGAATCACTTTCATATCCTGGATTTATTTCTCTTTTCCAGAAAGACAATAAAAGCACTTTTTGTGAATAATTTAATCTCCGATTTGGTTTTCTCACGAGTTTGGGCAACAGCTTCTTGAGGGTGGGATTGATGCAGAATGCGAAAATGATGAAGCCGAGAAAGAAAGATGTTCGTCAACGCGTCATATGTTTTGCAAGACGCTGACTGCTTCTGACACGAGCACCCATGGAGGCTTCTCTGTTCCTCGCCGAGCTGCGGAAGACTGCTTCCCGCCCCTGGTAAAATTGAATCTTTGGAGGAGATTACTCCACTCGGTCTTGACTTACAAAAGTTGTCTTCTTAGTTCTTTTCGCACTTATTTAGTTTCCTTCTGGGTTAGGATTACAAGCTGCAGAGGCCTTCTCAAGAGCTTGTGGCTAAGGATTTGTATGGTGCGGAATGGAGGTTTCGCCATATCTATAGAGGTGCAGTCATTGAAATTAAGCCCTTACTCACTTTCCATTTACTGGAAATAAATTACAAGTACAATTGCTTACTGTAATAAATTTGCAGTCGTATTTTGTTTTTACCCGCTGTTAAAATCTTGAGAAGTTATGTCATATCACATACTAGATTCTGCACAACTCTTTGAACTTCGTTTGTTGGTCTTTTCCAAGTGGGCTTAATTGCGATATCTTCAATTACGACATGTCTAATTTTTGAATGACATGTCTAATTTTTGAATGAATGGTTGTTTGTTATTTGAAAGCTATCTAGCACTATATTTTCTTACTCTTGCTTCCCAAAAGTTTCCTTATTTGAATGCCCAACTTACATACTGATCTTTTGCCTCCTGATTTATCTTGAATAGCAATCACTTCTTTCCAATTACAACTTCTTACGTCTTTGGATTGACAAAAAATTGATTGTTCAGAATATGTCTGGGTCAAACTTTCTTCTGATTCCTTCTTTATAGATTTTCCAAGTGGAGTATTGAGCTGTGTTCACTTTAATCTTTACGTTACCTGATTTAAGACCTTCAGGATAATGCTTGGCCGAAGATGATTCAAGCAGCAATTTGTTTTAAACATCTAGATTAGATCCAATATTCAATTTCCTATATTTGATTAGTATTTGTTTGAATTCCTATAGTAGAGTATGAAGTTGAAGTTTAAATGCCTCTCAATATGAGTCCAATAATGCATATAAATTGTACTGGTATTAAACTTTGAGAATTCTAGTTTTTCTGAACAATCTTTCTTTTATGAATTTTACAGGTCAACCATGGAGGCATCTTTTAACTACAGGGTGGAGTTCCTTTGTTAACAGAAAGAAGCTTGTCTCGGGTGATGCAGTGCTCTTTATTCGGTAGGCATGTGAAGCATTAGGTTATTTAACAATCAGTTTTATAAAAAAAAAAACTTATTATAAAATGACCTTTGCTAATTTCTCAGGGGTGAAGACGGCGTGTTGAGATTGGGAATAAGGAGAGCTGTTCAGCTAAGAAATGGAAGTCCTTTTGTTGCTCTTTATAGCCAAAATTCAGTTCTTAACACACTGGCTACTGTGGCCAATGCTGTCACAACGAAGAGTGGCTTCCACATTTATTACAATCCAAGGTTTGTTTGTTTTTTTGTTTTTTCTTTTTCCTTATCTACTCAAGCATGATATTTCATTTTAACTTGATTTGCTTTGTGTGTATTTGGTGGTTTCAGCAGTAGGTTCATTTTGATTAATAATTAGATATTGGTGTAAGAAAAATTACTGACTAAGAGTAATCTTTTGCCACAAACGAGGGAAAATCACATTTTAGTTTTGCGGTAGCCGTGGGAGAGGGTCCTGTTCAATCTTTCAGTCTATAGTTTCTTGACTTATGAAGTCATGAATGGAACATTATTGTTGGGAGAATAAGCTGTTGTGCTGTAACCTGTTACTCTATTGCCATTTTGGCTAGTGGATGACTGAAATAAACAATAAGTGATGTCCATTGCAAAATCTTGGTCTCTCATCATTGTTGGTTTTACAGATGATTGACTCGATCTGAAGAGTAAGAAACACCACCGCCGACTCGATCTGAAGAATGACTCGATCTGAAGAGTAAGAAACACCACCGTCGACTCGATCTGAAGAATAAAGAAACACAATCTTAATATTGTTAATAGTAATTATCCAAAAGCATATCTTTATTTAAATTTTCTAAAATATTATTTGTTATTTCAAGAAGTTTCACATATTTTTTATATTATTTTAGTAATGTTGTAATAATATTTACTTTGGTATTTTGCAGATAACTAAAGATGTACGTATTTGAGCAAAGAGGATCGTCTTGAAGCCAACAGACTAGATTTCTAATTATTTTTTTTCTGTTCTTCTTTCGAAGCACAATGGAACATATATGACAACTTTTAATTTTTTTTTTTAGTCGTTATTTAAGTTTATTTTGGAGTGGTTACTTTTAATTTAGTAAACATTTTGGCAACTTTATATGTAGACTTGAAATAGTGTGTATGTGATGGTTGCATGTTTGATGACAATACTTTTTATAATTATTTTGACAAAATGGTGTGTATGTGAATGTATTTTTAATTGAATGTAATGTCTTCTCTATTGTATTTGTTGATATATGGTTTAATGGTAATATATATGTTGTATTATTATACTATTATTAGCGATCAAAATATTGGTCGTTATTATTATACATTTTTTAAAACGTACATTTTTTAGCGACCAAAATACTGGCCGTTATTATTATACTCTTTTTCTAAAGGTTTACTTTTAGCGACGACAATTTTAGTCGTTATTGTCATATTATTTCGTAATAATTTAATTATTAGCGACGAAAATATTGGTCGTTAAATTTACAAACTTCTAAATCATAAGCTTATTAGCGACGACGAATAGGTCGCTATTGTTGCATTATATGGTCACTAATGAATACTGATTAACGACCGGAAATTTCTCCGTCGTTAAAAAGTTTCGTCGTTAAAAAGCAATAACGACCGGTTTATACGGTCACTAATGAATACTGATTAACGACCGGAAATTTCTCTGTCGTAAAAAAGAAATAACGACCGGTTTTTCTAAACCGTCGTTAATTCTTTTAGTAAGGAAGACAATAACGACGGGTGACGACGACATTTTATCCCGTCGTTATTTGTTTTTAACGACGAAAAATAGAGCAATAACGATGACTTTTCCTTTCGTTACAGGGCAATTTTCTTGTAGTGAAACTTGAGTATTAGCATTATGATCGCCACATTACCAACTGTACTTCACGTACACCAGCGGATTGGCCCCCGCACTGGTGTTCTTTACCGGTAGAGTGGTCCACTGTTTGACTCGTGAGCCCCAGATCGTACCGAGTGGTGCAGGGTTATGTCAGCCAGATCGGTGCCAGACCGTGGTATTAGCCTGAGATCCTCGTGACCAATAGTGACACTGATTAGGTACTCTGTTTTCTAGTGATTGATGTATATCTTTGGTACTTGGTTGCTTCTGTATTTACATGCCATTGATACTAGCTATTTTCATATCTAGCATGATATGTGTAGTACTAGATCTTACTATAGTTCTCTACACTGCATGATTTATGTTCATCATTGATTATACCCTACTATACCTAAATATTTCATTGAGTTACCACTAATCTGTATGTTCAGGTTCCTGGATTTGGTAGTTATTTTCTATTACTTATGATGGTTCGACTATTTACTGATTATTATCACATATTATGTTGATTACTCTTATATACCGTATGTGTCACGCCCCGGGGTCGAAACTGCGACCCGGGCTCGCCAACAGATCCGCCACCTATACGGAAAACCCCACATAGGCGAAGCGTCCATACTGCAAAGATAAAACTACAACTAAATAGATATCAGAGCTGTAAAATAAACTGCTGAAAAACTCAAATCCAACACTGTACAACTAGAAATAATGATACAATATCCATCTCCCAAATATGATCATATACAAAATCCTCTGATACAAATAACCCAAAACTCTACAGGGAGGTAAATTGAAATAATACATCAGTGTACAGGCTCTCAGTACATGTCAGATCCTCACAATACAACAGTCTCTCAAAAGTGGAAAATAAAACTAATCTACTGACTGTACTACAAAATCTTCAATGTGGGGGTACAGCTACTTTCCAAATACAGGTAGAGATCTAGCTCGCGACTCCCTCTGTCACGCCCCGGCGTCGAAACTGCGACCCGGGCTCGCCAACAGATCCGCCGCCCATACGGGAAGCCCCGTATAGACGAAGCGACTAACCTGCAAAAGATCAACTATGCTATACAGATATCAGAGCTGAAAGTAAACTGCTAAAAAGAAGAAAATATACAACACAAAGCCCTCACCAAAAGTACATAAGTCTCTCAAGCAGTAAAATAAAAGTACAACTCTATACCTCACTACAAGATCTCTCAACATGAACTCACAAAAAGTAAGGGGTACATCTACTCTCTGGACGACGACTGGTAGGGAACTATCTCGCGACTCCCTTACCTCGATCAGAAGAAGCAGCAACAGGAGCAACAGGAACAGGAGTAGAAGTCCCTGTGGGAAAAGACACCACGACGGGTGTGAGAACTACGTCCCAAGTAGTTCTCAGTGGGTGCCGCCAACAAGCCCGACGGTCTGCCCACTAAGTCTACTAGAGGCATAAAGTAACAATATAAAACTGAAATGAAAGGGCTGGAAAAGTAACTCTACAGCTACTATGCCTCTATCTAGATGCTCAAAAAGTGGAACAGATGGAAATATGATGCATCTACTAACTCACACAGTATACTCACTAAACCTATACTGACTACCGCAAAGGGTCCAGTCAAACCTGCGCCCACCTACTGCCGCACATCCTCAACAGGACGGGTCTACCGTAGGGTGTCCGTGACTGCCAAAACTGGCCCAGCCAGAGGGACTGCGTCGACAAGTCGCGATAGCAAGTAACAGGCCCAACTCCGGAGTGGCACTCGAGGGGCGCGACCCCATCGAGGAAAGTATCTGCGTATCTCTGTCGAGCTCAAATATGGCTCATGCAGGCTATAGTCCAAACCACGATCAACAAGATCGACCAACAACACCAACTCTCAACCACAGGTTGGAAAACCACACAGCTAGGGGGCCACCGTCCACCAGACGGCTCCCACAACAAAACACTAAACTCACAGGAAAGACCGACACCATAAGGGTTCAGAAACCCGATAGGCCGGTGCTTAGAACCCTATCAAACAAGAATAGACTCTAGGCTCCGCCTATCGAAGTTCCCGACCCCCTTATAGTGCGGGAACACAACAAACTCGGTACAACACGCAGAAGACACCAACAGGGCCCGAAAGTCCCGGAAGACCTACACCTACAACCCTATCAAACAAGAACAGGTTCCAGGCTCGGCCCCCGTGGCTTTCGTCCCGACAAAGGAACGACCCCTAGAACACGGATCACTCGAATCCTTTCGAGTGGGGAGATTTGCAGGAAAAAGGTGACATTTGTTATTGAAAATCATTTTGATCTAGAAGAAATCCATATTTAATGATTTTAGTTCTTTTTAGAAAAACAGTTAGAAAAATAAGTGTTTTACCCAAACCCCGAAGGGCTGATGCCTTTGTCCAATCAAACAAGAACAGACTCCAGCGGCCCTTCGATGCTTGGAAGAAAATATTGGTAGACTAATATCATGTGTATGTCGAAAAGGGTTCTAGGTTCTAGGTCCGGCTAACACTAGTGAACTACTGCCACTAATACAGTGGCGACAACCCAAACAGGGGAAAACAAGACCTCTCGGGACCACCGTTTACCCCAAACGGTTCTCGGTACAGACAAGCGATCCACTACATCTACCAGACTCCACTCTGCTCCCAAGCACGAGTGCAAATGCATCCCACACTAAAAAGAAGTCCCGACCGCTCGGCCCACTACCCGGGCGAGGATAACACTAAGCCCAGGAATGAAACATTATGTGTGAATATCTAAACATAAATAACCCTAGCCCAAGTGAGGGTTTTCTACTGGTCTGGTTACACATGCAACATATGACGGGGGTGCTAGGTCAGATTCCAAGATACTATAATTTAACAGATAGAAGGAAGTAAAAGATCACAAGATCGACAGATAATACTAGGAACAACAATTCCTACACTCTAGCATGCTACCCAAGTCCAATCACTATCATGCATGATTCTATATCAATAGAATTAGAGCACAGTCCATAGATCCTGAAAGCCAAGCCACCCACCTGAAGACGCTAACTGTCCGGAGTCGTACAGCTGAGAAAACCAGGAAAATAACAACTCTATGTCCAACAGGTCCAGCACAGTCCACAATCCCTCTTGGGTACAACATAAGGCTACAGTTATACTTTAATCCCAAAATCTGCCAAGAGATACAACACTAAAATTTCAGCCGCAAAGATGCGTTTATTCCACCTGCTGAAAGTGCCCGAAAAATTCCAAATAAAATATCCCTGCGATCTTCGTGTCGATAGCTTCGAAACAAGTACCTGCACGCCCAAAACGGAGCCCCGTAGGCCAAGTTACAAATTCCACAGTATCGGTGCGCAAAATCCCAAAACCATCCAACTGTAAACTCTTGTACAGATAAAAGGAAAAGTGTATACCTTCGGGAAGGTCTCCAAAAATTCCAAGAAAAATACCACGATGATCCTTGCGTCCAGTAGATGAAAAAAGTCTATAAACACGTCCTGATCTGACACTCGTGCGCGGAGATCTCCTCGGATGAAGCTGTTGTCCTCACAAATCCTCACAGCAAACCAGGTCCTCAGTGAGCATGGAAGAACTCCTCGAAAAGCGTGAAACCAGGAAATGTGGAAGAAACCAAAATCGTAGCCTTACCTGTTGCGAATCTATCGGCGAAGAAATCGCTTGAAAATATGGTCGGAGTAGGCCGAGAGAGCTCGTGCACCGAAGAGCGACGGAAGAAGCACCTAAGAAAGAACGTCGCGATCCGCCAAGAAAATGGAAATCTCGATAAGCGTGCCCCGAAAAATCCCCAAACTCTGCAGATGGAAGTTACACTGCGTGAGGATCAACTTTGGTGAAGAACTCCTGCCGGTTTGAAGCTCGAAAATGCCAAAAAGACGAAGAGGAAGGGAGCTCGGGCTATTTATAGGCTGCCACAAAACAAACGGGAAAATACCAGCCATGTCCCAAGATTCGGGCGCACCCGAACTTTCGGGCGCCCGAATCCGGGCGCAGAGGAGGTTTATTGTAGCCGCCCGGAAAAACCTCGTGCAGCCACGTCACCCGCACAGCAAACAGCTGTGCGGGGCGCGCCGGGTGCGGCCACGTGGCCCTCCCGGGGCCCGACGCGTGTCCCGCACAGCAAACAGCTGTGCGGGGCGCGCGAGCTGTCGCCGCGTGGCACCTACCCGGTCAAACGGGTAGGTGGCGCCCGCCAGTGGCAGGGCGACACGCGTCCCTGCCACTGTCGCGGTCACACGTGCGGGCAGGGCGCCGCTCTGGCCGCCTGCCACGCACGCGCCCCGAGGCGCCCGTCCGCGACCCCGTGCGCCGCGCCTCGTGAGCCCGCGAATGGCGCGACGACACGTGTCCCGTGCACCCGGTCCACGCACCCTAATTCGGGTTCCCTGGACCGCGCCGCGTGCACCGACCAACCGGGGGATGCCACGTGTCCCCCGCCCCGGTCCATGCACCGCCGCACAATTTCTGTAGACCGCGCCTCACAAGCCCGCCAATCATGCGGCGCCACGTGTCATGCACCGGGCCCGTGCACCCAACCGCGGCGCTCTGTGGACCGAGCGCTGCGGACCGGCCAATCATGGGCCGCCATGTGGCAGCCGGCGGTCCACGGCCCCTCCCATGCACCGAAATTCAGCGAAAACTTCCAGGAGTCCTTTTTGGGCATCCGGACTCAGAATCAAATAAGCAAATAGCCATTTTCAAGCGTTTTTCCGTGCTGAATCCAAATCCAACCTCTGTTTGGCCCAAAACCATTTCGAAAATTCGACAAATGCAGCCGAAGGCCAATCCAGTTGTGGATATCACACAGGGTCCATCTGTGGCATCCCTTTGATGCACCATGGGCCAGATACACCAACACTAGGTGTTCTACACCAGGGTTCATGGGAGAAGCTACACGGGGGTCAGGGTCACCACACCCTCGCCTCGAACAGCAACAACAGAATCAGCAACACCCGCAATGACTCTGCAAAACAAAGGAGAGGAACGAAAAAGAGGAGGGGGGGAACCCCCAACGGGTGTGAGAACTACACCAATAGGTAGTTCTCAGTGGGTACCGGCACCAGGCCCGACGGTCTACCCACTAAGTCTACTAAAGGCATAAAGTAACCAATGTTGTACTATAAAGAAAGGCTGGAAGAAATAACTCTACAGCTACTATGCCTCTATCTAAATGCTCAAGGGGTGATACAGATGAAGAAAGATGCAACCACTCGCACACAAGGTGCTCGATCAACCCAATCGAACTAACTGCCTCATAGGGTCCAGTCAAGCCTGCGCCTATCTACTGCCAGTACATCCACGGAGGACTGGACTTACGTAGGGCGTCCGTGACTGCCAAAACTGGCCCAGCCAGAAGGACTGCGTCCGTGACTGCCTAAAAAAGGCCCAGCCAGAGGGACAACATCGACAAATCGCGATACGAAAGTAATAGGCCCACTCCGGACGGGGCACTCGAGGGGCGCGACCCCACCGAGGAAAAAGGTATCCGCGCATCTCTGTCGAGCTCAAGGTGGCACATGCAGGCTATAGTCAAAATCCACGCTCACACTCAGAACGGAAGGACTCAGGATCCTCAAATACCTCGCACGACGGTCGGAACACTCTCAACGACCCAGCTATACGCTCTCACGAATCTCGGGACACAAGTGAACTCAACCAACTCGTGGCACTAAACTCACTGGCTGGAGATACTCCACAGCCGGGATCGACCCACAACTTAGGGCTAGCAACACTGGTCGGACGACACTCAACGACCCGGGACCACCGTCAACCCAAACGGTTCCCAACAACACCAACAGTGGTCTAAACTTAGCTACCAGACTCCACTCAGCCCCCAGGCACGAGTGCAACACACGTCCCACAATAACCTGACCACTCGGCCCACTACCCGGGCGAGGAAACTCTATGTCCAGGAAATATGCAAGGTGTGGGATGTCTAAAGCATAAAAGAACCTAGCCCAAGTGAAGGTTCTTTACTAGTCTGGTTTCAACATGCATCATATGATGGGGTGCTAGGTCAAGTTCCAATAATCAATAAATAATCCTCTAATCATGTTAAGCATAAAACTGAACCAACAACAGGGACAATTCATAATATGCTTGCTTCCAATCAAAGGTAGTATACTCAAGTCATACATGCTCACAAGCTTAAACAATATAGAGCATTCATGCATGAATCATATTCTCCAACAAGTAAGTGAACATCATCATCTAGCATGCTTTTCCACTAGTATAAGATAACCATCTTTTTCTTGTAACTCTCCCACATGCATAAGGGTAAATAAATCATGTACAATTTATCCACTAAGCCTCAATCCCATCATTCAAACCATTTCTCATGCTTAGATCACAATCATCAAAATTGCACATTAAACTATGCATGCATACTAACAAATAGAGTTAGAGAACCGTCCACCGGTTCTGGAGACGAAGCAACCCACCTGAAACGCTTTCTGCAGGCATAGCTGAAGTTAGTGAAGTGTGCAGTCACTAACTATAAAAAATCCACCAAAACTGCTCCCTCGGTACTCGGTCGCGCAAGCCTCTGCTCCAACTAACATCACAACCACAATAAATCAACACCGCTAAACACCCCAAATAGCACTTGCTATTTTGCCAAAGCAGCACAGAGAAGGGGCTTTTTCACTTACGTGCAGTCCTCCGAAAAATCCAGAAAAATCACGGTTGCGATCCTCGCGACGAGTAGATCCAAATTGAGTATTTATACGACTCGTTCCGACACCTGTAGGCCAAGATACAAATAGAACATCGCGGTACGCTAATCAATTCACAACTCACATTTCTACAGAAATCAGTCCCAAAGAAGCTTAAACATCACCTTTGAAAAGACCTCCAAAAATTCCGATAAAAATACGGGTGTGTTCCTCTCGAAGCATAGATGTTGATCGAGTCCTCATACGTCTCGTTCCGATGCCCATAGGCCGAGAAATCCCAACAATACTCCACCGCTGTCCAATACCTCACAGCGGTACAAGAGGTCAAAAGATACCTCGGGAACCATGCCAAAAACCCAAAATGAGGCGAAGTGATCAACACGAAAAATCGAAGGCGTGCCTCTCGTGAATGCTCTGCCATGAAAATCAGCTCAAAAGTCTATCGAGGTAGCTCAGGGGGTCTCGCGCACTGAAAAGCGATGGTAGAAGCCACAAACGAAGGAGCGTCAAAGTGCGCTGCGTCGCAGAAAACACCGATGCCGCGGCCTCCAAAATTCTGGGAATCCATCAAGAAGTAGAGGACAAGGTGAGGAACAACCTTCCTTAAGGACTCAACCCTAGATGAGCTCGGGAAAGCCCTCAAAAAGAAGCCCAAAGGGGCTATTTATAGCCCAAAGTCCACAAACAAGAGAATCCGGATTCGGGCGCCCGAAATCCGGCCCGGGCCGTTACTGTGCGCGGCCGAATTACCCTCAGCGCGCCACGTCACCTGCTTCACGCCCGGTGCACAAGCGCCCGCCAATCGCGGCGTTCCGCGTGGCAACGCGGTCCACGGCGGGGTGCACGCGCCGCGGTCCGCGCCGGGTTACCCGGGTCGCTGCGCCCGCCAATGGGCGAGCGGCACATGGCCTGGCGAGTCCACCGTGCGCCGCGCCCGACGTGCTGCTGTAAGAAAAATACGGATATAAGCGCAGCGGAAGAAAGAAACGCAATTAAAATTTTTTCTTAAACCAAGATCACCTCATGTTTTGTTTTAGATCATAAAAGGGTAATCTAATTGATCTCATCAATTAGGATTTAATTTTTACCTTGCGCGGGTCGAGATCACCGCGAAGCCGACGATCGTTGGTAAAAATTGTTCGTCCTTGATAGCCGCGCACGCACCCGGCCTCTACTTGTGTCCACACGGAATTACGCCCTTGATCGAAAAATCGATCTCCTTGATTCGCGATCCGATCGCGAATTAATTCTTGCGTCGATGTAAGGAGGATGAATCAATCTTCTAATTGTGCTAGCAATCTTCCGAAGATCGAGAACGATTAATTATGGAGGACTTTAGGAAAAGGGAGAGGATAGGCGGCTAGGGTTTTTCTCGCGTTCCGCGACTTGATTAATTTCCACTTTATCTTTCTCCAAAATTGTTACGTATCACATACGTACTACCTATTCTTATAATAGGAAGTTGGCCGGCTATAACAAAATTAAATCTTATAATTAGTTACAAAAAGATCTCCTAAAAAATAGTAACTAATTAAATCTTATAATTAGTTACAAAGAAAGATCTAGTAACTAATCTTATAATTAGTTACAAAGAAATATCTCCTAAAATATAGTAACTAATTAAATCTTATAATTAGTTACAAAGAAATATCTTTTAAATTAAATCTCAAGATAAAATCTAGTAACTAATTAAATCTTATAATTAGTTACAAAGAAAGATCTTTTTAAATTAAATCTCAAGATAAAATCTAGTAACTAATTAGATCTAATCCTAATCCGATTGGATTATCCATTATCCTACGTGTGTAACATTTACACATAAGTCCTCCAAATATTTACTAACGATTAGTAAATACACCATGCAACTTTTGCACTTAAATACCTCTAATTTACAATAATTGCAAATTAGTCCTTTTACTAATAAATTAGTAACTTTAGTATTGTGATTAATCCATTCTATAAACTTCTTTATCATCTCCTTGATATCGATCATGCGCGATTCCTTATGTGTGTGACCTAATAGGTTCAATTCTGTCTGGTAGTGAGATATGATGCGATCCCCATCGACATCATCATCGAAACTCCTTTTGATGGATCAAACACTTTTGATTCTTCCATCGTATAATAATTATTCGCCTATAATTATTCTTATTGGTTCCCACAATCCACCAGTGACGCCTAGCAGCATATGATGGCAATCCAGTCAGAAGTGAATATTGGACTGAACCTCAAGGTGCAGTTACCGTACAATACAATCCTTCTATCGCATAGTCCCAACTGAGTGGAGGTCATGGAATACTCGTCAAACCCCATCACCCGTTATATGACAAATTTGATAGGACACAAGCTCATATGGTTACTCTTGGAAACACATTTCCATGAACCATATTACCCCGGCGAGGATTTCTGAGCTTGCCTTACAAATAGCATAGGACTACTTATCTCTCTACCGAGAGCGATAGATCCCCTGTAAACAAACACCCATTCCTAATATGAACCGACTGCGGCCAACATATACTACTAAGACCCGTTGACTAGGATCAGAGTTTGCATAGTCAAACTACAGTAGCCTCATATTGAATGGCCGTGGTGTCGCAGGTCTAAGGATCGTTGTACCACTGCAACATCGAAATCAGTTACTGACGAAAGAGTAGACATCCAAGTAACTAATCGTAATTGGTCACGCTCAGTGCCCTTGTTCTATAACAACCACCTGCACGTTCGCTCCAGGTCCCCACACTAATGACTTGAGACGCGTCATCCTAAAAGAGAGGCGACACATACATCAATCTTGCCGGATCAATCATCGTCCCCATGATGATCCTCCGATTGAGAGCATTTCATGACTTAATCACTAATAATATGTATCTCAAATTCTTAACTCTTAAGAATATACATTATCATCTCATTAAATCAAAGGACATTCATGGACACATCAAACATGAATGCATAAAATGCCCAAATTATAATAAAGATCAAGTACAAATATGTTCCATATAATAAAATGCGTCAGCCTGATAGGCTTTTGGGGCATACAACTAACAATCTTCCACTTGCACTAAGCCATCAGCTCATATATCTAATGCCATCTTCTCAAGATGATCTCTAGTTTTTGCTGAGTCAAAGCCTTAGTTAGCGGTCCGCCCGTTATCTGAGGCACCTTCTGCACTTCAATATGTTTATCTTTGATGTACTCTCCGGATCTTGTGATACCGCCGCTCGATGTGTTGGATTCTGATGAGATCTCGGCTCCTTAGCTAATTGCTACGGCCCTTATTATCACAATATAGTGGCAGGGATCCCTACTAGAGGGAACCACGCCAAGCTCAGTGATAATTTCATTGATCCAACGCTTCCTTGGCCGCTTCAGATGCCAGCGATGTACTCTGCCTCCATAGCAGAATCACAATTCTCTTGTTTAGGAACTCTTCCAAACTCTTGACCCACCTTGCAAATAAATAGATACCCAGACGTAGACTTTCTATCGTCTATCTCAGACATAAAGTCTGAATCTGTATAGCCATCACTTTGAGTGTCTCCACCTCCAAGAACCAAGAACATATCCTTTGTTCTTCTCAAGTACTAAGGATATTCTTTACCGCTACCCAATGCTCTTCGCCTGGGTTCGACTGATATCGACTAGTGACCGCTCACAGCTGTGCTATATCAGTCGAGTACATCATCGCTACCTTAAACTCCCTATTGGCGAAGCATAAGGGATCCTGCTCATGCGACTTCTCTCTTCAGGTGTCTTAGGAGGCATAGTCTTAGAGAGGTGAATTCCTTGTTTAGAGTACCATACCCCTTTTGGAATTCTCCATGCTGAACCTTTTCAACACTTCATCTATGTACATACTTTCGATAAACCAAGCAACTTCTTAGGTCTATCCCTAAGACCTTTATCCCTAGAGATAAGATGCTCTCTCCAAGTGTCTTTATAGAAAACTCTTTGGATACCATAACTTCACCGTGTTAACATAGGAATGTCATTCCTTAGGAAGTTATGTCATCCACATTACAATACGAGGAAAGTACAGCACTCCCACTAACCTTTTTATTACACACAACGCTCTTCTTCGTTTCTGATGAAATCGAACGATTCGACTGCATCATTGAAACGAGAGTGTTCCAACTCCGAGAAGCTTGCTTCTAACCCATAAATGGATCTGTTGTGAAGCTTGCACACTTTATGACTTCTATCTTTGTAGTGAAACCCAAAGGCTGCTCCATATAGATTTCTTCTTCAAGATATCCATTCAGGAAAGCAGTTTTTACATCCATTTGCCAGATCTCGTAGTGTCCATAATGTGCAGCAATAGCAAGCAGAGTTCTTATGGATTTAAGCATGGCTACAGGTGAAAAGGTATCCTGATACTCATGCCTTCGCGTTGACTATAACCTTTTGCTACCAGCCTAGCTTTATAGGTCTCTACCCTGTTCCATCCAGAACCATTCTTTCTCTTGAAGATCCCAGTTGCATCCAACGGTACAATACCTCCGGTGGATCAACCAAAGTCCAAACTTGATTGCGTACATTGAGTCTATTTCAGACATTCATGGCTTCCAACCATTTTTCGGACGATGTCTGACACGCCTCGCTATAAGTCTTAGGATCTCTCTATGATCCTTGTCTCCCACTAGGAACATTTCCTCCATGTCCTCTATAAATAATCCCATGTATTTATCAGAGGATGAGAGATTCTACTAGACTTGCGAGGTGGCAATGTAATCTCTGGTATACACAGAGTTATCAGGAAGGGCTCTTGGAATGCTCGATTCTAAAGAGACTTCTCCTCTAGTTCTATTTTTCTCCCACTGCCTCCTGCTAAAATAAATTCATTTCAAGAAAAAGGCAGTCGCTCACAATCACATTGTGACTTTCTGGAGATAAAATTGTATCCAAGTGATTCCTTGGGATAACCGATGAATCTTCCCTTGACTGATCTGCTTTCCAATTTGTCCGTCTTTT
>CM055062.1:8995510-9058927 GCA_029204045.2 Tillandsia leiboldiana
ACTTGTTGATCTTTCTTGAGGACAAATGCATGCTTGTATGGACATATAGTTAGGCCCCCTTTTTATTGCTACACTACTTATTGGAACTTGACTTAGGAGAAACCATGCTTTTTCTTTCTCCTTCTTGTTAGTCGGGTGGTCAGTGTTGCTCGGGTTCGAGCAGGGGCTTGGATAGTGTAGTCGGGACTTCGTGTCTGGGACAGGTTGGATTAGTCGTGGGGCTTTGCGGCAACCGCGGATATTGGGCGGTTGACCGGATGTTTCTCTATGCACCTGATTGGGTATCAGTTTTCTTTAGTGGATGGAGTTTCCCACTTATCGTTCAGTTGCATCCGATTGAGGTCGGGTCTTTCCTTGGTGGTTGAGTTTTCCCACTTTGATCAGATTGATGATCAAAGTCCTGCTATATAGAGATACTTGTGATACTGATGACAGGGATACTTTACTCGTGTGGGTCGCTCCCCTCGAGTGCCGCTCCGGAGTAGGCGTTAGACCGTGTTGGGTTCCGGTCAGACCGTGTTGGGTTCCGGTCATTTGGACAGTGGAGATACTGAGTTCGGGAGATTGGTGACAGAGCAGGCAGTACCCGGTTTTATACCGGTTCATTCGATTGGGTTTATTTCGGTCAAATACTTTTATTGTTACACTCGTGCCTGGGGCCGAGTGCAGACTGGTAGTTGAGTTTAGATCAGTGCTAGTATTATTGAGAGCCGTTTGGTTGACGGTGGTCCCGTGTCGTTGAGAGTACTTTGACCGCTATGGGAGAGGTTGAGCATCATGATTCTATCCGTTCTGAGAGAGAGAGCGTGGATTTTGACCATAGCCTGCATGAGCCACTACTCGATAGCGAGTTAGTCCGTTTGGATGCCCTACGTAATTCCTGCCCGTCAGCGGGAGGTGGTTGTAGGTGGGCGCAGGTTTGACTGGACCAGATATGGCAGTCAGCTCGATTGGGTCGATTGTGCACTTCATGTGCTAGTGGTTGCATACCACTGTTTGGTTCTCCCCTTTAGCCTTTAGATAGGGGCATGGTTGCTGTTGAGAGTCTCCAGCTTACTCATTTCAGTCTTATGACTTGGGTTAGTTTATGTCTCCTGAGGACTTGGTGGGCAGACCGTCAGGTCTGGCGGTGGTACCCACTGAGAACTCCCTTTTTGGTGTAGTTCTCACACCCTTTGGGGGTCTTTCCCCCTTTTTCCTTCCTCTCCTTTGTTTTGCAGAGTCTTAGCGGGTGATGCTGATTCTGCGGTTGTTGATCGAGGCGAGGGAGTCGCGAGCTAGATCCCTACCCGTCGTTGGAGAGTAGCGGTATTCCCTACAGAGGAGATCTTCAGTAGTTAGTTGTTTTGTTTCCCTCTTTTGAGAGACTGTTGTAGTGAGGATATTTTATGTATTGAGAGACTGTACACTGTTGTATTTATTAGAGTTACCTCCCGGTTGGGTTCAGAGCTTGTATTTGAGGATATTGTATTATTATTATTTTTGGGAGGCGGACAGTGTTGTTTTATTTCCAGATGTACAGTGATTGATTTTGGTTATACAGCAGATTTTATTTATAGCTCTGATATCTGTTTAGCTATAGTACTTTTCTTGCAGGTTGGACGCTTCGCCTATGCGGATTTGGCATAGGTGGCGGATCTGTTGGCGGGCCCGGGTCGCAGTTTCGACCCCGGGGCGTGACAGATTAGAGTGGTATCAGAGCCTAGGTTGTAGGTCATGGTGGACTTAGAAACCCTAGGCTTATGGTTTGACCCTTGGTTGACTTCGTGAGAGTCGTGATTTATAGCGAGAGTCCTGATTGAGTTTTATACCTCACCCAAGGGACGGGAGGAGTGATTGGCATGTTTATTCTCCTAAGTGATTATGTTGGCTGCAGACAACATAATGCTGTGGAACGGGTGACATGCTTTAGACTTTCGCTGGATTGGGTCGAGCGTTGTTGTGTGCTGTTTTGTTGTTTCGTCGTGGCGAGCGGTGTCTCCCCGACGCTGGGTTTTGACCCGTGTGTATCCTGTCATAGTAGTTGAGCTTGAGCGGTTGGTTTTGGGCCGGATACCCGGATTGAGGTCAGAGCGCTCCGGACCCAGATGACAGGATTGTTAGAGGCTTATCAGCGGCTGAGTGAGTGAGCAGCTGGTTTTAGTGACACAGTTGTCGGAGCAACGGCAGCTCGACAGTGCTTCCTTCCGAGACCACCCGGTTGTAGTATCCTCAGTGGCGGGGATTTCTGTGGCACCGATGGAGTGAGTAGCCCCCTCTGTGCCAATGGTTAGTGGCAAGGCACCGAGGTAGGGTGGATAGTTGACAGCTGGTGAGCTGAGGGGACGCGATCGATCTATTAAGCCAGATTTGGCAGATGAACCATCCCGACTCGTAAGATTGAGTTGGAGCATTTGGAGGCAGAGTCGTGGTTGGTGGTGATGGAGTGATCAATTGAGAGCCTCCCTGTACTAGAGAGTTTTGGCAGTTGTTGAACTGTGCGCTCCAGGTTCGAGGGACGAGGCGCATAGGATATGTGGCTGGGGGTGGATTGCGCCAGGATACCTTTCTGTTTATTCAGTCCCTCCGTTATAGGTTTTGACGCCTCGTTGGAGTAGGCATTGTGTATGGAGCGTGGCGCTGCAGTTCCTTTGGATAGGGATCTGCCGCTAGGGGCGAGTTCTGGATTTTGGCGCTTGGCGCCGGGTGATGGAGGACAGATCAGCCGGTAGAGGCATTTCTGGTTTCTTTCTCTAGGATAACGAGTTTCTGAGATGCCGGAGATCGGGTGGACCCCGAAGGCAGCATCAGTATTTGTATCAGAGTGGCGCCGCGGTAGCGTGGATTTGTTATCTGCGGAGGACCTTATTCGTCGCCTCAAGGTGATCAGAGACAGAGGTCGTGCTCCCTTGTGGATAGTCCTGATTTTCAGGCAGATTGAGCGACAACCACTTGCATCGAGGGGATGAATCTGTGCCGCCCGATTGGAGGGCGCCACGGTGGTGGATCTAGTTGTCGCAGGTGTGATTTCATCACAGTAGTCGGAGTTAGAGCATGTTCCACTCTTGCATGGGCTAGAGGCAGATTTGTTACCACGTGCACTAGAGGTACAAGTTCCTGTTGTTGTTGTGCACGTGGAGGAGGCTTTTGGATCATGTCCAGTGCGGCCGAGACCGCGAGTTACTGGCGGAATCATTGGAAATTGTAGCAATTCGGTGTTTTGACCCTATGCTTGAGATTGATGGGCACAATGCCACAGGATGTTCGACTGCGGAAAGAGAGGACTTTGATCTTCGGCAAGGCGGACAATGGGAGGCTTGCTTGTTGAGTTTGTTAGAGCACTCAGGTTTTAGCGACAAGGTGAGAGGTGCTTACGGCGGCACCGGGACTCAGGGATATCTCTGTTGCCCACGAGATTCCGGGTGTGATTTCACCTTAGTTGTTGGTAATGCCGCCGGTTAGGGAGATAGAGATTGCGGTTGATGTGGTTCGAGGAACCGCGCCACCCTCGACAGCACCTCATTGGATATCGCCTGTAGAGCTGAGAGAGCTGATGGCACAGTTGCAGGGTCTGATGGATCGAGGGGTCTGTTTGACCTAGTGCCACGCCGTTGGTATTCAGTGGTGTTGCCACGTCGTTGATACACGAATGTGAGGGTCCTTTTATGGTTCGGGTGTAGACAGGTCCGGGTGGTATCTAGGACCTTCTGATGGAGTTATACTCCGGCAGTTAGTGTATGATGCGAGTACCTACTTGGAATTAGACAGCCGAGGACTTCGCCTAGATGGCGTTCAGGACACGGTGGGGGCATTATGAGTTTATAGCGAGGCCCAATGGAATGACGGATGCCCTGTTGACTTCAAGGTCTGAGGAATTGTATGTCCTAGTTGTGCTTGGACGGACTGGGAGTAGTGTTTCCCGAGGATATTTTGGTTTACTCCCAAAGCGACTTGGAGCATGAGGAGCACTTGTGGATGTGCTACCATGCCCGTGTGGATGAAGTGGTATGCCAAGTTATTGAGGTACAAGTTGTAGCTTCAGAAGCATACCTTCTTGGGTCGCCTTATTCTAGCCATTAGAGCGACGGTGGAATCCGACCAAATGGATGTTATTCAAGATTGGTTGAGACCAACATTTATTCTTGAGGTGAGGAGCTTCTTGGACTTGGCAGTGGCAGGAGAGCATGGCCAACGGATAATGAGACTGATACCAGCGCCAATGCTAGTAATTCCAGTGTTGGGAGATGGATTTGTGTGTTTTAGTGATGCCTCCCATTATGGCTGTAGAGTTACCGTGGGTTGATTTTCGGTCCACACGTCATTAGTCCAACCCTTTGAGTATTGAGGCAGGACCAACCGCTGTTTTGCAGGCAGCTTGGATCCCACAGTTGAGCCTCTCAGTACGTCTATTACCTCCAGCTTTGATTGATATACCTGGGCGTAGGCCATGCCTGCTTGGCTATCGGTGTTGATTACTCAGCATTTCCGTTCTATACCATGCGATAGATTAAGACTTCAGCTTCAGTTTACAGTTTCTACCAGGTGGCATCAGTGGAGCCTACAGCTTTCAGCATTTGTGTGGGATTTGCGCGGATTGTCGTTACTGGTTCGGATTTTGACCGCGAGTTTGGGCATCAGCATTATGATCGCCTTTTGAGTCAGTTTTCAGTCCCATTCACTGACGGTTTGGTCCCCGTCAGGGTGTCCTTATTAGTTGAGAGATTGGCTTCGACCCGTGGGTCTGTTGGGGGTTATGTTGGCATGTTGAGTGACCAATTGTGGCATGAGATTGTGTCTCTGGAAGATCCCTTTTGAGGATAGCCCGTGGTTGAGTAGGCCACTCGGGTGATTTTGGATCGGGAAGTAACCGAGTGAAGACCCCAGCTTATTGGATTCTTTTCTTCATTGGATGAATGTGTGGGTATGCTTCGGGTCGCCTTGTTGAGATTGACACCAGGAGGTGGTTTGGTGCGTGTTGCACGGATGGTTATTCTGTTTCCCCCAGCTCTTGATGGAGCCTCTGTGTTGTTTCACGTCTCAGCTCAGGAGTGTTTTGCTTTTGGATCCCTCGCCCGTGATTGACTTGCCCCTTTAGAGATCTGTGATTGTTGGAGTACGAGGGACGCCCGTTGCGATTTCTGGCTCGAGCGATGAGAGAATTGCACATCGGGCCATGCCGTACTTGTTGTTGTTGTTGGTGGGGAGTAATCACGGGGAGAGTGGTGTTTCGGGAGCTGGAGGCGTTATTGATGGATACCTACCCGTGGTATTTGTGACTCTTGGTGGATTTGAGCTAGTTTCGAGGACGAAACTTTCTTTAGTGGGGGAGGATGTGAAGACCCGAAACTCCCACTTATGGAGCCCTGTTTCATCTACAGCTTCCGGAGGCCTATGTGGCGTGTTGGTGGGATTTGTGCACCAATTGGACATTAGGGATGGACTATGTGTATTAAATGGATCACGAGAGTGGTCTGATGACCCCGTCGGAAGTTTAGAAGTGGTTCCGCGCGCAATGGATATTAAAAAGGGACTCAGCACGAAGTTTGGATCAAGGAACACCCTTCCGGATTCTTTCGACAATTTTTAGAGTTGGAATTTGGCAAATCGGACTCCGGATTTGGACTCAGCGCGCGAAAACGGTCAAAATGGGCTATTTACATGCATTTTTCGGAGGTTGCTACAGTAAAATTACTGTTCATGGCCGGAACCGTGTTTCCGGCGGCGGCGGGCAGCGGCGGCAGCGGCGGAGCGCGGCGCGGGCAGGCGCGGGCAGGTGCGCGGTCCACCGGGGGGAGCGTGCACCGGTCGCGGGCCACGTGGCGGATCCCGGTTGGGCCGGCGTGGGGGGCGCGGTCCACGGGAAAAGGCGCGGTGCACGGTGGACCGGAGGGTGACACGTGGCGGCTTATGATTTGACGGTGCTGTGGACCGGGTCCACGGTGTGTGTGTGGGTGGCCTCGGGGCGCGTGCCTGGCAGGGGGGCGCAGGCAGCGCTGACAGCGCGCACGTGGGCGTGGCAGCGACGCGTTGACTGGGTGCGTGCCACGTGTCGGCTGTGCAGTGAGCCACGTGTCGTGCAGTGGACGGTCCGGAGTGCTGTCGCCTGTTTGGGCGGGCGACGTGGAGGCCCAGGGCAGTTTCGGGCTGCTACAGTGATCTTTCGGGCTGCTACAGTGCGCGCCCGAAAGTTCCCTGCGCCCGGAAATTGGGACATGTTCGGTATTTTTCGATTTGTTTCTGCAGCCTATATAAAGCGATCCGAGCTTCCTTCTTTCACCTTTTTCCGCCATTTCCGAGCCTCCTCTCGCCAGGGTGCCTTCAGCAAAGTTGATCCCCGAGCTTGGCTGCATCTTTCTGCAAAGTTTTGAGATTTTTGGTGGCACGATTATCGAGGTTTCCATTTCTACGGCGCGGCGCGACGCTCGTCCATTTGGGTTCCCCTTCGTCGCGTTTCGGTGCGCGAGCTCCCCCGGCCTACTCCGACCACCTTTTCGAGTGATTTCTTCGCCGCTGGATCCGCGACGGATAGATCTACGATCTTGGTATTTTCAGCTTTCCCTCATTTCACGCTTTTCGAGGTGTTTGTTCGAGCTTACTGTGACCCCATTTCTGTGAAGGAGTTTTGGACAGCGGCATGGTCTTTCGGCGTTATCTCCGCAACCGGGCATCGTTTGACGACGTGCTTATACACTTTTTTCATCTAGTCGACGCAAGGAATATCACAGTATTTTTCTTGGATTTTTCTGAGTTTCGCCCGAAGGAATATGTTCTTCCCCTTGTCTGTAAATGGAATTACAGTTATGTTGCTGTGTGGTTTTGCGCACCTGTACTGTGGAATTTGTAACTTGGCCTACGGGGCTCGGAATTGGACGTACAGGTACTCGTTTCGAAGGTATCGACGCGAGGATTGCTGTGATATTTTTATTGGATTTTTTTGGGCACTTTCTGCACGTGAAAACTGCACGTCTTCGGGACTATTTTCTGATGTCGTATATGTGGGTTATTTTTGGAATAAAAGTGTAATGTTGGACCTTAATTGTTGTACTCAGGGGCGTTTTCAGTTGTTTGGAGCCACGGCTTGCGCGACATGTTCCGAGGGTGCAATTTCGGCAGATTTTGGACTGTGAGCGTCTACACTCTTCACCGACTTCAGGTTTGCCTTGGTTTAAGCGCTTCAGGTGGGTAAACTTAATATCAGTAACTGTATAAGGCAATGATTATGTTATGGCGAATATAAGTGCACTTGTGGGGATGTCACCCCTCTATGACTGATGCATGCATGTTTAGGGTACATGGTTTATGTTTGTAAGGTAGGTAAGCTTGATAATGATATTTGTATAAATGATTGCAAGAATAGTATTTATGAGGTATACGGAGGACTTGCATGACTTGGACTTCTATGTGATGATTAGTGTAAGCTTACCTAGGATAATGTTACCCTATGAGATTATGTAACATGCCATATTAGCACATAGCCTTTCATGTGGTTGGTTTATGCTTTGGGACAGGATTGCGTAGCTATGTGCGGATTTGTACTCTGAGGAGTTATTATGATCGAGGATCATGGTCAGGTGTAGGCATGTGGATTACTTTGTTGTATCTTTCTTGAGGACAAATGCATGCTTGTATGGACATATAGTTAGGCCCCCTTTTTATTGCTACACTACTTATTGGAACTTGACTTAGGAGAAACCATGCTTTTTCTTTCTCCTTCTTGTTAGTCGGGTGGTCAGTGTTGCTCGGGTTCGAGCAGGGGCTTGGATAGTGTAGTCGGGACTTCGTGTCTGGGACAGGTTGGATTAGTCGTGGGGCTTTGCGGCAACCGCGGATATTGGGCGGTTGACCGGATGTTTCTCTATGCACCTGATTGGGTATCAGTTTTCTTTAGTGGATGGAGTTTCCCACTTATCGTTCAGTTGCATCCGATTGAGGTCGGGTCTTTCCTTGGTGGTTGAGTTTTCCCACTTTGATCAGATTGATGATCAAAGTCCTGCTATATAGAGATACTTGTGATACTGATGACAGGGATACTTTACTCGTGTGGGTCGCTCCCCTCGAGTGCCGCTCCGGAGTAGGCGTTAGACCGTGTTGGGTTCCGGTCAGACCGTGTTGGGTTCCGGTCATTTGGACAGTGGAGATACTGAGTTCGGGAGATTGGTGACAAAGCAGGCAGTACCGGGTTTTATACCGGTTCATTCGATTGGGTTTATTTCGGTCAAATACTTTTATTGTTACACTCGTGCCTGGGGGCCGAGTGCAGACTGGTAGTTGAGTTTAGATCAGTGCTAGTATTATTGAGAGCCGTTTGGTTGACGGTGGTCCCGTGTCGTTGAGAGTACTTTGACCGCTGTGGGAGAGGTTGAGCATCATGATTCTATCCGTTCTGAGAGAGAGAGCGTGGATTTTGACCATAGCCTGCATGAGCCACTACTCGATAGCGAGTTAGTCTGGCGGTGGTACCCACTGAGAACTCCCTTTTTGGTGTAGTTCTCACACCCTTTCGGGGTCTTTCCCCCTTTTTCCTTCCTCTCCTTTGTTTTGCAGAGTCTTAGCGGGTGATGCTGATTCCGCGGTTGTTGATCGAGGCGAGGGAGTCGCGAGCTAGATCCCTACCCGTCGTTGGAGAGTAGCGGTATTCCCTACAGAGGAGATCTTCAGTAGTTAGTTGTTTTGTTTCCCTCTTTTGAGAGACTGTTGTAGTGAGGATATTTTATGTATTGAGAGACTGTACACTGTTGTATTTATTGGAGTTACCTCCCGGTTGGGTTCAGAGCTTGTATTTGAGGATATTGTATTATTATTATTTTTGGGAGGCGGACAGTGTTGTTTTATTTCCAGATGTACAGTGATTGATTTTGGTTATACAGCAGATTTTATTTATAGCTCTGATATCTGTTTAGCTATAGTACTTTTCTTGCAGGTTGGACTCTTCGCCTATGCGGATTTGGCATAGGTGGTAGATCTGTTGGCGGGCCCGGGTCGCAGTTTCGACCCCGGGGCGTGACAAATTCAGTTTGAGATAAGGCATTCAAAATAGCATTAATTCCCTTGCCATTGTAAGAAGATGAATCTAACTCTTCCTTGGTCCATTTCGACCTAGGTTTTAAGGTGCGAACATCAGAAATAATTTCTGTTGGATTAGACCATCCTAATTCAATTGATTGCCACACCCTTTCGTCGATGGAAATTAAAAAGGCTTTCATCCGTACTTTCCAGTACGCATAATTTGTTCCATCAAAGAAAGGGGGTCGATTGATGTTTCCACCTTCAACCATTGTTTACAACCCTATTCCCTCTCGGATACCACTTGTTGGGTTATATGTAATATAGATCTAAATAGGAGAAAAAACACCTAGAGGGGGGTGAATAGGTGTAAACAATAAACACTCAAAAATTTATTGCGCAATAAAACCCAATGCGGAAATAAAAATGAACACGCAAGATTTTTACGTGGAAAACTCCAAACCGGAGTAAAAAACCACGGGACCGATAACACGGTGAAATCCACTAGAATTAAACACGTACAAGGTGATATACCGTACTCACAGACGACTCAACCTTTTCCATACGCTCCTAGTTGATCTTCTCCGCTCGTTCCGCAACGCGTCTCGAATCCACGATCTGCGTCCAACGCCGAATCCACGACGTCCAACGTCGAGTCCACGACGTCTGACCGAATCCACGGTCTTCACCCAGTAGCACGCTTCGAATCCACGAACGTACCTCGCTCCGAATCCACGAGAGCGGTTGAACCTTGAATCCACAAGGACACGCGAATCCACGCGCCGATTTTGGGGTAAATCGTTGTTTTTTGGGTGGTGATGATCCGCCGAATACTTAGATCAAAGATAGATAGGAAATACCATCTAAGTATTCATTAGTTTGATTCAACTCAAGATGTGAGTATGAAAACCTAGAATCAAACTAATCAATATAGATTAAGAAACATAGGGTAATATCTAATGATTTCCTTTCTTCTCTATATGTGGATCTTAGGCCGTATAAAAGATGACGGTTTTTTGGATTATCGGCTTCTATGTGGATTAACCCTAGAAAAATGAATCATATGGTCTATTTATAGGTTAGAAACCCTAGGAAGAAGATAAGGATCAAAAACCTACCATTTCTGGAAATTTTACGGACGGCGATCCGGATCGGATTTCGGCGATCCGGATTGCAGTAGCAAGAAAGACGGTTTCCAGAAAATCAATAGTTCGGGATCCGGATCGGAATGGCTGATCCGGATCGTTCATACAGTTTCACCAAACATCAACGTTCGGGATCCGAATTGCAAATCCTGATCCGGATCGTGCAAGTAAAAAGGTGAAACTATTGTTCGCGATCCGGATCATGTGATGCTGCGATCCGGATTGAACCAGTGTATGAACGAACACCCTTCGGGATCCGGATTGGAATGTCTGATCCGGATCCTGAACATGTCCCATGTCCAGTTTTTGATTTTTATGCAATGAAAAATTCTTCCAGGTGTTTCTACACTACAAGAAGTATTCGGATCACCAAAAATCTTTAGTTAAACATACCTGATCCTTTTGAATTCTTCTTTCTTGAGATTGAGTTAAATGATCCAACCTTCTTCACCTTCAATCTTCAAGACTTGAACCTTTCACGAAATTACGCCAACTCAAATTCCGTAACACTACGACCACCGTTTTCGTCGATTCTTGCGCCGTTGGCTTCATGACAGGTAGGGCTACGATCTTCATGATTTGAGCTTCCCCTCTTTTCGAGTTTTTCTCAGAGTTCTTTGAGCCTTTTTATGACCCATCTTCTACTGCGGAGTTTTGGACAGCACCATGGTTTCGGCGATATCTCCGCGCATAGGCATTGGATGGAGGCGTCCAATAGTCGTTTTGCATCTACATCGCACGGAACGTCCGCAAATTTTTCTGGATTTTTTTGAGTTTTCCCCGAAGGTGAAAAATCCCTGTTTCTAGAGCTAAGTGCTACAGATTTTTGTACAGGATTCTTTTGAGAGTGTCACTTTGTCGGATTTTTATCTTGAGGTACGAAACTCGGATTGAGACGTGCAGGTACTCATTTCGAAGGACTCGACGCGACGATCGCAGCGGTATTTTTATTGGATTTTTTGGAGTCCTTTCTGCAGGTGAAAATTTTGTATCTTTGGGACTGTTCCAGCAGTGTGTAACTTTGGACCTTATTGTTGTACCCAGGAAGGTTTGCGGGTGTTTCTGAATCTGTTGGATCTGGAGAAAATTGGAGATATTTGTGTCTAGATATTTTCAGCTGTTGAACTTTGGACAGTTAGCACCTTCAGGTGGGTGGCCTTATCTCCAAGATTGATGGACTGGACATTAATTCTATTATAGTAGGACTATGCATGATTGTGAGTTTATTGTGTAGCATGCTAGAATGTAAGTGATGTTCCTGATGTAGTTGGATTGATCATGTGATTTACTACTTCCTAAAATCTGTTAAAGTATTGTTATCTTGGAACTTGACCTAGCACCCCCCGTCATATGTTGCATGTGTAACTAGACCAGTAGAAAACCCTCACTTGGGCTAGGGTTATTTATGTTTAGACATCCACACGTTGTACCTTATTCTTGGACATAGTGTTATCTCCCGGGTAGTCGGCCGAGTGGTCTGTCTTCCTTTTAGTGTGGGATGCATGTTACACTCGTGCTTGGGAACAGAGTGGAGTCTGCTAGATGTAGTTGGTTGTTTATCAGTGGCGGGAGCCGTTTGGGTAAACGGTGGTACCGGGATGTCTCATTTCCCTGTTTGTTTTGTCACCACTGTGTTAGTGGCAGTAGTATACCAGTGTTAGCAGGACCTTGGACCCAGAACCTTTTTGACATACACATGATTTTAGTCAACCGAAGTTTTCTTCCAAGCATCGAAGGGCCGCTGGAGTCTGTTCTTGTTTGATTGGACAAAGGCATTAGCCTTTCGGGGTTTGGGTATAAAAACTTGTTTTCTAACTATTTTCCTAAAGGAACTAAAAATCATTAAAAATGAGTTTCTCCTCAAATAAAAATGGTTTTTCAAAAAAGAACTACTTTTAGTTCTCACCCCGCGTGGGTTGAGTGAATAATGGTTTTCAGCAATAAATGTCACCTTTTCCTGTAAACTTCCCCACTCAAGAGGATTCGAGTGGTCTGGGTTCTAAGGGCTGCCTTTTTCTCTGGGTCGAGAACAACGAGGGGCTATGCCTAGAGCCTGTTCTTGTTTGATTTAGGTTGTAGGTTCTAGTCTTTCGGGGTTCTCGGACCCTTCATTGTTGTCGGTTGTGGAGTAAACCCGGCTAGTGAGTTGCATGTCGAGTTGATGTTCTTTCTGGGAGCCGTTGGGTTGACAGCGGTCCTAGCTGTTGAGTGGTTCTTGTTAGAAAGTTAGAGAGGTGATTCGGGTACTGTCGATCTTGTTGATCGTGGATTGGACTATAGCCTGCATTAGCCATATTGAGCTCGACAGAGATGCGCGGATACTTTCCTCGGTGGGGTCGCGCCCCTCGAGTGCCACTCCGGAGTTGGGCCTGTTTCTTGCTATCGCGACTTGTCAACGCAGTCCCTCTGGCTGGGCCAGTTTTGGCAGTCACGGACACCCTACGGTAGACCCGTCCTTTTGTGGATGTGCGGCAATAGGTGGGCGCAGGTTTGACTCGACCCTATGCGGCAGTCAGTGTAGATTGGGTGACTATACTTGAGAGTTAGTAGATGCATCATGTTTCCATCTGTTTCACTTCTTGAGCATCTAGATAGAGGCATAGTAGCTGTAGAGTTTATCTTCCAGCTCTTTTCCTTTCAGCACTGCATTTGTTACTTTATGCCTCTAGTAGACTTAGTGGGCAGACCGTCAGGCTTGTTGGCGGCACCCACTGAGAACTACTGTGGGATGTAGTTCTCACACCCGTCGTGGTGACTTTTTCCCCAGGTACTTCTACTCCTGTTCCTGTTGCTCCTGTTGCTGATCCTTCTGACCGAGGCGAGGGAGTCGCGAGCTAGTTCCCTACCCGTCTTTGGAGTATAGCGGTGTCCCTTTTTGGAGATTTGTGGTACAGCCAGTAGATTAGTTTTATTTTCCCCTTTTGAGAGACTGATGTAGTGAGGATATGATATGTATTGAGAGCCTGTACACTGATGTATCATTTCTTTTTACCTCCCTGTAGAGTTCTAAGTATTTGTATCAGAGGATTTTGTATATGATCGTATTTGGGAGATGGATATTGTATTTTTATTTCCAGTTGTACAGTGATTGGGTTTTAGTTTTACAGTAGTTTTCTTTATAGCTCTGATATCTGTTAGCTGTAGTACCTTTTCTTGCAGGTTGGTCGCTTCGCCTGTGCGGACTTTTGCATAGGCGGCAGATCTGTTGGCAAGCCCGGGTCGCAGTTTTGACCTCGGGGCGTGATAGATTAGAGTGGTATCAGAGCCTAGGTTGTAGGTCATTGTGGACTTGGAAACCCTAGGCTTGTGGTTGGACATTAGGATGACTACGTGAGAGTCGTGACTTTTAGCGAGAGTCCTGATTGAGGGTTATACCTCTCCCTAGAGACGGGGTGAGTGATCGGCATGTTTATTCTCCTAAGCGATTATGTTGGCTGCAGACAACATAATGCTATGGAATAGATGGCATGTCTTAGACTTTCGGTGGATTGGGTCGTATGGTTATTATGTCCTGATGTTTGTTATTGTGCAGTGGACTACGATGCCCCTGAGACGTCGTGTAGTGAAGAGGGCACATCCTGCATCAGATGAGGAACCCGAGCAGCGGGAGGCAGAGCTATCAGAGCAATGCGAGACCCAGGAATTACGGGCCCATATGGCACAGATGTCGGAGGTTGTCCGACGCCAGGAGGAGGCCATGGAACGTTTGATGCGCATGTCGGAGCAGAGAGCACAGCTAGTTGTAGCACCGCCTGAGTGTCCTCCAGCACTTTCTTCCTATGCAGTGGCATCTCCAGTTGTACCAGTGGCACCGATTGAGCGAGCAGCCCCCTCCGTGCCGACGAGTAGTGTCGAGGCACCGAGGCAGGGTGGATAGTGGATAGTAGATGAGCTTTGGGACATCTTTGATCGATGGAGCCAGTCCCGGCAGTCTGAACCACCCTGATTCATAGGTTTGAGTTGGAGCCTTGGGAGGCAGAATTGGGGTTGGCGGTGACGGAGAGACTATTTGAGAGCTCCTTGTGCTAGAGAGTCTATGCAGTTGTTGAACTGCGCGCTCCAAGTTTCGAGGGATGAGGCGCATAGGATATGTGTGACTGGGAGTGGATTGTGCCAGGATACCTTTCAGTTTAGTTGGTCCCTCCGTTAGGGATTATTGACGCCTCGATGGTGTAGGCGTTGTGTTTGGAGCGTGGCGCTGCAGTTCCTTTGGATAGGGATCTGCCGCCAGAGGTGAGTTCTGGATTTTGGTGCTTCGCGCCGGGTGATGGAGGACAGATCGATCGGCTGAGGCATTTCTGATTTCTTTTTCCAGGGTAGCGGATTTCCAAGATGCCAGAGATCGGGTGGACCCCGATGGCAGCATCAGCATCTACATCAGAGTGGCGCGGCAGTAGCATGGATTGGTTATCTACGGAGGACCGCATTTGTCACCCTAGTGTGAGCAGAGGCGGAGGCCGTGCTCCCTATGTGGATAGTCTAGATATTTCCTGACAGACTGGACGTTGACGTCGAGGCAGACTGAGCGACGACCACCTGCATCGAGCGGATAAGTCTGTGCCGCCCGGTTGGAGGGCGCCACAGCAGCGGATCGGGTTGTCACCGGCATGATTTCTTTACAGCAGTCTGAATTAGAGTATTTCTGCTTTCCTGCATGGACTTGAGGTAGAGTTGTTACCACGGGCAGTAGAGGTACAGGTTCCTGTTGGTGTTGTGCACTTGGAGGAGGCTTTTGGATCATGTCCAGTGCAGTGAGACCGCGGGTTATACCGGCAGGTGTTACGGTTCAGTGACAGCTCCACGACTCTGATTGAGCACACGGGATGGACCAGTTGGTGCGGTATCGTGCAACGGCTGATTGTGGGATGAGAACAGTGACCTTTCCGCGAGTTGGACAACAGGAGTTCATTTTCACAGATCACCGGGGTATCCTTCCTGCAGCTGTGACTTCAGCTGTTTTGGGTTAGGTGCTACCTTTTGAGCGTAGGTGACGATTAGGACTAGAGGTTGTGTCCCTAGGGGTCACGGTTAGATTGTAGCTTCCGTTTTGTAGCCACGACAGGAACGACTTCAACACTACTCTCCCTTTTTCTCGCCTTTGTGCTGAAATTTACGAACAGGACGAAAACTTCGAAAGACTGCTCCAGAAATGGAGACGGTGCCCGAACCTGTTCTTGTTTGATTGGGGTGAAGGCACTGGTCTTTTCAGAATTTTCGGACTTCTCGTTAATTTCAACCATTTTCTAAATAGAGAGTTGGGGTTGACGACTTTCCTGCAGGTGGGGCCTTTACCTTTCTTGTTTGGTTGTGTTGGTGTACTTCGTGTAGATTTGGACGAGTAGAGTTGGTTGTTCTTCCTTGTCCTGAGCCAGCCTTTGGACTCTTTGCCCGTGTGGGCTCGCTTCGCGGAGAGTGGGTAGCGACCGGGGAGCGGGAGACGGTGTTGATGGATACTTACCCTTGGCTTTGGGACTCCCTTTTTGAGCCGTGCTAGTTTCGAGGACGAAACTTTCTTTTAGTGGGGGAGGATGTGAGGACCCGAAACCCCGCTTAAGAGTTTACTGATGGATTAGTGGCTTTTGGGAGTGTTTGGCCCAAGAAACGGATTCAGGGTGTAAATTGGGAGTAAGTTTGCATAACCGGAGGCCTTTGGAAAATTTTAGAAGTGGAATTGGGCAAAACGGACATCGGATTTGGATTCAGCGCGCGAAAACGATGAAAATGGACTATTTATTTGTATTTTTCGGAGCCCGGACGCCGCGCACGGATTTCGAGGTGTTGGAGCATTATTCTGGCGGCCGGAGTGGCGCCAGCGGCGGCGGCAGGCAGCAGAGCGCGGCGGCAGGCTGAGGCGCAGCCGCTCGGTCCACCGCGGAGGCGTGCACCCGGGCGCGAGACACGTGGCGGCTCCCGGTTGGCCGGCGCAGCAGGCGCGGTCCACGGGAAAAGCGCGGGTGTACGGTGGACCGGAGGGTGGACACGTGGCAGCATGTGGTTGGTGCGGTGTAGCGCGCTCGGTCCACGGAGCAGGCGGGGGTGGCCTCGGGATGCGTGCCTGGCAGAGGCGCAGGCGGCGGCGCAGGCGCACACGTGGGCGCGCGTTGACGCATTTCCTCGCGCTCGGGCGTGCCACGCGTCAGGCGTCCGGGGTGGCCACGCGGCACAAGGCGGTTGGCGGTGCCGGCTGTAGCCTGTTTTGCGCTGACGTGGCACACCCGTGACGTTTCGGGCGCTGATTGGTTGGGTCCACTACACCCGATTTTCGGCGCCCGAATGTTTCGGGCGCCCGAATGTTTCGGGCGCCCGAAACCAGGGACGCCCTGGGAATTAATCCAATTGTTTTCCCAGCCTATGAATAGGCCCAGTTCAAGCCCAGAGAACTCTTTCCCTGTTCAGATTCTCGCAGTGCAACCATCAGCAAAATTCTTCCTCTTCCAGAGCTGCTTCCACCTGTGGATTCCTGGGATTTTTGGTGGCATGCACTTCGAGGTTTCCATTTTTACGGCGCGGCACGACGCTCGTTCATTTGTGACCTCCTTCGTCGCGTTTCGGTGCGAGGACTCCTCCGGCTCACTCCGACCACCGTTTTCGTCGATTCTTGTGTCGTTGGCTTCATGACAGGTAGGGCTACGATCTTCATGATTTAAGCTTCCTCTCTTTTCAAATTTTTCTCAGAGTTCTTCGAGCCTTTTTACGACCCATCTTCTACTGCGGAGTTTTGGACAGCACCTTGGTTTTTCGGCGATATCTACGCGCACAGGCATCGGATGGAGGCGTGCCAGTAGTCGTTTTGCATCTACACATCGCAAGGAACGTCCTCAAATTTTTTTGGATTTTTCTGAGTTTTCCCCGAAGGTGAAAAATCCCTGTTTCCAGAGCTAAGTGCTACAGATTTTTGTACAGGATTCTTTTGAGAGGGTCACTTTGTCGAATTTTTATCTTGAGGTACGAAACTCGGATTGAGACGTGCAGGTAGTCGTTTCGATGGACTCGACCCGATGATCGCAGCGGTATTTTTATTGGATTTTTCGGAGTCCTTTCTGCAGGTGAAAATTTTGCATATTTGGGACTGTTCCAGCAGTGTGTGTTGTACTTGGATATTTTTGGAATAAGTGTAACTTTGGACCTTATTGTTGTACCCAGGAAGGTTTGCGGGTGTTTCTGAATCTGTTGGATCTGGAGAAAATTGGAGATATTTGTGTCTGGATATTTTCAGCTGTTGGACTTTGGACAGTTAGCACCTTCAGGTGGGCGGCCTTATCTCCAAGATTGATGGACTGGACATTAATTCTATTATAGTAGGACTATGCATGATTGTGAGTTTATTGTGTAGCATGCTAGAATGTAAGAATTGATGTTCCTGATGTAGTTGGATTGATCATGTGATTTACTACTTCCTAAAATCTGTTAAAGTATTGTTATCTTGGAACTTGACCTAGCACCCCCCGTCATATGTTGCATGTGTAACCAGACCAGTAGAAAACCCTCACTTGGGCTAGGGTTATTTATGTTTAGACATCCACACGTTGTACCTTATTCCTGGACATAGTGTTATCCTCGCCCGGGTAGTGGGCTGAGTGGTTTGTCTTCCTTTTAGTGTGGGATGCATGTTACACTCGTGCTTGGGAGCAGAGTGGAGTCTGGTAGATGTAGTTGGTCGTTTATCTGTGACGGGAGCCGTTTGGGTAAACGGTGGTCCCGGGATGTCTTATTTCCCTGTTTGTTTTGTCGCCACTGTGTTAGTGGCAGTAGTATACCAGTGTTAGCAGGACCTTGAACCCAGAACTTTCTTGACATACACATGATTTTAGTCAACCGAAGTTTTCTTCCAAGCATCGAAGGGCCGCCGGAGCCTGTTCTTATTTGATTGGACAAAGGCATTAGCCTTTCGGGGTTTGGGTATAAAAACTTGTTTTCTAACTGTTTTCCTAAAAGAACTAAAAATCATCAAAAATGGGTTTCTCCTCAAATAAAAATGGTTTTTCAAAAAAGAACTACTTTTAGTTCTCACCCCGCGTGGGTTGAGTGAATAATGGTTTTCAGCAATAAATGTCACCTTTTCCTGTAAACTTCCCCACTCAAGAGGATTCGAGTGGTCTGGGTTCTAAGGGCTGCCTTTTTCTCTGGGTCGAGAACAACGAGGGGCTATGCCTAGAGCCTGTTCTTGTTTGATTTAGGTTGTAGGTTTTAGTCTTTCGGGGTTCTCGGACCCTTCATTGTTGTCGGTTGTGGAGTATACCCGGCTAGTGAGTTGCATGTCGAGTTGATGTTCTTTTTGGGAGTCGTTGGGTTGACAGCGGTCCTAGCTGTTGAGTGGTTCTTGTTAGAAAGTTAGAGAGGTGATTCGGGTACTGTCGATCTTGTTGATCGTGGATTGGACTATAGCCTGCATTAGCCATATTGAGCTCGACAGAGATGCGCGGATACTTTCCTCGGTGGGGTCGCGCCCCTCGAGTGCCACTCCGAAGTTGGGCCTGTTTCTTGCTATCGCGACTTGTCGACGCAGTCCCTCTAGCTGGGCCAGTTTTGGCAGTCACGGACACCCTATGGTAGACCCGTCCTTTTGTGGATGTGCGGCAGTAGGTGGGCGCAGGTTTGACTGGACCCTATGCGGCAGTTAGTTTAGATTGGGTGACTATACTTGAGAGTTAGTAGATGCATCATGTTTCCATCTGTTTCACTTCTTGAGCATCTAGATAGAGGCATAGTAGCTGTAGAGTTTATCTTCCAGCTCTTTTCCTTTCAGCACTGCATTTGTTACTTTATGCCTCTAGTAGACTTAGTGGGCAGACCGTCGGGCTTGTTGGCGGCACCCACTAAGAACTACTGTGGGATGTAGTTCTCACACCCATCGTGGTGTCTTTTTCCCCAGGGATTTCTACTCCTGTTCCTGTTGCTCCTGTTGCTGATCCTTCTGACCGAGGCGAGGGAGTCGCGAGCTAGTTCCCTACCCGTCTTTGGAGTATAGCGGTGCCCCTTTTTGGAGATTTGTGGTACAGTCAGTAGATTAGTTTTATTTTCCCCTTTTGATAGACTGATGTAGTGAGGATATGATATGTATTGAGAGCCTGTACACTGATGTATCATTTCTGTTTACCTCCCTGTAGAGTTCTGAGTTTTTGTATCAGAGGATTTTGTATATGATCGTATTTGGGAGATGGATATTGTATTTTTATTTCCAGTTGTACAGTGATTGGGTTTTAGTTTTACAGTAGTTTTTTTTATAGCTCTGATATCTGTTACCTGTAGTACCTTTTCTTGCAAGTTGGTCGCTTCGCCTGTGCGGAGTTTTGCATAGGCGGCGGATTTGTTGGCGAGCCCGGGTCGCAGTTTCGACCCCTGGGCGTGACACATCACCCGAGCTAAACCGAGAAACAAAACTTAACAATCCCGCACTCTCGCCTCTCTACACACCTATACCCTGATCATTTCATTGGTTAGTAGCCAGTGGTAATGTACTTCTGTGGATGTTGGAAAGCAACTATTGTGGTTAAAGTTGTTTGCTCTGATACCATCTTAATCTGTCACGCCCCGGGGGTTTCATTAAGCGGAAGACAGCCACTGAAAAGAGTTAAATTTGCTTATATATATATATATTTTTTTGAAACCGATCTCCCCCGGTGCGTGCCCAGACCCGCCGCATATAAAATTCACTCTGCAAACGGGCAGAGTCTCCTTTGTATATGCACGGCGTCCTGACTACAATAACCATACAATCATCACTTTAACCACACTAGTTCAACAGTCGAGTACATACAACCATTTTTCTATAAGTAATAAAGAGGCCGACTAACTTTGAAAGGATAAATCCGCAGGTTTTAAAAACGGTGCCCACACGACACCCATATTTTCCAAAACTGTTTTCGCAATTCATAAATCCACAGAGTTTTAAAACGGTGCCCACACGACACCCATATTTTCAAAGCTGTTTTCGCAATACCTTTTCAGTAGTTTGAAAAATGGCCAATTAAGAGATAATAAAGCAAACATCCATCCACAAAGGTATGAAAAACATTCCAACATCCACATCGACACCACAGGTGTATCGAAATCAACATATCAAGCTACTAACAGGTAATGAAATGGGCAGAATATGAAATAAACACAGTCTATGGCCTCGAAGGACCAAAAGTACTCCTGCCGCGGCCTCACCGTCGCCCTAGCTCTCACCCCTAACGGAACCTGTCACAGAGTGGGAAGTCAGCGACACATGGTATAAAGAATGAAATGCAGGAAGGTTGTAACTAAAGCAAACCGTAAGAACAATCCAGAGCAACCGTCCACCTCAATATGCAATCCACAATAACCCCCCCCCCCTCGCATAACCTAACCCGGGCACCTGCCCCGGCAACCAGACCGAGCACCTGCCTCGGTAAACCAGACTGAGCACCTACCTCGGTAAACCAGACCAAGCACCTACCTCGGTAAACCACGCCGAGCACCTACCTCGGTGGGTCGCACCGCTCGCACCTTGACGCCTCTACCCCCCACCTACGGGGGCCCCCACTACGTCACCTTGTGGGGTACACGGGTCAACATACCACTTTTCCGGAAAAGCACACCCTCGCAGTGGCCAAACCGCTGGTGTGCGTGTAGCAGCCTTGAGCATCGTAACCAAGTACACATACCTCACATAGGGCACCGCGACATTTGGTCGCCATAACATTGGAAATATTATAGAATAAACATTAACGGGGTTAACAATCATAATTCATGCAATTACTTTGTATCTACACCATTCCCATAATTCCGTAATCTCAAACATCGGAAAAGTACCCACAACATAATGTATCACCGAGCACCGCGACCCCCAGTCGCCATAAATATAAAGATAATAAAACATAAGCTTATACAGGGGTTAACAATATTTTAACTTGTTAATACTTTACTCTTACCAATTACCCGCATTTCCGACTCCTGAACTGTCGAAAGAGGAACCCACCTTCCGATTTCCGAATGGTCGCACCGATCACCGTCCCCATCGCTAGTATGCTCCGAACAACCCTACCGTTGTTCGGAGAGGGCGAACTGCCCGTCTAGTCTCCCATCGCGACATTCGTTAATCCGGAAGTCCACGTCGCCCACCATACCCCTTAACATGATAAACATTAACGAAATTACGCATAAAGAGGTTCTAAGGGTGTACCCACCTCAAACACGAAGAAGAAGATGTGCGGAAGCTCCGGCTAAAACACTCCCACCTTGTGCCCGAAAAAGCTACAGTAAGAATTGTTGTTAAAAACATCGTCGTGGTCAAAAACACTCAAAAACGGGGCGAAACGTGCTAAAAACGGAGCTTCCGGACTCTTAGGCTGAGGGCTGTGCACGCGTCCAGGCGTGGACCGGGTCCACGACAACAGGCGGCGGCGGCGCAAACCGGAAGCATGCCGCAGCGGTAGACCGCTGCGGCTTGGGCCGAGCCGCGCACGGGCAAAAGCGCGCACCGGGTCTAGCCTCGCGACTGCGGAGGCGAGCACCAGGTGCACGCCCAGCGCGTGCACCGCGCGGCCCGGGCTGGGTTGGCGCACGCGCCCGTGGGCCGGGTCCGCACCTTCGGGCTGCAGAGGCATGCACTGGGTGCACGCCAGTCCGGTGGACCGCGCGGCCTGGCGCACGCATCCGTGCGCCGGGTTCGCGCCCCTGGGCCGCGGAGGCATGCGCCGGGTGCACACCGGTCCGGTGGACCGCGCGGCCTGGTGCACGCATCCGTGCGCCGGGTTCGCGCCCCTGGGCCGCGGAGGCGTGCGCCGGGTGCACGCCGGTCCGACGGACCGTGTGGCTGGGCTCGGGCCGGATGAGCAGTAATCCCTCAACGCGTCTTTTCCGGCTCCGGTTGTGACCCCGCGACCACAGCGACTGCGGCGACGACCCCGCAAACATGATAATGACGGCTGCGACCTCCCATTTAACCACGGCGGCGGCGGCCTCTCGTTTACCAAACTCGCATCGCACGCGACATCGACAAGAAGACCCCACAACGGAAAACCGAAAAAACTCCAACCACTCACCTCGTTTCCGCTGGAGGAGGAGGAAGAAAGAGGATCGCCCGCCCTTGCTCGATCGATCCCACAGAAAAGGAGCAGTTTCTTCTTCTCTCTTCCCGTCTCTCCGCCTCGGTCCCTACGCCGTTTCTTGAAAAGAGGGAAAAAGGGTTTTGGGGTTTTTCCCGCACCCCCGGTTGGACTTAAACGTTACGAAGCGAAATTAAAATTAAACCCCAGTTAACAATCATAGCCATTCGAAATTTGAACGAGGGGTCCCGATCACCTCGGAAAACGTGCCGATCGCCAGCACGCATTCCGATGCGCCCAAGTTGATAGTAAACTTCAAAAATCATTTCTGGGAGATCCCGGGGTCGGAATTCGAATCCGATCGCGCCACCGTTCACCGTTTTGCGAGCTCTACCGCCTAAAAATACTCACAAACCCCGACGGTCAACCTAGAAATTCTCGAACTTTCAACCCCCCCCTAACAACTGAAAAGATTCAATTAGGACCAAAACGGAAAATGGGAACGTTGAGGTATTACAATATAAATAAAATAAACCAATAATATAAATAAGATGAAAAAATCTGATCGTAGAAAGATCCCGTCAGATCGCCTCGAAAAGCGTGCCGGCCACTTAGCACAGATTCTGATGCACCACTCAATGGCAAACGCTTTGACCCCCATTCCGGAAGATCCGTAAATCGGAATCCGAATCCGATCGCTTTGTCGTTCTCCATTTTCCGAGCTCAAACGCAGAAAAATACTCGCGGTCCAGGCCGGTCCATTGCAGAAAACACAGTGAAAAGTTTCCCTAACAATCCCGTCATAAAAAGAATGTATTCAAAGGCATTGGAACGCCAGGACACTACAATTAGCTAGATATCAGATTATATTTTGACATTTGCCATACTTGATTGGTCATTAGGTAGATATCAGATTATATCTCGACATTTGACATGCTTGATTGGTCATCAGTTTGATATCCGACTATACTAGGACATTTATCATGCTTGATTAGTCATTCGCTAAATATCGGTATGCTTTGATATGCCATGTGTGATTGGTCATTTCTTTCAGACAGTTCTTTACTCCTTACATTCAGTATTTTATGACATGACACAGGATTGGCAGTTAGATACTTGCATCCCTGTTGGGATTCCCGGCTTGTTGCCGATTACCCGGTCTCTTGACCGTGAGCTTGTGCATCAGCATTATGATCGCCACACTTCGCTGTACTTCACGTACGTTGTGGGATTGATCCCCCACCTTGTGTACTTTGCCAGTAAAGTGGTCTAATGAGGACCCGCGAGCCCCGAAAAGCACTTGCCGGTGTGGGGTTGGGACAACCGAAAAGGGGCCGATAGTGGTATTGCCTGAGGCCCTTGTGACCAACAGGGTAGCATCGTTGGAGTACTTGGATTATATTATTGATGCATCATTAAAATATCTGTTCAGCGTTCTTTAGTACATGTACTCTTATTTATACTCAGTATCATGTTTCAGCTATCTATTTCAGCATGCTCTAGCACCTATTTTCAGTATCCATATATGCTCAGTATTATGATTATGCTTTACCCAGATATCTGTTTACTATACTTACCCTTACCTACTGATCTTTTACTATCCGCTGATTACTGTATACCAATAGGTACGATTTACTATTTCTCGGCCCGTCGTACCCACTGGGATACACTAGCTATATCTCACACCCCTAGGTGACCATTTTTCAGGTCGGTCGGGTGCTGGGATGTCGGGACGTGTTGGTGAGGCTGTCGCGATAGTGCTGACTCTTCTGTCACTAGTTTATTTTATCTTCCACATTTATGGTTTTGAAATATTATAAAATGTTAAATATAATAATTACTTAAAGTTGTATGCATAGTGTAGACTACTCTAATATTGGCTGTAAGTGCTTAGCCGTGCATATATAGGAAAGACTCTGTCCAAGGGGACAGAAAATTTTCTATACATATGGCGATCTGCTCAAGCCCTGGATTGTTTTAAACTCTGATTATATATATATATATATATATATATATATATATATATATATATATATATATATATATATATATATATATATATATATATATGTATATGTATATATATATATATATAGTATATATGTATATATATATATATATATATATATATATATGTATATGTATATATATATATATATATATATATATATGTATATGTATATATATATATATATATATATATATATATATATATATATATATATATATATATATATATATATATATATATATATATATATATATGTATATATATATATGTATATATATGTATATATATACATATATATATATATATATATATATATGTATGTATATATATATATATATATATATATATATATATATATATATATATATATATATATATATATATATATATATATATATATATATATATATATATATATATATATATATATGTATGTATATATATATATATATATATATAGCCTGCTTTTCGAAATTCGGGACGTGACAATATCTCTATCGTCAATGTCTGTTAGAAAAATATAGTTAACCATATATTAAATACTTAACCTTGATTAGTGAGAGATAAATTTATTTTTTTATCCTTTCAGATATTATAATCCTATTAAGATGGGCTCTAGCTCTTGAAAACAATGTTCAAAGCCCTCATGGTTTGAAGCCCTCCCGTGATCAAAGATTTTCTCATTCTTTTCACCATTTTCTTTCGATTAAAATTCTAACAATGGAAACTTGGGAATTTGGTCGCTAGAAGAAGAATCCATCGATCTTTCACTCCTCATAAGAGGCAAAGTACGTATTTGAGGAGAGAAAAACTTTAAAAAATAAAGCCGCTGGGTTTAATAGAGAAAAATGAATAAAAAATTAAAAAAATAGATAAATAAATGAGAAAAAGAGTGAGAGAAGAGATGTCATGCCCGGGTTTGAAAAAGTGGTCTAAATTTTGTTTATATCAGAGTTGAAAATTGAAATCCCAGGATATGGACAGATCGTCACGTGCATAAAAAATTTTCAGTTTAAACGAACATAGTCTCTCCTATACACACTGTTAGTGGTCTCGGAGCCATCCTCATGTTGTTTAAGATTAAAATTATAGTTTTGGATATTTTAAATCATTCTTTGTTGATTGAATGATTGTTAAATCATTTTACCATATTCAAGAATTATTAAATTTTGATCAATTCGAAATTATTTTGATCCGCAGAATTAAAATAAAATAAAATAAATAAAAATAAAATTTTATTTTTGTAAAATTTGATGAGATCAAATTTTGTTTTAAATTTTTTATATAATTTTGATAAGATCAAAATTTATTTTAAAATTTTATTATATTGATTAGATAAATTTATTTTATTGTAAAATTTGATGAGATCAAATTTTATATAGTTTTTCACATAAGATGTGAATCATTGATGAGATCAATAGATATTTTTGCGGATTAAAATATTGATCAAAATTGTATGAATTAACTGTTTAGTTAAATCAAACGATTGATGAGATCGTATCGTTATGGTGATTTGATCACCTATTTTTCTGGATAATTGGTAAACGGTTAATTAAAATATCCAAAATTAATTATTGTGATTGTGATGTATGAGATACATATGGGTGATGATCATGGATAGTAACCAATTTATTTTGTATGGACATGTGATGTATGATGTGTATGTGGAATCCTGTAATTTTAAATTTGTTTAAATTAAGGACTCTGTGTTAGGGCTGTTTGGGTGCCTGCGAGCACGAGCCAATTTTATTTAGAGACCTGCGTGTCTCAATAGATTAGAGATAAAAGTTATTTTATTCTTTAATTGGGTTGTATTATGTATGGTTGCACGTCATTGGTTGATTGGTGGGAAGTCGTTAGCACACAACAAGCCCAGATCGAGACGAGCACTTGATGGCGGTCGAACCAAGGGTTGATGGTGATCGAATCAAGTTTTAGCTCCGGATTGGATCAAGAAGTTGAAGACGATCAAACCAATGACGTGCGTGTGCTTGTATTTATGACCCCTAGACCCTGATTCCTGTTGGTTTTTATAAGGATCCACAAGGATCTAAATAGGTTCTATCAAACAACTAGAGGGGGGGGTGAATAGGTGTAATAACAAAAATCACAATCTCAGTGCAAAATAAAAACCAATGCGGAAAATAAAAATAGCACACCGAGATTTACGTGGAAACTCCAATCCAGGAAAAAAACTACGGGACCAACACGCAATAACAATCCACTAAGAAAAGAAGAATAACAAGGTGATTACCGACTCCACGGACTCAAACCCCTCCTTCAAGTTCTTCGGATCTTGCGCTCCACCAATTGCACGTCCACTGCACACGTTCGAATCCACGAACGCCACTCGAATCCACGAGCACACGTTTCGAATCCACGAAACGCCTTCAACACATCGAATCCACGATGCCGATTTTGGAAATCGTTGTTTTTCTTGGTGATGATAATCCGTCGAATACTTAGATTAAGAATAGATCAGAAAACACCATCTAAGTATTCATCAATTTGATTCTACAAGAATTAAGAGTTTGGAAACCCTAGAATCAAATTGATCAATATAAACGAAGAAACATGAATTAATCGTGTTTTCCTTTCTTCTCTATATGTGGATTGATCCCTTTTTCCGGATGCCCTAAAAGACGAAATTAGGGTCTATTTATATGTTAGAAACCTTTGGAAAGAGATAAGCATCAAAAACTGACTTAACAGAATTTTTTCCGCACGACGGTCCGGACTGGATTTGGCTGATCCGGACTGTCGTCTTTTTTCAGCAATTTTCCTGAAAAAATAGTTCGGGGTCCGGACTGAAATTTCCTGATCTGGACTGTTCATGCGATTTCATTAAACACATAGTTCGGGGTCCGGACTGAAACAGGGGAGGTCCGGACTGAATTTCCACATGAACTAAACTATGTTCGGGGTCCGGACTGGAATGGTCTGATCCGGATCCTGAACATCCAACTTGTCCAGTTTTTTATTTTTAAGCAATGAAAACTTATCCAAGTGTTTCTAAACTACACAAATGTATTCGGATCACCAAAATTATTTAGTTAAACGTACCTGATCATTCCGAATCCATTTTCCTTGAGATTGATGTATATGATCCACAATTCTTCAACTTCAATCTTCAAGACTCAAAACACTGAGTGTCAACTTGAGCTCTTGTTGAATCTTCTCTGAGTCTTCGATTGCTGATTGACAATTTGATCACTTCAAGACTCCGACTCAACTCACGAAATATGCCAACACAAAAAGCCGTAACAATCTCCCCCTTTGGCAATTTCGTGACAAAACCTAAAAATACATAAAACGCTCAAGACACTCATCTTAAACAAAAAAATCGAAACTCAATGTCATCACCAAAACATTAATTTTCTTTGCGTGAAAGATCCAATAAATAAAAATACATTTGAAATACAATTGAACCAGTCCTAGAACAAACTCTATGACTTAGGACTTGGAGTCTTAAAGTGATATAAATCCTGCAAAACAAAAACTCCAAACACCATCAAACGTTAGTCGTTAGAAATTAAAAGAAATCCTACATTTAATTCGTCCTTTTGGTTCGTTTGTTTTTCGGCTCTTTTCCTCATCTTTTTCATATCTTTTTTTTATATATCTCCCCCTATCTTGAGCATCTCTTTTCATCATCTTTGTTCTCCCTCTTTTTGATTCGTCCTTATCATTTCTGTTCTCCCCTTTTTGTCACAAATTGTCAAACAGTGAACATACTAGACAAAAGGAAATCACTAACAGCATTAGTTCATAGAGAAAGAGAGATAAAAGCTCAGTTCCGGTATATAAACAAAAACGCAGATTGCGTACCAGTACTCAAGAGCAAAAATCACAAAAAATCTTGAAACAAATCCAAATTTTGAAATCTTTCAAATACCGATTTGTGTTCCATCAGGAAAACAATTTAAGTGCTTTGAAATATAATGAGATACATAGATGTCATTCAACCCAATTAATTTTACAAAAATTAAAAAGATTTACTCCAAAATCATGAAAAACAAAGATAAAACATTATAAACCGTTTTTCATATTATATACGTCAAACACAAGTCATCAAAAATAATCTAGAGATCCAAACTCTATCAAGATGTAACGGATTTATAAAGATGACTTACAGAGATTTCCAAATGACATCAACTTGATTTCTACCCTTTCAAATTTGAGATAAGCATTAAAATACCTAAGGGTGGCTCTTTGAGCATCTTTTAACTATCCCACCTTATACCAACCAGGAGATTGTTCAAAATATAGAAAATTTGAATATGAATCTCCAAATGCTTCATCTAAAGATTTTCCAAAAAAAATACTATCAAGCATCCATAACATGTGGTAGCTTCACACACTAACCGGACGACCGGGGTGGCAGCTCTTTCCAACATGTGGTGGTAGTTTTCACACTCCTTTCGGATGTAACTCTTTCCACATCTTTTGTAATTCATTTATTTACCCTTGAAAAAAAATGCAATCTCTTATGTGAAAGAATTAAATCCCAAATTTTAGTCTATCGGTTGTCTCATTTTATCACTGAATTCACACAACCGAGATAGGTTAAGCATCTTAAGATCACACAAGATTACTAAAATTTGATGAACATAACTATCAAAAACTCCTATAATGAAATATCTTCAAAGATTATGATTATGGAGTTGTAGTAACCGTGATTTTTAAAATCCAAAATTTAAGTTTAAATAATTTCCTAGATTATTTAAATGGCAAAAATGGATAGTTAGTAATGCAATAGTGGCCAGAGATATCGACCTTTGATCGGAGCCTGATCTCGAAAATCCGATATCACCATTGCGATCGTCTCGTCGAAACATGAAAAGTTGATATACATATGTCGACGATCTGACGGTCGGATCTTCCTGAAATCAGTAAAGAAGCGGGCGGGCCCCACAACTTTAAGTGAATAGTAAACCCCTATTTTTAATCCCCCTTTGATCACTAACGGCCGTTTCACCGTCTGGAACCCTAACATAGGGATATGAGTAGTCAAACCTAACTAATTTCGACGTTCTGAGCGCAATGGCACTGACGGTTTTCGCGTTCGGCGATCCGGGTGCATCGAAATACGTGAAATGCACCGAAAAAGGGGGGTATTTTTGAGAAAACTATAATATTTTATGTACCAAAAATTAAGGGGGGTATTTTTGAGAAAACTAACGGCCGTTTCGCCGTCTGGAACCCTAACATAGGGATATGAGTAGTCAAACCTAATTAATTTCGACGTTCTGAGCGCAATGGCACTGACGGTTTTCGCGTTCGACGATCCGGGTGCATCGAAATGCGTGAAATGCACCGAAAAAGGGGGGTATTTTTGAGAAAACTATAATATTTTATGTACCAAAAATTAAGGGGCTTAAACCATAAGGTGTTGGGTGCATTTTGCACCTACTGTAAATATCTCGGAGTTTAGGTTTAGGTCTGAAACGAGTTTAGGTTATTTTGCAAGGATCTTGCATTAATGTGGAGTGACTCTTGATCTCCCTTGGCTGGATATACGAGGGGTCTGGGGGAAGTCCGAAGCATCACCAGACCTCCTCTGCATCTTCCAACAAAAGCCCTGGTGCTGGGGTGGCCGAGGGACACAACCCCATTGAGAGGCAACCCGAGAGAGAGAGAGAGAGAGGAAGAAAGGTTGGAACCAACTTCAACCAAGTTGATTTCTGAGTTCCCTGTGGTGTTCTACTGTGACTGTGGAGCATCTTGGGTGGTTGCTGTGGCCGCACGAAGGAGGAGGATTACCGGCTTCTTCCTCTCTTCATCAACTCCGACGAGGTGAGTGTTTTTAAACCACGGTTTGCATGAACCTTAGACCAGTAGCAGTGGACCCTTTAGGTTCTTAGGTTGCTCGCTGCCAAGCCTGAGCTTCCCATGCACGTTGCATGGCCGGCGGGAGCAAATAATGGCCGGAAACCTAATAATGCTCCACCTTGACATAACTATGTAAATAATGAACCAACCAAGCTGAAAATTGGTGTGTAGGGACTGTAGGACGTGCCTAATAATTCTGCAAAATTTGAATGAATATGGTTAAGTTTTTCAAGAGATAATTGATGCCCTAGTTTTCGGGAAACATGCATGATGGCCGAGCTTCATGCTCCGGCGCCGGCGTGCTTCTCCGACGCCGGCCACCTACCCAGAACACTTTCTAGGACCAAGATGAGTGCACCCATGCAATTGCATGGCATCCATGCAGCACCAAATGTGGGCGGCCATGGACAAACCGAGAATGGATCAAAACTTGGTCGCTGGCGTTCCGGCCATTTCCGGCCGGGGAGGAGGTGTCGGGAAGCTTTGTATGGACTAGAGGAAGCTTCCATATAAGTTGGAAGACTTCTTATGGCTTCTGTAAAAATCCGTCAATAACGAGGTTGAGCTCCAAAATAGAGCTTTGCTCCCCGCCGCCGCCGCCGCACCCCGTGGCCGGGCACGGGTATGGAAAGCATCTGTGATGTAATTAGAACCTGTTGGTGCATTTAGTTGGAGCCCAGAAGCTCTGGGAGAGTGATCACAAATTTCAAGGTTTGGCTCCATCATCTTCTTCATGTGAACGGCTAAATCTGGGAGCAAACCTGGAACCTTGTTGGAGAGAAACATTGCTACAGACACTAGAAACATTTCCCTCCAAGTTTGATGCCCTCTAGTCCAGTATATGCAGAGATCTAATTCACCTTAGAGCTTATGTTAAATGTTAGAAATTGTGCACACCTAGTGTTTGTGGAAATGCCACAATGAACTTTTAAATAGAATTTGACAAAGATATAAATATGAAAGTTGTTTCAAAACATCCCTTGAGCTTGGTGCTCACTTTAGTTCAAATAGATACTGTGTGGATTTATAATTGGAGCAATGTGAACCTTTAAATAAACATGGCTTTGGTTCTGCTTGAACCAGCAGATCTGGGTTTCATCCCGGGCAAGCCCTGGTATCCTAGCATTATTTAGAGCAACTTTGATATACAGACTTTTACTATTTGAGGTTTGGATTAAAAGATGTGATTAAACCAACCTCCAAATGTAATTATGACCCAAACACTGTTCTAGGATGTTTGCGAAGTCGCGACAGTGTACTCTTGGCTAATTTGGGGTCACTGGACGCGATGCTCGCGTTAAAAACTGATTTTGAAGTCCCGGAGAAACAAAAATGCAAAATGGCTATGTAGAGGTTTTAAAATTGATATGGGTTTTAAGTTGAATTGGAATAAGTTAGAGTCAGAGTTGATCCTTGATCCATATGATTGATTCAGGTTTATTCGGTGCCTCTGGTCCTAAGCATACAGTGGATACGGTTTAGTCGCCTGCGATTTGTCAGGTGGGTTATCTTCGGTCCGGGCTTTATCTTTTCGGCCCTCTGGTTGCTTTAGTCCAGTCGGACACCTGTTTTTGATTTGCCCTGATGATTATATCTATAGGACTTATCTTGATATATGTTAATCTCGTTTGACACGTCATGATTCTCCTGTTTGACATCGACTCGATTAGACTTATACATGTGATTGTTTGTTCACGGTCAGCCAATTATTATCTACATGATCCCTTATTATTCCTGACTGATCCTGATTGATTTATATATATAGATTTGCATGATTAGATGACACCTGTTGATTCCTGTCATTGAGATGTTATTCGAGATATTATTGATATGCATGATTGATTGATCCTGATTGATAGACACCACTCGATATGCATGATTGATTGATCCTGATTGATAGATACCACTCGATATGCATGATTGATTGATCCTGATTGATAGACACTACTCGATATGCATGATTGATTGGTTCCGATGGATAGATATAGACAGATGATTCCCTGTTGGGATCTCGGCATGTTGCCGACTACCCGGTCACTAGACCGTGAGATTGATCATTATGATTTGCCATGCACTGCTGTACTTCACGAACATGGCCGGGGTAGCTCCCCGTGGAGATTGTTCTTTACCGGTAAAGTGGTCTGATGATAGACCCGTGAGCCCTCGACAAGGTTACGTCAGCCAAAAGGGTGCCGAACAGTGGCATTGCCTGAGGTTCTCTGAGACCAATATTGGCACATGATTGGATATTTGGTTTTCTACCTTTGACGCATTACTTTTACTCGTACAGTTGCTCAGTTGTTCCAGCACTATTATCTGTAGACATGCTTGTATCATTCGTAGTTCTTTATACATGATCCTTGTAGTTGACTTTGATTTCCGACCTGCATGCTCTACAGTTTTCATGATAGTTATCTCTGAGATACCCTGATTGTTCAGCATACTTACCTGCAGTTTTATTTCTGATTATTAGTAGACATCTATGTTTCCAGCTTTTCCTACAGATCTTTACTATCCGCAGATTTTAGTACCCAGTAGGTACGATTAGCTGATCCTCGGCTCGTCGTGCCCACTGGGATACACTCCGGTGTGTCTCACACCCTCGGGTGACTGTTTTTCAGGCCGAGCGAGTGCTGGGATGTCGGGAAGTGTTGGTGAGATTCCGAGATAGAGATTGACCTTGGACAGCCGTGTATTTAGAAATAGTTAATTAAAGTGGTATTCAGATGTAATATATTTGTAAAGAAATCTGTAACATTGTTGTTGTTGTCGTTATTGTTATTTGTAGTACGTAGTTAGTACTCTGATGATTGTTGCCAAGCTAGCCGTGCATATATAGAAAAGGCTCAATTCCATAGGGGATTGGGACTCTTCTATATATGTGGCGGTCTGTCATTGCCCTGGTTGATTTGCAACTCTGATTTAAAAAAAAAAAAAAAAAAAAAAAAAATTTATACACTGGTTTTTGAACTCGGGGCGTGACAGATTAGATGGTATCAGAGCAATAGGAATACGATGGCTAGGTTTGGCTAGGAACGAACCCTGGGATGACTTGTGTCTACGAGAGAGCGGGTATTGGTAAAGTGGATTAGAACTCAGGTGTGTATCGTGTTCGCGTTTTGGGGTTCGTTGTTAGTGCAGGGTTAGCCGCGGTCATGGTTTCGGCCGTGGGCTTGATGTTTCAGTGGAGCTTAAGAGCTCAGATCAGTTCCAGTATATGTGGTTGAGGATTGACCACCGTTCTTGCCGAAATTGTCACTACGGCGAACCTGTTAGAGGTTTAATAGTGGTTTAGTAAAGTTTAAGTTTCGGGGACGAAACTTCTTATAAGTGGTGGGTGATGTAGTAACCGTGATTTTTAAAATCCAAAATTTAAGTTTAAATAATTTCCTGGATTATTTAAATGGCAAAAATGGATAGTTAGTAATGCAATAGTGGCCAGAGATATCGACCTTTGATCGGAGCCTGATCTCGAAAATCCGATATCACCATTGCGATCGTCTCGTCGAAACATGAAAAGTTGATATACATATGTCGACGATCTGACGGTCGGATCTTCCTGAAATCAGTAAAGAAGCGGGCGGGCCCCACAACTTTAAGTGAATAGTAAACCCCTATTTTTAATCCCCCTTTGATCACTAACGGCCGTTTCGCCGTCTGGAACCCTAACATAGGGATATGAGTAGTCAAACCTAACTAATTTCGACGTTCTGAGCGCAATGGCACTGACGGTTTTCGCGTTCGGCGATCCGGGTGCATCGAAATGCGTGAAATGCACCGAAAAAGGGGGGTATTTTTGAGAAAACTATAATATTTTATGTACCAAAAATTAAGGGGCTTAAACCATAAGGTGTTGGGTGCATTTTGCACCTACTGTAAATATCTCGGAGTTTAGGTTTAGGTCTGAAACGAGTTTAGGTTATTTTGCAAGGATCTTGCATTAATGTGGAGTGACTCTTGATCTCCCTTGGCTGGATATACGAGGGGTCTGGGGGAAGTCCGAAGCATCACCAGACCTCCTCTGCATCTTCCAGCAAAAGCCCTGGTGCTGGGGTGGCCGAGGGACACAACCCCATTGAGAGGCAACCCGAGAGAGAGAGAGAGAGAGAGAGAGGAAGAAAGGTTGGAACCAACTTCAACCAAGTTGATTTCTGAGTTCCCTGTGGTGTTCTACTGTGACTGTGGAGCATCTTGGGTGGTTGCTGTGGCCGCACGAAGGAGGAGGATTACCGGCTTCTTCCTCTCTTCATCAACTCCGGCGAGGTTAGTGTTTTTAAACCACGGTTTGCATGAACCTTAGACCAGTAGCAGTGGACCCTTTAGGTTCTTAGGTTGCTCGCTGCCAAGCCTGAGCTTCCCATGCACGTTGCATGGCCGGCGGGAGCAAATAATGGCCGGAAACCTAATAAGGCTCCACCTTGACATAACTATGTAAATAATGAACCAACCAAGCTGAAAATTGGTGTGTAGGGACTGTAGGACGTGCCTAATAATTCTGCAAAATTTGAATGAGTATGGTTAAGTATTTCAAGAGATAATTGATGCCCTAGTTTTCGGGAAACATGCATGATGGCCGAGCTTCATGCTCCGGCGCCGGCGTGCTTCTCCGACGCCGGCCACCTACCCAGAACACTTTCTAGGACCAAGATGAGTGCACCCATGCAATTGCATGGCATCCATGCAGCACCAAATGTGGGCGGCCATGGACAAACCGAGAATGGATCAAAACTTGGTCGCTGGCGTTCCGGCCATTTCTGGCCGGGGAGGAGGTGTCGGGAAGCTTTGTATGGACTAGAGGAAGCTTCCATATAAGTTGGAAGACTTCTAATGGCTTCTGTAAAAATCCGCCATTAACGAGGTTGAGCTCCAAAATGGAGCTTTGCTCCCCGCCGCCGCCGCCGCCGCACCCCGTGGCCGGGCACGGGTATGGAAAGCATCTGTGATGTAATTAGAACCTGTTGGTGCATTTAGTTGGAGCCCAGAAGCTCTGGGAGAGTGATCACAAATTTCAAGGTTTGGCTCCATCATCTTCTTCATGTGAACGGCTAAATCTGGGAGCAAACCTGGAACCTTGTTGGAGAGAAACATTGCTACAGACACTAGAAACATTTCCCTCCAAGTTTGATGCCCTCTGGTCCAGTATATGCAGAGATCTAATTCACCTTAGAGCTTATGTTAAATGTTAGAAATTGTGCACACCTAGTGTTTGTGGAAATGCCACAATGAACTTTTAAATAGAATTTGACAAAGATATAAATATGAAAGTTGTTTCAAAACATCCCTTGAGCTTGGTGCTCACTTCAGTTCAAACAGATACTGTGTGGATTTATAATTGGAGCAATGTGAACCTTTAAATAAACATGGCTTTGGTTCTGCTTGAACCAGCAGATCTGGGTTTCATCCAGGGCAAGCCCTGGTATCCTAGCATTATTTAGAGCAACTTTGATATACAGACTTTTACTGTTTGAGGTTTGGATTAAAAGATGTGATTAAACCAACCTCCAAATGTAATTATGACCCAAACACTGTTCTAGGATGTTTGCGAAGTCGCGACAGTGTACTCTTGGCTAATTTGGGGTCACTGGACGCGATGCTCGCGTTAAAAACTAATTTTGAAGTCCCGGAGAAACAAAAATGCAAAATGGCTATGTAGAGGTTTTAAAATTGATATGGGTTTTAAGTTGAATTGGAATAAGTTAGAGTCAGAGTTGATCCTTGATCCATATGATTGATTCAGGTTTATTCGGTGCCTCTGGTCCTAAGCATACATTGGATACGGTTTAGTCGCCTGCGATTTGTCAGGTGGGTTATCTTCGGTCCGGGCTTTATCTTTTCGGCCCTCTTGTTGCTTTAGTCCAGTCGGACACCTGTTTTTGATTTGCCCTGATGATTATATCTATAGGACTTATCTTGATATATGTTAATCTCGTTTGACACGTCATGATTCTCCTGTTTGACATCGACTCGATTAGACTTATACATGTGATTGTTTGTTCACGGTCAGCCGATTATTATCTACATGATCCCTGATTATTCCTGACTGATCCTGATTGATTTATATATATAGATTTGCATGATTAGATGACACCTGTTGATTCCTGTCATTGAGATGTTATTCGAGATATTATTGATATGCATGATTGATTGATCCTGATTGATAGACACCACTCGATATGCATGATTGATTGATCCTGATTGATAGATACCACTCGATATGCATGATTGATTGATCCTGATTGATAGACACTACTCGATATGCATGATTGATTGGTTCCGATGGATAGATATAGACAGATGATTCCCTGTTGGGATCTCGGCATGTTGCCGACTACCCGGTCACTAGACCGTGAGATTGATCATTATGATTTGCCATGCACTGCTGTACTTCACGAACATGGCCGGGGTAGCTCCCCGTGTTGATTGTTCTTTACCGGTAAAGTGGTCTGATGATAGACCCGTGAGCCCTCGACAAGGTTACGTCAGCCGAAAGGGTGCCGAACAGTGGGATTGCCTGAGGTTCTCTAAGACCAATATTGGCACATGATTGGATATTTGGTTTTCTACCTTTGACGCATTACTTTTACTCGTACAGTTGCTCAGTTGTTCCAGCACTATTATCTGTAGACATGCTTGTATCATTCGTAGTTCTTTATACATGATCCTTGTAGTTGACTTTGATTTCCGGCCTGCATGCTCTACAGTTTTCATGATAGTTATCTCTGAGATACCCTGATTGTTCAGCATACTTACCTGCAGTTTTATTTCTGATTATTAGTAGACATCTATGTTTCCAGCTTTTCCTACAGATCTTTACTATCCGCAGATTTTAGTACCCAGTAGGTACGATTAGCTGATCCTCGGATCGTCGTGCCCACTGGGATACACTCCGGTGTGTCTCACACCCTCGGGTGACTGTTTTTCAGGCCGAGCGAGTGCTGGGATGTCGGGAAGTGTTGGTGAGATTCCGAGATAGAGATTGACCTTGGACAGCCGTGTATTTAGAAATAGTTAATTAAAGTGGTATTCAGATGTAATATATTTGTAAAGAAATCTGTAACATTGTTGTTGTTGTCGTTATTGTTATTTGTAGTACGTAGTTAGTACTCTGATGATTGTTGCCAAGCTAGCCGTGCATATATAGAAAAGGCTCAATTCCATAGGGGATTGAGACTCTTCTATATATGTGGCGGTCTGTCATTGCCCTGGTTGATTTGCAACTCTGATTTAAAAAAAAAAAAAAAAAAAAAAATTTATACACTGGTTTTTGAACTCGGGGCGTGACAGATTAGATGGTATCAGAGCAATAGGAATACGATGGCTAGGTTTGGCTAGGAACGAACCCTGGGATGACTTGTGTCTACGAGAGAGCGGGTATTGGTAAAGTGGATTAGAACTCAGGTGTGTATCGTGTTCGCGTTTTGGGGTTCGTTGTTAGTGCAGGGTTAGCCGCGGTCATGGTTTCGGCCGTGGGCTTGATGTTTCAGTGGAGCCTAAGAGCTCAGATCAGTTCCAGTATATGTGGTTGAGGATTGACCACCGTTCTTGCCGAAATTGTCACTACGGCGAACCTGTTAGAGGTTTAATAGTGGTTTAGTAAAGTTTAAGTTTCGGGGACGAAACTTCTTATAAGTGGTGGGTGATGTAGTAACCGTGATTTTTAAAATCCAAAATTTAAGTTTAAATAATTTCCTGGATTATTTAAATGGCAAAAATGGATAGTTAGTAATGCAATAGTGGCCAGAGATATCGACCTTTGATCGGAGCCTGATCTCGAAAATCCGATATCACCATTGCGATCGTCTCGTCGAAACATGAAAAGTTGATATACATATGTCGACGATCTGACGGTCGGATCTTCCTGAAATCAGTAAAGAAGCGGGCGGGCCCCACAACTTTAAGTGAATAGTAAACCCCTATTTTTAATCCCCCTTTGATCACTAACGGCCGTTTCGCCGTCTGGAACCCTAACATAGCGATATGAGTAGTCAAACCTAACTAATTTCGACGTTCTGAGCGCAATGGCACTGACGGTTTTCGCGTTCGGCGATCCGGGTGCATCAAAATGCGTGAAATGCACCGAAAAAGGGGTGAATGAAAGTAAATCCTTTTCAAATTCAATGCACTCGTTCAATAAAACCCTTTTGTTCGAAAACAAAACATATAAACGAAAAGCATTGAAATCATGTAATGCAAAGATTAAGAAAAATATGAAGAGAAAACCAATCAAAGCATTACATACAGTCAAAAGCTATTTAGAACTTAAGACAAGGAAAGATATCACCTTTCCGAATCCAAAATCGTCGGATTTTGGGTTGTCTTGATTCATTGTGGCCGTGAGTTGATAGCTTTGACTGTTGGTCCACCTTAGGTCTTTGCGTTGCAACGATCCACTTGAATGATTGATGTTGCGGCTCGGACCTTTGGTGGATTGAGGGAACTCCATTGAATTGATGTTGCTTTTGAATCTGTGGAGTCCGCTCCGTAGATGAAGTTGCCGAAGAATTCTTCTTTCTTTTTTTCGGGCACGTCTTCATCAAGTGTCCTTCAAGTCCACATTGGTGACAAGTTCTTCCTTTCAATTTAGTTGTGGAATTGAAGCCTTCACAGCTTGGTTCTTTTTGAATCCCAAACCAACTTTGCTTGTTTGACCTAATCCGGACATACCGTCAAGTTTCTTAGAACCGGTTGAAAGCTTTTGTATGTCGGATTTGAGTTCATGAACTTGCTTGGTCAAAACTTGGTTGGTGATAGAAATTTTCTCAAACTGCTTTTCAAGAAAACCAATCTTGTTAATATGTAATTTAACGATTTTTTCCGATTGGTTTTGCTTTTCTTGGAGGATTTTATTATTATCCAATAAAAGTTCTCGTTCCTCCTCGAGATCATGAAGTTTGATCTTTAAAGCACGGTTCTCGTCCTGAACCTCAAGTCGTTGCTTCCTCAACTTCTTAATATGCTTGGCCATCCTTCTTGATTCCGTAAGAAGTTGTTGATATGCTTCAACGAGTTCTTCTTCGTCCGACTCCCCCTCAATTGATGACTCTCCATCGGATGTTGATGTTTCATGCAAAATCAATGAGAAGCATGAAAGGCAACAACTTTATCCTTTTCCTCTTTACTTGAGGTCGATTCATCGGAAGTAGAATCGTCCCAAGTTTTTGCTTGCAAAGTCTTCTTTTTATATGATTTCTTAGAAGGACAATCCGTTGAAATATGGTCGTAGCCTTTGCATCTATAGCATTGGATTTCCCCTTCGAAATCATATTTTTCTTTCTCTTTAGAAGGTTTTGCAAAGCCTTTGAGATTAGAGGATTTAGAACCCGATGATCCTTTAGATGGTTTCGAGGATGAAGATCCATCGGTTCGATTCTACCAAAACTTCCGACGAAATTTCTTTGTGATCCCCGCCAATTGTTTTTCAAAATCGGCAAAAGAGATTTCATCGTCGGAACTTGATTCGCCATCTTCTTCCTTTGTTGATTTGAATGCAATACCTGTAAGCTTAGAAGAAGACTTGGAAGAAACATGATTAGTAGGAAAAGTCATCTCATAAGTTTGTAAAGCCCCTACTAATTCCTCTACTCTCATATCATCCGGATGACTAACGGTTTCAATGGCGGCAACCTTTGCCCTAAACCGTTCCGGAAGAGTCCGAAGTATCTTTCTTACAACTTTCGACTCCGGGATCTTTTCTCCTAAATTAGCACATGTATTGATTATATCTTGAAGTCTAGTATAATAATCAGTAAACAATTCATGCTCATCCATAAGAATAGAGTCAAATTGACTTGTAAGCACTGGAGCTTTTAAATTTTTACTAGATTAGTACCCTCATGTGTAATTTTGAGAATATCCCAAATCTCCTTTGCAGTTTCACACGCGGAAATTCGTGTGAACTCGGTCGAGGAAAGAGAATTAAATAAAGCGTTCATACCTTTCCCATTGTAAGAAGATCTTTCGGTTTCCTCTTTGGACCATCTAGAGCGAGGTTTTGGGGTAGTAGAATTTCCTACTTCCTCAATAGGATGCACCCAACTGTATTCAAGGTTTGCCATACCCGCTCATCAATTGCGATGAGAAAAGCTCTCATCCGCACTTTCCAATACGCATAATTGGTCCATCAAAAAGATGAGGTCTATAAATATTACCACTTTCACCCGACATGATAGATAAACCTAAAACCCCCCTCTGATACCAATTGTTGGTTTTTATAAGGATCCACAAGGATCTAAATAGGTACTATCAAACAACTAGAGGGGGGGTGAATAGGTGTAATAACAAAAATCACAATCTCAGTGCAAAATAAAAACCAATGCGGAAAATAAAAATAGCACACCGAGATTTACGTGGAAACTTCAATCCAGGAGAAAAACCACGGGACCAACACGCAATAACAATCCACTAAGAAAAGAAGAATAACAAGGTGATTACCGACTCCACGGACTCAAACCCCTCCTTCAAGTTCTTCGGATCTTGCGCACCACCAATTGCACGTCCACTGCACACGTTCGAATCCACGAATGCCACTCGAATCCACGAGCACACGTTTCGAATCCACGAAACGCCTTCAACACATCGAATCCACGATGCCGATTTTGGAAATCGTTGTTTTTCTTGGTGATGATAATCCGCAGAATACTTAGATTAAGAATAGATCAGAAAACACCATCTAAGTATTCATCAATTTGATTCTACAAGAATTAGGAGTTTGGAAACCCTAGAATAAAATTGATCAATATAGACGAAGAAACATAAATTAATCGTGTTTTCCTTTCTTCTCTATATGTGGATTGATCCCTTTTTTCGGATGCCCTAAAAGATGAAATTAGGGTCTATTTATAGGTTAGAAACCTTTGGAAAGAGATAAGCATCAAAAACTGACTTAACAGAATTTTTTCCGCATGACGGTCCGGACTGGATTTGGCTGATCCGGACTGTCGTATTTTTTCAGCAATTTTTCTGAAAAAATAGTTCGGGGTCCGGACTGAAATTTCCTGATCCGGACTATCCATGCGATTTCATTAAACACATAGTTCGGGGTCCGGACTGAAACAGGGGAGGTCCGGACTGAATTTCCACATGAACTAAACTATGTTTGGGGTCCGGACTGGAATGGTCTGATCCGGATCCTGAACATCCAACTTGTCCAGTTTTTTATTTTTAAGCAATGAAAACTTATCCAAGTGTTTCTAAACTACACAAATGTATTCGGATCACCAAAATTATTTAGTTAAACGTACCTGATCATTCCGAATCCATTTTCCTTGAGATTGATGTATATGATCCACAATTCTTCAACTTCAATCTTCATGACTCAAAACACTGAGTGTCAACTTGAGCTCTTGTTGAATCTTCTCTGAGTCTTCGATTGCTGATTGACAATTTGATCACTTCAAGACTCTGACTCAACTCACGAAATATGCCAACACAAAAAGCCGTAACAATTCCGGCTCAGTGGCTCGAGCAAGAATCTTCTTTTAAATCCATGATCATCACCGGTTGCATTATATTTGTTTTTATGTGCAGTTTATTTTTATTTGCATGAGATGTAAATAAATAAAATTAAATATGAGACCTAAATACAAATCTCCTCATAAATATTAAGTCGAGCGGTCTTCCACCGTTGTAGAAGTGCGGGCGTCTTTTCTGGTGTTGATTGGCACGACTGGTTACAGTGGTCAGTTGCATTGGAAAGGCGCAACCACTCTATTAGCATAAGATGCTGCGGAGTAAAGATGGGGTTGGGCCCAATATCTGTCAGGTGAGGGAACCAATGACGGCTTTGCTTACGCGTTTGAACGGTGGGTCTGACTTAACTAAAGAATGGGGCCAATATCTTTCAGGTGAGGCCTACAGAATTTAGAGACCGAATATCGCTGCAATTTGCTTAAGAAGCATTGGACAAGAGTTGTCCACTCATTGGTTTTCGTGTCACCAATATCTGTCAGGTGAGGTGGTACGGTAAACTGGTGGGACCGTAGTACCCACTTGAAACCCTTATCGCATTGGGTTTTCGTTTCTCTACCCGAGGAGTGTAAGAGACTCGAGAAAATAGTGGGAGGTTAATATTTGTTTTTAAAAATATCCCTAAAAAAAAATTATGAAACAAATACAAATATCTAATTGAATCTTTACTCTCTGTAGAACAAAATGTCCGCTTCCAATCCTCTTTCTCGCATTCTCGAAACTAATCGCTTAACCGAAACGAATTATAAAGATTGGCTTAGGAACTTAAAAATAGTTTTGAGTTCCGAAAAGCTTAGTTATGTTCTCGACCAGAACCCTCCCACGTCACCAAACCATCAGGCAAAATGGATGGATGACGATAATAAAGTAAGGTGCTACGTCCTGGCGTCGATGTCAAATGAACTTCAACGCCAGCATGAGGATATGAAGACTGCTAATGAAATGCTAACTCACCTCAAGGAGTTGTATGGTGAGCAAAACCGATCAACACGTTTTGAAGTGTCCAAAAGACTCTTCAAAGCCAAGATGCATGAAGGGCAGTCTGTTCATGATAATTGTTTGACAATGATCAAAGACCTCGAGGAGCTTGACAAGCTCGGCATGAAAATGGATAAGGAATTGCAAGTTGATATGATTCTGCAATCTCTTCCAGATTCATATGGACAATTTATTGTAAACTACCATATGAATAAAATGGACTGCACCAATGCTGAGTTATTGAACATGTTGGTAGCAACTGAGGGAACCTTGAAGAGTTCAAGGGGCTCGGTTTTTGCTGTGGAGCGGGCTTCCTCTTCCAAAAGAAAGTCTAATTGGAAGAAGAAACCCGCAAAGAAACAAAAGACTGAAAACAAGCCCAAGAGGGAAGCTCCTAAGAATAAGGCCGCTGACAAAGGAAAATGTTTCCAATGCAATGTTGATGGCCACTGGAAGAGGAATTGTCCCGTCTATCTGGAGAGCCTAAAGAACAAGAAGAAAGGCACACCTTCGGAAGGTATGTTAGACCTGCTCGTAATAGAAACTAACCTTACGGTTACCTCTACTTCCAGTTGGGTCATAGACTCTGGTTCAAGTTCTCATTTGTGTACTTCAATGCAGGGTGTCACGCCCCGGGTGTAAACCAGAACCCGAGCCCGTCTATAGATCCGCCGTGCACACGGTATTTCCCGCGTACACGAAGCGCCAAGCCTGCTCAGATATAAGAGATAATAATAAAAGAGCAATAAAAATAGAGCTGAACTAAAAACTAATACATCTCAGACTGAAGCTGGAAATAAAATACAATACATCTGTATAAATGATACATCTGTCTCTCCCAGCTCGCCAAAATAAATACAACCTACTGGCAAAAGCCAGTCCCAAAGTAAAAGTACAACCGTCTGAGGAAACATGGGTACACCAACAGTCCAGCTAACTCGCTCATCCTGCCTCGAGATCTATCTACTCAGCCATCCTCTCTCCTCGACCCGCCGCTGAAGCCCAGCAGCAACCGCAGAAGACACTGCAAAACAAGGGAGAAGAAAAAGAGGAAAGAAGAATGGGGGTGAGAACTACTAGTAAACCAGTAGCCTCCCCTAGTGGGTAAAACCTCAAACTCAGACAGGCCCACTGGGACTACCAGAGGCGAAAATAAAACAAAGGTGGTAAGCTATAAGTAAAACTACTGATGAAGAAGCTACCACTATGCCTCTAAAATGCCAAGCTAAAAGAATAGCTAAGTATGTGCATCAGAATATAAATGCCTGCCTGACTAAAACCCAATCTGTACACCAGTAAACACTGGTACTGCCTGCTATGCCTGCCAAATCAGGTATGCCGGCCAATGCATAACACCGATAGGGGATAGGAGTCTCAAGGACTCAAAGTCTGTATATCGCACACTCTATGCCTGCCAAATCGGGTATGCCGGCCAATGCATAACACCGATAGGGGATAAGAGTCTCAATGACTCAAAGTCTGAGTAACAAGTATCATAGTAGAATAAGTCAGCAGGACTGGATCATGACATTGATCTAAGTGGGAAACCATCCCCTAAAAGAAGCCCAAATCCTCTCCCCGATCTGATGCAATAGCAATTGTCCGGTCAACCGCCCAAAATCCGCGGTTGCCGCAATACCCTGCCATCACAGCCTGCCTGTCCCAAATCCCAAATGTCTGACTACACTATCCCAGCCCCTGCTCGACCCCGAGCGTACTATCCCCTAAGTCTAGATAACTGGAGAAAGAATAACAGCATGGTTTCTCCTAAGTCAGTTCCAGCATGATAGTGTAGCAGAAAAAGGTGGCCTATCTAGGTGACCATACAAGCATGCAAAAGTCCTTTACTTAATAACATGATTTCGGGTATTCTAATTCTTACAAATTAGAGTATGCTATTTCATGAATATCCACTGTACCAAGTTGCCATAAGCCGATCTCTATACATGCATAAGATGTCCCAATATACAAATAACAAAATATGGTTTAACAAACTATACCCAAGGGGTTTTAGACAACATATCTTTTGCAAGAATTAAACCTTTTATTAATACCTAGTCCTTTAGAGATGCAAGTATCAACCACAAGCCCATTCCTTCCAATTAAGCATGTTATATTTATTCCACTAGTATACTAGCAATATAACATAGGACTAGCTCCAATATACCTAGTGGGTTATCACAAGTAGGAGGATTACAACGGTACCCACATCCGACGTACGGTCAACCGCCTACTATCCGCGGTAGCCGCAAGTCCACCGACCACAACAAGTCCAACTCCTGTCCTCCGGTCAACCGCCCAAAATCCGCGGTTGCCACAAAGCCCTCTAGTCCATGATCATGCCCTATCACCGATGTCCTATAACCGACATCTAGTCAACCGCCCAAAATCCGCGGTGGCCACAAAGCCCATAATCCATAATCCAGGCCCCGGCTACACTATCCCAAACCCCTGCTCAAACCCGAGCAACATGAACCACCTGACTAACAAAAATGAGAAAAGAAGCAAACAAGGTTTCTCCTAAGTCAAGTTCCAACATGATAGTGTAGCGACAAGAAATGGCCTATCTAGATGTCCATACAAGCATGCATATGTCCTCAAGGAAGATAGAAGAAAAGGTGACCAATAGTGGTTCCACATGTGTAACAACTAATAGCTCCGCATAGATATAACCATCATGCTAAAATATTATCCAACCACACATGTCTATAATCCATGTTCCATAATAAAGCATTACTATCCACCTATGCATGTCATAAAATCCTCAAATAGTACCAACCATCAAGGTAATTTAATTATCCCAATTTAAGATTCAATTCCACATGCAAAGTTAACCGCTAACATAGCCAACCATATGCCCAAACAAGCATGCATAAATTCCATCCCCACTTGTTAATCAATAATCCTAATGAGCATGTCCAAATAGAGGCAAGCAACAACCACCCACTTGGACACGCGCAATCCTCAGCTGTAAAACCTCCTCGCTGTCCAATATTTCTTTTTCCACGCCAAACGCCCAACAGATAAACTGCCGCGATCACTGTTCACAATTACCCCAAAACATACAATTAAGCACACAAGCACCCAAAAACATGCTGTCCCAGAATTCAGTCCCAAAGTTGTCCCTTTTTCACCTGCGAGCTCTGCACAGAAAATTTCCAAAAAAATACCGTCGCGATCCTCGCAACGAGCCGGTCGAAACGAGTACCTGCACGTTCAAATCCGAGTTTCCTACGCAGAGATACAAATTCTGCAAGGGAAACACCCCAAAGAATTCTGTACAGGAATTCAGTATCAAAGAGCTCGGGAAAAAGGGGATTTTCACCTTCGAAAAATATTCAAAAAATTCCCAGAAAATTTGAGGGTGTTCCTTGCGCTGTGTAGATGAAAAATGCCTCTGGCACGCCTCGATCCGACGCCTGTGCGCAAAGATATCGCCGAAACACTGTGGCGCTGTCCAAAACTCCGCCCAAGAAAATGGGTCAAAAGAAAGCTCGGGAAACTCCAAGATAAACTCGAAACAAGGGGAAACTCAAATCACAAAGACCGTATCCCTACCTGTCGTGAAGCCAACAGCGCAAGAATCGACGAAAACGGTGGTCGGAGTAAGCCGGGGGAGTCCTCGCACCAAAACGCGACGAAGAAGATCACAAACGAACGAGCGTCGCACCGCGCCGCGCCGTAAAAATGAAAACCTCGGGATGCGTGCCACGAAAAATCCGGTGATCCTCAGGTGGAACTAGCTCTGGGAGATGAAGATTTCTTGTGAAGGTTGCTCTGGAAGAAACCGAACAGAGAAAAAGCTCTCTGGGCTTGAACTGGGGCTTTTTATAGGCCCAAGCAAACAATTCCCAAAATACCGAGTGTATCCTCGGATTCGGGCGCTGCGGATGATTCGGGCGCCCGAATCCGCCATCAGACGGCCAACAACGAGCGCCCGAAACTCCCTGATGGCGCCACGTGTCCCCCGAACAGCGGACAGCTATGCGGGGCCGCTCAGGAGCGGCCACGTGGCCCACGCGGAGGTCGACACGTGGCGCCCGCCCGGTCAACGCGCGCCAGCCACGCCCACGTGCGCGCCTGGCGCGCCGCCTGGCACCCCTGCTAGGCACGGTTCCCGAGGCAACCTCCCGCGCCTCAGTGGACCACGCCTTCCTGAGCCTGCCAATAGAAAGCCGCCACGTGTCCTACCGGTCCATGCGCCACGCCTGCCTGCTCCGTGGTCCCAGTCCACAGCACCGACCAATCCACTAATGCCACGTGTCCTGCACTCCGGTGCACGCCGGCCCGTGGACCGCGCGCCTGCCCGCGCCTGCGCGCTGCCCGCGCTGCTGCCCGCGACGCTGCGCCGCCTTGCTCCGCCGCTGCCCGCCGTGCTCCGCCGCTGCCTGCCGCCGCCGCCGCTACCCACCGGCCGCCGGAGTTACTGTTCCGGCGTGAACAGTACCTATGGCGCAAAAAAACAAGTAGCCCAATTTTATCGTTTTCGCGCGCTGAGTCCAAATCCGCTGTCCGTTTTGCCAAATTCCAACTCTAAAAATTGTCGAAGGCATCCGGAAAGGTGTTCTTTTGTCCAAACTTCGCGCTGAGCTCAATTTTAATATCCGTTTCGCGCGAAACCACTTCTAAAGATCCGACGGAGTCAACCGATCACCCACGTGATCCATTTAAGCCCGAAGTCCGCCACTTGTGTCCAATTGGTGCACAAACACCTCCGGCACACCACGTAGGCCTCCAGAAGCCACCCAACGCACTGCAACAGCTCTGCGGAGATCCAAGTCATCACACAGGGTCTAAGAGAAATTAGAGGGCTGAGAGAAGGTGAAGTTACCCTACGGGTTGGCAACGGAGCAAGAGTTGCTGCTGTGGCTACTGGCACCTATCCTCTGCGATTACCGTTATGACATATTTTATTACTTAAAGACTGTTATTATGTGCCTGCTGCTAGCAGGAATTTGATTTCTGTTTCTTCTTTAGCACAGGATGATTATATTTTAAATTTTGATAAAGACTACTGCACAATTTATTTTAGAAATAAAATTGTTGGTCGTGGTTTTATGATAGACAGTCTTTACCATTTACATATGGATGTATTTGTGAATATTTCTGAGCAGGTAGTGAGAGTCGTTGGGTCTAAGAGACCTAGAGATGAGATAAACCCAAAGTATATGTGGCACCTAAGGCTTTGTCATATTGGAGAGGAAAGGATTAACAGATTGGAGAAAGATGGGCTTCTAGGCCCATTGACTTCTGAGCCTTATCCAGTCTGTGAATCCTGTCTTCAAGGAAAAATGACCAAATTACCTTTTGTAGGACAAGAGGAAAGGGCCACTGAGATACTTGCCTTGGTACACACTGATGTGTGTGGCCCATTTGATGTGCAAGCCAGGGGTGGTTATCTCTACTTCATAACCTTTACCGATGATTATTCACGGTATGGATATGTCTATCTTATGAGACACAAATCTGAAGCTTTTGAAAAGTTCAAAGAATTCAGATGTGAAGTAGAAAAGCAAACTGAAAAACCCATCAAGGCTCTTCGATCAGATCGAGGGGGAGAATACCTTAGTGGGGAGTTCCTAAACTATCTCAAAAAAAACGGCATAGTCTCACAATGGACTCCTCCTGGAACAGCTCAACTCAATGGAGTGTCAGAACGGAGAAATCGAACTTTATTAGATATGGTTCGATCCATGATGAGTTTCACTGATCTTTTTTTGTTTCTTTGGGGACATGCTTTGCTTACCGCAACCTACCTACTGAATAGGATTCCCTCTAAATCCGTTCTTACCATGCCTTATGAGATGTGGCATGGTAAGAAACCAAGTCTTAGTCATATTAAGATTTGGGGATGTTCGGCCCATGTCAAGCGACTACAGGCGGACAAGTTAGAGGCTAGGTCAGAAATGGCTTATTTTATAGGGTATCCTAAAGAATCTTTAGGTTACTATTTTTACATCCCAAAGGATCACAATATAGTTGTGAGTCGACACGCTACTTTCTTGGAAAAATAGTTTATTCAAGAATTAGTAAGTGGGAGGAAAATTGAGCTCGAAGAGAGAGTCTCTGAAGAGAAACGAGTCCCAAAACCTACGGAACCTATTCATGCTGAGCCAGTACATATAGCACCTAATCCACCTCGAAGATCGAGTAGGATCTCCCTTCCTACTAAAAGATACTTTGGTATTCTTACAGAGGAAGTAGAGGAAATGTTCCTCATAGGAGATAAGGAACATGGAATGATCCCAAAACCTACAACGAGGCGATGTCTGACATCGACTCTGGGAAGTGGTTGGAAGCCATGAAGTCAGAAATTGACTCAATGTATTCCAACCAAGTCTGGACCTTGGTAGATCCACCAAAAGGTATAGTACCTATCGGGTGTAAATGGATTTACAAAAGAAAGATAGGTTCAGATGGAAAGGTAGAGACCTATAAAGCAAGGCTGGTGGCGAAAGGCTATAGTCAACGCGAAGGCATTGACTATCAAGAGACTTTTTCGCCTGTAGCCATGCTTAAGTCCATTCGAACACTACTTGCCATTGCAGCATACCATGATTATGAGATCTGGCAGATGGATGTGAAAACTGCTTTCCTAAATGGATTTCTTGAGGAAGATATCTATATGGAGTAGCCTTTGGGTTTCACTTCCAGTGACGAAAGTCACAAAGTATGTAAGCTGCAAAGGTCCATATATGGGCTTAAGCAAGCATCTCGGACTTGGAATACTCGTTTTAATGACGTAATCAAATCGTTTGATTTCGTTAAGAATGAGGAGGAACCATGTGTTTATAAGAAAGTTAGTGGGAGTGCTATTACATTCCTCGTATTGTACGTGGACGACATTCTCCTAATTGGAAATGATATTCCACTGCTGACTTCGGTTAAGATATGGTTATCTAAGAAATTCTCTATGAAAGACCTAGGGGAAGCATCCTATATTTTGGGGATTAAAGTCTATAGAGATAGACCTAAGAGGATGCTAGGCCTCTCACAGAAAATGTACATAGAGGAGGTGGTGAAGAAGTTCAGCATGAAAAACTCTAAGAGGGGACTTCTACCCCTTAGGCATGGAATTTATCTCTCCAAGAAAATGTGCCCCAATACATCTGAAGAGATTCAACGAATGAGCCAGATCCCTCATGCTTCAGCTATAGGGAGCCTCATGTATGCCATGCTATGTACACGACCTGATATTGCACTTGCTGTGAGTGTCACAAGCAGATATCAGTCCAATCCAGGTGAGGAGCACTGGACTGCTGTGAAAAACATACTCAAATACTTAAGAAGGACTAAAGATATGTTTTTGGTCTTTGGAGGAGGAGAACTGAAAGTACAAGTATACACTGATTCAGACTTCATGTCTGATGTTGATGATAGAAAGTCTACGTCAGGATACGTGTTCTTGTGCAATGGTGGTTCGGTGTGTTGGAAGAGTTCCAAACAACCAATCATCGCTGACTCTACTATGGAAGCAGAGTATATCGCCGCATCTGAGGCTGCAAAGGAAGCCTTTTGGTTCAAGAAATTTGTTGCGGAACTAGATGTGATGCCATCAGATGCCATTCCACTTTACTGCGACAACAATGGCGCCATAGCCCTAGCTAAGGAGCCAAGGTCTCATCAAAGGTCCAAGCATATAGAGTGATGGTTTCATATTATACGCGAATATCTCGAGAAGAAATTTATCGAGGTGCAGAGAGTAGACTCCACGGATAACGTGGCAGACCCACTGACTAAGCAGCTGAGCCAGCAGAAGACTAAAGCCCACCATGAGAAGATGGGACTTAGGTATATGGCTAATTGGCTTTAGTGCAAGTGGGAGATTGTTAGATGTATGCCCTAGAAGCCAACTTGGCCGACACATATATTCTTTCTAGGATATAAATTTGTATTTGACATTTTACATTATGAATGTTATTGGGTTTTTATTTCCATTCGTGTTGTGTATGTGTCCATGAATTGTCCAAGGAATTAATAAGATGATGATACGTATTCTCAAGAGTTGAGAATTTGAGACATGTATCATTAGTGATTAATTCCTAAATGCTCCCGATCAATGGATCATCACGGGGACAGTGATTGATCCGGTGAGATTGGTGCACAGTCGCTTCCCTTTTAGGGTAGACGAGTCTCGAGTCAACAGTGTGGGGACACTGGAGCGAATGTGCATGTGGTTGTTGGAGAACAAGGGTACCGAGCGTGATCATCACGAGAAGTCACTTGGATGTCTACTCACTCGTCAGTGACTTACTCGATGTTGCAGTAGTGTGACTGGTCCTTTGACCTGCGGTGTCTCGGCTATTCACAATAGGGTTACTGCAGTTTGACTGTACATACACTTGGTCCCTAGCCATTTGGGTCCTTGCAGTGGGTGCATGTTGGCTACAGCAGGTTCGTTGTAGGAATAGGGTGTACACCTATATGGAATCTATCGCCCTTAGTAGAAAAGGGAGTTAGTCCTATGTGATTTATGAGACCGAGTTTAGAAGACCTTGGCCAAGGCGTAGTAAATAACGGAAAGGGTTTCCGATATTAGAAACTCCAGTCGAATAAATTTGACATATGACAGGCGGTAGGGTTTGACGAGCAATTCCATGACCTTCGTCTAGTTGGGACTCCGGATAGAAGGATTGTATCACACGTTAACTGCACCTAGAGGTTCAGTATTCCATTCTACTGGAATGCCACTACATGCTGCTAGGCGTCACTGGTGGATTGTGAGACTCACGAGAATTATCTGGATGATCGATAATTCTTATTGGGCTGAGTTTGAATAGTTCTAGCCCACTGAAAAGAGTTTCAGCGATATTGTTGATGGTGATCACAATATATCTCACTACCAGATAGAATAGAGCCTATGGGGTCACACACATAAGAGGTTATGACTGATCGGATAGTTGGATCGCGATTTTTGAATCGCCTGAGGACTTAATGTTAATATGTTGATAATTGGACTAATTTATAATTGTTACAAATTAAGGATATTAAAGTGCAAATGTTGCAAGAGAGGACTTACTAATAGTTAGTAAGTTGTGAGAGGACTTAAGTGCTAATGTTGCATTAATGATTTGATTTGATCAAATTAGGATTGAGTTCAAATCGGATTAAATTAGAATTTAATCGATTGAACCGATTAGGGATAAGATAAACTTAAATCTAATTTTAAGTTTATCTTAATGTTTATCTTAATAATTATAAAAAGGGATTATATCCCTCTTTATACGTATGAGTTTTCTTTAAGAAAAAGGAAAAAAGAAAAGAAAAACCCTAGCCGTCATCTTTCCTCGTCTTCCTCTTTTCTAAATATCCATATTAAAAGAAGACGTTCTCTGCAAGGGAGCTAGCACCCCGGTGAGAATTTCGATCAAGTCAACAACCTCGTATGGATACCCGTAGAGGCCGGACGCGTGTGCGGCTTCAAGAGAACCAAATTCCACGATCATCAAATTGCGGTGTAGATCTCCCCGCGCAGAGGTGAAGATTGGATCTTCCTCTTCCTTTTAATCTTAGATACATGAGGGATCCTGTTTTGCGTGGTTTTTGAGATCAGATCTCAAGTTTTTCATATTTGTCTATTTGATTTCTTTTTTCGCTGCATTTATTTTTGCGCAAAACCTAACACACACACGGCTAGACAATGTATAAGATACCACAATTTGCACAACCCAGAGTTACTAATTAAATAACTTAAACAATTTAATAATAATCCAACAGCATAACCAAACTACTATAACTGAAATCCAAATAAAACAGACTATCCAAACCACAACTAATCGAGATCAATAACTAGGACAGCTCTAACAATCGAATCAATCATCCTCACGACATCGTCCCCTATCCCACAACCTATGGTACCTGAAAAAGGGGTCAACAAAAGGAGTGAGACATAACTGAATGTATCCCAGTGGGTGCAACGAGCCGAAAATGAGCAAGTCATACCTACTGGTATACAATAAACAATATGGACTAGAATAATCAGCAGGTAAAACAGATATGATCAGTATAGTATGAACATGTAGGTAAATATGAAAATAATCAACCTATGAAATGATCAGCAAGTAACACATGGTAGTCATAATGTGAGGACCCGGATTTCCGCGATAGGATTACTGTTAGTTGGCAGCTTATGGAGGCCTAGGCAGTGTGTCGGAGGTGTTTGTGCGCATATCAGACCTCAGGATTGGACCCAGCGCAAAATTTGGATTAAGATTACTTAGCTGGGTGCCTTCAACAAATTTTAGAAGTGGAATTGGGCAAAACGGACATCGAATTTGGGATTCAGTGCACGAAAACGATGAAAATGGACTATTTACTTGTATTTTTCGGAGCCCGGATGCCAAAACACGGATTTCGAGGCATTTGTTACTGTTCCGGCAGGCTAGGGCAGCGCCGGCGGCGACGGGCAGCGGCGGAGCACGACGGCGGGAGCGTGGGCGGCCGGTCCACGGGTCTAGCGTGCACCGGGAACAGCGGGCGTTAGGCGGGACCGTGGAGCGCGTTGATTGGTTGGTCAACGCACGCGAGGCAGCTGTTAGTTGTATGCCCCAAAAGCCTATCAGGCTGACGCATTTTATTATATGGAACATATTTGTACTTGATCTTTATTATAATTTGGGCATTTTATGCCATTCATGTTTGATGTGTCCATGAATCGTCCTTTGATTTAATGAGATGATAATGTATATTCTTAAGAGTTAAGAATTTGAGATACATAGTATTAGTGATTAAGTCATGAATGCTCTCAATCGGAGGATCATCATGGGGACGATGATTGATCCGGCAAGATTGATGTATGTGTCGCTCTCTTTTAGGATGACGAGTCTCAAGTCATTAGTGTGGGGGACACTGGAGCGAACGTGCAGGTGGTTGTTATAGAACAAGGGCACTGAGCGTGACCAATTACGATTAGTTACTTGGATGTCTACTCTTTCGTCAGTAACTGATTCGATGTTTGCAGTGGTACAACTGATCCTTAGACCTGCGACACCACGGCCATTCAATATGAGGCTACTGTAGTTTGACTATGCAAACTCTGATCCTAGTCACGGGTCTTAGTAGTATATGTTGGCCGCAGTCGGTTCATATTAGGAATGGGTGTTTGTTTACAGGGGATCTATCGCTCTCGGTAGAGAGATAATTAGTCCTATGCTATTGGTAAGGCAAAGCTCAGAAATCCTCGGCCGGGGTAATATGGTTCATGGAAAGGTGTTCCAAGAGTAACCATATGAGCTTGTGTCCTATCAAATTTGTCATATAACGGGTGATGGGGTTGACGAGTATTCCATGACCTCCACTCAGTTGGGACTATGCGATAGAAGGATTGTATTGTACGGTAACTGCACCTTGAGGTTCAGTCCAATATTCACTTCTGACTGGATTGCCATCATATGCTGCTAGGCGTCACTGGTGGATTGTGGGAACCAATAAGAATAATTATAGGCGAATAATTATTATACGATGGAAGAATCAAAAGTGTTTGATCCATCAAAAGGAGTTTCGATGATGATGTCGATGGGGATCGCATCATATCTCACTACCAGACAGAATTGAACCTATTAGGTCACACACATAAGGAATCGCGCATGATCGATATCAAGGAGATGATAAAGAAGTTTATAGAATGGATTAATCACAATACTAAAGTTTACTAATTTATTAGTAAAAGGACTAATTTGCAATTATTGTAAATTAGAGGTATTTAAGTGCAAAAGTTGCATGGTGTATTTACTAATCGTTAGTAAATATTTGGAGGACTTATGTGTAAATGTTACACACGTAGGATAATGGATAATCCAATCGGATTAGGATTAGATCTAATTAGTTACTAGATTTTATCTTGAGATTTAATTTAAAAGAGTCTTTCTTTGTAACTAATTATAAGATTTAATTAGTTACTAGATTTTATCTTGAGATTTAATTTAAAAGATATTTCTTTGTAACTATTATAAGATTTATTAGTTACTATAGTTTAGGAGATATTTTCTTTGTAACTAATTATAAGATTAGTTACTAGATCTTTCTTTGTAACTAATTATAAGATTTAATTAGTTACTATTTTTAGGAGATCTTTTGTAACTAATTATAAGATTTAATTTTGTTATAGCCGGCCAACTTCCTATTATAAGAATAGGTAGTACGTATGTTATACGTAACAATTTTGGAGAAAGATAAAGTGGAAATTAATCAAGTCGCGGAACGCGAGAAAACCCTAGCCGCCTATCCTCTCCCTTTTCCTAAAGTCCTCCATAATTAATCGTTCTCGATCTTCGGAAGATTGCTAGCACAATTAGAAGATTGATTCATCCTCCTTACATCGACGCAAGAATTAATTCGCGATCGGATCGCGAATCAAGGAGATCGATTTTTCGATCAAGGGCGTAATTCCGTGTGGACACAAGTAGAGGCCGGGGTGCGTGCGCGGCTATCAAGGACGAACAATTTTACCAACGATCGTCGGCTTCGCGGTGATCTCGACCCGCGCAAGGTAAAAATTAAATCCTAATTGATGAAGATCAATTAGATTACCCTTTTATGATCTAAAAACAAAAACATGAGTGATCTTGGTTTAAGAAAAAATTTTAATTGCGTTTCTTTCTCCGCTGCGCTTATATCCGTATTTTTCTTACAGTGGTATCAGAGCCCCCTCATCGTTGTTTTAGATTCTAATCTCTTTTCGATGTTGATTGGGTTTTTCTGGAACGATCAAAATCAAAACAATGAAGATTGTTTTTGAGTATATTTTTGATTGTTTTGAAACCCATTAATTAGAAATCGAATTAGACAATTTTATTTTATATGCCTGTGATGTGTATGAGGTGATGATCATGGATAGCAACCTTGTGATGATGTGAATGGGTGTAATTTAATAAGGACCCAGTGTTAGATTCCTTTTGAGTGCCTGCGTGCACCAATTAAATTATGTAATTTGGAGACCTGCGCGTCTCATTATTATTATGGGTTGTATTGTAATTGTTGCAAAAATTAAACGGTAAAGGGGTAGTTCTAGGTTCCATGACGATTTGTTCCATTCAAGAGTTGATGCGGTGCAGATCAAGTTTGGACCAAATATTGATCGAGGGAGCCGACAAGAGTTGATCTACTCCATCTGATCAAGATGCAGAGCAAGTTTTTGTGTGTAATACCCTCTGACCCGATTCCGGCCTGGTGGCTCAGGCTCGAATCAAATTAAAATCCATGATCATCACCGGTAGTTATTTTTATATATATATATGCGATATATGTGCATATGATGCGATGGTTTGCATGAGATGTAAAATTTATAATAAATTAAAACTGATGAGATAACAAATCTCCCTAAATAAATATTAAGTTAATGGTGTTATGAACCCATTAGTGGCCTTCCATCGTTGTAGGGTGTGGGCGTCTCTTTAGTGTTGATTGATGCACCCGGACACGGGGGTCAGTTGCATTAGGGAGCCGCAACCATTCTATTGGCATGAGATGCTATGTGGTAAGAAAGGGGTTGAATCCAAGAATCTGTCAGGATGAGGATTCAATGACTTTTTTATTTGCATGATGAACGGTGGGTCTAATTTAACCAAAAGATAAGGCCAAGAATCTGTTAGGATGAGGCCTATATTTTTGGAGGCCAAAGATAAAATTGCGATTTGCTTGAGAAGCATTGAACAAGAGTTGTTCACTCATTTCTTTACTCATTGCCAAGAATCTGTCAGATGAGGTAGTGTGCAAATAGATGGGACCGCAATTCCCACTAGAAACTTTTAGTAAAGTTTTCGTTTTCTCCACTCGGGGAGTGTGGAGATTCGCTAAAATTAGTGGGAGGCACCATTTAGATTTAAAGCCCCTAATCAAAATGGATTATGATTAAGTACACAACTAATTAGAATCTTAACCATCTGCAGAAAATGTCCGCCTCTAACCCACTTGTCAGAATACTTGATACTAATCGCTTAACTGGACCGAATTTCACCGATTGGCTGAGGAATTTGAGAATTATTCTCAATTCTGAAAAATTAGCCTACGTGTTGGACACGGAGGCTCCAGCAGTGCCCGCGAATCCAACAGCTCAACAGAAAGATGCTAGAAATAAATGGACTGATGATGATATGAAGGTAAAATGCTACATGCTTGCGTCTATGAGTAATGAGTTGCAACGCCAGCATGAGCACATGGAGAGTTCTGCTGACATCTTGCTTCATCTTAAAGAGTTGTATGATGAGCAAAGTCGAACAGCTCGTTACGAAGTGTCAAGGCGACTGTTCAGGACTAAGATGTCTGATGGTCACTCAGTCAATAATCATTGCTTGGCGATGATTAAGGACATTGAGGAGCTTGAGAAGCTCGGAATGACTATGGACGCAGAACTTCAAATTGATTTGATCTTACAATCATTACCTGATTCATTTTCTCAGTTTATTTTAAATTTTCAAATGAATAAAATTACTTGCACTCTCGCCGAGCTGTTGATATGTTGGTCACGGCTGAAGGAATGCTAAAAGTCAATAAGGGCTCAGTTTTGGCTGTTGAACGGGCTTCCTCCAAAAGAAAGTCTAAATGGAAAAAGAAGAAGCCTGCAAAGAAGCCAAAAACTGACACTGTCAAGGTAAATCCCAAAAAGAAGGCCGCCAAAGGAACTTGCTTCCACTGTCAAAAGGATGGCCACTGGAAGAGGAATTGCCCGGACTATTTGGCTAGCCTGAAGGACAAGGTGAAGAATAAAACTTTGGAAGGTATGTCCGAGATTCATATCATTGAAACTACTTGCTTATCGGTTTGTTCTACTTTTACATGGGTCATTGACTCGGGATGCACCTCGCATTTGTGTATTTCAATGCAGGCGCTAAAGAAAAGTAGACGACTTAGGGATGGAGAGATTACCCTACGCGTTGGAAACGGAGCAAGAGTTGCTGCTGTTGCTGTAGGGACTTATCCTTTATGTCTACCGACAGGAGTAGTTTTAGAACTTAGAGATTGTCTTTATGTTCCTAGTGCGACTAGAAACCTTATTTCTGTTTCACGTTTGGTATTGGACGGTTATAAGTTTATTTTTGAATCAAACATTTGTTCAATTTATTTAAGAAATAATTTGATAGGTTGTGGTTCTTTAATAGACAATCTCTATTACTTACATATGGATGTTAGTATGAATACAGTTCACAATGACATGAATGAGAATACTATTGGTTTTAAAGACCTAGAGAGGAGGTAAACAAAACATACTTGTGGCATCTGAGGCTTGGTCACATTGGAGAAGATAGGGTTAACAGCTGGCTAAGGAGGGTATCTTAGGATCCTTACTCCCTGAACCATACCCAGCTTGTGAATCTGTCTTCAAGGAAAAAATGACTAAGTCTCCCTTTGTTGGACAAGGACAGAGAGCTACCGAAGTACTCGCCCTGATACATACTGATGTATGTGGCCCATTCGATCGTGTGTCTGCTTGGGGCGGCTATCTCTACTTTATACCTTTACTGATGATTATTCACGGTATGGGTACGTGTATTTAATTAACACCAAGTCTGGTCTTTGAAAAGTTTAAAGAGTTTAGACAGAAGTAGAAAAGCAAATGGAAAAACCGATTAAGGCTCTTCGATCCGATCGAGGAGGGGAATACCTTAGCACGGATTTCTTAACCTACCTCAAGAATACTGGTATTGTCTCTCAATGGACTCCTCCTGAACACCAGAACTGAATGGGGTGTCTGAACGAGGAATCGAACTTTATTAGATATGGTTCGATCTATGATGAGTTTTACAATTTACCTACGTCACTTTGGGGTTATGCACTTCTTACGGCTATTTATATCTTAAACAGAGTACCTTCCAAATCTGTTCCCACCACACCATATGAGATGGGCACGGTAGGAAGCCAAGTTTTCTCACATTAAGATTTGGGGTGTCCGGCTTATATTAAGAAATTAAAGACGGACAAATTGGAAAGCAGATCAGTCAAGGGAAGATTCATTGGTATCCAAGGAATCACTTGGATACAATTTTTATCTCCCAGAAAGTCACAATGTGATTGTGAGCCGACATGCCTTCTTCTTGAAATGATTTATTTTAGCAGGAGGCAGTGGAGAGAAAAAATAGAACTAGAGGGAGAAAGTCTCTTTAGAATCGAGCATCCAAGAGCCCTTCCTGATAACTCTGAGATACCAGAGATTACATTGCCACCTCGCAGTCTAGTAGAATCTTCCTCCTGCTAAAATACATGGGAGTATTTCTAGAGGACATGGCGGAAATTGTTCCTCGTGGGAGACAAGGCTAGAGATGATCCTAAGACCTTATCGCGAGGCGATGTAGACATCGACTCGAAAATGGTTGGAAGCATGAAGTCTGAAATAGACTCAATGTCTCTCAATCAAGTTTGGACTTTTGGTTGATCCACGGAGGGTATGTACCGTGGATGCAAATGGATCTTCAAGAGAAGATTGGTTCTGATGGCAAGGTAGAGACCCTAAAGCTAGGCTGGTAGCAAAAGGTTATAGTCAACGCGAAGGCATTGACTATCAGGATACCTTTTCACCTGTAGCCCTTGCTTAAATCCATCAGAACTTGCTTGCTATTGCTGCCCATTATGACTACGAGATCTGGCAAATGGATGTAAAAACCTGCTTTCTGAATGGATATCTTGAAGAAGCCTATATGGAGCAGCTTTGGGTTCACTACCAAAGATAGAAGTCATACAGTGTGCAAGCTTCAACGATCCATTAGGGGTTGAAGCAAGCTTCTCCGGAGTTGGACCCCTCGTTTCAATGATGCAGTCGAATCGGTCGCTTGTCATCAGCACGAAACGAAGAGGGTGTGTGTATAAAAAGGGTAGTGGGAGTGCTGTTACTTTCCTCGTATTGTACGTGGCTGGACATACCTCCTATTGGGAAGACATTCTAGTTAACACGGTGAAGTTATGGTTATCCCAAGAGTTTCTCGTGAAAGACCTGGAGAAGCATTCTATTCCTAGGATAAAGGTTAATAGGGATAGACCTAAGAAGTGCTTGGTTTATCGCAAGCATGTACATCGATGAAGTGTTGAAAAGGGTTCAGCATGGAGAATTCCAAAAGGGGTTATGGTACCTCTAAGACATGGATTCACCTCTCTAAGGACTATGTCTCCTAAGACACCTGAAGAGAGAAGTCGCATGAGCAGGATCCCTATGCTTCCGCAATAGGGAGTGTAATGTATGCGATGCTATGTATCGACCTGATATAGCACAGGCTGTGAGCGTCACTAGTCGATATCAGTCGAACCCAGGCGAAGAGCATGGGTAGCGGTAAAGAATATCCTTAAGTACTTGAGAAGAACACAGGGATATGTTCTTGGTTCTTGGAGGTGGCGAACTCAAAGTTGATGGCTATACGATTCAGACTATGTCTGATATAGACGATAGAAAGTCTACGTCTGGGGATCTATTATTGCAATGGTGGGTCAATAGTTTGGACGAGTTTATACTCAAGAGACGATTGCTGATTCTGCTATGGGGCAGAGTACATCGCTGATCTGAAGCTGCCAAGGACGTGTTGGATCAGAATTATCATGCGCTGAGCTTGGGGGGGTTCCCTCTAGTAGGGATCCCCTGCCACTATATTGTGATAATAATGGCGCGTAGCATAGCTAAGAGCCGAGATCTCATCAAAATCCAAACACATCGAGCGGCGGTATCACAAGATCAGAGAGTACATCAAAGAAACATATTGAAGTGCAGAAGGTTGCCTCCGTCGATAACGTGCGGACCGCTAACTAAGGCTTTGACTCAGCAAAAATAGAGACTCATCTTGAGAAGATGGGCATTAGATTAGGACTGATTGGCTTCGTGCAAGTGAAGATGTTGTTGTATGCCCAAAAGCCTATCAGGCTGACGCATTTTATTATATGGACATATTGTACTTGATCTTTATTATAATTTGGGCTTTTATGCCATTCATGTTGATGTGTCCATGAATCGTCCTCTTGATTTAATGAGATGATACTGTATATTCTTAAGAGTTAAGAATTTGAGATACATATATTAGTGATTAAGTCATGATGCTCTCAATCGGAGGATCATCATGGGACGATGATTGATCCGGCAAGATTGATGTTGTGTCGCTCTCTTTTAGGAGACGATTCAAGTCATTAGTGTGGGGACACTGGAGCGAACGTGCAGGTGGTGTATAGACCAAGGGCACTGAGCGTGCCCCATTACGATTAGTACTTGGATGTCTACTCTTTCGTCCGTAACTGATTCGATGTTCAGTGGTACAACTGATCCTAGACCTGCGACACCACGGCCATTCAATATGAGGCTACTGTAGTTTGACTATGCAAACTCTGATCCTAGTCACGGGTCTTAGTAGTATATGTTGGCCGCAGTCGGTTCATATTAGGAATGGGTGTTTGTTTAGGGATCTATCGCTCTCGGTAGAGAGATATTAGTCCTATGCTATTTGTAAGGCAAAGCTCAGAATCCTCGGCCGGGGTAATATGTTCATGGAAAGGTGTTTCCAAGAGTAACCTATGCTTGTGTCCTATCAAATTGTCATATAACGGGTGATGGGTTTGACGAGTATTCCATGACCTCCACTCAGTTGGGACTATGCGATAGAAGGATTGTAGTGTACGGTAACTGCACCTTGAGGTTCAGTCCAATATTCACTTGACTGGATTGCCATCATATGCTGCCGGCGTCACTGGTGGATTGTGGGGCCCAATAAGATAATTATAGGCGCCTAATGCTTATACGATGGAAGAAATCAAAAGTGTTTGATCCATCAAAAGGAGTTTCGATGATGGATGTCGATGGGGAGCGCATCTCATCTCCTACCAGACAGAATTGAACCTATTAGGTCACACACATAAGGATCGCGCATGATCGATATCAGGAGATGATAAAGAAGTTATAGAATGGATTAATCACAATACTAAAGTTTCTATTTATTAGTAACCGGGTTTTTGCAATTATTGTAAATTAGAGGTATTTAAGTGCAAAAGTTGCATGGTGTATTACTAATCGTTGTAAATATTTGGAGGACTTTGTGTAAGTTACACACGTAGGAGAATGGATAATCCCATCGGATTAGGATTAGATTAATTAGTTACTAGATTTATCTTGAGATTTATTTAAAAGATCTTTCTTTGTAACTAATTATAAGATTTAATTAGTTACTAGATTTTATCTTGAGATTTAATTTAAAAGATATTCTTTGTAACTAAAGATTTAATTTTACTATATTTTAGGAGATATTTTCTTTGTAACTAATTATAAGATTAGTTACTAGATCTTTCTTTGTAACTAATTATAAGATTTAATTAGTACTATTTTTAGGAGATTTTTTGTAACTAATTATAAGATTTAATTGTTAAGCCGGCCAACTTCCTATATAAGAATAGGTAGTACGTATGTGATACGTAACAATTTGGCGAAAGATAAAGGGAATTAATCAAGTCGCGGAACGCGAGAAAACCTAGCCGCTATCCTCTCCCTTTCCTAAAGTCCTCCATAATTAATCGTTCTCGATCTTCGGAAGTTGCTAGCACAATTAGAAGATGATCATCCTCCTTACATCGACGCAAGAATAATTCGCGATCGGATCGCGAATCAAGGAGATCGATTTTTCGATCAAGGGGTAATTCGTGTGGACACAAGTAGAGGCGGGTGCGTGCGCGGTATCAAGGACGAAAACATTTTTACCAACGATCGTCGGCTTCGCCGTGTGATCTCGACCCGCGCAAGGTAAAAATTAAATCCTAATTGATGAGATCAAATAGATTTACCCTTTATGATCTCTAAAACAAACATGAGGTGATCTGGTTTAAGAAAAAATTTTAATGCGTTTTCTTTCTTCCGCTGCGCTTATATCCGTATTTTCTTACAGCAGCACGTCGGCGCGCGGCGCAACGGTGGACTCGCCAGGCCATGTGCCGCTCGCCCATTGGCGGGCGCAGCGAAAGGGTACCCGGCGCGGACGCGGCGCTGTGCATGCCGCCGGGACCGCGTTGCCACGCGGAACGGCGATTGGCGGGCGCTTGTGCACCGGGCGTGAAGCAGGTGACGTGGCGCGCTGAGGGTAATTCGGCGCGCCCAGTAACGGCCCGGGCCGGATTTCGGGCGCCCGAATCGGATTCTCTTGTTTGTGGACTTTTGGCTATAAATAGCCCCTTTGGGCTTCTTTTTGAGGGGCTTTCCCGAGTCATCTAGGGTTGAGTCCTTAAGGAAGGTTGTGTCCTCACCTTGTCCTCTACTTCTTGATGGATTCCAGAATTTTGGGAGGCCGCGGCATCGGTGTTTCTGCGACGCAGCGCACTTTGACGCTCCTTCGTTTGTGGCTTCTACCATCGCTTTTCAGTGCGCGAGACCCCTGAGCTACCTCGATAGACTTTTGAGCTGATTTTCATGGCAGAGCATTCACGAGAGGCACGCCTTCGATTTTCGTGTTGATCACTTCGCCTCATTTGGGGTTTTTGGCATGGTTCCCGAGGTATCTTTGACCTCTTGTACCGCTGTGAGGTATGGACAGCGGTGGAGTATTGTGGGATTTCTCGGCTATGGGCTCGGAACGAGACGTATGAGGACTCGATCAACATCTATGCTCGAGAGGAACCACCCGTTTTGTATCGGAATTTTTGGAGGTCTTTTCAAGGTGATGTTTAAGCTTCTTGGGACGGATTTCTGTAGAAATGTGGTTTGTGAATTGATTAGCGTACCGCGATGTTCTATTTGTATCTTGGCCTACAGGTGTCGGAACGAGTCGTATAAATACTCAATTTGGATCTACTCGTCGCGAGGATCGCAACCGTGATTTTTCTGGATTTTTCGGAGGACTGCACGTAAGTGAAAAAGCCCTTTCTCTGTGCTGCTTTGGCAAATAGCAAGTGCTATTGTGGGGTGTTAGCGGTGTTGATTTATTGTGGTTGTGATGTTAGTGGAGCAGAGGCTTGCGCGAGGAGTACCGAGGAGGAGCAGTTTTGGTGGATTTTTTATAGTTAGTGACTGCACACTTCACTAACTTCAGCTATGCCTGCAGAAAGCGTT
>CM055062.1:9059027-9114806 GCA_029204045.2 Tillandsia leiboldiana
TTTGACGAAACATTCGCCCCTGTAGCTAGACTCGAGTCCATTCGTATACGTTTGCTATTGCTTGTCATTTTAAAATCAAATTATTTCAAATGGACGTTAAGAGCGCATTTCTAAATGGGTTTTTAAATGAGGAAGTTTATGTGGCTCAACCGAAAGGTTTTGTAGATCATAAACAACCTAACCATGTTTTTCGTTTGAAAAAGGCTCTTTACGGTCTGAAACAAGCACCGCGAGCATGGTACGAAAGGTTAACAAAGCACCTTTTGGAGAAGGGCTATACTCGAGGGGGAGCTGATAGGACTCTCTTTGTGAAGCATTATCAAAGCAATTTCATTGTAGCACAAATCTATGTCGATGACATTGTATTTGGCGCAACAAGAGATAATGATGCTTCTAAATTCGCGGAGACCATGGAAAGCGAATTTGAGATGTCCATGATGGGCGAATTGACTTATTTTCTTGGATTGCAAATTAAACAAAATGATGAAGGTATTCACTTGAGTCAATCCAAGTATGCAATGGAGTTGGTCAAAAAGTTGATCTAGAAAATTGTAAAGATTTTCCGACTCCAATGGGAACTAGCCACAAGGGACTTGGAAGTGAATCACATAGTGAGAATGTAGACGAGAAACTGTATCGAAGTATGATTGGAAGTCTACTTTACCTCACGGCTAGTCGCCCGGAATATATCTTTAGTGTTGGGATTTGCGCGAGATATCAATCAGCACCAAAGGAGGTTCACCTGAAAGCGGTGAAAAGGATCATCCGGTATATCAAAGGATCAATTAATTTCGGAATTTGGTATCCTATGGGAACAAGTTTGGATATTGTTGGATACTCAGATGCCGATTGGGCAGGATCAGTGGATGATCGGAAAAGCACGAGTGGTGCATGCTTCTATCTTGGCCATTGCCTTGTTGCATGGCACAGTAAAAAGCAGAATTGCATAGCACTCTCGACTGCCGAAGCGGAATACATTTCAGCTGGAAGTTGCTCAACTCAACTCATTTGGATGAAAAGCGTATTGAGCGACTTCCGCATTTCAGCATCTTCGGTAACAATTCTTTGTGACAACACAAGTGCTATAACATTTCTAAAAACTGTGTTGCACTCTAGAACAAAACATATTGAACTTAGATATCATTTTCTTAGAGAGCTAGTTGAATCAAATACTCTTCAACTTTCATATATTTCAACTGAGGATCAATTAGCTGACATTCTAACAAAACCTTTGGATCAAAAACGTTTTATTCATTTACGAAAAGCAATTGGGATGCTTTCCTTGAAGTAATCTTCTTTTTGGAAATCTTTGCTTAGGATAGGTTTTGTATTTGTTTTTTGTTGTGTTCATTATCTATGTTTGTACATAGGACATAATTGAGCATAGATCATATTGACTTTAATTGCATCTTTTCGCACATTTAGAAATTTATTATGCTTTTGCCATCATAATATTTCAACGTGTGCATGATCATTATGTTAATTAAATCATCTTCTAAAGTGATCCACAGTCAATTTCACTCGCTCTATGATCTCTTGGATCGTCATTATCTTATTTGACTGCTTAGTCGAGTATGAATCGAGATCAATTAGTTGGTTGAATACTTTATATCTAATAATTGATAGCCAATTGAGGGGGAGTCTTAGAAAAGGTAAATGCTCAAAGATGTGGAAAGAGTTACATCCCAATGAGGAGTGTGAAAACTACCACCACATGGAGGAAAGAGCTACCACCTCGGTCGTCGAGTATGTGTGCAGTACCACATGTATACCACGCATGGTTGTTCACAATTTTTGATTAAGTAAAATGCATGTTGAAATACTTGACTCTGTCAAAATTTCAAGTTGGTATAAGGTGGGTTTTTAATGAAAGAGCTCAAAGAGCCACTCTCTTCACAGATTGTCTAAGATACATTATCTACTATATTTGGGATTTCAACAATCTATTGATCTTTGTCTTTCATTTCTTTACTGAATTGATGATTTTGATAAAGGCATTACTCATAAGATCAAGTTAGATGTGATTGAAGGTGTTCAACTTTAGGGATTTAATTCTTGTAAATCCTCGTTTCATTTTGGGATATTATTGATAGATTTGGCATAATCTAATTCTTGTTGTATGAAACGATTGATTGTTGTTTAAAGTTGATACACATTTGTGCTTACAATCATTTTTCTGGTTTTTCTTGAATTTCTCTGAAATTTCTAAAGAAAAAGTTGGGGCCGATTCCGGATCGGGCTAGATGATCCGGATCCCGAACGCAGGAATTCTTCTGCGGGCTGACGATCCGGATTGTACATGCCGATCGGATCCCGAACGCAGTCTCTCACTGCGGGTAGCCGATCCGGATCGCAGTTCTGAACTGATCACGGATCTCGGCTAGGTTTTATAAGTGACGAAGGGGTTTTTGATTTCTTACTCCAATCTTTGTTTCCAAAGTTTCCAGAGCCTCTCTCTCTAGATGTCATCCTTCTGGAAGCTTTCAAACTCAAGTTCTTCAGTTCCAAGTAAGTTTTATTGATCAAAATCTCGGTTTTTCACCGTTTTCTTCTTTCCTCCTCAAACGTGATGAATTTCTTGGAACAACTTTGTTGTGGATGGTTTTTGATCAAATTTCTTTTGAAATAAGAACTCTGGGTAGATTAGTTTTGATTATATGCTAGGTATTCTCCTGATTAACGGATTTTTAGGCTTCGATTTCTAAAATTTCGGTTTTAGGGCATATAATAAGGATTTTCGAAAAATCATGCAATTGATCTATTTTAAAAGTCCTTTTGCCAAAACTAATTTGATTCTTAGTCTCTCTACATGATTATGATTGTTTGGGTAACAATTTTTTCAATTTTGAAAACTAAGAATTTTTGTGTTCTTGAGTGGTTTTCACAGGAACCTTCTTAACTCAAGCACTTGAATCAATGGCACTCTCTTGGTTAATCCTGTTTACTGGTCACAATGGTGCACAAGAGTACATCCTGTAAAAGAGGAACCGGATGTTTCAACAGGAGATAAGACAACCGAAGGCAGGGAGGACAGCTCAGAGTATGATTACCGGAGAGAATGGGATGAATTCTTCAAAGATGTTCAACAGAAGATTGATGAGGAAAACAGGAAATCTGTCAAAGGCAAAAGGCTTATGAAATCTGCATCAACAACTAAGCAATATACAAGACGAAGAATGTCCTAAGAAGTGAAAGTTTTCATAGTAGGCCTCTTACTAGAGCTCGCTCACTTCTCTGGGGTTCTACAAACTGAATCTCCATGGGTTACGGATTGGATGCACATCTGCTTCTAGACAGCATCCCTCACACTCGAAAGACAGGATACAGACGCTGCTGTATTGGAATCGCTTCGCCAGGAACAACAAAGACTCTCTGCTGCCAAGAGAGGATATCGAAAGAACTTCAGCAAATTTCCTCTGACCACACAGAAGATCAAGAAGAAGTGTTCAACTATCTCGACAATGCTTAAAGGGATTTTGAGCAAGCTGAGTTGTACCAGCTCTGACTCCTCCGACTGAACTGCACCTTCCTTTTCGTTTTGTGCAGGATTTTGATTTTAGGATTTAGTTTTATACTCATTTTAGCTTAGTTCTCAGGTTTTACTTTTATTGGAACTTTTCACTCTCCTAACATTTCGTAGTCTTAACTACATTTTGGCTTTGTTTTGTGACAAAAAGGGGAGAGAGTTAGAGAGAACTTTGAACAATGAATGATGGTAGTATGAATGATGAAATATCAAGGTAAGTATGATCTCAACTTCAACTTTTGGTTTTTATCTTGTGATTGTTTGCATGTCTCGACTAACTATTCGACTAACTATTTGGGCATGTAATATAACTAACAAGTTGATGTTGGACTAACATTTTGACATTTGGTTTTTAGTTGCATAGAAGATATGTTGGTTTTTGACTATGATTCTCTTACATATCTGAATTCTCAAATGTCATGGTGATTAGATAAACTCTATCTCTGTACTAGGTTTTGTATGCTAAATATTCTTGAGGTATCTAACGATCTCTTTTTGTCAAGAATGATTTCTTTGTGCAGAGAGTACAGATGTCTAAGTCTAGAGTCTGTTTTAGGAGTTTATCTCATGTGTTTAAATTTTGGATCTCCATTGTAAATTTTGTTGTATGGTGATAGCAACAAAAATATCTTTTTGAATTTCTTTAGTGGATCTATGTTTTGTCACGAAACCGCCAAAGGGGGAGATTGTTACGGAATTTGAGTTGGCGTAGTTTCGTGAAAGTCTCAAGTCTTGAAGATTGAAGGTGAAGAAAGTTGGATCATTTAACTCAATCTCAAGAAAGAAGAATTCAAAAGGATCAGGTATGTTTAACTAAAGATTTTGTGTGATCCGAATACTTCTTGTAGTGTAGAAACACTTGGAAGAATCTTTCATTGCATAAAAATCAAAAACTGGACTTGGGACATGTTCAGGATCCGGATCAGGTTGTTCGATCCGGATCCCGAAGGTGGTTCGTTCATACACCAGTTCAATCCGGATCGTAGTCTCTTGATCCGGATCCCGAACAGTGAGTTTACCATTTTCCTTGAACGATCCGGATCATGCTTCGCAATCCGGATCCCGAACGTTGATGTTTGGTAAACTGTATGAACGATCCGGATCATGCACTTCGATCCGGATCCCGAACCTTTGTTTTTCTGGAACTGGCTGACTCGTTACGACGATCCGGATCACAGCTAGTCCGATCCGGATCGCCGTCCGTAAAATTTCCAGAAATGTTAGGTTTTTGATTCTTATCTCCTTCCTAGGGTTTCTAACCTATAAATAGACCCTATGACCTTTTTCTAGGGTTAATCCACATAGAGCCGTCATATTCATATATCATTTTATACGGCCCTAGATCCACATATAGAGAAGAAAGAAAATCATTAGAGAATACTCTATGTTTCTTCATCTATATTGATTAGTTTGATTCTAGGTTTTTCATACTCACATCTCGAGTTGAATCAAAACTAATGAATACTTAGATGGTATTTCCGATCTATCTTTGATCTAAGTATTAGGCGGATCATCACCACCCAAAACAACGATTTACCCCAAAAATCGGCGCGTGGATTCGCGTGTCCCTTGTGGATTCAAGGTTCAACCGCTTTCGTGGATTCGGAGCGAGGCACGTTCGTGGATTCGAAGGGTGCTATTGGGTGAAGACCGTGGATTCGGTCGGACGTCGTGGATTCGACGTGGACGCCGTGGATTCGGCGTTGGGCGCAGATCGTGGATTCGAGAAGCGTCGCGGAGCGAGCGGAGAAGATCCTCTAGGAGCGTAAGGAAAAGGTTGAGGTCGTAAGTGTGTACGGTAAATCACCTTGTACGTGTTTTAATTCTAGGTGGATTTCTGCCGTGTTATCGGTCCCGTGGTTTTTTACTCCGGTGATGGAGTTTTCCACGTAAAAATCTTGCGTATTATTTTATTTTCGCATTGGGTTTATCGCAACGATTTTTGAGTGTTTATACGTTTACACCTATTCACCCCCCTCTAGGTGTTTTTTCCCCTATTTAGATCCGTATTACATATAACCCAACAGGGATGAGGTTTAAATTACCTTGTTAAGAAGGAAAAAAAAAAAAAGATACACACGATTTTCCGCTTTGATAGACTCAAAAACCCCCGGGGGCGTGACAGTTCATTTTCATCGTTTTCCGCGCGCTGAATCCAAATCCGATATCCATTTTGCCCAATTCCACTTCTAAAATTTTCCAAAGGCCTCCGGTTATGCAAACTTACTCCCAATTTACACCCTGAATCCATTTCTTGGGCCCGGCGCGCGCACAAACACTCCCAAAAGCCACTAACCCATCAGTAAACTCTTAAGCGGGGTTTCGGGTCCTCACATTATGTGCTAGTGTAGTCGGGTTGATTTGGAGGTTGGGGTCGAGGCCGGCTGCCACCGGGTTCGTGGAGGTTGCTGGGGATCAATGGATTAAGCAACCGGCACAGGACACGGTGGGACTGCTGACGGTGCTCATGCCCCCCGTGCGGCTGTTAACACAGCAGATCGTCATGTCGGCTTTTGTTTTTCGAACCCTTTTCCTCTGCCGATGTCCTGGTCGTCGGTAGCAACGGTGACTGGTGGCAGTGTAATCCGCTGGTGGCTGTTGGGGGTCTGCTGGGTTGTCAGTCGTGGGCAACCGGGTGGCCTCTTGTCTTAATTGGTACCTTTTAGGTCCTCTGGTGTTAGGTTACAGCAGATTACCGCAGTTAGTCGGCCGATTCTTTTTGCATCATGGGCAAGGTATGGGTGGGAATGAGGATTCTTCCCCTACGGTTGTTACCCATAGTTCGGCTTTTTACTGTAGACATTGCGATGGTTGTAGGAATCGTCGTGATGGGGTCTTGGGGTGCTACTTTGGGTTGAAAGGGGAGATCACCGGGGCTAGCTTTTTTAAGGGGGTTGTGGTGATGTAGCTCTGGGTTGGGGTCCCTGTGTTCTGCACAAGAGGGTCGGTTAGGTTGCCTTACTAGTGGGTTGGCGCGTGATCCCTTGAGTGCGTTTGGTAAACCTAGGCAACTTTATGACAAGGTTTTTCTCGCTGAATTCGTCGCATGTCCTTTTTCCGACCCGATAGGTTTCGGATGGGTAGTTCATTATACCTGGAGGCCTTTGTTTAGTGGACTTTGAGCTTAGAAGTTTCCTAGTGGGAGTGTCACTGTTTGGTCTGGAGGTTTACCGCTCGATTCGATGCCGGTGCTCGGAGGGGCAACGGATTGGGACCGGGCGTTAGTGGTTAATCAGAGTGTCGCACCCCGTCGGTGCCAGGACGAAGGTAGGACCTTATCTTGTGGGTTTTGTCGCCAGCTTCCCATGACCAAGGCATAGTCTTGAGGCTTAGTTTGGGAGCGTTTTGGGTCGTTGATCAATTGGGGCAGGTGTGGGCCAAGGGGATCTGTCGACTACTTGGAGCTTTGGCAGTGGTCACTTTCGGCTAGGATGCCCTGTACGCAGCTCTTTCTGTGGGGTAGACCTTGTGGTAGGTCTTAGAGCTGAAACCTAACTTTAGTTTTGACCGTCACCCTCGGTAGAACGGACAGTCGGAGCGGGTAGTCCGGGATGGTGGTTATGCTCCGAGCTTGTAGCCCGTGTTGGTGACGGGTCGGAGCGGTCCGTGTTGGTGACAGGTGAGTTCGTTGTTTTCAGGGGAGAATTTCTGGTAGTAAGTAATCCAGCATGTTTTGTTGGCACCCCTTAGAGCCTTGAGAGGGCGTTAGTGGGCTTTTCGTTTGTCGTTGGGTTAGTTGTTTTGGACATTTAAGGGCTCATCGGTACGGGTTTGGCGGTATGACTGGGGTACCTCGACGCATCGCGAGACTTTTGTTGCTGACTGCTCAGTGCCGTCAGAGGTGGTCCGCGGACCGGTGGCGTAGTGACGAGGAACTTAAAGATAGGCTAACACGGGCACCTGCGCTTGCACGACCGACACCCGGAGAGGATTATGAGGCTTACTGTGATGCCTCATGGATCAGTCTTGGAGGCGTACTGATGCAACAGGGAAGAGTCATAGTCTACGCTTCAAGGCAACTCAAAGAATATGAGCGAAACCACCCAACACACGATTAGGAACTGGCAGCAGTCATCTTCCTTTTAAAGCTGTGGAGGCATTACCTTTTTGGAGTTCATTGTAATGTGCTTTCGGATCGCCAAAGCCTTAAGTTTTTGCTCACATAGAAGGAATTGATTTTGCGGCAGAGGCGTTGGTTAGAGTTGAAGGACTACGACTTGACCAGTCAGTATCACCCCGGAAAAGCAAATGTGGTAGCTGATGCTTTGAGCAGGAAGGGTCAAATCGAGGAGGAACCGATGAGCACGAGCACTCAGCAGGACAGGTACGGTCGCGCGACTTTTGTCCTTGATGGTCAAGCCTACCCTATTAGAGAAAATCCTAGAAGGTCAGAAGACAGGCGCACAGTTACAGCTTGTTCGAGACAAAATCTCCCCGGACCACGCGAGCGACTTTTCGGCGAGTGCGGACGGCGCAATACGTTTTCGAGGGCGGATTTGCGTGCCCGAGCTGCCAGAGTTGAAGGAAGAGATACTGTCAGAGGCGCACTGCGCTCCTTATGTGGCGCATCCGGGTGACACGAAGATGTACAAGGACCTCAAGCAAAATTTTTTTTGGTGGACTAAACTGAAAGGGGATGTAACACAGTTCGCTGCTCGCTGTTTGGATGGTTAGCAAGTAAAGGCCGAACATCAGCGCCCGGCGGGGAAACTACAATCTCTACCTGTACCAGAGTGGAAATGGGAGCGAACCACCATGGAATTCGTCACGGGTTTTCCGCATCGCATCAAGGACACGATGCTGTTTGAGTCACAGTGGATCGATTGACGAAGTCGGCTATTTTCCTACCCATCCATACGACGTGGACTAGAGACCGTTTGGCGCAGGCCTGCATCAACGAGGTCGTGAGATTGTATGGGGTGCCGACATCTATTACTTCTGGTAGAGACACTCGGTTTGTGTCGAACTCTTGGCAGAGTCTACAGCGGGCTCTAGGGACTAAACTACACTTCAGCACGGCGTCTCACCCCCAGACCGACGGACAATCCGAGCGAGATCCAGATTCTCGAAGATATACTCCGAGCCTGCGTACTTGATTTGGCTGATGGATGGTCACGTTATCTATTTCTCGTGGATTTTGCCTACAACATCAGTCACCAAGCTGGCGTCCAAATGGCGTCGTATGAAGCCCTGTACGGGCGTCGTTGACGGTCTCCTATCTGTTGGGATGACTTGGGAGAGCGAAAGTTCTTGGGTCCTGACTTAGTGGAGGAGACCGAGGAAAAGGTGCGCCTTATCAAGAAGCGGTTGTTAACCGCCCAGGGTCGGCAGAAGAGCTATGCCGACCGGAGACGACGTGACTTGGTGTTTCAGGCGGGGGAGCACGTATTGCTCTGGATTTTGCCATCCAAGGGGATTAAACGGTTCGGGTTGAGAGGCAAGTTGAACCCGCGATACGCGGAACCTTATGAAACCTTGGAGCAACCTTGAGGAACGCGAAGCGACGTGGGAATTAGAGTTGAAACGAGAAGGAGCGCCCCAACTTGTTTAGCGAGGGGCGATTTTAAGTTTCGAGGACGAAACTTCTTTTAAGTGGTGAGTGATGTAGTGTCCTGGCGTTCCAATGCCTTTGAATACCTTCTTTTTATGACGGGATTGTTAGGAAAACTTTTCACTGTGTTTTCTACAATGGACCGGCCTGGCCCGCGAGTATTTTTCTGCGTTTGAGCTCAGAAAACGGAGAACGGCAAAGCGATCGGATTCGGATTCCGATTTACGAATCTCCCGGAATGGGGGTCAAAGCGTTTGCCTTTGAGTGGTGCATCGGAATCCGTGCTAAGTGGTCGGCACGCTTTTCGAGGCGATCGGACGGGATCTTTCTACGATCAGATTTTTTCATCTTATTTATGTTATTGGTTTATTTTATTTATATTGTAATACCTCGACCTTCCCGTTTTCCGTTTTGGTCCTAATTGAATCTTTTCAGTTGTCAGGGGGGGTTGAAAGTTTGAGAATTTCTGGGCTGACCGTCGGAGTTTGCGAGTATTTTTAGGCTGTAGAGCTCGGAAAACGGTGAACGGTGGCGTGATCGGATTCGAATTCCGACCCCGGGATCTCCCAGAAATGATTTTTGAAGTTTACTATCAGCTTAGGCGCATCGGAATGCGTGCCGGCGATCGGCACGTTTTCCGAGGTGATCGGGACCCCTCGTTCAAATTTCGAATGGCTATGATTGTTAACTGGGGTTAAATTTTAATTTCTCTTCGTAACGTTTACGTCCGACCGGGGGTGCGGGAAAAACCCCAAAACCCTTTTTCCCGCTTTTCAAGAAACGGTGTAGGGACCGAGGCGGAGAGACGGGAAGAGAGAAGAAGAAACTGCTCCTTTTCTGCGGGATCGATCGAGCAAGGGCGGGCGATCCTCTTTCTTCCTCCTCCTCCGGCGGAAACGAGGTGAGTGGTTGGAGTTTTTCCGGTTTTCCATTGTGGGGTTTTCTTGTCGATGTCGCGTGCGATGCGAGTTTGGTAAACGAGAGGCCGCCGCCGCCATGGTTAAATGGGAGGCCGTCGCCACCGTTATCATGTTCGCGGGGTCGTCGCCGCAGCCGCTGTGGTCACGGGGTCGCAACCGGAGCCGAAAAAGACGCGTTGGGGGATTACTGCTCATCCGGCCCGAGCCCAGCCACGCGGTCCACCGGACCGGCGTGCACCCGGCGCACGCCTCCGCGGCCCAGGGGCGCGAACCCGGCGCACGGATGCGTGCGCCAGGCCGCGCGGTCCACCGGACCGGCGTGCACCCGGCGTATGCCTCCGCGGCCCAGGGGCGCGAACCCGGCGCACGGATGCGTGCGCCAGGCCGCGCGGTCCACCGGACTGGCGTGCACCCGGCGCATGCCTCCGCAGCCCGAAGGTCTGGACCCGGCGCACGGGCGCGTGAGCCAGCCCAGCCCAGGCCGCGCGGTGAACGCGCTGGGCGTGCACCCGGTGCTCGCCTCCGCAGCCGCAAGGCTAGACCCGGTGCGCGCTTTTGCCCGTGCACGGCCCGGCCCAAGCCGTAGCGGTCTACCGCTGCGGCGTGCTCCCGGTTTGCGCCGCCGCCGCCTGTTGTCGTGGACCCGGTCCACGCCTGGACCCGTGCACAGCCCTCAGCCTAAGAGTCCGGAAGCTCCGTTTTTAGCCCGTTTCGCCCCGTTTTTGAGTGTTTTTGACCCCGACGTTGTTTTTAACAACAATTCTTACTGTAGCTTTTTCGGGCACAAGGTGGGAGTGTTTTAGCTGGAGCTTCCGCACATCTTCTTCTTCGTGTTTGAGGTGGGTACACCTTAGAACCTCTTTATGCGCAATTTCGTTAATGTTTATCATGTTAAGGGGTATGGTGGGCGACGTGGACCTCCGAATTAACGAATATCGCGGTGGGAGACTAGACGGGCAGTTCGCCCTCTCCGAACAATGGTAGGGTTGTTCGGAGCATACTAGCGATGGGGACGGTGATCGGTGCGACCATTCGAAAATCGGAAGGTGGGTTCCTCTTTCGACAGTTCAGGAGTCGGAAATGAGGGTAATTAGTAAGAGTAAAGTATTAACATGTTAAAATATTGTTAACCCCTGTATAAGCTTATGTTTTATTATCTTTATATTTATGGCGACTGGGGGTTGCGGTGCTCGGTGATACATCATGTTGTGGGTACTTTTCCGATGTTTGAGATTACGGAATTATGGGAATGGTGTAGATACAAAGTAATTGCATGAATTATGATTGTTAACCCCGTTAATGTTTATTCTATAATATTTCCAATGTTATGGCGACCAAATGTCGCGGTGCCCTATGTGAGGTATGTGTACTTGGTTAGGATGCTCAAGGCTGCTACACGCACACCAGCGGTTTGGCCACCGCGAGGGTGTGCTTTTCCGGAAAAGTGGTATGTTGACCCGTGTACCCCACAAGGTGACGTAGTGGGGGCCCCCGTAGGTGGGGGGTTAGAGGCGCTAAGGTGCGAGCGGTGCGACCCACCGAGGTAGGTGCTCGGCGTGGTTTATCGAGGTAGGTGCTCGGTCTGGTTTACAGAGGTAGGTGCTCGGTCTGGTTGCCGGGGCAGGTGCCCGGGTTAGGTTATGCAGAGAGGAGGGTTATCGTGGATTGCATATTGAGGAGGGCGGTTGCTCTGGATTGTTCTTACGGTTTGCTTTAGTTACAACCTTCTTGCATTTCATTCTTTATACCATGTGTCGCAGACTTCCCACTCTGTGACCGTTTCCGTCAGGGGTGAGAGCTAGGGCGACGGTGAGGCCGCGGTAGGAGTACTTTTGGTCATTCGAGGCCATAGACTGTGTTTATTTCATATTCTGCGCATTTCATTACCTGTTAGTAGCTTGATATGTGGATTTCGATACACCTATGGGGTCGATGTGGATGTTGGAATGTTTTTTATACCTTTGTGGATGGATGTTTGCTTTATTATCTCTTAATTGACCATTTTTCAAACTACTGAAAAGGTATTGCGAAAATAGTTTTGAAAATATGGGTGTCGTGTGGGCACCGGTTTAAAACTCTGTGGATTTATGGATTGCGAAAATAGTTTTGGAAATTATGGGTGTCGTGTGGGCACCGTTTTTAAAGCCTGTGGATTTATCCTTTCAAAGTTAGTCGGCCTCTTTATTACTTATAGAAAAATGGTTGTATGTACTCGACTGTTGAACTAGTGTGGTTAAAGTGATGATTGTATGGTTATTGTAGTCAGGACGCCGTGCATATACAAAGGAGACTCTGCCCGTTTGCAGAGTGAATTTGTATATGCGGCGGGTCTGGGCACGCACCGGGGGAGATCGGTTTCAAAAAAAATATATATATATAAGCAAATTTAACTCTTTTCAGTCGCTGTCTTCCGCTTAATGAATCCCCCGGGGCGTGACACTAATGACCAATCAAGTATGGTAAATGTCCATATATAATCTGATAACTAGATAATGACCAATCAAGCGTGGTAAAGGTCCAGATATATCGAGCAAGCTGATAACCAATCAAGAAGGATCAATATCGAAGTATAATGATCAATCAAAGTAAGAAGGCTCAAGTATCGAATCTGGTCTATAATGAAGCATAGGGGTCCGACCAACTATGGCACCCCAGAGGGCCGAGATGATAAAGCCCAGACCGAAGAAAACCCACCTAAGTGTAGGCGGTCCAACAACTCCACCGGAAGGCTCGTGGGCCGGAGTCAGACTGTAGAGACATGGATCATGAACACAGATCAGGGACGGACTCACACATACCCAAACCACTGACTCACGCTGCACCAAAAGCTTAAACCTGGATCTTTTCCAAATTCCTGTAAACCGCCGAAAATCCGCCGATCGGCCAACTTTGACCCAAGCAACGCCTACGGATTTCCGAATTCAGCGAAACTTCACGTGCGGCCCCAGAACGCTTCACTGAAGACGTTCGGGCAATAATATACTGTTGGGTGCATCTCTAAACTCGAACAATGCCATAATTACTAAAATACCCCCGAAAAATTCCTTTTTTGATTTTCGGGAGTTACTGGCAATAACCCACGGCTGCTGGATCATCCAGGGCTATGCTGGGAACATCAAACAACAAGGCGTAATCGCTGTAATTCCTCGAATTACGTGATTAACGCCGGGTTGCCGATAAACCGACGATTTTGCCGATTTACGGTTCGATAACCGATTTTCGCTCAACGAAAGCCATTGAATCTCCAACGAAAAGCTTAGAGATCATGGGCACACAGCCCAAGACAGCATGAGAGGTAACAATTACATCGAGACCCCTAGGGTTCTGTAAAATTGCATAATTACATGCATTTTGGAGCCTTTTAAGCTCGTATAAATTTTTGAAACACTTTTAATTGAACCGAGGCCACCAGCAGGTGGGCATCGACATTCTAAACACTGTGCTCACCATTTGGGAGCAGCACAAAACCTGAGGACAACTTCGGGTCAACCTTTCCTTAGGCAATTAGGCTAAACTTGCATTTTATACCTAACCACTTGATCAACAACCAAATTAAGGTGAGCATCATGCTCAGGAGGTTCAAGAAACTAAGAGGCTCACCCTGAGGGTGCAGCCAAGCTGCTGGAACAGCTTAAGGGAGCATCCACCTGAGCATCTCTGGGTCAGGCGCCGGCGCGCGGTGGCGGCGGTTGGCCAAGCTTCATCCTTGCGGCCAACCCAAGCTCAACAATGGCATCTCTCTATACAGAGCTTCTGGGCCGCATGCAAGGATTCCATTGGGTCCTATGCGACCCAAGGAAGCTTGCCGGGCATGTGGACGGCGGCGGAGAGCGGCTGCTGTCATGCCCCGGGGTCGAAATTGTGACCCGGGCTCGCCAACAAATCCGCCACCTATACGAAAATCCCGCATAGGTGAAGCGTCCAACCTGCAAAGATGAAACTATAGCTAAACAGATATCAGAGCTATAAAGTAAACTTCTAATAAAAACTCAAATCCATCCACTGTACAACTGAAAATAATGATACAATATCCATCTCCCAAAAATGATCATCATACAATATCCTCTGATACAATAACCCATAACTCAATAGGGAGGTAAACTGAAATAATACATCAGTGTACAGACTCTCAATACAAATCAAATCCTCACAATACAACAGTCTCTCAAATGTAAAAATAAACAATCCACTGACTGTACTAAAGATCTCCAAAGAGGGGGGTACCGCTACTCTCCAAAGACGGGTAGGGATCTAGCTCATGACTCCCTCGCCTCGAACAGCAACCGACGAACCAGCAACTCCCGCAGAAGACTCTGCAAAACCAAGGAGAGGAAGGAAAAAGGGAGGGGGAAAACCCCTAACAGGTGTGAGAACTACACCAACACGTAGTTTTCAGTGGGTACCGCCACCAGGCCCGACGGTCTGCCCACTAAGTCTACTAGAGGCATAAGATAATGATGCAGTAAAGACTGAATAAGAAAAGCTGGAGATACTCTACAGCTACCATGCCTCTATCCAAATGCTCAATGGGTGATACCGATGAAAAGATATGCAACCACTCTAACCTGAGGTGCCCACATCGACCCAATCGTAATGACTGCCAAAAAGGACCAGTCAAGTCTGCGCTAACCTACAACCACCTCCCAAGCATTGGGCAAGAATTACGTAGGCGTCCCAACGGACTAATAAACGCTCACCTACAGCCACCTCCCACGCATGGGCAGGATTTACGTAGGGCGTACCATGAACCAATATACCATCGCATCCGGAGCGGCACTCAAGGGGAGCGACCCCACTGAGGAAAAGAATCGAGCAGAGATCGAGAATCAGAACTGAAGCACATGTAAGCTGTAATCAAAACCATGATCGAGCAGATCGTAAGAACTCACCGACCCAAAACAACGAACCCAACCGACCAACTACACCGGGACCGAGAATTCCAGGAAGCTGACGCCTACACCCCAATCAAACAAGAATAGGTTCCAGGCACAGCCGCCCGTAGCTCTCCTCCCGAAAAGAGGCAGCCCTTGGAACCCATGTCACACGTATCTCAATACAGCAGGGCTGGATCACAACTATGATCAAAGTGGGAAAACCCATCCACTAAGAAAAACTCGATCCCTAATCTGATGCACAAGTAAACATCCGGTCAACCGCCCAATATCCGCGGTTGTCGCAACATCCCACAACCCACAATCAAGTCCAACCTGTCCCAGACTCAAAGTCTCGACTACACTATCCCAAACCCCTGCTCGAACCCGAGCAACAGGTACCACATGTCTAAAAGAAAATGAGAAAAAACACAATCATGGTTTCTCCTAAGTCAAGTCCTAATATGATTGTGTAGCAGTAAAAGATGGCCTATCTAGATGTCCATACAAGCATGCAAGTGTCCTCAAGGAAAATAAAAGAAAGAGTATATCAACTAGTGGCTCCACTGTCACGCCCCGGGGTCGAAACTGCGACCCGGGCCCGCCAACAGATCCGCCGCCTATACAAAACCCCGCATAGGCGAAGCGTCCTACCTGCAAGAAAAGGGACTACAGCTAAACAGATATCAGAGTTATAAAATAAAAGTGCTGAAAAACTAAAACTAATCATCTGTACAACTGGAAATAATGATACCATATCCATCTCCCATAAATGATAATCATACAATACCCTCAAATACAATAAATCAGAACTCAGAAGGGAGGTAATATGAAATAATACATCAGTGTACAGGCTCTCAGTACAAGTCAGATCCTCACAATACAATGATCTCTCAAAAGCGGAAAAATAAATAATCTAATGACTGTACTCAGGATCTCCAATGTAGGGGTACCGCTACTCTCCACAGACGGGTAGGGATGTAGCTCGCGACTCCCTCGCCTCGCAGAGCAACCGCAGAATCAGCAACATCCACTAAGACTCTGCAAAATAAAGGAGAGGAAAGAAAAAGGAGGGGGAAAACCCCCAATGGGTGTGAGAACTACACCAAAAAGGGAGTTCTCAGTGGGTACCACCGCCAGGCCTGACGATCTGCCCACTAAGTCTACTAGAGGCATAAGATAACAATGCAGTAAAAACTGAACAAGAAAGCTGGAGGTACTCGAGAGCTACCATGCCTCTATCTAAATGCTCAAAAGGGGAAAACCAATGAAAGGTGTGCAACCACTCGCACATGAAGTGCACAATCGACCCAATCGAGCTGACTGCCACATCTGGTCCAGTCAAGCCTGCGCCCACCTACAACCATCTCCCACTGCTGGGCAGGAATTACGTAGGGTGTCCATACGGACTAACTCGCTATCGAATAGTGGCACATGCAGCCTATAGTCGAAATCCATGCTCTTTCTCAGAACGGATGGACTCAAGGTCCTCAACATCTCACACAACGATCAAAGTACTCTCAACGACACTGGACCACCGTCAAACCAAACGGCTCCCAACAACACTAGCACTGGTCTAAACTCAGCTACCAGACTCCACTCAGCCCCCAGGTACGAGTGCAACAATAAAAGTATCTGACCGAATAAACCCAATCAAATGAACCGGTATAAAACCTGATACTGCCTGCTCTGTCATCAATCTCACGAACTCAGTATCTCCACTGTCCAACTGACCGGCACCCGTCATGGTCTAAAGCCTACTCCGGAGTGGCACTCGAGGGGAGGGACCCACACGAGTAAAGTATCACTGTAACCAGTATCATTAGTATCATAAAATAGCAGGACTGGATCACGACTCTGATCAAAGTGGGAAAACCCATCCACTAAAGGGAAACCCGATCCCCAATCTGATACAACAGTAAACAATAAGTGGGAAACTCCATCCACTAAAGGGAAATCTGATACCCAATCTGATGCACAAGTACATATCCGGTCAACCACCCAATATCCGCGGTCGCCGCAAAACCCCACAAGTCCACAAGCTAAACCAACCTGTCCTAGACACAAAGTCCCGACTACACTATCCCAAACCCCTGCTCGAACCCGAGCAACATGAATCTAGAATCTAGAAGGAAAGGAGAAAGAACAAACATGGTTTCTCCTAAGTCAGATTCCAACATGATAGTGTAGCAGTAAAAGATGGCATATCTAGATGTCCATACAAGCATGCATTTGTCCTTAAGGAAATGAAAGGGAGTAAATCACATAATAGCTCCACAAGGGTATAAATAACATGCCAGAATCCCTAATGAACTACACCTGTCCATAATCCAAGATCCACAATAACTCCTCGGAGTAATATCCGCACATAGATACATAAACCTCCTCCATCTAGTAATCATAGCATAAAAGACTGTGTGCAACATGGCATGCTAAAAGATCACTACTATAGTATGTCAATCTACATGATCTAGGCCATTCTTCAAGCTTCCATCTCGATGTTAGATATTGTACAATTAAACATGCATGATGACAATCACATAGGGTAAATTCCCTTAGGTAAGCTTTTACTATTCATTATCATGAATATCCAAAACTTGCAAGTCCTCAATAATATTTAACATGAATATTAATCTTGCAATTTTCTTATACAATCATCCTTACTAGATTACCTCTCAACAACATTCAATGTACCCTAAACATGCATGCATTCTAACATAAAGAATTAGAGAACCGTCCACTGGTTCTAGAGATGAAGCAACCCACCTGAAACGCTTTCCGCAGGCAAAGCCGAAGTCGGTGAAGTGCGTAGTCACACGCTATCCAAAATCCGCTGAAACCGCACTCTCGGTACTCAGTCGCGCAAGCCTCAGCTCCGATCAACCTCACAACAACAACACACTAATCAAATACCCCAAAACGCACCCGCTATTTTGCAAAATAGCACAAAGAAGAGGGTTTTTCACCTGCGTGCAGCCTTTCGAAAAATCCAAAAGATTCACGGTTGCGATCCTCGCGATGAGTAGATCCAAAACGAGTATTTACACATCCCGTTCCGACACCTGTAGGCCAAGATATAAATACAACAACGCGATATGCCGAAGTATCCACAAACAAAATTCTGTAGGAAACCAGTCTGAAAGAAGCATAACTATCACCTTTGAATAGTCCTCCAAAAATTCCAATAAAAATACGAGCGCGTTCCTCTCGAAGCGTAGATATCAATCGAGTCCTTAAACGCCTCATTTCGATGCTCGTAGACCGAGAAAAATCAACAATACTCCACCGCTGTCCCATACCTCGCAGCAGTACAAAGGGTCACAAAAATACCTCGGGAACCATGCCAAAAACTCAAAATTAGACGACGTAATCCACACAAAAATCGAAGGCGTACCTCTCGTAAACGCGCTGCCGTGAAAATCAGCTCAAAAGTCCATTGGGGTAGTCCAGGGGGTCTCTCGGACTGAAAAGCGACGGTAGAAGCCCAAAATTGAAGGAGCGTCGAAGTGCGCCGCATCCCAGAAAACGCCGATGCCGCGGCCCCCCCAAAAAAAAATCCTAGATCCGTCGGGGAGTAGAGGACGAATGGGTGAGGGCTCTGCTCAAAGGGGAGCTCCAAAAAAATCACCAAAACCCACACAAGAGAGCACCAAATGCCTATTTATAGGCTGAAATCCGGAAGAAAATACACTTCTGGGTGCATTTTCTGGGCGCCCGGAATTTCCGGGCGCAAACAGTGCCGCCGAAGAGTCCTGTACCGTGCAGCGCCCGAATCGCTGAGGTTATGCCACGTCAGTGCAAAACAGCGGACAACAAAATCGGCCGCCGTGTTGCGCCGCGTGGCCCGCGCCCACGCTGACGCGTGGCGCGCACCCAGCACCGCCCGGTCAACGGCCGCCTGCCACGCCCACGTGCGCGTTGCCAGCGCCGCCTGCGCCCCCTGCCGCGCACGCTTCCCGAGGCCTGCCGCACCAGCCTATGGACCGCGCTCACTGCACCAGCGAATCACTTGCTGCCACGTGTCTATACCGTGCAAATAGGATGACGCCATGTGGCACACACCCCCGCTGCACCGCGCGCCTGCGCGCTGCCCGCGCCTGCTTCCGTGGGCCGAGTCCACTGCGTCGCCACTCCCGCTCCACCACATGGCGTACGGCGCCAATCGGAAGCCGCCACGTGGCACCACCTTGGTCCACCGGTCCACCGTGCACCCGAAAACACTAGAAAACTTCCGGGTGTTCGTTTTCGGGCGTCCGGACTCAGAAAAATACAACCAAGTAGTCGATTTCCATCGTTTTCGCGCGCTGAGTCCAAATCCGATGTCCGTTTTGCCCAGTTCCACTTCTAAAATTCAGTGAGGCATTCAAATACACTCGTGATCTATTTTTCACACTGAGTCCATCACTTGTGTCCAATTTGCACATATTCACCTCCAACACTCAACATAAGCCTCCAGAAGCTGCTGATCCAACAGTAATTCTATCGCGGGGATTCAAGTCCTCACATCCACATAGGTATAACCAACATGCCAAAATCACTAATCAACTACACCTGTCCATAATCTAGGATCTATCATAAATCATCATAGTAGTACCCGCACATAGATATATTATCCTGTCCCCTTGGATAATCAAAACTCATAAAACGCTATGTGCTAACATGACATGCTAATATATCACTACTATAGTATATCAAACCCACATACATAGGCCAATGATTAATCAGGATAATGAAGCAAGCATGATTTCTATCTCATCTAGTAAGAACATAACCATCTATAATATGCTAGATCTCAAATCCACTAAAACATGCACAATAATCAAGTAAGCATCAATCCACATGATCTAGGCCATTTCCCATGCTTACATCTCAATCGTATTGGTTGTATATTAAATCATGCATGCTATCAATCACAGAGGGTAACATTCCTTTAGGTAAGCTTACATCAACCATCAACATGGATATACACTATTGCCAGTTCTCATAATACGTAACATGAATATAAACCTTGCAATTCCTGATACAATTACCCTTACTAAGCTTACCCCTCAATCACATATATTATACCCTAAACATGCATGCATTCTAACAGATAGAATTAGAGAACCGTCCACCGGTTCTGGAGACGAAGCAACCCACTGAAACGTTTTCCGCAGGCAAAGCCGAAGTCGGTGAAGTGCGTAACCACTCACTATCAAAATACGCCGAAACCGCACCCTCGGTACTCGGTCGCACAAGCCTCTGCTCAAACCAACATCATAGCCAACAACACAACCAACACCCCAACAACACACCAAACAGCACTCGCTGTTTTGCCAAAATAGCACAGAGAAGGGGATTTTTCACCTGCGTGCAGTCCTCCGAAAAATCTAGAAAAATCACGGTTCCGATCCTCGCGATGATTAGATGCAAATCGAGTATTTATGCTTCTCATTCCGACACCTGTAGGCCAAGATACGCACAAAACATCGCAGTAAGCCAAATTCCCTCACAATCACAAGTCTGCGGAAATCTGTCCCAAAGAAGCTTAAACATCACCTTCGAAATGACTTCCAAAAATTCCGTTAAAAACACGGTCGCGTTCCTCTCGAAGCGTAGATGTCGATCGAGTCCTTAAACGTCCCGTTCCGATGCTCGTAGGCCGAGAAAACCTAATAATACTCCACCGCTGTCCAAAAGTCCGTCGCAGAAAAAGGGGTCAAAAGATACCTCGGGAACACCACCAAAAGCTCAAAACGGAGTGAAGTGATCAACACAAAAATCGAAGGCGTACCTCTCGTGAACGTGCTGCCACAAAAATCGGCTCAAAACTCCATCGGGGTGATCCAGGGGACCTCGCGGAATGAAATGCGACGGTAGAAGCCAAAATCGAAGGAGTGTCGAAGTGCGCCGCGTCGCAGAAAACGCCAATGCCACGGCCTCCAAAAATTCCAAGAATCCATCAAAAGGTGGAGGAGAGGGAGAAGAAGAACTTTGCTTCAGGTGGCACCCAAGAAAAATGGCCAAAAACTCGAGAAAGGGGAGAGAGGAGGCCTATTTATAGGCAAATCCGAAATAGGGGGGGTTCTTGGTACATTTTCGGGTGCCCGGGACTTCCGGGCGCTGCACAGGGAACACCAAGGCAGCGCCCGGATCGCTCCGGGCGCGCCATGTGTCCCGAGACACGCTACAGATGGGCGCGGCCAACCGGGCCTCGCCGCGTGTCCCGACAAAGGGGCGGGGTGGGCGGCGCCTGGCGAATGGCGGGGCGCCACGTGGCGGCCCCCCACGTGGGCGCCATGCCGCCCCCGCCATCCCCGCTCTGTCCCCACCTGCCCCGACCTGCCCCCGCCTATCCCACGCTGCCACGTGTTCGCGGCCAACCTTCGCTGCGCCCAGCGCACGCGCCTGCCGTGGACCGAGCCTCTCCGCAGCGCCACGTGGACCACGCCGCGTGAGCCGGCCTCTCAGCGGCCGCCACGTGTCCACCCCGGCGGTCCACGGCTCCCCCGTGCACCCGAGTGCATTGAAAACTTCCGGGTGTCCGTTCTCAGGCGTCCGGACTCAGAAAAATACATCCAAATAATCAATTTCCATCGTTTTCACGCGCTGAATCCAAATTCGATGTTCTCTTTGCCAAAATCCACTTCTAAAATTCAAAGAGGGCATCCTAATACACTCGTGATCCATTTAACGCGCTGAGCCCCTTTCATGAGTCCGATACGCTCACAAACACCTCCGATACACAACCTAGGCCTCCAGAAGCCGCTGATCAAACAGTAATCCTTTCGCGGGGATTCAGGTCATCACAGCTGTGGCGCCGGAGCAGGAAGCTCGGCTAAGAGACAATAACCCAAAACTAGGGTTCAACTATGCCACCTCCACACCGCACCATCCACTACCAAACTTCGTGGAGATGATCCAGGGACCCTACAGAACTTTCCCATCATTTTAGATCCTGGCCTAAGCCGTCGGGTGTGCTACGGGGTCGAGACGGAGGAAAACTAGGGTTCCGGTGGTGCAATTCCACCGCCGGCAACCCGACGATTTTTCGACCTCAAGGCCTGGCTAGGGGGAATCCTTGGCAGCTAAGAAGTCTACTGCATGTGGTCCCGGGTCCAAGAAACCAAGGGAAAAGAAACCCTCACCTCGTCGGAGTTGGAGAAGAATGGAGGAAGCCTTGTTGCTCTTTCCGGCGTTGCACGGCCACGGCACACCACCAGGTCCCGCGGGCTTGTCTTCTGGGAGCAGGAGATGACCTCAGAATGCTCTAGAAGAAGCTCCCCCCTGCTTGGCGCCTTCTTCTTGATTCCAACCTGAGAGCACAAGTCTCTTGCTTGGTTTGGTTTTTCCCCGTCGGCCAAAGCTTTGGGGAGGTGTGGCGACGCTTGGGGAAAATGGGATGGAGGTGAAGAGGCTGGTGGAGCTCTGGTCCAGGCCTTAATGGTTGTGGCTTTACCTCCCAAGAGCCAAGGCCATTAACGGTGTATTTTGCAATAAAATGCAATTTGGTCCTTCTACAAGCACTCCCGATCCCTGAGCTTCCTACTGTAGATGCAAATTGCATGGAGGACCCTCTCCAAGAAGCCCTAAACACTTTGGTCCAAAGAACTTCTACATTATTGCAAAAATATCCTCATTTTTACTATTTGTTGTGTTTTTCGAGGTACTAGGGTGGTCAATTTGAAAAACAGACTTCGCCACGGCGTCCGGCTCGATGAAACCAATTGAGTAGCATATTTTGTTTGTTGAATTTGCATCCCGATAAATTCTCGATCCAAAAGGAATAATATATTTCACTATTTGGCACGCATTTCGATGCCCTAGGCTCGTCGGACATTAAAACGGACTGCGCCATTGTTCTCAGAATGATGAAACCGTTCAAATCGAGTATCTGCATCGTTCGATTCGGACTCCAGACGGTCGATCGGCCAACATTGGCCAGAGAGGGAATTAAATCAGGGATTACTATTCACGACTTAAGTTGTGGCCCCGCCTCCGTTTTTCGCTGTTTTTGAGGTGATCGGTCCGTCAGATCGAAAATTGGTTCGCGCCAACTGCAATCAATTTGACAAGACGGATCTATTGGCGATTTTAGTTTTTCGAGTTCGGGCCCGGATCTGTAAATCTGAAGACAGTTTTTTGAAAACTCCGATAATTTATACTTTTCGACTCATAAATATCCCAGAAAATATATTTAAATTTAAATTTTGGTTTTCAAAATTCACGGTTACTATAGATATACATCAACAATTTAGAATTTTTGAAGAAATAAATATGAAAAGCTGAACATTGTAGAAATATATCTATTGTTCCATATGTTTAGATAAAGCTGTATGAAATTAACCTTTTTTAAAATTGGGACAAACTTTGGGACACAATTATCCAATAAGTATAAAACAAATGAATTTAAACTCACTACAACAAAATTAGGTTATATGGACACATGTTTGTGACACTTTTGTATAAGTGTTCTATCTATATCCAAAATTAGGTTATAGGGACATATTTTTGGGACACATTACAAAAATGTGTCGCTATACACCCTAACGACGACACATATAGCAACACTAACAATAAGTGTTGATATTTTTACCAGTGACACTTTTTTTATATTTTAGAAACACTTAAAAGTGTCGCTATAACATAAATTTGTTGTAGTGACTCTCAATTTAGACATTAATATTTGTGGTTACTTAATTTGCTTAGTTTGGAAAAGTTCTACGTTTAACAACAGTGCAAGAAATTAACTTGGAAAAAAGCTTAGAAAACAACATGAAATAAGTTAGAAAACACATAACACACACAATATGCGTGAAGTTATACCCCCGTTATATATATATATATATATATATATATATATATATATATATATATATATATATATATATATATATATATATATATATATATATATATATAGAGAGAGAGAGAGAGAGAGAGAGAGAGAGAGAGAGAGAGAGAGAGAGAGAGAGAGAGAGAGAGAGACCGGCTGAAATACTATTGATAGCACCAAATAATTAGTGCTACCAAGTTTTTACTTCTTAGATGAAAGGATGTGTGGTTGGGATTATAATGATTTCCTAGATTTTTACTATTCAACCAACCATCCACTAAACCCTAGGGGACCACTATCAACCTAACCACACATCTCTTAATCCAAGAATGAAAAAATTAGTAGCACCAATAACTTGGTACTATTGATAGTATTACAGCCTCTCTCTCTCTCTCTCTCTCTCTATATATATATATATATATTAGAGCTTATATACCACCAAGCAATTGGTGCTTGTAAATTTTCAACCGTTAGATCTACCCCTTTGACTAATTTCATTTTTTAAATCATTCTATCTACCAACCACTTACTTAACCCAAGGGGTCCACTATTATCCTAACTATTCATCCTTTCATCCAATGACTAAAACCTATAAGCACCAATAACTTGGTACTTTTAAAAGTATAGGAGTTATATATATATATATGAATTGAGCTCCTACACTTTTAGAAGCACGGATGCTACCGTGCTCCCAAGTTGTTTTCGATGTTGGGATTTTCGAATGGATGATCGGGTCTGTTAGACTTGATTTATAACATTTGAAATATTTAGAAAATAAATTTTATAATTTTTCAATATCATTTACCTAGTAATCGAAAGGCTCAAAATTAACGGCTAAAAATTAAAAATCTCGCAAAATGTGATGATATGATACTAAAATTTTAGATCAAATATATTGATCTTGTTTTATATAGTATAAATAATTTTCTATCAAAATTTTATATGATTTGAATAATTCTACACCGTTAAACTTATAAACGGCCCACCACAATCATTAAAATTATTGATTATGAGTCTCTTTAATCACTAGGCAAATGATATCAAAAAATTACAAAATTTATTTTTTAAGCTTTTTAAATACTCTACATTAAGTTTAATAAAGCCGATCGTCAATTCGAAAGTCCCGATATTGAAAACAACTTGAGAGCACGGATGCCACTGTGCTTCTAAAAACACACAAGCATATATATATATATATATATATATATATATACATATAGAAAGAGAGAGAGAGAGAGAGAGAGAGAGAGAGAGTAGAGCTTATATACTTTCAAAAGTACAAGCTCATCCATGCTTGTGAATTTTTTACCATTGAATTTATATTGGGATTTGTACAATTGTACTTTTTTTTTTCTCTCTTCTTAAATGCTTTTACAATAACATGGATTAATATGGATTCCGGGTGAAAAATTCACAAGCATGGATGAGTTTGTGATGGTGTAGTCGGGTTGTTTTATTGTTTCGTTAGTGCGAGTTTGCCTTGTGCTAGGTTTACGGGAGGCAGAAAGGCCGACCTCCACCGGGTCCTTGATGGTTGTTGAAAATCAGTTGATTAGGCAACCGGCTCAGGACATGGTGGGTAAGTTGGTGGTGTTCATGCACATGGCGCGATTGTTAGCGCGGCAGATTGTTGCACTGGTTTATGTTTTCCATATCCCTTCCCCTATGCCGGCCGTTCTTGTCGTCGCGAGTGTCGATGAGAAATGGTGTTAATTTTTGCCGCAATGCCCTTAAGGTCGCCACTGCGGGATTTGCACAAGGATAGGAGACAACTGTTACGGAATTTGAGTTGGCGTAGTTTCGTGAAAGTGTCAAGTCTTGAAGATTGAAGGTAAAGAAAGTTGGATCATTCAACTCAATCTCAAGAAAGAAGAATTCAAAAGGATCAGGTATGTTTAACTAAATATTTTTGTGTGATCCGAATACTTCTTGTAGTGTAGAAACACTTGGAAGAATTTTTAACTGCATAAAAATCAAAAACTGGTGTTCGGACATGTTCAGGATCCGGATCCCGAAGGTTGTTGTTTCATACATTACTTCAATCCGGATCGCAGCATCTCACGATCCGGATCCCGAACGTTGAGTTCTCTGAAATGTATGAACGATCCGGATCAGGCATTCCGATCCGGATCCCGAACGTTTGTTTTCTGGAAACCGTCTTTATTGCAACTGCAATCCGGATTGCTCAAATCCGATCCGGATCGCCGTCCGTCAAAATTCCAGAAATGTTAGGTTTTTGATTCTTATCTCCTTCCTAGGGTTTCTAACCTATAAATAGACCCTATGACTCTTTTTCTAGGGTGTATCCAGAATCCAAATAGAGCCGTCATATTCATATATCATTTCATACGGCCCTAGATCCACATATAGAGAAGAAAGGAAATCATTAGAGAATACTCTATGTTTCTTCATCTATATTGATTAGTTTGATTCTAGGTATTCATACTCACATCTTGAGTTGAATCAAACTAATGAATACTTAGATGGTATTTCCGATCTATCTTTGATCTAAGTATTCGGCGGATCATCACCACCAAAAACAACGATTTATCCCAAAAATCGGCGCGTGGATTCGCGTGTCCTTGTGGATTCAAGGTTCAACTGCTCTCGTGGATTCGGAGCGAGGCACATTCGTGGATTCGAAGGGTGCTATTGGGTGAAGACCGTGGACTCGGTCGGACGTCGTGGATTCGACGTTGGACGCCGTGGATTCGGCGTTGGGCGCAGATCGTGGATTCGAGAAGCGTCGCGGAGCGAGCGGAGAAGATCCTCTAGGAGCGTATGGAAAAGGTTGAGTCGTAAGTGTGTACGGTAAATCACCTTGTACGTGTTTTAATTCTAGTGGATTTCTGCCGTGTTATCGGTCCCGTGGTTTTTTACTCCGGTGATGGAGTTTTCTACGTAAAAATCTTGCGAGTTATTTTTATTTCCGCATTGGGTTTTTATCGCAACGATTTTTGAGTGTTTATACGTTTACACCTATTCACCCCCCTCTAGGTGTTTTTTCCCCTATTTAGATCCTTATTACATATAACCCAACAAGTGGTATCAGAGAGGGAATAGGGTTGTAAACAATGGTTGAAGGTGGAAACATCAACCGACCCCCGTTCTTCGATGGAACAAATTATGCGTACTGGAAAGTGCGGATGAAAGCCTTTTTAGTTTCCATCGACGAACGAGAGTGGCAATCAATTGAATTAGGATGGTCTAATCCAACTGAATTTATTGGTGATGTCCACACCTTAAAACCTAGGTCGAAATGGACCAAGGAAGAGTTAGACTCATCTTCTTACAATGGCAAGAGAATTAATGCTATTTTTAATGCCTTATCTCAAACTGAGTTCTCTCGCGTCTCAGCATGTGAGACTGCGAAAGAAATCTGGGATGTTCTTCAGGTTACACATGAGGGAACTAACCTCGTGAAGATTCAGAAACTGCAAATGCTTACGAGCAAGTTTGACTCTATCTTGATGGCAGAAAATGAATCTTTCACGGACTACTATACACGATTGCAAGACATCGTAAACTCATGTGCTAACCTGGGAGAGAAGATTCCAGAATTTAAGATTGTAAGAAAAATCTTAAGAACTCTTCCTGAACGATTTCGCCCAAAGGTTACTGCCATTGAAACTATTAAACACCCGGACGAAATACGTGTAGAAGAATTAGTTGGTTCATTACAAACTTATGAAATGACATTTACTACTAACAATTCTTCTGGAAAAGCATCCTCTTCTAAGTCTTCAGGTTATGCGTTGAAAACAACTAAGGAAGAAGACGCGGATACATCCTCCTCAGACGATGACGAGAACCTTTCAATGGAGGAATTTGAGAAGCAGCTCGCTCTCTTGACAAGGAAGTTTCGCCGCAACTTTCGAAGGGGTAATTCAAGTAAATCTCCATCCTTCGGAAAGTCGATCAAAGGCAAGGGTACTTCAAGTTACAAGTCAAGAAAGCAAGAGAACTTCTCAAAGGATAAGAAAAGTTCAGAGGGACAACTACAATGCTTCAAATGTCGAGGCTACGGCCACATTGCAATGGAGTGTCCCAACAAGTATCCGGCAAAGAAGAAGGCGATGCAAGTCGTCACTTGGGATGACAACTCAACGTCAAATGAGTCGTCTTCGAGTGATGAAGAAAAGAGCTCCACGGCATTCCACGCGTTCGTATCTTCACCCTTCATGTGCTTTATGGCAAGTACATCCGAGTCGTTGTCCAACTCCATTGTTGAAAAGAATGCAACGGACAATGAATCGGATGATTCGGAAGGTGAAGATTTTGCTTTAGCCTACCACAGACTTTTGAGGGATTCAAAGAAAGTGGCTAAGCAAAACAAGAGTTTGAGAGGGAGAGTGCATGATCTCGAAGAAGAAGCAAAAGAGCAACTTCTCTCTCAAACGCTCTTGAAGTGGAAAGGGAAAATCTGATAAAAGTAAATGTTTCCCTTCAAGAGTCCAATGAGCGTTTTGAGAAGGAACATACAAATCTGGTGGATAAAGCGAATCACTTCTCAAAGCTCTACAACGAGGCTCGACAGGATAACCTGGAAATGACAAAGACCATTTTCCAACTCAAGGATGACTTACAGCGATTCTCTTCAGGAAGGAGTAAGTTGGATAGACTTCTTGGTCTTGGTCAATCAAATCGGTTCGGCCTCGGATACACTCAAACTGGAAATAGTCCAAGTTCGAGTGGGACAGTTTTTGTGCCTCAGTCGGTATCTCCTCCTCCGACACCGGAATTCAAGACAAACAACGACGACAAACCTACTTCATCCTCTTTGGGATCGTCAAGATCTAAGGTATGTTTTCGTTGTGGTGTTTCAGGGCACATAAGAAGATATTGCAAGACGGGAGTCAAACGCTCACCTCAATCACCTCTTGCAACGACTACCAAAAAGGCGCCTCCCCGGAAATCAAAGCAAAACCTTTCAAATGAAAACAGCCTTGGTAGTTCACCGCGCAAGACGACATCATCAAGGAGCGGCAATCGATCTGACAAGACGCCTTCACCTAGGAGAATAACCTCACGACCATTACCGACGCACTCCAAAAGGGTTTGGGTGCGCAAAGGTGAAATTTACCCTTGTCTTGTTACCAATGTTTCCTTGCATGCATATGATAGTTCGTCTTGGTATCTGGATAGCGGTTGTTCCCGTCACATGACCGGTGACAAAAATAGTTTTCAAAATCTTGAGAAAATCTCCGGAGGACTCGTTGTTTTCGGAGACGGTCGATCTTCCAAAATTGTTGGAAAAGGAACTGTAGCTATTCCAGATGGCCCGATTTTGAAAAACGTCTTATTTGTTGATGGTCTTAAGACCAACCTCATAAGCTTATTAAGTCAATTTTGCGACAATGGTTTTTCAGTTAACTTTTCATCTGTTGAATGCGTTGTAACTGATAAGGACCATGTCTTCTTTTTAAAAGGGGTTAGATCTTAAAACAATTGTTATGTTGTTCCTAATAAATTTTCTGAAAATTGTAACTTAGCCACTTTGAATAATGAAACTCTTTGGCATGAAAGGCTAGGTCACTTAAATTTTAAGGAACTTACTAGAATTTCAAACAAGGACGTGGTCAAGGGGGTTCCAAAACTTTTATTTAAACAAAACGTTGTGTGTGGTGGTTGCCAAAAGGGAAAACAGTCTAGGACTGCACACAAGAACTTGAACCACGTTTGTACAACACGGCCCTTGGAACTTTTGCACATGGATTTAATGGGGCCGACCCGTCAACCATCTTTGGGAGGTAAATGGTATATTTTTTTATTGGTTGATGATTTCTCTCGGTATTCTTGGGTAGCATTTTTAAAAGAGAAAGCTGATACTTTTGATTCTTTTCACGAGATTTGCCTTCGTATTATGATTGAAAAGAATGAAAAGATCATTCGTGTTAGAAGTGATAGAGGTGGAGAATTCATTAATTCAAAATTCACTGACTTTTGTTGTAGCACTCGAGAAATTCAAGTATGGTTGCGAGCGAGGAAGCAGATCTAAACCTTAGTGACTTGCATACCGGTGCGCGTATTGTACAGTTTACGGAGCACTATGTCTGCCTTTCGGATCCGAGTCTGATCTCGAAAATCTGAAATCACTAGTGCGACCGTCTCGTCGAATCGATTGAAAATGATATAAACTAATTGTCGATCCGACGGTCGGATTGTTCAGAAATCAGTAAAGAAGCTTGTGGGGCCCACGACTTAAGTCGTGAATAGTAACCTCCTGATTTAATTCCCCACCGAGCGAACGTTAGCCGATTCACTGTCTGGAGTCCGAATCTAGCGATTCGGGTAGTCGATTTGAATGGCACCGCCATTCTAAGCACAATGGCACTGACGGAATTCGCGTTTAGTGATCCGGGTGCATCGAAGTGCGTGCGTCATACTGCAACTTACAGAACTTTATGGCCCGAGATTTTATTCGAGCGCTGAATCAAGCAAACAAATACGCTACTTGATAGGTCTCGACGAGCCGGACGTCGTGGCGAAGTCGGTTTCGCATTTTGACGAACCATTCGTCTCGAAATGCGTGAAATACGTCGAAAAAAAGGGGTATTTTTGTAAAAAGCCCAATATTTTATGTGTCAAATGCAATGAGGTTACTTGGAGAGGGACCTCTATGCATAAAAGACCTACAGCTATGGACTGAATAGTAATAAACAAGGTATAGAGGGACCTAAATGCAAAGAAAGTGGAAAATTCACTAAATTACCCTATACACTAAGGTGGTGGGTTTGGGAGCGGTTGCAACCGCTTATCCACGTTCCTCACCACCTCTGCCACGACGCCCACTCCCAGAACCGCTCTCCCTCCAGTGGGGTGGCTCGTAGTAAGGTGGGGAGGCCGGTTATAACAAGGGGAAGTGGACGTTGGAGGAGAGGGGGATCACACAGAGTTTCTTGCACCCAATTCCCATCAAAGCTTTCTCCCACTTCCTCTGCATCCTCCCCGTGGCCGCGCGACGCTGGGAGGAGCGAAACGGGCACCAACCCATCTTCCCCAACTCCGGCGAGGTAAGCCCTCTTTACTCTTGGAGTTTTAGAGGCCAAGACCTTTGGAAGTGAGCTTTGTAGGTTCTAAGGATGCTCCACGCACAGCCCCGAAAATGGGAAGCCATCGGTTGGTCGGCGGCCGAGTTGCACAGCCGAGAGCTCCGCCTCGAGCTATCTTTGCTCCCGGCGACTTTTAATGAAAAGTAAAATGATGGGTTGGGACTGTAGGACCAATAGGTCATTTCTGCAAAGTTTGGTGAAGTTTGGTTGAGTAACCACGTTGCAGTTTGAAACCCTAGTTCTCGGGTTTTTCCATCTTCGGCCGAGCTATGTGCTCCGGCGCCGGCGGGCCTCCCAACCTCCGGCCAAGTGGTCGAGGAGCTCCCTGGGGATGAGAGGGTTGCATCCATGCCTTTGCATGGCTTCCATGCAGCCCGAATGAGGGCCGGCCATGGGTGGCCGAGCTTGAGGCCATTAATGGCGGCCGGTGATCCGGCGACTTCCGACGGCGGGGACAAGGCCAGACCTTCCTAAAAACTTGCTAGGAAGCTATTTCCGCTGTCCTTTTCACCCGAAACCCATTGAGTGAAAAGTTGTCATTGTTGGTAAAAGCTCCAAAACCGAGCTTGCCACCGCCGCGCCGCCGCCGTGTTCTGTTGCCGGCCACAGGCACAGGAGGGTTCACTGAGGGTGTTAGCACCTGTAGATGCTTTTGGTTAAGTCCCAGAACCCTTGGTGGAACAGTCCCGAATTTCGAGGTTGAGGCATCTTCTTCAACTTCGGGCCCCGGCCATCCGAGGGTGCAAGGCGAAAACCAAAATGCTGGGAATGTTGCCTATGTCCTGTGGAGCATTTCCCTTCAAGTTTCACAGGATTTGGTCCAGTAATTGCTGAGAACCAGGTCGGGGAATGGCTTGCGTGTGTTGAGAGGAATAGAGCACACCACCTGTTTGATGAAATGCCTGAGAGAGGTTCTATTTGGATTTAGGCTTTGAACAGAATATGAAAGTTGCTCAAAAATGTCTCCTGAGCTTGATGCTCACTTCAGATCAAGTTAGATCTGGGTAGACTGAGGTTTGGTGCATCGTATGCGTTGTTAGTGGACTAGGTGTGGATCTGGTTGATCCAGCAACTGCTGGGCTGCAAATGAAGCAAGCCCCAGGCTTTTTAGGTTGCTGTGAGCTTAACCCTAAAGCAGATTTTGATTTGGATTATTAAAGGTGAAGTTATAGGTTAACCAACCCTTAAAAGAATAGTTTAGCCCAAACACTGTTCCGGGCGGTTTGCGAGGCCGCGACAGTGAGCTCCTGGCTAATTTGGGGTCACTGGACGCGATGCTCGCGTCAGATCTCGGTTTCGTTGAGCCGAAGAAAAAAAAATGCATTTAAGCTATGTTGGAGAGGTATTTTATGGCCCGAAGTTTTCCTCGGGTACCGTGCTGCTGCAAATGGGTGAGCACGGTGTTCAGCGGGTCGAGTGTCACTTACTGGAAGTGACGGTTCGTAAAAATATTGTCCCAGTTAAGAGAACGAGCAAAAACGACTCTTATTTCATTGTAAAAGTGCGATTGGGTAAGACTCTAGGGGTCTAACTGCAATTGTAGCCTCATGGGCTGTTTTGGGCTGTACGCCCATGATCTCTAAACCCTTCGTGGGAGGCCCAATGGCTTTCGTTGAGCGGAAATCGGATTTCCGGAAAGTGCCGGCAAAATCCCGGGACTTCGGCGAAGGTTGCCGTATAGCTTGCACACACAGTGAGTTAGTAGGGATGGATACGAGAGAGAGAGCCTATTATTGACTTGGATTTATTATTCAGGTACTAGCAGTCAGTCGCTAGCCGGTGAGACTCCCAGCGGATTCCGGGATCGCTTGTGTTGAGGTGGGTTTACGGTCGAGGCTGAGTATTGTGTTGGTAATCCGAAAGGGACTTTTATTATTAATCGGTACTAACACTGATGGTTTCTATGATGTACTACCTTACCCCGTGACATGGTTACTTGGTTACTTGGTTACTTGGTTACTTGGTTACTTATGCTCGAGTTGCGACACGCGCACCCGCGGTTTGGCCACCGCAATGGGTGCTCTTTTCCGGAAAGGCGGTCTTTGACCCGTGTTACCCGACGAGGTGACGTAGTGGGGGGCCCCTGACCGCTGGGGGGTCTGAGGCAGCGAGGTGCGAGCAGTGGGACTGCCGGGATTGGATCCCGATGTAGTCAGGTGTGGGACTGCCGGGATTGGATCCCGATGTAGTCAGGTGTGGGACTGCCGGGATTGGATCCCGATGTAGTCAGGTGTGAGACCGCCGGGATTGGATCCCGATGCGGTCAGGTGTTACAGGTGTTACCGGGGTTACAGGTGTTACAGGTGGTACAGGTGGTTGCGAGTTACCATTACGAGTAGAGCGGTTGTTCCGGCTAGCCTTACTTTGTGGCTTGGTATTACTTTACTGCTTTAGTACTATTTTGATGATAGTGTCGCTGACTACCCACTCTGTGACAGGTACCTCCAGGGGGTAGAGGTAGGCGACGGTGAGGCCGAGTTGGTAGCAGTCGGTCTGAGGGAGCCCTAGTATGCTGTTTTATTTACCTTCTCTGCATTTCATTCAGTATTGTAGGTTACTGTGTGGTTCTCGATACCCTTGTGGGGTCGTGTGGATGTTGAGTTCTTTCTTTCTACTTATGCACTACTATTTCCGTTATTGTTCCCGTTTGGCCGCTTTCAAAGCAACATGACTAGAAAAGAAAAGAACTTCGAAAACTATCTTTTAAAAATCTGGGTCGTGTGGACCTGTTTTCCAACACCTGTGGATTTATGGCATCTTTTCAAACTGTCTTCAAAACCTTGGGTCGTGTGGACCTGCTTTCAAAACTGTGAGTTTATCCTTTCAACTTGATTGGCCACGGGTATTGTTTAGTCTTCATGCACCGTACTACTTCGAACTGTTGTGACTAAATGGGAAAATGATTGCTCATAATCGGCTATTGTAGCAGCCGCGACGCCGTGCATATACAGAGGAGACTCTGCCCGATTTTCGAGTGAATCTGTATATGTGGCGGGTCTGGGCACGCGCCGGGGAAGGAGGTTTCTAAACAAAAAAAAAAAATTCGTACGCACTTTACGCGTACTTTGAAGTATCGTTTCCGCTAAAATAAAACCCCCGGGGCGTGACAGATTTAGATGGTATCAGAGACTTTGCTTTAATCACAACAGTGACGACCCAACATCCACTGAGATATCACACTTAACTACGAATAAATGAAATGTGTGGGACGTAAGGTTGTAGGACGTGAGTGAACGTGGGGGAAAGGGGAATTTGTGTGATTTATTTACGCACGGTTTCTTTGGTATGCTGGGACTAATATGTTTCCTTGGTGTGCACAGATAGAAACCATGGACTTTACGGCAGAGGCGAACCGCGTACTACGCAACCAGCTGCGAGACGTGGCTGTGAAATTGCTAACTCTTGCAGAGCAGGTGGGTATACTGACCCAAGAGCTCGAGAGTGTCGACCGCGCCTAGCACGGCACCGGTGGTGTTAACCCCCGTGGGGCACCCCCGACTGGCGTTTCCACCTTTCAGGGAGCGGTCAATTTGGCCGTGCGCGCGGAGCTAGAGCGCACACGACGAGCACACCCCTACCCCGGGCCGACAGGGGGCCCCTACCAGTGCGGCAGAGCGACCAAGCGCCAGAGGAACAGGTCGAAACCCGGGCAGGCAATGAGAGAGGGACCTACACCACCGACCCCGTGCGTCATTTGTGACGGTGCGCATCCCATGATGGAGTGCCCTTGGCGGAATGAGCATTGCTTCCGGTGTGGCAGGCCGGGCCACACACGTTACGAGTGTCCCCGGAGGCCAGGTGTCACCAGACCCCCGGCACCGAGACCCGACGACCCACGCCTGACGGACTCTTCCGATACCGAGACTCCACCCCGCCACGTCGAACATAGCTGGCCCAAAGGTTGTGGACGGACCTCCCCAGCCACCCCGGGGAGCAGTGATGCAGAATCCTAGGACAGGTATATATATATATTTTTATTCCCTTTACGGTTTTTCTTTGGTTAGGCATCGATTCCCATCTTCCGTATCTGTCTTTTCTTCCTCCGCGTACGGTACGGTTGTGTCAGGGGGGGGAAGGGTTATATAGGATAGGAGTGGGGTACTCCCCTAGTCCGCCTGAGGAGTTGCGAACGCTAGATAGGAATCCCTTACAAGTGTCGAGGAGAGAACCCTACCTAGTTGTTGGTCTGTTCAAAACCCCGGAGGAGGAACTTCGCGGGAGTAACCACTACCGCGACTGCAGCAGGCAAAGTGTCACCAACCCCCGACGACGACACCAGAAGCGGTGTTTTGAATTCTCGAAGGATTACGACCTAACGACCCAATATCACCCCGGGAAAGCAAACGTGGTAGCGGACGTTTTGAGCAGGAAGGGGCGATTGTGGGAAGGATCGGTAGGTGCGATAACTGAGCAGAGCGACTTGATCGCAGAATTTTCTCGACTAGGGTTGGAAGTAGTGTCAGCGGGCACGGTTGCGCAACTTCTAACTCTGGTAGTCAAGCCAACACTGTTAGAAAAGATTCGAGAGGGACAGCAGGCGGACTCGCACTTACAGCTCGTAAGAGACAAGATCTCACCGGATCAGGAAGGGGACTTTTCATTAAAAAGCGAAGATACCCTACGGTTCCGCGGGCGGATTTGCGTGCCGGATACCCCGGAATTAAAGAAGGAAATTCCGTCCGAGGCACACAGCGCCCCTTATACAGCGCATCCAGGAGGCACAAAGATGTACAGGGACCTCAAGCAGACCTTCTGGTGGCCCAAGATGAAGAGGGATGTAACCCAATTTGTAGCTCATTGCCTGGTGTGTCAACAAATAGGGGCCGAACGTCAACGCCCGGCGGGGGAAACTGCAATCCCTCCTAGTGCCAGAGAGAAACGAGCGGATCAGGAGGGGCGCAAAGCCTTTTGGGAGCGCAAGTCAGGCATGCTTGAGCCTTTCCCCACTTATTGGATTTATGGTGTATTTGAGTTTCGGGGACGAAACTTCTTTTAAGGTGTGAGTGATGTAGCACTCGAGAAATTCAAGTATGGTTGCGAGCGAGGAAGCAGATCTAAACCTTAGTGACTTGCATACCGGTGCGCGTATTGCACAGTTTACGGAGCACTATGTCTGCCTTTCGGATCCGAGTCTGATCTCGAAAATCTGAAATCACTAGTGCGACCGTCTCGTCGAATCGATTGAAAATGATATAAACTAATTGTCGATCCGACGGTCGGATTGTTCAGAAATCAGTAAAGAAGCTTGTGGGGCCCACGACTTAAGTCGTGAATAGTAACCTCCTGATTTAATTCCCCACCGAGCGAACGTTAGCCGATTCACTGTCTGGAGTCCGAATCTAGCGATTCGGGTAGTCGATTTGAATGGCACCGCCATTCTAAGCACAATGGCACTGACGGAATTCGCGTTTAGTGATCCGGGTGCATCGAAGTGCGTGCGTCATACTGCAACTTACAGAACTTTATGGCCCAAGATTTTATTCGAGCGCTGAATCAAGCAAACAAATACGCTACTTGATAGGTCTCGACGAGCCGGACGTCGTGGCGAAGTCGGTTTCGCATTTTGACGAACCATTCGTCTCGAAATGCGTGAAATACGTCGAAAAAAGGGGTATTTTTGTAAAAAGCCCAATATTTTATGTGTCAAATGCAATGAGGTTACTTGGAGAGGGACCTCTATGCATAAAAGACCTACAGCTATGGACTGAATAGTAATAAACAAGGTATAGAGGGACCTAAATGCAAAGAAAGTGGAAAATTCACTAAATTACCCTATACACTAAGGTGGTGGGTTTGGGAGCGGTTGCAACCGCTTATCCACGTTCCTCACCACCTCTGCCACGACGCCCACTCCCAGAACCGCTCTCCCTCCAGTGGGGTGGCTCGTAGTAAGGTGGGGAGGCCGGTTATAACAAGGGGAAGTGGACGTTGGAGGAGAGGGGGATCACACAGAGTTTCTTGCACCCAATTCCCATCAAAGCTTTCTCCCACTTCCTCTGCATCCTCCCCGTGGCCGCGCGACGCTGGGAGGAGCGAAACGGGCACCAACCCATCTTCCCCAACTCCGGCGAGGTAAGCCCTCTTTACTCTTGGAGTTTTAGAGGCCAAGACCTTTGGAAGTGAGCTTTGTAGGTTCTAAGGATGCTCCACGCACAGCCCCGAAAATGGGAAGCCATCGGTTGGTCGGCGGCCGAGTTGCACAGCCGAGAGCTCCGCCTCGAGCTATCTTTGCTCCCGGTGACTTTTAATGAAAAGTAAAATGATGGGTTGGGACTGTAGGACCAATAGGTCATTTCTGCAAAGTTTGGTGAAGTTTGGTTGAGTAACCACGTTGCAGTTTGAAACCCTAGTTCTCGGGTTTTTCCATCTTCGGCCGAGCTATGTGCTCCGGCGCCGGCGGGCCTCCCCACCTCCGGCCAAGTGGTCAAGGAGCTCCCTGGGGATGAGAGGGTTGCATCCATGCCTTTGCATGGCTTCCATGCAGCCCGAATGAGGGCCGGCCATGGGTGGCCGAGCTTGAGGCCATTAATGGCGGCCGGTGATCCGGCGACTTCCGACGGCGGGGACAAGGCCAGACCTTCCTAAAAACTTGCTAGGAAGCTATTTCCGCTGTCCTTTTCACCCGAAACCCATTGAGTGAAAAGTTGCCATTGTTGGTAAAAGCTCCAAAACCGAGCTTGCCACCGCCGCGCCGCCGCCGTGTTCTGTTGCCGGCCACAGGCACAGGAGGGTTCACTGAGGGTGTTAGCACCTGTAGATGCTTTTGGTTAAGTCCCAGAACCCTTGGTGGAACAGTCCCGAATTTCGAGGTTGAGGCATCTTCTTCAACTTCGGGCCCCGGCCATCCGAGGGTGCAAGGCGAAAACCAAAATGCTGGGAATGTTGCTTGTGTCCTGTGGAGCATTTCCCTTCAAGTTTCACAGGATTTGGTCCAGTAATTGCTGAGAACCAGGTCGGGGAATGGCTTGCGTGTGTTGAGAGGAATAGAGCACACCACCTGTTTGATGAAATGCCTGAGAGAGGTTCTGTTTGGATTTAGGCTTTGAACAGAATATGAAAGTTGCTCAAAAATGTCTCCTGAGCTTGATGCCCACTTCAGATCAAGTTAGATCTGGGTAGACTGAGGTTTAGTGCATCGTATGCGTTGTTAGTGGACTAGGTGTGGATCTGGTTGATCCAGCAACTACTGGGCTGCAAATGAAGCAAGCCCCAGGCTTTTTAGGTTGCTGTGAGCTTAACCCTAAAGCAGATTTTGATTTGGATTATTAAAGGTGAAGTTATAGGTTAACCAACCCTTAAAAGAATAGTTTAGCCCAAACACTGTTCCGGGCGGTTTGCGAGGCCGCGACAGTGAGCTCCTGGCTAATTTGGGGTCACTGGACGCGATGCTCGCGTCAGATCTCGGTTTCGTTGAGCCGAAGAAAAAAAAAACGCATTTAAGCTATGTTGGAGAGGTATTTTATGGCCCGAAGTTTTCCTCGGGTACCGTGCTGCTGCAAATAGGTGAGCACGGTGTTCAGCGGGTCGAGTGTCACTTACTGGAAGTGACGGTTCGTAAAAATATTATCCCAGATAAGAGAACGAGCAAAAACGACTCTTATTTCATTGTAAAAGTGCGATTGGGTAAGACTCTAGGGGTCTAACTGCAATTGTAGCCTCATGGGCTGTTTTGGGCTGTACGCCCATGATCTCTAAACCCTTCGTGGGAGGCCCAATGGCTTTCGTTGAGCGGAAATCGGATTTCCGGAAAGTGCCGGCAAAATCCCGGGACTTCGGCGAAGGTTGCCGTATAGCTTGCACACACAGTGAGTTAGTAGGGATGGATACGAGAGAGAGAGCCTATTATTGACTTGGATTTATTATTCAGGTACTAGCAGTCAGTCGCTAGCCGGTGAGACTCCCAGCGGATTCCGGGATCGCTTGTGTTGAGGTGGGTTTACGGTCGAGGCTGAGTATTGTGTTGGTAATCCGAAAGGGACTTTTATTATTAATCGGTACTAACACTAATGGTTTCTATGATGTACTACCTTACCCCGTGACATGGTTACTTGGTTACTTGGTTACTTGGTTACTTGGTTACTTATGCTCGAGTTGCGACACGCGCACCCGCGGTTTGGCCACCGCAAAGGGTGCTCTTTTCCGGAAAGGCGGTCTTTGACCCGTGTTACCCCACGAGGTGACGTAGTGGGGGGCCCCTGACCGCTGGGGGGTCTGAGGCAGCGAGGTGCGAGCAGTGGGACTGCCGGGATTGGATCCCGATGTAGTCAGGTGTGGGACTGCCGGGATTGGATCCCGATGTAGTCAGGTGTGGGACTGCCGGGATTGGATCCCGATGTAGTCAGGTGTGAGACCGCCGGGATTGGATCCCGACGCGGTCAGGTGTTACAGGTGTTACCGGGGTTACAGGTGTTACAGGTGGTACAGGTGGTTGCGAGTTACCATTACGAGTAGAGCGGTTGTTCCGGCTAGCCTTACTTTGTGGCTTGGTATTACTTTACTGCTTTAGTACTATTTTGATGATAGTGTCGCTGACTACCCACTCTGTGACAGGTACCTCCAGGGGGTAGAGGTAGGCGACGGTGAGGCCGAGTTGGTAGCAGTCGGTCTGAGGGAGCCCTAGTATGCTGTTTTATTTACCTTCTCTGCATTTCATTCAGTATTGTAGGTTACTGTGTGGTTCTCGATACCCTTGTGGGGTCGTGTGGATGTTGAGTTCTTTCTTTCTACTTATGCACTACTATTTCCGTTATTGTTCCCGTTTGGCCGCTTTCAAAGCAACATGACTAGAAAAGAAAAGAACTTCGAAAACTATCTTTTAAAAATCTGGGTCGTGTGGACCTGTTTTCCAACACCTGTGGATTTATGGCATCTTTTCAAACTGTCTTCAAAACCTTGGGTCGTGTGGACCTGCTTTCAAAACTGTGAGTTTATCCTTTCAACTTGATTGGCCACGGGTATTGTTTAGTCTTCATGCACCGTACTACTTCGAACTGTTGTGACTAAATGGGAAAATGATTGCTCATAATCGGCTATTGTAGCAGCCGCGACGCCGTGCATATACAGAGGAGACTCTGCCCGATTTTCGAGTGAATCTGTATATGTGGCGGGTCTGGGCACGCGCCGAGAAAGGAGGTTTCTAAACAAAAAAAAAAAATTCGTACGCACTTTACGCGTACTTTGAAGTATCGTTTCCGCTAAAATAAAACCCCCGGGGCGTGACATTTGTACTTCAAACGGTATTAAGCATGAATTCTCTGCACCCTATACACCTCAACAGAATGGTGTTGTCGAGCGCAAGAACAGGGTTGTTCAAGAGATGGCGCGTGTGATGCTTCATAGCCAGAATTTACCGCTACATTTTTGGGCTGAAGCTGTGAACACCGCTGTCTATGTCATTAATCGAGTGTTCTTGCGCCCGGGAACGTTAAATACACCATATGAACTATGGTGTGGTAGAAAACCCAACATCAAATATTTTCGCATCTTCGGGAGTCGGTGTTACATTTTACGTGACCGTGAAAACCTTGAAAAGTTTGACTCATGAAGTGACGAAGGGATTTTCTTGGGGTATTCTACTAATAGTAGAGCATATCGAGTATTTAACTTGGAATCTAAGACGATCGTAGAATCTATAAATGTTAAAGTAGATGAAGCTTTTCACTTTGCATCTGAAAAATCTACCCTCGATATTTCTCTAGATGATGATTCTCCTGCTGTTGCATCTTCTCATAATAATACTTCCAATATTAATGATGCATCTAATGGTTCTTCAAGTTTATCTGATGTGCAGGAATCATCTCATATATCTCCGAGTACTCCGTTTCAACAAACGCTACGAATCTCCAAGGATCATCCGGAATCGAATATTATTGGAGATCCACAAGAAGGAGTCAGAACTCGGAGGCAGTTGGTTTGTGGATTCGCTTGCTACGTATCTTTAATCGAACCAAAGAACATAGATGAAGCTCTTCAGGATGACTACTGGATTAAAGCAATGCAGGAAGAGCTCCATCAATTTGAGCGAAACAAAGTCTGGGAATTAACGAAGCCTCCAAAGCAACATAATGTGATAGGTACCAAATGGATTTTCAAGAACAAGAAAAATGAGGATGGTACTATCATCAGGAACAAGGCACGATTAGTTGCTCAAGGCTACTCTCAAGTAGAAGGTATAGACTCTGATGAAACTTTCGCCCCTGTAGCTAGACTCGAGTCCATTCATATACTATTTGCTATTGCTTGTCATTTTAAAATCAAATTATTTCAAATGGACGTTAAGAGCGCGTTTCTAAATGGGTTTTTAAATGAGGAAGTTTATGTGGCTCAACCGAAAGGTTTTGTAGACCATAAACAACCTAACCATGTTTTTCGTTTGAAAAAGGCTCTTTACGGTCTGAAACAAGCACCGCGAGCATGGTACGAAAGGTTGACAAAGCACCTTTTGGAGAAGGGCTATACTCGAGGGGGAGCTGATAGGACTCTCTTTGTGAAGCATTATCAAAGCAATTTCATTGTAGCACAAATCTATGTCGATGACATTGTATTTGGCGCAACAAGAGATAATGATGCTTCTAAATTCGCGGAGACCATGGAAAGCGAATTTGAGATGTCCATGATGGGTGAATTGACTTATTTCCTTGGATTGCAAATTAAACAAAATGATGAAGGTATTCACTTGAGTCAATCCAAGTATGCAATGGAGTTGGTTAAAAAGTTTGATCTTGAAAATTTGAAGGATTTTCCGACTCCAATGGGAACTAGCCACAAGGGACTTGGAAGTGAATCACAAAGTGAGAATGTAGACGAGAAACTGTATCGAAGTATGATTGGAAGTCTACTTTACCTCACGGCTAGTCGCCCGGATATATCTTTTGGTGTTGGGATCTGCGCGAGATATCAATCTGCACCAAAGGAGGTTCACCTGAAAGCGGTGAAAAGGATCATCCGGTATATCAAAGGATCAATTAATTTCGGAATTTGGTATCCTATGGGAACAAGTTTGGATATTGTTGGATACTCAAATGCCGATTGGGCAGGATCAGTGGATGATCGGAAAAGCACGAGTGGTGCATGCTTCTATCTTGGCCATTGCCTTGTTGCATGGCACAGTAAAAAGCAGAATTGTATAGCACTCTCGACTGCCGAAGCGGAATACATTTCAGCTGGAAGTTGCTCAACTCAACTCATTTGGATGAAAAGCGTATTGAGCGACTTCCGGATTTCAGCATCTTCGGTAACAATTCTTTGTGACAACACAAGTGCAATCAACATTTCTAAAAACCCTGTGTTGCACTCTAGAACAAAACATATTGAACTTAGATATCATTTTCTTAGAGAGCTAGTTGAATCAAATACTCTTCAACTTTCATATATTTCAACTGAGGATCAATTAGCTGACATTCTAACAAAACCTTTGGATCAAAAACGTTTTATTCATTTGCGAAAAGCAATTGGAATGCTTTCCTTGAAATAAACTTCTTTTTGAAACCTTTGCTTAGGATAGGTTTTGTTTATTTTTGTTTTGTTCATTATCTATGTCTGTACATAGGACATTAATTGAGCATAGATCATAATTGACTTTAATTGCATCTTTTCGCACATTTAGAAATTTATTATGCTTTTGCCATCATAATATTTCACTGTTGCAATGATCATTTATGTTAATTAAATCATCTTCTGAGTGATCAAAGTCAATTTCTCTCTCTCAATGATCTCTTGGTATAGTCATTATCTTATTTGACTGTTTAGTCGAGTATGAAATCGAGATCAATCTTTGGTTGAATACTTTATATCTTAAATAATTGATAGCCAATTGAGGGGGAGTCAAAGAAAAGTAAAATGCTCAAAAGATGTGGAAAGAGTTACATCCCAATGAGGAGTGTGAAAACTACCACCACATGGAGGAAAGAGCTACCACCTCGGTCGTCCGAGTATTGTGTGCAGCTACCACATGTATACCAAGCATGGTTGTTCAAATTTTGATTAAGTAAAATGCATGTTGAAATACTTGACTCCGTCAAATTTCAAGGTTGGTATAAGGTGGGTTTTTAAAGAAAGATGCTCAAAGAGCCACTCTCTTCAACAGATTGTCTAGATACATTATCTACTATATTTGGGATTTCAAACATCTATTGATCTTTGTATTTCATTTTCTTTACTGAATTGATGATTTGATAAAGGCATTACTCATAAGATCAAGTTAGATGTAATTGAAGGTGTTCAACTTTAAGGGATTTAATTTTTGTAAATTCTCGTTTCATTTTTGGATATTATTGATAGATTTGGCATAATCTAATTCTTGTTGTATGAAACGATGATTTCTGTTTAAAGTTGATACACATTTGTGCTTACAATCTTTTTCTGGTTTTTCTTGAATTTCTCTGAAATTTTCTAAAGAAAAAGTTGGAGCCGATTCGGATCGGGCAAGATGATCCGGATCCCGAACGCAGATATTCTTCTGCGGGCTGACGATCCGGATTGGACCTGCCGATCCGGATCCCGAACGCAGTTTCTCACTACGGGTAGCCGATCCGGATCGCAATCATGAACTGATCCGGATCGCGGCTAGGGTTTTATAAAGAACAAAAGGGTTTTGATTTCTTTTACTCCAATCTTTTGTTCCTAAGTTTCCAGAGCCTCTCTCTCTAGATTTCATCCTTCCTGGAAGCCTTCAAACTCAAGTTCTTCAACTCCAAGTAAGTTTTATTGATCAAAATCTCGGTTTTTCACCGTTTTTCTCTATTCCTCCTCAAACGTGATGAATTTCTTGGATCAATTTAGTTTGTGGATGGTTTTTGATCAAATTTCTTTTGAAATAAGAACTCTGGGTAGATTAGTTTTGATTATATGCTAGGTATTCTCCTGATTAACGAATTTTTAGGCTTCGATTTCTAAAATTTCGGTTTTAGGGCATATAATAAGGATTTTCGAAAATCATGCAATTGATCTATTTTTAAAAGTCCTTTTGCAAAACTAATTTGATTCTTAGTCTCTCTACATGATTATGATTGTTTGGGTACAATTTTTCGAATCTTTGAAAATTAACAATTTTTCATGTGTTCTTGAGTTGTTGCTCACAGGATTTCTTTTCTCAAGAGACCAATAGCAATGGTGATCACTTCGATTGTTTTCCTACTTGCTGCTATGGTACTTACGAGAGACACTGCCAAGAGGGCTAAAAAGGATGAAGTCAATTGGGATGAGTTATCAGATGATGAAACACATCCTGAAGAATCGCCACAGAAAATCTCTGTTGCATCGAAAGGGAAAGCCCATGCAGAGACATCAACGGAAAAGGCTCCGCTCACTGCTGCGGAAAAAGGAAAAGCACCAATGACCTCTTCATCCATTTTTCCAAAAAGAAAAAGACTTGCTCGACGACCTGGACGAGCTCGAGGAATTGAAATAAATGAACCATGTCAAGAGAACCCAAGGAATATCTCTCAAATTGACACTGAATCAGAAGACGAAGAAGATTGGGACACATTTCTTGACGAAGTACAACAAGGTATTGATGAAGAAAATAAGGCTTACCTAAAGAAAAAGAAGCTACCGAAGTCTTCCTCAATATTTAAGCAACAAGCAAAGAAAAAGAATGTGCCAAGCAATCCACCCTTTTTGCCAAGACGATCTCCTCGGAATGAAGGTCAGACTGCTCCGTCAATCGTCACACAACGTTCTTCAACTTCCAGAAGAACTGACCAAAAGGGAAACTTAGAGTCTTCCATAAAACAAGAACAAGATAAAATGGCTCTAGAACTCAGAAAGATGTCCAAGGACATACATCAGATGAAGCAAGAGTGTACTACGATTTCGGGAATGCTTAAAGGAATTTTGAAAAAGCTGGGTTGCACGAGCTCTGAAGACTCCGCCTCGGTTGACTCAGATTCAGATGCCTGAATCGTCTGTCTAACAATTCTCTTATGCAGGATTTTTTTTCTTTTGCAGAGTTTTAACCTCTTTTGTGCAGGTTTTTAAGTTTTAGTTTTAGTCTTTAGTTCTCCAACTTGAACTGTTAACCATTCTCTCCACTTCTGTAATCTTTGGCTTTGTTTGTGACAAAAAGGGGGAGAGAGTTTAGAGAGAACTTGAACAATGATGATGTGATTTGTATACATCAAGGTACAATGATGACTGGGAACAGAACAATGATTGAACAATGATGATGTGAATGTATGAACATCAAGGTAAGTATCACTTCAACTTTGGTTTTTATCTAGTGATTGGTTGCATGTCTCCACTAACTATTCGACTAATTATTTGGGCATGTAATATGACTGACAAGTTGATGTTGGACTAACATTTTATGATATTTGGTTTTTGATTGCATAGAAGATATGTTGGTTTTTGACTATGATTCTCTTACATATCTGAATTCTCAAATGTCATGATGATCAGATAAACTCTATCTCTGTACTAGGTTTTGAATGCTAAATATTCTTGAGGTATCTAACGATCACTTTTTGTCAAGAATGATTTCTTTGTGCAGAGAGTACAGATGTCTAAGTCTAGAGTCTGTTTTAGGAGTTTATCTCATGTTTTTAAATTTTCGGATCTCCATTGTAAATTTTTGTTGTATGGTGATAGCAACAAAAATATCTTTTTGAATTTTCTTGAGTGGATCTGTGTTTTGTCACGAAACCGCCAAAGGGGGAGATTGTTACGGAATTTGAGTTGGCGTAGTTTCGTGAAAGTGTCAAGTCTTGAAGATTGAAGGTAAAGAAAGTTGGATCATTCAACTCAATCTCAAGAAAGAAGAATTCAAAAGGATCAGGTATGTTTAACTAAATATTTTTTTGTGATCCGAATACTTCTTGTAGTGTAGAAACACTTGGAAGAATTTTTAACTGCATAAAAATCAAAAACTGGTGTTAGGACATGTTCAGGATCCGGATCAGAGCCAGCGATCCGGATCCCGAAGGTTGTTGTTTCATACATTACTTCAATCCGGATCGCAGCATCTCACGATCCGGATCCCGAACGTTGAGTTCTCTGAAATGTATGAACGATCCGGATCAGGCATTCCGATCCGGATCCCGAACGTTTGTTTTCTGGAAACCGTCTTTATTGCAACTGCAATCCGGATCGCTCAAATCCGATCCGGATCGCCGTCCGTCAAAATTCCAGAAATGTTAGGTTTTTGATTCTTATCTCCTTCCTAGGGTTTCTAACCTATAAATAGACCCTATGACTCTTTTTCTAGGGTGTATCCAGAATCCAAATAGAGCCGTCATATTCATATATCATTTCATACGGCCCTAGATCCACATATAGAGAAGAAAGGAAATCATTAGAGAATACTCTATGTTTCTTCATCTATATTGATTAGTTTGATTCTAGGTATTCATACTCACATCTTGAGTTGAATCAAACTAATGAATACTTAGATGGTATTTCCGATCTATCTTTGATCTAAGTATTCGGCGGATCATCACCACCAAAAACAACGATTTACCCCAAAAATCGGCGCGTGGATTCGCGTGTCCTTGTGGATTCAAGGTTCAACCGCTCTTGTGGATTCGGAGCGAGGCACATTCGTGGATTCGAAGGGTGCTATTGGGTGAAGACCGTGGACTCGGTCGGACGTCGTGGATTCGACGTTGGACGCCGTGGATTCGGCGTTGGGCGCAGATCGTGGATTCGAGAAGCGTCGCGGAGCGAGCGGAGAAGATCCTCTAGGAGCGTATGGAAAAGGTTGAGTCGTAAGTGTGTACGGTAAATCACCTTGTACGTGTTTTAATTCTAGTGGATTTCTGCCGTGTTATCGGTCCCGTAGTTTTTTACTCCGGTGATGGAGTTTTCCACGTAAAAATCTTGCGAGTTATTTTTATTTCCGCATTGGGTTTTTATCGCAATGATTTTTGAGTGTTTATACGTTTACACCTATTCACCCCCCTCTAGGTGTTTTTTCCCCTATTTAGATCCTTATTACATATAACCCAACAACAACGCCCTCGGATGTTCCTTCGGCAGTGGTTCTTGGACCTACGCCAGGGGCTACTGACGGGGACCCTGTGAGGGTGACTGTGGTAGCAATCTCCCTCACCCTCTCCACCTTCTCGGTAGGAAGAGATGTTGCTTTTAGTGCGGGGCAGGTTCAGGAGAGGGTAGGTTTGCCGGATTTAGTGGTACAATCCGCCGGTGTTTACTAGTGACACGACTGGTCCTTTGGTCGTAGGACGTAGGTAGATACCCCAGTGTGACACGTTGGAGGGTTATGGTTGGAGGAGTGCAAGCAGTTTCCTCTAGCAGTCTTTTTCTTGAGGAGATCGCCCGTACATTGGTGGAAGACAGTGCCCCAGGCTATTCCTTCGGCAGTGGTTCCTGGACCTACGCCGGGGACTACTGGCGTGGACCCTTAGGGTGCAACTGTGGGGACACCACCTCACTCCCTTTTCTACCACTTCTGCTGTTGGTACTTTAGTAGTCTCCCGTAGGGTTTGTTCCCACGGGTGCACCGTGGTGGGTGTCGTTGTGGAAGTTCTTATTGGGTTTTACCTGATTGGTTTGTTAGCTGTTGATTACAGTGGTTTAGCCGCTAGTTTTCACAACCTTGCCAAGGTATAGGAGAAGGAGAAATTTCCTATGGTAGATGCCCATAGCCTTAGCTGTTGCTGTGGTTACTGCGTTGGCATTAGAAAATCTTCATAGTGGATTTTGGGTTTTGTCTGGTTTTAGGTACATAGGTTGTGGCACGCAAAAGCGTATGCGGTTTGGTTTGTTTAACCTTGTGCGTTTCGGAGTGTCGGGTACTCTGGAGCGGGTGTGGACACCATCACCAGTTCGGTCTCGTGGTCTCTTGAGGTATGTACCAAGTGAAACCCGGACACATCAATCGCTAATGGATGAAAGCGACTTGGTCTCGTAGAGACAGGTGTGGGTTTCACTGGTAGGACATGGTTGGGTAATCCGTTTCACTTGGAGACCGATGTGAGTGGTATCCTTTCGGGTTGCACTTGTGGTGTTCACGGAGGATCAGTGTCTATTGTACCCATGTTCTTTGTTAAATCTCCGGTTTGAACTTTGGTCTGAACTCGGGAAGGGTTACGACATGCCGATCCAGTGTCTTCCTGGGAAGGCAAACATCGTGGTTGTTGCGTTGAGCAGGAAGGTCTAGGCTCCCAATCATCGGTTTAGTTTTGCACCAAGCTGAGTGGCTTGGTGGCTGTTCCGGCAGGTTAGACTGGAGGGTGCGCCTCAGGGCACGGTTGTGTGACTGATGACTCTGGTGTAGAAATTATCCTGCTCAAGCGGAGCTTGGTAGGCCTTTTGGCTGTCGTGTTAGTAGGAATTCTGAGTTCGGGTAAACCGGTTAGCTTAGTCGACGAGTTCCATGCCTTTCACTTGTCGTAGCCTCAATCGATTGGAGCAAATGTAGGTCAACAATATTTAGGGACTACATGGAGTTCTGGCATCGATCATCTTCGACAAGAATACCCGAGATGCATCTCTTTTGTTTTGGGGGAGTAAGGACTCGTTGGTCCAGTTTTGGTGGTAGAACTGGGGTGTTTTGACGCATCGCAAGGCTTTTGTTTCTGATCACTCTAAGCCGTCAAAGGAGCTATGCGGACCGGTGGCGTTGTGACTTGGAACCCCAGGTCGGGGAGCAGTTTTGCTCGGGTTTGTTCCGGCCAAGAGTGTTACGGCTTTTTGGTGTTGGCATATTTCGTGAGTCAAGTCAGTGAGTTGAGTCGGAGTCTTAAAGGGATCAAATTGTCAAATCAGCCTTCGAAGACTCATTGAAGATTCAACATGAGCCCAAGTCAACTCCCAGGTATGATTAAATATAGATCATGGTGATTAAAGTTCGTTTATAATAATTGGAAACAGGAAATTAATGAAAACCGGTTTAGACTTGGTTTTAGGAACTTGGTTTTAACTTACAACTTAATTTAAGTTTGGATTCCGGTACTTGGTTTGTTTTGGATAAAGTTTATCTTGGAAAAATCAGTTTTTACATTGCGTACCGGAACCACACTTGAAGTTCCTCTAACCCGACACAGAATTTTCTGAAAATTGCATTGCGTACCGGAACACGTTATTTGGTACCGGTACACAATGCCCTATCGGGATAAATTTACTAAACCGACTTTTATCTTTTTCCAAGGGTTATAAATAGACACTTAGGGTTTCTCGATACTTACCGATCAATTCAGAAACACTCGAGAGCAACCCTAGAGGCTGGTTTTTACCGTTCTTCTCTTTCGCCTCTTTTAGGTCAATTCGACGGTTCTTCCAAGATCTATCTTTTGTCGAATTGATCTAGTCTTTGCTTAGAGTTTCCTTCTACGGTTCCTCAATGAGAATCTAAGCAAAGGATCACCATCGAAGCCAATATTCATATCGGCTGAGTTTGCGTCGTGGATTCGACGTGGCATCGTGGATTCGGTGTGCTAAAGGCGTTTCGTGGATTCGAAATGTGTGCTCGTGGATTCGAGTGGCGTTCGTGGATTCGAACGTGTGCAGTGGACGTGCAATCGGTGAGCGCAAGGTCCGAAGAAGTTGAAGGAGGGGTTTGAGTCCGTGGAGTCGGTAATCACCTTGTTATTCTTCTTTTCTTAGTGGATTGTTATTACGTGTTGGTCCCGTGGTTTTTCTCCTGGATTGGAGTTTCCACGTATATCTCGGTGTGCTATTTTTATTTTCCGCATTGGTTTTTATTTTGCACTGAGATTGGTTTTATAAGTATTACACCTATTCACCCCCCCTCTAGTTGTTCGATAGTACCTATTTAGATCCTTGGGGATCCATAAAAACCTACAATTGGTATCGGAGCGGGTTTTAGGTTTATCTATCATGTCGGGTGAAAGTGGTAATATTTATAGACCTCCTCTTTTTGATGGGACTAATTATGCTTATTGGAAAGTGCGGATGAGGGCTTTTCTCATCGCAATTGATGAGCGGGTTTGGCAATCCGTCGAATACGGTTGGGTGCATCCTGTTGAGGAAGTAGGAAATTCTACTACCCCAAAACCTCGCTCTAGATGGTCCAAAGAGGAACTCGAAAGATCTTCTTACAATGGGAAAGGTATGAACGCTCTTTTTAACTCTCTTTCCTCGACTGAGTTCACAAGAATTTCCGCGTGTGAAACCGCGAAGAAAATTTGGGATATTCTCAAAATTACACATGAGGGTACTAATCTTGTAAAAATTCAAAAGCTCCAGATGCTTACAAGTCAATTTGACTCTATTCATATGGAAGAGCACGAATTGTTTACAGATTATTACACTAGACTTCAAGATGTGATCAATACTTGTGCTAATTTAGGAGAAAAGATCCCGGAGTCGAGAATTATAAGAAAGATACTTCGGACTCTTCCGGAACGGTTTAGGGCAAAAGTTACCGCCATTGAAACCGTTAGTCATCCGGATGAGATGAGTGTAGAGAAATTAGTAGGTGCTTTGCAAACTTATGAAATGACTTTTCCTACTAATCAAGTTTCTTCCAAGTCTTCTTCTAAGCTTACAGGTATTGCTTTCAAATCAACAAAGGAAGAAGATAGCGAATCAAGTTCCGACGATGAAATCTCTTTTGCCGATTTTGAAGAACAATTGGCGCGGATTGTAAAGAAATTTCGTCGGAAATTTTGGAAGAATCGAACCGATGGGTCTTCATCCACGAAACCATCTAAAGGATCATCGGGTTCTAAATCCTCTAACCTCAAAAGCCTTGCAAAACCTTCTAAGGAAAAAGATGAATTCGAAGGGAAAATCCGATGTTATAGATGCAAAGGCTACGACCATATTTCAACGGATTATCCTTCTCCGAAATCATATAAAAAGAAGGCTTTGCAAGCGAAAACTTGGGACGATTCTACTTCTAATGAATCGACCTCAAGTAAAGCGGAAAAAGTCGTTGCTTTTCATGCCTCTCAAATTCCCTCTTCTAATTTGTGTTTATCATCTTTAGTCACTGACTCTACTCCTTTGATTTTGTATGAAACATCAACAACCGGCGGAGAGTCATCAAGTGAGGGGGAGTCGGACGAAGAAGAACTCGTTGAGGCATATCAACAACTTCTTACGGAATCAAAGAAGATGGCCAAACATATTAAGAAGTTGAGGAAGCAACGACTTGAAGTTCAAGACGAGAATCAAGCTTTAAAGATAAAACTTCATGATCTCGAGGAGGAACAAGGACGTTTATTGGATAACAATAAAATCCTCCAAGAAAAGCTAAACCAATCGGAGACAAATGCTAAATCATATATGGACAAGATTGGTTTTCTAGAAAAATAGTTTGAGGAGATTCATGTCACCAACCAAGCATTGACCAAGCAAGTTCATGAACTCAAATCCGACATACAAAGGCTTTCAACCGTTTCCAAGAAACTAGATTGTATGTGCGGATTAGGTCAAACAAGCAAGGTTGGTTTGGGTTTTAAAAAGGATCAAACTGTGCTTGCTTCAAGTTCCACAATCAAATTGAAAGGAAGAACGTGTCATCTTTGTGGACTTGAAGGACATTTGGTGAAGGATTGCCCAAAAAAGAGAAAGAAAAATCCTTCGGCAACTTCATCTATGGAGCGAACTCAAGGGACTCAAAAGATACATCAAGTCAAAGGAGTTCACTCATTCCGCCAAAGGTCCGAGCCGCAACATCAATCATACAAGTGGATCACTGCGAGGCAAAGACCTAAGGTGGATCAACAGTCAAAGCTATCAACTCCCGACCACAGTGAATCAAGACAACCCAAAATTCGACGATTTTGGATTCGGAAAGGTGATATCTTTCCTTGTCTTAAGTTCTAAATAGCTTATGACTGTATGTAATGCTTTGATTGGTTTTCCTTTCATATTTTTCTGAATCTCTGCATTACATGTTTTCAATGCTCTTTGTTTTTATGCTTTGTTTTTTTTTAACAAAAGGTTTTTAATGAACAAGTGCATTGAATAAAAAAAAAAATGGGCTTCACGTTTATTCACTCCAAATTAATTTTATATGGATTATAACCTTTACTCCATAATCATAATCTTGAAGATACTTCATTATAGGAGTTTTTGATATTATAAGCATCAAATTTTAGAAATCATGTGTGATCTTTAGATGCTTAACCTATCTCGGTTGTGTGAATTCATTGTGATAAACGTGAGACAACCGATAGACTAAAATTTGGAATTTGATTCTTTCACGTAAGAGATTGCATTCTTACAAGGGTAAATAAATGAATTGCAAAAGATGTGGAAAGAGTTACATCCAAAAGGAGTGTGAAAACTACCACCACATGTTGGAAAGAGCTGCCACCCCGGCCGTCCGGTTTGTGTGTGAAGCTACCACATGTTTTGGATGCTAGAAAAATATTTTTGAAATTTTTTTTAGATGAAGCATTCGGAGATTTAAATTCAGAGTTCTTATTTTGAACAATCTCCTGGTTGGTATAAGGTGGGATACTTGAAAGATGCTCAAAGAGCCACCCTTAGGTATTTTAGTGCTTATCTCAATTTGAAAGGGTAGAATTCAAGATTGATGTCACTTGGAAATCTCCGTAAGTCATCTTTGTAAATTCGTTACATCTTGATAGAGTTTGGATCTCAAGATTATTTTTGATGACTTGTGTTTGATGAATATAACATGAAAAACGGTTTATATTAATGTTTTACCTTTATTTTTCATGATTTTGGAGTAAATCTTTTTAATTTTTATAATTAATTGGATTGAATGACATCTATGTGAATTCATTGTTTTTCAAAGCACTTAAATGGATTTCTTGATGGTATACAAATCAGTATTTGAAAAGATTTCAAAATTTGGATTTGTTTCAAGAAATTTTTTGCTTTTTGGCTCTGTTGTTCCGGTACCTGCTTTTTAGTACCTGAAAATCTAATCCGGATTAGAAAATCCAATCCGGATCCCGAATGTGAAGTTTTCTGGTTTTTCACTTGCGTACCGGTACTACATTTTTAGTACCGGAACTACATTGCGGATCCGGATCATCCCATGCCTGTCAATCCGGAACCCGAACGAAGGTTTTTCAGTTTTTGCACTGCGTACCGGTACGCGACTTCTTGTACCGGTACGCGATCTGGAATTCTTTATATTCCGAAACTCCAAGTTTTTTAATTCATCTCTCCCACTTCAAAACCCTCCCTCTCTCTCTCTAAAACATCCCTAAGGGTTTTCTCTTCAAGATCAAGAGTTTTGTTGCTCTCATTTGTAAGTTTCTACATTTTTCTTGCTTTCTTTAACTTCAAAACCCTAGTTTTTAGGTTTTGATGTTGTTTTTAGGGATTTTTGAGTAGATCCTTATTTTAATTGAAATCTCTTGCATAAATTACCCTTAATTCATGTTTAGAACATATATGGTTGCTTTCTATCTAATTAGATTCATGTTTCCATGCTTATTTGATTGAATCTAACATTTTCATATGTTCTTAGCATAAAAGAAATTGAGAATTAGGGCTTTTAATATAAATGAATCTTAAATGATGAATCATCAATTGTGACATGTTTAGAATGTTTCTTAGACATGTTTAAGCCTTCCTATAAGATCAAATCATAGTGCATTGTGTTTTATGTAGGAAATGGCATTTTCATGGCTTCTTGCACTAGTAATTTTGATGGCCACTAGAAGTGGACGTGGTCACGGTTCTGGAAAGAAAAAGGCTACCAAACGATCACGCAACGAGGATTCAACTAGCTCAGAATCTGAACATTCCTCAGAATATGAAGAGGAATCAGTTCAAGGAAAGGGAAAAGCACCTTTGGCTCCAAGGAAAAAGAAGGGTGCTGATTCTCCTCCGCGTAGAAGTACCGGTGGACCGGTAATACGCGAGCGCTCTCAACGGAGATCAAATGTTGATGAAAGTGAACCACATGTGAGTGCAAAACGACGTGCCAGATTTGCAAACCGCACATGCATTGGAGAGCGACACGTGAATTTTAATGAGCTATGTCGTGAGGTGCCAGACTTTGCAAGGCTTTTGGAACGAAGTCATATTCGGCCACTTGGCAGAGTTCAACCTAAGATGGGTTTTTGTGTGGAGATCATCAGGGAGTTCTACATGCGAGGTAACATACTTCAAAAAGACCATGACACCGGAGCCTTCGTCTTTGAAACAACAGTTAGAGACGTCAAGTTTGACATTACTCCAGCAGTAATTGGTGCAAACCTTGGATTAGTTGTTGACACTACTGGTCTTTATTACACTGATGGTAATTTCCAACATGATACCCATTGGGATATGGTTGTGGACTCTATTTGCAAGACAGGGACGCACACGAACAGATCATATGTTGAATCAAAGGACCTAAAACCAGAATATCATATTTTGTCCTTAATTGTATGCTACAACCTATTGCCCACACTGGGGACCAAAAGGATTCGATGGGATCGATTGTTACTTCTCTTTTTCCTCGGTCACCCGGAAAGTGCAAATGGAATTAACACCAACATTCCATTTCTCATTTGGCAGCAAATGGTACATGTCATTGAAGGATCAAGGCAACGTGACCTTCTACCGTATCCAATCTTGATTACTCGTATTCTGGAAGATCACGGAGTGGACATTTCTTGTGCCAAATATGATTATGGCTTGGGGGCAATTGATGGAATCACTTTGTAGAGTTATATGTAATAAGGATCTAAATAGGTACTATCAAACAACTAGAGGGGGGGTGAATAGGTGTAATACTTAATAACTCAATCTCAGTGCAAAATAAAAACCAATGCGGAAAATAAAAACAGCACACCGAGATATACGTGGAAACTCCAATCCAGGAGAAAAAACCACGGGACCAACACGCAATAACAATCCACTAAGAATAGAAGAATAACAAGGTGATTACCGACTCCACGGACTCAAACCCCTCCTTCAGCTTTGTAACGACCCGGCCCACTAGCAATAATAACTCGTTGGGCCCAAACCACAGCCCAAAATGCTTAAGCCCAGTTATTATTACTAGTGTCCATGTCTCATATAAACCCAATCACAATTCCATCCACATCCGATGTGGGACTATTGGGGGTGTCACAGACTCCCCCCGTTTAGGCCTGACGTCCTCGTCAGCTCAAACACACACACACAACAGCGCAAGATCACCAGGCGATGTGAAACTCGTCTCGCTAGCCCTGTCATCTAGACCCAGGCTCAGCCGAGACTCGCCGCACACTTCCGGCTGGTTATTGTCTCTGATACCAAATGTAACGACCCGGCCCACTAGCAATAATAACTCGTTGGACCAATGCACACGGGCGAGACTTGGAGGAAGAGCTAGCCGATATGCCACTGGACCAATGCGCTCCAATATTTCGAAGGGTCCTACGAAACGGGGACTGAGTTTGTTCCGCAACCCAAATCTCTTGATTCCCCTAGTTGGCGACACCTTCAGCAATACATGGTCACCAACCTGGAACTCAAGATCGCGCCTGCGCTTGTCCACATAACTCTTTTGTCTGCTTTGTGCGGTCAGCAATCGCTGTCGAGCGATTCGCACCTTGGCCTCAGCATCCTCCAATAAATCTGGCCCGACAATCTGGCGTTCTCCAACATCGTCCCAACAGATCGGGGATCGACATCGACGCCCATATAATGCCTCATAAGGCGCCATTCCAATGCTTGCCTGGTAACTGTTGTTATAGGCAAATTCTACCAACGGCAGGTATTTGAACCATCCATCACCATAATCCATGACACATGCCTGCAACATATCTTCCAATATCTGGATAACCCGTTCAGACTGCCCATCACTCTGAGGATGGAAGGCAGTGCTGAAATTTAACTTAGTGCCCAATGATTGCTGAAGACTTTGCCAGAAATGGGACACGAATCGAGTATCCCGATCAGAGACAATCGAGACCGGAACACCATGAAGCCGGACAATCTCGTCGATATACAATTGGGCGAGCCGGTCTCTAGACCATGTCGTATGAATAGGCAGAAAGTGGGCCGACTTGGTGAGTCGATCCACAACCACCCAAATAGCGTCGTGACCACGCTGAGATCGTGGCAGACCGGTGACAAAGTCCATTGTGATCTGTTCCCATTTCCACACCGGAACAGGAAGTGGTTGTAGTTTTCCTGCCGGACGTTGATGTTCAGCTTTAA
>CM055062.1:9114906-9279003 GCA_029204045.2 Tillandsia leiboldiana
CTTGTTGGCACACCGCGCACTGGGATTGTAACGACCCGGCCCACTAACAATAATAACTCGTTGGGCCCAAACCACAGCCCAAAATGCTTAAGCCCAGTTATTATTACTAGTGTCCAAGTCTCATATAAATCCAATCACAAATCCATCCACATCCGATCTGGGACTATTGGGGGCGTCACAGACTCCCCCCGTTTAGGCCTGACGTCCTCGTCAGCCCAAACACACACACAAGCCCAAGATCACCAGGCGATGTGAGACTCGTCTCGCTAGCCCTGTCATCTAGACCCAGGCTCAGCCGAGACTCATCACACACTTCCGGCTGATTATTGGCTCTGATACCAAATGTAACGACCCGGCCCACTAGCAATAATAACTCGTTGGGCCTTAATCTGTCACGCCCCGGGGGTTTTATTTTAGCGGAAACGATACCTCAAAGTACGCGTAAAGTGCGTACAATTTTTTTTTGTTTAAAAACCTCCTTCCCCGGCGCGTGCCCAGACCCGCCACATATACAGATTTACTCGAAGATCGGGCAGAGTCTCCTCTGTATATGCACGGCGTCGCGGCTGATACAATAGTCGAACTTAAGCAATCATTTTCCCATTTAATCACAACAGTTCGAAGTAGTACGGTGCATGAAGACTAAACAATACCCGTGGCCAGTCAAGTTGAAAGTATAAACTCACCGTTTTGAAAACAGGCCCACACGGCCTTAGGTTTTGAAAACAGTTTTCGAAGTCCTTTTTCTTTTCTCTTGTTTTCTAGTTGATTTGTTTAGAAAACGGCCAACCGGGAACAATAAAGGAAACAGTAGTGCATAACCAGAAAGAAAGTACTCAACATCCACACGACCCCACAAGGGTATCGAGAACCACACAGTAACCTACAATACTGAACGAAATGCAGAGAAGGTAAATAAAACAGCATACTAGGGCTCCCTCAGACCGACTGCTACCAACTCGGCCTCACCGTCGCCTATCTCTACCCCCTGGAGGTACCTGTCACAGAGTGGGTAGTCAGCGACACTATCATAAAAATAGTACTAAAGCAGTAAAGTACTACCAAGCCACAAAAGTAAGACTAGCCGGAATAACCGCTCTACTCGTAACGGTAACTCGCAACCACCTGTAACACCTGACCGCGTCGGGATCCAATCCCGGCGGTCTCACACCTGACCACATCGCTCGTAACGGTAACTCGCAACCACCTGTACCACCTGTAACACCTGTGACACCTGTAACCCCGGTAACACCTGTAACACCTGACCGCGTCGGGCACCGGACCCGGCGGTCTCACACCTGACTACATCGGGATCCAATCCCACGGTAGTCTCACACCTGACCACATCGGGATCCAATCCCACGGTAGTCTCACACCTGACCACATCGGGATCCAATCCCACGGTAGTCTCACACCTGACCACATCGGGATCCAATCCCACGGTAGTCTCACACCTGACCACATCGGGATCCAATCCCACGGTAGTCTCACTGCTCGCACCTCGCTGCCTCAGACCCCCCAGCGGTCAGGGGCCCCCCACTACGTCACCTCGTGGGGTAACACGGGTCAAAGACCGCCTTTCCGGAAAAGAGCACCCTTTGCGGTGGCCAAACCGCGGGTGCGCGTGTCGCAACTCGAGCATAAGTAACCAAGTAACCAAGTAACCAAGTAACCAAGTAACCAAGTAACCAAGTAACCATGTCACGGGGTAAGGTAGTATACCATAGAAACCATCAGTGTTAGTACCAATTAATAATAAAAAGTCCCTTTTGGATTACCAACACAACACTCAGCCTCGACCGTAAACCCACCTTGTTGTCGCGCTCCTGACTGATGTAAGGTTCTCTCGCGTCTCGGGTGCCCGCCCGGACCTACACGAATCTTGTTGTCGCGCTCCTGACTGATGTAAGGTTCTCTCGCGTCTCGGGTGCCCGCCCGGACCTACACGAATCTCGGTTGTCAGAGGGAAAGGTGATCCGATCCTGCGAGTTCGGCTACAAGGAATGTGAGGACGTCTCCCTCTCCTTCCTTGGTCTTGCCGCTTGGATCCTCCGCGCAATCGGTGAGGAAGCAGAAGGGTTCGGTTGGGAAACTGAAAGGTTGGGGAATTGGGGTTTCGTACGCAGGGGACTTGTGGGGAGTGGGGAATTGGGGTTTCGTACGCAGGTAGTAAAGGGGAGTGGGTAGTTATGGGAGTTGCGGGTAGTTAAGGGGAGTGGGTAGTTATGGGAGTTACGGGTAGTGGGAAGTTGTGGGTAGTTATGGGAAGTGGGGAGTTGTGGGTAGTTGTGGGTAGTTATGGGGAGTGGGTAGTTATGGGAGTTACGGGTAGTGGGAAGTTGTGGGTAGTTATGGGAAGTGGGGAGTTGTGGGTAGTTGTGGGTAGTTATGGGGAGTGGGTAGTTATGGGAGTTACGGGTAGTAGGAAGTTGTGGGTAGTTATGGGAGTTACGGGTAGTGGGAAGTTGTGGGTAGTTATGGGAAGTGGGGAGTTGTGGGTAGTTGTGGGTAGTTATGGGGAGTGGGTAGTTATGGGAGTTACGGGTAGTGGGAAGTTGTGGGAAAAATAACGGGAGTGATTAAGGTGGCGGGAGCGGTTAAATTGGGGAATGGGAAATCAACCCAGTTCAAGTTAAAACGGGTATAAGTCGGGTGTGAACCAGGGTCCGGTCTGTCTGAAAACCGCGTTAACCATCTGAGCCGTTAGCTACCTTCCGGAATTTATTCCGGGAGATTCCGGCGTCGGAATTCAGAACCGATTTCGCCGTCGTTCTCCGTTTCGCGAGCCCTATCAACTAAAAATAGCCGCGGGCCCGGACGGTCTGTCCGAAAACAGGGAATTATTCGATCACCCTCCAGCCCCCGAAACGAAATGCGGAATTAACGAAACCAAAAGTAGACCCTTAAAATATTTTAAACTAGCGGCTATTACACCACTCACCTCTTAAAACGAGTTTCGTCCTCGAAACTCAATCCTGATTTGCGGTAAAGAGATAAGGATAGCCCTCTCTCATCTTTGATTCTAGTTCCCATGTCGCTTCCCGCTCCTCGTGGTTGTTCCAGTGCACCTTCACATAGGGGGTGTCTCGGTTTCGGAGCGTCTTGCTTTCTCTTGCTAGTATTCGCACAGGGGTTTCCTCGAAACTTAGGTCCTCCTTTAGTTCGAGTGTCGAGACGTCCAGCACATGCGACGGGTCGGGGAGGTATTTCTTGAGCATCGAAACGTGGAACACGTCATGAATCCGGTTGAGGTTCGGTGGTAGGGCAAGGCGGTAAGCCACTGGGCCGATCCGTTCCAGGATCTCGAATGGCCCCACGAACCGCGGGCTTAGCTTGCCTTTTAACCCGAATCGCTTGATTCCCCTGGACGGCGAGACCCGCAAAAACACGTGTTCTCCCAAGTCGTCCCAACAGATCGGGGACCGGCAGCGTCTCCCGTATAAGGCTTCGTAGGGTGCCATCAGTATGCTGGCCTGGTGGCTATTATTGTAAGCGAATTCTACAAGTGGTAGGTAACGCTCCCAACCGACTCCCCAATCGAGTACACAGGCCCGAAGCAGGTCCTTGTACATCTTTGTGCCTCCTGGATGCGCTGCATAAGGGGCGCTGTGTGCCTCGGACAGAATTTCCTTCTTCAATTCCGGAGTATCCGGCACGCAAATCCGCCCGCGGAACCGTAGGGTGTCATCGCCTTCAAATGAAAAGTCCCCTTCCTGATCCGGTGAGATCCTGTCTCTTACGAGCTGTAAGTGCGAGTCCGCCTACTGTCCCTCTCGAATCTTTTCTAGCAGTGTTGGCTTGACCACCAAAGTTAGAAGTTGCGCAACCGTGCCCGCTGGCACTACTTCCAACCCTAGTCGTGAAAATTCCGCGATCAAGTTGCTCTGCTCAGTTATCGCACCTACCGATCCTCCCTCCAGTCGCCCCTTCCTGCTCAGAGCGTCTGCTACCACGTTTGCTTTCCCGGGGTGGTATTGGATCGTTAGGTCGTAATCCTTCAGTAATTCAAGCCACCGTCTCTGCCGCAGGTTTAGTTCCTTTTGGGTGAACAGGTATTTAAGACTCTGGTGATCTGAGAAGATGTTACAATGAACACCAAAGAGATAGTGTCTCCATAACTTCAGGACGAAGACCACCGCAGCCAGCTCTAAGTCATGTATTGGGTAGTTTCTTTCGTAGTCCTTTAGTTGCCTAGACGCATAGGCTATTACCTTCCCCTGCTGCATTAATACACCCCCAAGGCCGATTCTTGAAGCGTCGCAGTACACCTCATAGTCCGCTCATTTCTCTTTGGCACTAGTAGAGATTGCAGTTTCCCCGCCGGGCGCTGACGTTCGGCCTTTATTCGATGACCGACCCAAAAGCGAGCCACGCGTTGTGCTACATCCCATGTCAATTTAAGCCACCAAACGTCTGCTGTTGATCCGTCCAGCTGCGTAATCGCGGTTATCGGTATGTTTCCTGTCTGACCCTTGCCGCTCCAGGCGTTGACTGCTCCCTTTTTCTTTCCGGAGTGATCTTGATTGGACGCATCGTTTCCTTGAGTTGCTTGGTCGTAAAGGCCTTAACTCTTGCGTTCTTCGAAGTCCTCCGGACGTTTGGCCATCCCAAAAGCTCACCCCGCGATGCCCAAACTCACACCTTTGGAGTTTGGCCTACCCTCTCTGGTCCTTGAGGGTCTGTATGGTCACCCGAAGACGTTCCCCGCAAGTTGACCCAAAAAGGGTCTGGAAACTTTGGTCATCACACCCACGAACACCGTTGGGGCGCTCAATAATCCATCCCCGAAGCGATGACACGCGAAACGCCATATGTCTCTTGGCGAAACTCGGTGGTAACCCTGAACGAAAAACTACCGGACAGAACCGCCCTAAGATTTCAGACAGACGACGGGCTCGACCCGCCCGGCAACCCTACCGTTCCGTCCATCTTGACCGAAATTAACATGAGTACGCCTGCTCCTCGACTTGGAGTTCCCTGTTACGACGCCACTGGTTCGCGGACCACCTCTGACGGTGTTGAGCAGTCAGCAACCAAAGTCTTGCGATGCGTCGAGGTACCCCGGTCCTACTACCAAACCCGGACCGACGGCCCTTAAATGCCCAAACTAACCCGACAACAAAGGGGGAGGCCACACTAATACCCTTACAAAAACTCCGGGATGTGCCAATCCAACTAGCCGGGTCACCGCCTACGAGTAATCCTCCTTTGAAAACGATGAACCCACCCGTCGCCAACACGGACTACTTCCGCCCGTCACCAACACGGGCTACTAGCTCGGAGCATAACCACCATCCCGGATTGTCCGCTCCGACTGTCCGTCCTACCGAGGCGACGGTCAAAACTAAAGCTAGGTTTCAGCTCTAAGACCTACCACAAGGTCTACCCCATAGAGAAAGCTGAAAGCAGGGCATCCTAGCCGAAAGAAACCGATGCCAGAGCGCCATGCAGTCAACAACCCCTCGCCGATCTGTACTGCTTCACAATCACAAAACTCGCAACCCAAATCCTCAAGACTATGCCTTGGTCATGGGAAGCTGGCGACAAAACCCAAGGAGCACGGTCCTACTTCCGTTTTGGCACCCAAGGGGGTGCGACCCACTGATTAACCACTACCGCTCGGTTCCAATCCATTGCCCTTCCAAGCACCATGCACGGAGCCGAGCTGCATACCCCCAGACCAAACGATCACATTCCCAACTAGGAGTATTCTAAGCTCTAGGTCCGCTCGATTAAAAAAAAGAATCGAGCCCAAACGAACAAGATTTGCTAGCCCCGGTGGTCTCCTTTCTCAACCCAAAGGAGAACCCCAAGACCCCATCTCGACGATTTCTACCACCATCGCAGTGTCTACAGTAAAAAGCCGAACTATGGGTAACAACCGTAGGGGAAAAATCCTCATTCCCACCCATACCTTGTCCAAGATGCAAAAGAATCGGTCGACTATCTGCTGTAACCTAGAACCAGTAGACCTAGAAGGTACAAATTTAGACAAGAGGCTCTCCAGTTGCTCACGACCGACAAGGCGGCCGACTCACTAACAAACACCGTCGGATTATTCTACCACCAGTCGCCGTTACTAACGACGACCAGACTGCCGGCAGAGGGAGGGGTTCGAAAAACAACAGCCGGCGCAACGATCTGCTGTGATAACAGCCGCACCCAGTGCATGAACACCGTCAGCAGGCCTACCGTGTCCCGTGCTGGTTGCTTAATCCATTGATTCCTAGCAACCATCAATACCCCGGTGGCAGCCGGCCTCGACCCCAGCCTCCAATCTAACACGACTACACAAGCACGCCGACCCAGCTAAACCGGGAAACAAAACTTAATCCGTACACACACAACACAAGTCAGCTCTAGACTCCGCTAGTATAGCACTCAACCAACTATCGAGAAAAGGGACTTATACTTTCCCCCCCCCCTCGATCACTCGCGTTCTACACTCCTATGCCCTACACATTTCATTCATTTGTAGCTAAGTATGGTATCTCGGTGGATGTTGGGCCGTCACTGTTGTGATTAAAGCAAAGTCTCTGATACCATCTTAATCTGTCACGCCCCGGGGGTTTTATTTTAGCGGAAACGATACCTCAAAGTACGCGTAAAGTGCGTACAATTTTTTTTTGTTTAAAAACCTCCTTCCCCGGCGCGTGCCCAGACCCGCCACATATACAGATTTACTCGAAGATCGGGCAGAGTCTCCTCTGTATATGCACGGCGTCGCGGCTGATACAATAGTCGAACTTAAGTAATCATTTTCCCATTTAATCACAACAGTTCGAAGTAGTACGGTGCATGAAGACTAAACAATACCCGTGGCCAGTCAAGTTGAAAGTATAAACTCACCGTTTTGAAAACAGGCCCACACGGCCTTAGGTTTTGAAAACAGTTTTCGAAGTCCTTTTTCTTTTCTCTTGTTTTCTAGTTGATTTGTTTAGAAAACGGCCAACCGGGAACAATAAAGGAAACAGTAGTGCATAACCAGAAAGAAAGTACTCAACATCCACACGACCCCACAAGGGTATCGAGAACCACACAGTAACCTACAATACTGAACGAAATGCAGAGAAGGTAAATAAAACAGCATACTAGGGCTCCCTCAGACCGACTGCTACCAACTCGGCCTCACCGTCGCCTATCTCTACCCCCTGGAGGTACCTGTCACAGAGTGGGTAGTCAGCGACACTATCATAAAAATAGTACTAAAGCAGTAAAGTACTACCAAGCCACAAAAGTAAGACTAGCCGGAATAACCGCTCTACTCGTAACGGTAACTCGCAACCACCTGTAACACCTGACCGCGTCGGGATCCAATCCCGGCGGTCTCACACCTGACCACATCGCTCGTAACGGTAACTCGCAACCACCTGTACCACCTGTAACACCTGTGACACCTGTAACCCCGGTAACACCTGTAACACCTGACCGCGTCGGGCACCGGACCCGGCGGTCTCACACCTGACTACATCGGGATCCAATCCCACGGTAGTCTCACACCTGACCACATCGGGATCCAATCCCACGGTAGTCTCACACCTGACCACATCGGGATCCAATCCCACGGTAGTCTCACACCTGACCACATCGGGATCCAATCCCACGGTAGTCTCACACCTGACCACATCGGGATCCAATCCCACGGTAGTCTCACACCTGACCACATCGGGATCCAATCCCACGGTAGTCTCACTGCTCGCACCTCGCTGCCTCAGACCCCCCAGCGGTCAGGGGCCCCCCACTACGTCACCTCGTGGGGTAACACGGGTCAAAGACCGCCTTTCCGGAAAAGAGCACCCTTTGCGGTGGCCAAACCGCGGGTGCGCGTGTCGCAACTCGAGCATAAGTAACCAAGTAACCAAGTAACCAAGTAACCAAGTAACCAAGTAACCATGTCACGGGGTAAGGTAGTATACCATAGAAACCATCAGTGTTAGTACCAATTAATAATAAAAAGTCCCTTTTGGATTACCAACACAACACTCAGCCTCGACCGTAAACCCACCTTGTTGTCGCGCTCCTGACTGATGTAAGGTTCTCTCGCGTCTCGGGTGCCCGCCCGGACCTACACGAATCTTGTTGTCGCGCTCCTGACTGATGTAAGGTTCTCTCGCGTCTCGGGTGCCCGCCCGGACCTACACGAATCTCGGTTGTCAGAGGGAAAGGTGATCCGATCCTGCGAGTTCGGCTACAAGGAATGTGAGGACGTCTCCCTCTCCTTCCTTGGTCTTGCCGCTTGGATCCTCCGCGCAATCGGTGAGGAAGCAGAAGGGTTCGGTTGGGAAACTGAAAGGTTGGGGAATTGGGGTTTCGTACGCAGGGGACTTGTGGGGAGTGGGGAATTGGGGTTTCGTACGCAGGTAGTAAAGGGGAGTGGGTAGTTATGGGAGTTGCGGGTAGTTAAGGGGAGTGGGTAGTTATGGGAGTTACGGGTAGTGGGAAGTTGTGGGTAGTTATGGGAAGTGGGGAGTTGTGGGTAGTTGTGGGTAGTTATGGGGAGTGGGTAGTTATGGGAGTTACGGGTAGTGGGAAGTTGTGGGTAGTTATGGGAAGTGGGGAGTTGTGGGTAGTTGTGGGTAGTTATGGGGAGTGGGTAGTTATGGGAGTTACGGGTAGTAGGAAGTTGTGGGTAGTTATGGGAGTTACGGGTAGTGGGAAGTTGTGGGTAGTTATGGGAAGTGGGGAGTTGTGGGTAGTTGTGGGTAGTTATGGGGAGTGGGTAGTTATGGGAGTTACGGGTAGTGGGAAGTTGTGGGAAAAATAACGGGAGTGATTAAGGTGGCGGGAGCGGTTAAATTGGGGAATGGGAAATCAACCCAGTTCAAGTTAAAACGGGTATAAGTCGGGTGCGAACCAGGGTCCGGTCTGTCTGAAAACCGCGTTAACCATCTGAGCCGTTAGCTACCTTCCGGAATTTATTCCGGGAGATTCCGGCGTCGGAATTCAGAACCGATTTCGCCGTCGTTCTCCGTTTCGCGAGCCCTATCAACTAAAAATAGCCGCGGGCCCGGACGGTCTGTCCGAAAACAGGGAATTATTCGATCACCCTCCAGCCCCCGAAACGAAATGCGGAATTAACGAAACCAAAAGTAGACCCTTAAAATATTTTAAACTAGCGGCTATTACAGGGATACATACTGTGCGATATCCGATTTCATCCCAGGCCACCAAAATTGCTGCTTCAGATCCTTGTACATTTTGGTTCCACCGGGATGTACAGTGTACAAGGATCGATGTGCTTCTGCGAGAATTTCATTTCTCAGGCTATTATCCTTTGGAACACACCAACGCCCTCGATATCTGATAGAGCCGTCGGTGAGCATCTGATAGTCATCAGTCTGACCCAATGCTATATTCTCGCGAACTCTTTCGAACCAAGGGTCCGACTGTTGTCCTTTCTTAATATGGTCGAAAAGGGTAGGATGAGCTACCATTGCCATAAGTTGGGTTGTCGCGCCAGTAGGAACTACTTCCAAGTTCAACTTCTGAAATTCCTTAATTAGGCGCTCTTGCCCAGTGATCATTAGCATTTCAACCGTACTGCTTTTCCGGCTCAGTGCATCAGCTACCACATTTGCTCGACCAGGATGGTACAGAATGGTCAAGTCATAGTCTTTGAGAAGTTCAAGCCAACGTCGTTGCCTCATATTTAACTCCTTCTGAGTAAAAAGATATTTGAGGCTCTGATGGTCTGTGTATACCTCACAATGCACACCGTAGAGATAATGTCTCCATAGCTTGAGCGCAAAAAACCACCGCTGCAAGCTCTAAGTCGTGGGTAGGGTAGTTTTGTTCATACGGCTTTAACTGTCGTGAGGCGTATGCAATGACCTTGCCATCTTGCATCAGAACACAACCCAGACCAAACCGAGAAGCATCGCAATAGACAACGAAGTTCTCGCCCGGAACTGGCAGGGTTAAGATTGGCGCTTCAGTAAGTCTTCGCTTAAGCTCATCAAAGCTAAGCTGACACTCTGGAGTCCAGATAAACTTTTCTCCTTTTCTTGTCAAATGATTTAGCGGAAGAGATATCTTGGAAAATCCCTCTACAAAGCGCCGATAATACCCGGCAAGACCAAGAAAACTCCGAACCTCAGTCACACTAGTCGGCTGCGGCCATTCAACCGCTGACTTGATCTTGCTAGGATCTACCGAGATTCCTGCTCCTGAGACAATATGTCCCAAGAACGCCACTTCTTGAAGCCAGAAGTCACACTTCTTTAGCTTCGCATACAGGTTATTTTTCCTTAAAACCTGAAGAACCTGTCGCACATGGTCTTGATGCTCCTCGTTACTTCGTGAATAGACGAGGATGTCGTCAATAAAGACTACAACAAAGTGATCCAGAAAGGGTTTGAATACCCTATTCATCAAGTCCATGAAGGCTGCCGGGGCATTAGTAAGCCCAAATGGCATAACCGTAAACTCGTAATGACCATATCGAGTTCGGAATGCCGTTTTAGAAATATCCTCAGCCTTAATTCTCAACTGATGGTACCCAGACTGTAGATCGATCTTTGAAAATACCTTCGATCCTTGAAGTTGATCGAAAAGATCGTCTATTCTTGGGAGAGGATACCGGTTCTTGATCGTGACTTTATTTAATTCACGATAATCGATGCAAAGGCGAAGGCTTCCATCCTTCTTCTTGACGAACAACACCGGAGCACCCCATGGAGACACACTAGGTCTGATAAAACCAAGAGCCAGTAACTCATTGAGTTGAGTCTGCAACTCTTTCAATTCAGTGAATGCCATGCGATAAGGTGCTCGAGAGATAGGAGTCGTGCCCGGAATCAAGTTGATGACAAAATCAATGTCTCGCTCTGGAGGCATACCCGGAAGTTCTGACGGAAACACATTCGGAAATTCCCGAGCTATAGGAATATTCTCAATTTTCATTGACTCCTCACGGGTGTTGAGAGCCGTGACGAGATACGCCACACATCCATTTCTCACGCGTCGTACAGGGGTTACCGAACACATTCCTAAGTATGTTGTAGGTTCAAAACCTGAATAGAACACCACCGCTCCAATTGGTGGTGTTAGTGTCAGTGTTTTATAAGTGCAATCAATCATTGCTCGGTACTTAGTTAACCAGTTCATTCCCAAGATAATATCATACTGGCGAAGCTTGAGGATGAACAGCGACATCGGAAACGTACTCTCGCCCAACTGAATAGGGCAGTACCGAACCTCTTGATTAATCAGGACACTATGGCCGGGTATCTCGACCCACCATCTATCCCGAGTAGGCTGGGTGGAAAAGGCATGAATAGTGGCAAAATGTGCAGACATGAAAGAATGGGAAGCTCCAGTATCAAACAAGGTTCTAGCTGAGATTCCAAGGATAGTAGTAGTACCTGCGAGAGTTTCAGCAGGAGTACTCTCAGGTTGAGTTAGAGCATAAACCCGACCGCCGGCCGTCTGGCGTGGTCCTTCAGATTGCCGGGGCCGAGGGGTATGTCCCGAGGACGCCGAACTAGCAGTAGGGTTGGGACGTCGACCAGGGGCAGCAGGAGCAGAAGCTGAGGATGGAGCCGATGAAGGTCGCTGCGGACAGCTAGCCGACATATGTCCTGCCTGGCCACAGCGATAACAGCGACCATGGCGTTGTTCACAACTGGAAGTGCGATGGGATCCGCCACAAATAATGCATGACTGGGAAAATGGCGGTTGGCTAACAGCAGGGGTACTCATGCTCCTAGCCTTTCTTTGAGATCGAGGATATTTAGGTGGTTTGCCACTGCTCATTGAACCACTACTATTCTCAGGAAATGGCCTCTTCTTCTCTTTACCCTTCTCAGCCGCTTGTCGCTCCGCGCGTGCAACAGTGATATCAGCTTGAACAGCAAGTGCACGCTTGACACAGTTCCGATACAAATTGATGTCCAGAGGGGAGAGAAGTCGCCTGATGTCGGGTCGCAACCCTTGAGTAAACAGCCGAATCTTGCGCCCTTCCTCTCGCACCGCCTGCGGAATTAGAGCGCTTATACGGGAGAACTCCCGCTCATAATCCCGAACCGTGCGATCACCCTGACGCATGGTCTCCAATTCTCTTTCCAACTCTTGCTTCGTGATATCATTCAGGTAGCGATCATAAATTGCCTCCTTGAAGCCATGCCACGGGGGTTCAGGTATACCCCCATACTGTTCCCTCAATATTCCTGTCCACCATTGGTCCGCCTCACCCTCAAGACAGTGAGCGGCCAAATGTACACGGTCTCGGTCCTCCGTATACATATCTCGGAACAGCTTCTCTATACGCAGCACCCACTTCTCTATCGCCCAGTTATCAGGATCAGTACCATCGAAAGTGGGCGGCTGGAACTTCTTGAATTCTAACAAGACCGCCTTCGCTCGGGCCCGCTCCACCTGAGCATCCCCTGCAGCAACAGGCGTCGCTGGTTGCGAAGAAGTCCCGACAGCAGCAATCGGTGGATCTATGACGGCTGCGGTCCCAGAAGTGGTGGCAGTTGCCGGGGCCGTCGCTACAGGTGGTACAGGGGCGGCAGGAGGTATGATTGGTTCCTCCACGACTGGCACGGGAGGTGGTACTGGTGGCGGGGTTGGTGGGGCAGTAAAAGCAGCGACCTGCTGCACAAGCTGCTGAACCACCGCTGACAGTGCGGTGAACTGATCTTGCATTTGCTGGAACCGATCAGTGTCCGCCGGCTCCACTGGTGCTCTGGGCGGTTGGCCGACACCTCGGCCACTGTCCGCCCCACGCTGAGACCCTCTACCACGAAGACGGGCCATAATCTGCAGCCCAATAATCAGGTCAGGCCAGACTCAATCAACCATACTATTGTTTAAGTGTCTACCCATCTGCCCGCGCTCTCGCGTCAACTTAAGTCATTCTAGGGTTTTCCTAACCCAATCCTAGGTACCGTGTACCTATGCTCTGATACCATCTAATCTGTCACGCCCCGAGATTCAAAAGTGGGTCTAAATTTTTTTTTTTTTTTTTTATTTAAAATCAGAGTTTAAAACTTGATTTCTCCAAAGCGTGAACAGACCGCCACACCTATAGAAAAGTCTCTGTACCTCAAACAGAGCCTTCCCTATATGTGCTCGGCTAACAGATACAATCAATCAGAGTAGATACAAGATAGCTATACTAAATAAGTTCTACTCTATTACAACCACAAGGTTCATATGTTTATACAATCCAGTTCTCAAAATGGAAATAACAGTTATAAAGTTTTACTAAACCAAAAGGGTTAAGTCCTACCAGGGACAATTCTACCACGCGTCCTCACACGGAACGTCCAAAGGTCCCCGCACCCGAAGGACCTGAAAAACAGTCACCCGAGGGTGTGAGACACACCGGAGTGTATCCCAGTGGGCACGACGGGCCGGGAAATAGCAAGCCGTACCTACTGGATACAATAATAAGCGGAAACAGAAATAGGATATACTGAAGATCAATGCAGGTATATAATCTCAAGGATCAAACATAGATCAATGGAATAGGGTATGCATATATAACACAATCATACTATGCATGATAATCTATAACAGATATGAAATGCCGGTAATCAAACAAACAGGAATATCATGAAGGTGCATCAAAGGTGATATCACTAATATACCCAATTCAGTGCCACTGTTGGCCACAAGGGCCTCAGGCTAAATTGCCATGGAGCATAAGACCTCAGGCTAAACCACTGTTGGTCATTGGGGCCTCAGGCTAAAGCCACTGTTGGACACCCAGCAAGCTATCATAACCCCAACGGGTTCACGGGTCAATCAAACCTCTCTACCGGTAAAGAACACCAACACGGGTAGCTAGCCCGCTGGTGTGCGCGACTGAAAGCTGGCTCGACGGCGATCATAATGCTGATGCTCAAACCATGGTCCATCGACCAAATAGACGGCAAGAAGCCGAGGAAAATCCCCACCGGGATACAATGTAACATGCCAACTACTAAGGTAGTATCACCTATTCTAAACATGTAGTGAAGAATAGAAACAGGTATAGACTATGCTAGTGACCAATCAAGCATGGCATGTGTCCAGGAAATGCATATCAACTGCTGAAAAGAACATGATATATCTCAACATGAATAACAAGCAACTGCTGAAATATAAATATGATATGCAAGCAACTGCTGGAATATAAACAACCAAATACCAAAAGGGTCCGTCCTACTACGGTACCCGTAGGGCCGATCTGATAAAACGCGGACCGAAAATAACCCACCTCAAGGTAGACGGTCGCGATAAGACTGATCACGGGCTGGCTCCTGACGACTGGGGCCTACAATAATGCCAGGTAACTACTCAGGATCTACCAAATCCTCAAAGTGCATAAGCGCGAATCGACCGTTTCGTCGATTTGCGCAACATTAAGCATATTTAGCTTAACAGGAACTCCAGGAACCCCACTGAAAGGTCAAAACCACTTTAGAACCTTCAGCTAGCTTTTCCACACTGCTACAATTACAGCCAGGCCCCCAGGTTTACTCGGAATGCGTTTTATACACTAAATACACACTGTTTTGGCTCGTTCTCTTAAACGGAGAATCATTTTTACGAGCCGTCACCTCCAGTAGGTGACAATCGACCTGCTGAACGCCGTGCTCACACATTTGTGGCAGCGTGATACCCGAGGAAAACTTCGGGCCATGTATTACTCTTCTAACCTAGCCGAAACGCATTTTCATTTCTTCGGCTCATCGAAACCCAAAATAAACGCGAGCATCGCGTCCAGTGACCCCAAATTAGTCAGGAGTACACTATTACAATTTTCCAAACAGACCCTAACACTGTTTTTAATCAATTATTGCATTAAGGCTTGGTTATGACTCATCTTTGAATCCATACATTTCCAGACAAAACTTTCTATATCAAACCATCTCTGGATAATGCCAGGATCACAGGGCTTGCCCTAGATGCAGCCCAGGCCTGCTGGTTCAACCAGAACCACAACCTTGCTCTCACACAAGTTCACAATGCACCATACACTTGTCCACACAGATCCAGGTTGATCTGAAGTGAGCATCAAGCTCAGGGGACAATTCTAAGCAACTTTCATATTCACAGTTTTGTCAAATTCTGCTTGGAAGTTCTTTGAAGTATTTTGTCAAGCACTTGGTGTGCACAATCTCTAAACAATACCCACAACCCAAGTTGCAGGTCGATCTCTGCAGCCACAGCACCATTTTGCTTCCAACTTGGATCAACTTACTCCACTAAGCTCCCAGAACATTTCCTTTCAACTTGGAGCAGCCAAAAACCCCCAGGTTGAGCTCGGGCTCGAGGAAGAAGATGACCCAATGCTTTGAAATTCGTGATGATCAACCCAGAGATTCTGGGCTTCATCCAGATGCACCAACAGGTGCCAAATCACCTTGTGAAACTTCCCGAGCCCGTGCCCGGCGACAGGGCACGGCGGCGGCGCGGCGGGGCCAAGCTCCCCTTCGAGCTTAAACACCTCTAATGGTGAAATTCAGCAGAGGCATAATGGAGTCCTCCAACTTGGATGGACTTGTTCCTCTGGTCCACAGGAAGCTTCCTGACCAACCCAGCCCAACCGGAGTTGGCCGGAGCGCCGGCGGCCGCAACAAACTTCATTTCGGGTCAACAATGGCCGCCATCCGCATTGGTGCTGCATGGACTCCATGCAAGTGCATGGATGCACTCCTCACACACCCAGGAAGGTTTCTGGGCAAGTGGCCGGCGGCGGGGAGGCGCGCCGGCGCCGGAGCAGCAAGCTCGGCCGAAGTGAAAAATCCCGAAAACTAGGGTTGGGTTCTGCAATCGATCCACTTGATCAAACTCTACCCAATTTGGTGGAGTTGATCCTCATCTCCTACAGTCCAAGCCCACCATTTTACTTTCCCATTTGATCCACTGGTTGCCGAGAAAAACGGCGGCGGAGCAATAGCTAGGTTTCCGGCCATCTTGCTCCCGCCGGCTAACCAGGCTGCATGGGGGCTCGGGCTTGTGCAGGGAGCATCCTTAGGACATGGAAAGTCTACTGCTAGAGGTCTCGGGTCCTGAGAACCATTGGTTAGGGTGCTCTTACCTTGGCCGGAGTTGGTGAAGGAGGAAGAAGCCGGTTCTCGGTTCCTTCTTCACGCGCGGCCACGGCAAGCTCCAGCAACACTCCACTGGTACAGAGAAACTCCACTGGATCTCCAGATCAAGATTTGGAAGAAGTTGGTTCCATCTTCTCCTTCCTCTCTCTCTCTCTCTCGGTTTTCTTCAATGGAGGGGGTGACTCCTCGGCCACCACAACACCCCTTATGAGGATTAACTCTTGGGAGTTAGAAATCCCAAGAGCCTTCCTCGTGTAACCTCCCACGAGGAAGCCCAAAAGCCAAAGGATTTAGATTCTTTGTAATGCCTCAACCCGGTTCACATGCACACACCCCTAGCCCGAGCTCTGCACAACCACCCTCATGGGCTTCTCAAGTTGGCAGAGGCCCAATGAACCAAGTCCCAATAGTTCTGGCCCAAGATCACCCAACAACTTAAAGGAAAAGTGATAATTCGGCACCTTTCACGCATTTCAAGAAAATTTACTCGACGAAATGCGAAATGGACTTCGCCACGACGTCCGGCTCGTCGAGAGCTTCAAGATAGGCTGTTCATTTGCTCAATTTGGTGCACAAATGAATTCTCGGGCCATTTAGCTCAATGTGTCGTAATCCGACGCACGCACTTCGATGCACCCGGATCGCCAAACACGAAATCCGTCAGTGTCATTGTGCTCAGAACGTCTAAATTAGCTAGAAACGACTACTCATACTGCTAGTCTTGTTTTGCAGATAGTAGTTTGGCCGACCGTCGATCTAGAGGGGACCGAAAACCGGAGTTACTATTCACACTTAAGTCGCGGGGCTCGTTTTTTATTTCTGATTTCGGGAAGATCCGACCGTCGGATCGAGAACATATGAATATGAAACTTCTATGTTTCGACGAGATGATCGCAATGGTGATCTCGGATTTTCCAGATCAGACCCCGATCAAAAGTCGATATTTTTGGGGTTTTATTTATTTATTTTCTGCTATTTATAATTCCAGAAATTTATTTAAACTTTTTAAAATTCTCGGTTACTACAAGCTTCTTCGGACCTTGCGCTAGCCGGTTGGATATCCACGCAATAACAATCCCTAAGAAAAGAAGAATAACAAGGTGATTACCGTCTCCACGGATTTAACCCCTCCTTCAATTTCTTGGACCTCGCGCTCCACCGATTTTGCACGCCCACTGCACACGTTCGAATCCACGAACGCCACTCGAATCCACGAGCACACGTTTCGAATCCACGAAACGCCTTTAGCACACCGAATCCACGATGCCACGTCGAATCCACGACGCAAACTCAGTCGATAAGAATATTGACTTCGATGGTGATCCTTTGCTTAGATTATCAATGAAGAACCATGGGAGAAATCTCTAAGCAAAGATTAGATCAATTCGACAAAAGATATGTTCTTGAAAGAACCTTCGAATTGACCTAAAAGAGGCTATTAAGAAGAACGATGAAAACCTAGCCTCTAGGGTTGCTCTCAAGTGTTTTAGAAATTGATCGGCCGTAGCTCCCACGTTTTTGAGAAACCCTAAGTGTCTATTTATAGTTTAGAAACCTTTGGAAAGAGATAAGAATCAAAAACATACCTTATCTGGAAATTTTCAGGACGGCGATCCGGATCAGATTTATTGCGATCCGGATCGTCGTAATGAGATTGACGATTCCAGAAAACCAAGGGTTCGGGATCCGGATTGCAAGGCCCGATCCGGATCGTTCATACAAATCAGAAAACTTAACATTCGGGATCCGGATCGGAAATTGCATGGATCCGGATCGAAGTCTTGTATGAAGCAACAACCTTCGGGATCCGGATCGTTGGCTCTGATCCGGATCCTGAACAAGTCCGAACACCAGTTTTTGATTATTATGCAATTAAAAGTTCATCCAAGTGTTTCTACACTATAAGAAAGTATTCGGATCACCACAATTATTTAGTTAAACATACCTGATCCTCTTGAATACTTTCTTCTTGAGATTGATGTAACTGATCCACAATTCTTCAACTTCAATCTTCAAGACTCAAGACACTGAGTGCCAACTTGAGCTCTTGTTGAATCTTTTCTAAGTCTTTGATTGCTGATTGACAATTTGATCCCTTTAAGACTCCGACTCAACTCACTGACTTGACTCACGAAATATGCCAACACCAAAATGCCGTAACAATCTCCCCCTTGGCAATTTCGTGACAAAACCCAAAAATACATAAAAGCGCTCAAGTCACTCATCTTAAACCAAAAAATCGAAACTCAATGTCATCACCAAAACATTGATTTTCTTTGCGTGAAAGATCCAATAAATACAAAATTACATTTGAACCAAACAGTCCTAGAGCATACTCTATGACTTAGGATTTAGAGTCTTAAAGTGATGTAATTCCTGCAAAACAAAACTCCAAACGAAATCAAACGTTAGTCGTTAGAAATTAGAATCCTGCATTTGATCCGTCTTCCTTTTGATTCTTTTGTTTTTCGGCTCTTTCAATTTTTCTTTGTCTCCCCCTATCTTGAGCATCTCTAACATGTTCTCCATGTTCTTGAGCATCTATGTTCTCCCCCTTTGTGGTACGATCATCATTTTCCGTTCTCCCCCATTTTTCTTTTTTTCGTTTCGTTTCTCTTGATGATCTCATCTCCGTCATTTCTCTTCTCCCCCTTTTTGTCACAAATTGTTAAACAGTGAACATACTAGACAAAAGGAAATCACTAACAACATCAGTTCAAAGAGAAAGAGAGATAAAAGCTCAGTTCCGGTATATAACAAAAATGCAGATTGCGTACCGGTATCAGAAGGCAAAAAACTAATAATTCATTGAAACAAATCCAAATTTTAGAATCTTTTCAAATACCGATTTGTATTCCATCAAGAAAACAATTTAAGTGCTTTAACCAATGAATTAACAAGATGTCATTCAATCCAATTAATTTCACAAGATTAAAAAGATTTACTCCTAAATCATGAAAAACAAAGATAAAACATTATAAACAGTTTTTCATGTTATATTCATCAAACACAAGTCATCAAAAATAATCTTGAGATCCAAAGTCTATCAAGATGTAACGGATGTACAAAGATGACTTACAGAGATTTCCAAAAGACATCAATTTGATTTCTTACCCTTTCAAATTTGAGATAAGCACTAAAATACCTAAGGGTGGCTCTTTGAGTATCTTTCAACTATCCCACCTTATACCAACCAGGAGATTGTTCAAAATATAAGAGTTTTGCATATAAATCTCCAAATGCTTCAACTAAAGATTTTCTCATAAAATACTATCAAGCATCCATAACATGTGGTAGCTTCACACACAAACCGGACGACCGGGGTGGCAGCTCTTTCCAACATGTGGTGGTAGTTTTCACACTCCTTTCGGATGTAACTCTTTCCACATCTTTTGCAAATTATATCAATACCCTTGTAAGAATGCAATCTCTTACGTGAAAGAATTATATCCCAAATTTTAGTCTATCGGTTGTCTCACGTTTATCACAATGAATTCACACAACCGAGATAGATTAAGCATCTAAAGATCACACATGATTTCTAAAATTTGATGCTTATAATATCAAAAACTCCTATAATGAAGTATCTTCAAGATTATGATTAAGGAGTAAAGTTGATAATCCAAATAAAATTAATTTGGAGTGAATAAAAGTGAAGCCGTTTTTATTCAATGCACTTGTTCAGTAAAAACCCTTTTGTTCAAAAACAAAGTATAAAAACGAAGAGCATTGAAAAACATGTAATGCAAAGATTAAGAAAGATATGAAGGGAAAACCAATCAAAGCATTACATACAGTCATTAGCTATTTAAAACTTAAGACAAGGAAAGATATCACCTTTCCGAATCCAAAATCGCTGGATTTTGGGTTGTCTTGATTCGTTGTGGCCGGGGGTTGTCCGCTTTGACTGTTGGTCCACCTTAGGTCTTTGCCTCGTAATGATCCACTTGTATGATTGATGTTGTGGCTCGGACCTTTGGTGGGTTGAGTGAACTCCTTTGACTTGATGTGTCTTTTGATTCCGTTGAGTTCGCTCCGTAGATGAAGTTGCCGAAGAATTCTTCTTTCTCTTTTTCGGGCAATCCTTCACCAAATGTCCTTCAAGTCCACATAGGTGACAAGTTCTTACTTTCAATTTAGCTGTGGAACTTGAAGCCTTCACAGTTTGGTTCTTTTTAAATCCCAAACCAACCTTGCTTGATTGACCTAATCCGGACATACAATCAAGTTTCTTGGAACCAGTTGAAAGCCTTTGTATGTCGGATTTAAGTTCATGAACTTGCTTGGTCAAAGCTTGGTTGGTGACATGAATCTCCTCAAACTGTTTTTCTAGAAAACCAATCTTGTCCGTATATGATTTAGCGTTTGTCTCCGATTGGTTTAGCTTTTCTTGGAGGATTTTATTGTTATTCAATAAACGTCCTTGTTCCTCCTCGAGATCATGAAGTTTTATCTTTAAAGCATGATTCTCGTCTTGATTCTCAAGTCGTTGCTTCCTCAACTTCTTGATATGCTTGGCCATCTTCTTAGATTCCGCAAGAAGTTGTTGATATGCCTCAACGAGTTCTTCCTCGTCCGACTCCCCCTCACTTGATGACTCTCCGCCGGTTGTTGATGTTTCATACAAAATCAAAGGAGTAGAGTCAGTGACTAATGATGATAAACAATTATTAGAAGAGGGAAAATGAGAGGCATGAGAAGCAACGATTTTTTCTTTTTCCTCTTTACTTGAGGTTGATTCATTAGAAGTAGAATCGTCCCAAGTTTTCGCTTGCAAAGCCTTCTTTTTATATGATTTCTTAGAAGGACAATCCATTGAAAAATGGCCGTAGCCTTTGCATCGATAGCATTGGATTTCCCCTTCGAAATCATCTTTTTCTTTTTCTTTAGAAGGTTTTGCAAAGCTTTTGAGTTTAGAGGATTTAGAACCCGATGATCCTTTAGAAGATTTCGTGGATGAAGATCCATCGGTTCGATTCTTCCAAAACTTCCGACGAAATTTCTTTACGATCCGCGCCAATTGTTCTTCAAAATCGGCAAAAGAGATTTCATCGTCGGAACTTGATTCGCTATCTTCTTCCTTTGTTGATTTGAATGCAATACCTGTAAGCTTAGAAGAAGACTTGGAAGAAACTTGATTAGTAGGAAAAGTCATTTCATAAGTTTGCAAAGCACCTACTAATTCCTCTATACTCATCTCATCCGGATGACTAACGGTTTCAATGGCGGTAACCTTTGCCCTAAACCGTTCCGGAAGAGTCCGAAGTATCTTTCTTACAATTTTCGACTCCGGGATCTTTTCTCCTAAATTAGCACATGTATTTATTACATCTTGAAGTCTAGTGTAATAATCTGTAAACAATTCATGCTCTTCCATGTGAATAGAGTCATATTGACTTGTAAGCATCTGGAGCTTTTGAATTTTTACAAGATTAGTACCCTCATGTGTAATTTTGAGAATATCCCAAATTTCCTTCGCGGTTTCACACGCGGAAATTCGTGTGAACTCAGTCGAGGAAAGAGAATTAAATAAAGCGTTCATACCTTTCCCATTGTAAGAAGATCTTTCAAATTCCTCTTTGGACCATCTAGAGCGAGGTTTTGGGGTAGTAGAATTTCCTACTTCCTCAACAGGATGCACCCAACCGTATTCCACGGATTGCCATACCCGCTCATCAATTGCGATGAGAAAAGCTCTCATCCGCACTTTCCTATAAGCATAATTAGTCCCATCAAAAAGAGGAGGTCTATAAATATTACCACTTTCACCCAACATGATAGATAAACCTAAAACCCGCTCTGATACCAATTGTAGAGTTATATGTAATAAGGATCTAAATAGGTACTATCAAACAACTAGAGGGGGGGTGAATAGGTGTAATACTTAATAACTCAATCTCAGTGCAAAATAAAAACCAATGCGGAAAATAAAAACAGCACACCGAGATATACGTGGAAACTCCAATCCAGGAGAAAAAACCACGGGACCAACACGCAATAACAATCCACTAAGAATAGAAGAATAACAAGGTGATTACCGACTCCACGGACTCAAACCCCTCCTTCAGCTTCTTCGGACCTTGCGCTGACCGGTTGGATATCCACGCAATAACAATCCCTAAGAAAAGAAGAATAACAAGGTGATTACCGTCTCCACGGATTTAACCCCTCCTTCAATTTCTTGGACCTCGCGCTCCACCGATTTTGCACGCCCACTGCACACGTTCGAATCCACGAACGCCACTCGAATCCACGAGCACACGTTTCGAATCCACGAAACGCCTTTAGCACACCGAATCCACGATGCCACGTCGAATCCACGACGCAAACTCAGTCGATAAGAATATTGACTTCGATGGTGATCCTTTGCTTAGATTATCAATGAAGAACCATGGGAGAAATCTCTAAGCAAAGATTAGATCAATTCGACAAAAGATATGTTCTTGAAAGAACCTTCGAATTGACCTAAAAGAGGCTATTAAGAAGAACGATGAAAACCTAGCCTCTAGGGTTGCTCTCAAGTGTTTTAGAAATTGATCGGCCGTAGCTCCCACGTTTTTGAGAAACCCTAAGTGTCTATTTATAGTTTAGAAACCTTTGGAAAGAGATAAGAATCAAAAACATACCTTATCTGAAAATTTTCAGGACGGCGATCCGGATCAGATTTATTGCGATCTGGATCGTCGTAACGAGATTGACGATTCCAGAAAACCAAGGGTTCGGGATCCGGATTGCAAGGCCCGATCCGGATCGTTCATACAAATCAGAAAACTTAACATTCGGGATCCGGATCGGAAATTGCATGGATCCGGATCGAAGTCTTGTATGAAGCAACAACCTTCGGGATCCGGATCGTTGGCTCTGATCCGGATCCTGAACAAGTCCGAACACCAGTTTTTGATTATTATGCAATTAAAAGTTCATCCAAGTGTTTCTACACTATAAGAAAGTATTCGGATCACCACAATTATTTAGTTAAACATACCTGATCCTCTTGAATACTTTCTTCTTGAGATTGATGTAACTGATCCACAATTCTTCAACTTCAATCTTCAAGACTCAAGACACTGAGTGCCAACTTGAGCTCTTGTTGAATCTTTTCTAAGTCTTTGATTGCTGATTGACAATTTGATCCCTTTAAGACTCCGACTCAACTCACTGACTTGATTCACGAAATATGCCAACACCAAAATGCCGTAACACACTTTAGCCAAGTCGATTAGCACTTTGAAGACATTTGGGCATACAAAAGGTTATGTAAGTGAAGCGACAGTGAGTGCACCACCTCGTCAAGAATCTCCTGAACCAGATGAGGTCATAACTCTTCAAACCTTGCATCGGGATGTTCGTTCATTAAAGCAAAAGATGGAGCAAAGGATGGAGCAAGGCTTCAAGAAACTTGAAGATGGTTTAAAGAAAATCTTCGATATCCTTGGATGCAAACATGATGATGTGGTCACTAGAGCAACTGCACCGAGTACATCGCATGGACCAACATCACATGATGATGATGATGATTCAAATGAGGATGAGTGATTTCTTTTCCTTCTTGTTTTTGGTTTTTCATTTTCTTTTCTCTTTGTGATGAACAAGAACTCTAATGGGCATGTAACTAAGAACTTATCCTTCTAGTATGTTTCTTTTTGTCTATATTAACTGTTTGACAATTTGTGACAAAAAGGGGGAGAACAGAAATGAGATGGACGTATCATAAAAAGGGGAGAACAGAGATGCTCAAGATAGGGGGAGATAAAGAAAAGATTGAGAACAAGAGACAAAACAAAAGAGCCGGAAAAACAAAAGAACCAAAGGAAGACGAATCAAATGTAGGATTTCAATTTCTAACGACTAATGTTTGATTTTGTTTGGAGTTTTGTTTTGCAGGAATGACATCACTTTAAGACTCCAAGTCCTAAGTCATAGAGTATGTTCTAGGACTGTTTTGGTTCAAATGTAATTTGTATTTATTAGATCTTTCACGCAAAGAAAATCAATGTTTTGGTGATAACATTGAATTTCGACTTTTGGTTTAAGATGAGTGACTTGAGTGTTCTTATGTATTTTTGGTTTTTGTCACGAAATTGCCAAAGGGGGAGATTGTTACGGCTTTTTGGTGTTGGCATATTTCGTGAGTCAAGTCAGTGAGTTGAGTCGGAGTCTTAAAGGGATCAAATTGTCAAATCAGCCTTCGAAGACTCATTGAAGATTCAACATGAGCCCAAGTCAACTCCCAGGTATGATTAAATATAGATCATGGTGATTAAAGTTCGTTTATAATCATTGGAAACAGGAAATTAATGAAAACCGGTTTAGACTTGGTTTTAGGAACTTGGTTTTAACTTACAACTTAATTTAAGTTTGGATTCCGGTACTTGGTTTGTTTTGGATAAAGTTTATCTTGGAAAAATCAGTTTTTACATTGCGTACCGGAATCACACTTGAAGTTCCTCTAACCCGACACAGAATTTTCTGAAAATTGCATTGCGTACCGGAACACGTTATTTGGTACTGGTACACAATGCCCTATCGGGATAAATTTACTAAACCGACTTTTATCTTTTTCCAAGGGTTATAAATAGACACTTAGGGTTTCTCGATACTTACCGATCAATTCAGAAACACTCGAGAGCAACCCTAGAGGCTGGTTTTTACCGTTCTTCTCTTTCGCCTCTTTTAGGTCAATTCGACGGTTCTTCCAAGATCTATCTTTTGTCGAATTGATCTAGTCTTTGCTTAGAGTTTCCTTCTACGGTTCCTCAATGAGAATCTAAGCAAAGGATCACCATCGAAGCCAATATTCATATCGGCTGAGTTTGCGTCGTGGATTCGACGTGGCATCGTGGATTCGGCGTGCTAAAGGCGTTTCGTGGATTCGAAACGTGTGCTCGTGGATTCGAGTGGCGTTCGTGGATTCGAACGTGTGCAGTGGACGTGCAATCGGTGAGCGCAAGGTCCGAAGAAGTTGAAGGAGGGGTTTGAGTCCGTGGAGTCGGTAATCACCTTGTTATTCTTCTTTTCTTAGTGGATTGTTATTGCGTGTTGGTCCCGTGGTTTTTCTCCTGGATTGGAGTTTCCACGTATATCTCGGTGTGCTATTTTTATTTTCCGCATTGGTTTTTATTTTGCACTGAGATTGGTTTTATAAGTATTACACCTATTCACCCCCCCTCTAGTTGTTTGATAGTACCTATTTAGATCCTTGGGGATCCATAAAAACCTACGAAGAGGAATCGGACGGTTTGGTTTGCGGGGCGAGTGGAGCCCACGGTTTGTTTGAGATTCTTAGAGCGGATGGGTCCGGTAGTTTTTCGTTCAGGATTACCACCGAATTCCGACCGGGAATGTATGCTGTTTCAGGTGTCAATACCTCGGAGGTGGCTTTTCGACCATGATGCGGATCTTGGCACATGAGAGCAGGTAGTTATGTACCCGATCTTGTCCCTACGTACCGGTACAGTGGTTAATCACGGGGGACGTGATTCTACATGGGATTAGAGCCGGAGGTCGAGGGTGTTTTACCGGAGTTGTATTTCTGGTATACTGGTTAAGTTTTGGGGACGAAACTTCTTTTAAGGGGGGTGTGATGTAATAACAGCAATCTTTGAATTTCGGAATCGGTTGTGAAATTCAGATTTTAGTTTTTATTTCGTATTTTCCGAAATTTAAGGAGGGTGCTGATGTTAGCCTTTTGAGAATTTGACCTTCGGTATGGTCTTCACCGGATTATTAATGAAAGGTAGTTTAAGGGTTGGTCAAACCCGTCCTTGAAGCCGGGGTTCGAGTTGCACCGGAACCGAGGAATAACGAGATTTGACGGGTTTGCGGGTTTCCTCCGTTTTTGCTCGGACTGACTTTTAGGGTGAGATCTTTGGATGAGAAAGTCGTCACTCTGTCGGCGTCGTCAAGCGGAGGACGACGGTGCAATCGGATCGCGAATCCGACTTGTGGATCTCCCAGAATGATCTTTTTAAGTTATCGGGTCCGGAAGTGTGAGTGTGGGGACTTTTGGTACCCGTTAAGGTTTTGGTGCATCGGGATCCGTGCAAGCGGTTACGGGACATTTCAGAAGTTTGGCACGTTTATCGAGAAATTTTGGTAAAAAAAATATCTTATAAATATAAGGGGATTTGGGACTCTCATACGTACAGGAAATTAATGAGATTTTTCCCAAAAAGATTTTAAAAGATTGGATTTCTTCTTCGTCCTCGGGGTGCGTACAGGAGATCGAAACCGAAAACACCGCTATCATTGGAGACCATATCCGAAAACACCATCGTTATCGAAAAACGGGGTCCCATTGTCTTCTCCCTCGTTTTGCGCACGGGCAATCGGTGTCATCGTCTCCCTCGTCGTTGCGGAGGTGGTGAACGGAGTCGCTTGACGGTGAGCAAGGCCGCCGCCGCCGTAGCACTTGTCGCGTGGCCACCGCCGCCGTGCTCAGTCGCCCGGCGCCTCGCAGCCGTGCCACCGCCGTGCGCGCTGCCAGCCCGTGCTGCCGCCGTGCGTGCTGCCAGCCCGCGCTGCCAGCGCGCGCGCTGCCGGCCCGCGTTACAGCCTTGCTGCCTTGCGTAGGTGGCCTGCGCAGCCGCGCGCGCTGCAGACATGCAGCCCCGCAGGTGGCCCGCGCAGCCGCGCGTCTTGCCCTGCCGCGTAGCCGCGCGCCCCGCCTACGGAGCCCGCATGCCCTAGCGCCATGCCGCCGTGCGTGCCCTAGCGCGTGCGCTGCCCGCGTGCCCTAGCGCCGCGCTGCCGGGCGTGCCCTAGCTCATGCGCCGTGCGTGTCCCAGCGCCGCGCCACCGCGCGCGCCCTAGCGCAGCGCCGCCCGCGTGCCCTGGCACCGCGCCGCCACGTGTGCCCTTGCGCAGCGCCTCCCGCTTCATTCCCTAGCCGCCACGCAGCTTTCCTACTCGCGCCGCCCGTGCAGTTTCCCTGCGCGCGCCGCGCGTCGCCGGAGTGCCCTTGTCCGCGCGCCTCGCTGCACAGGCCCAGCGCCGCGCGCACCCCTGCTGCCAGCGCCGCGCGCGCCCTGCTGTCAGTGCCGTGCACCCTGCAGCCAGCGTCGTGCGCGCCCCTGCTGCAGCGTCGCGTGCCCCTGCCTTCGGCGCCGCGCGCCCCCGCAGCCAGCGCCGTGCTCCCTCGCTGCCTGTGTCGCATGGGCAGCCTGCGCTGCCGCTCATGCTGTTTTCCTGACATAACAGCTGAGCGATGCTATTTTCATGACGGAATTGCTGAGCGGTGATATTTTCCCGGACAAAGTTGCTGAGCGGTGTTGTTTTCCTGACAGAATTGCTGAGCGGTGCTATTTTCCTGATAGAATTGCTGAGCGGTGCTGTTTTCCTGACGGAATCGCTGAGCGGTGCTGTTTCCCTGACGGAATCGCTGAGCGGTGCTGTTTTCCTGACGGAATCGCTGAGCGGTGCTGTTTTCCTTGTGGAATTGCTGAGCGGTGCTATTTTCCTGACGGAATCGCTGAGCGGTGCTATTTTCCTGGCAGAATCGCTGAGCGGTGCTGTTTTCCTGGCGGAGTTGCTTGACGGTGCTGTTTTCCTGACGGAGTTGCTTGATGGTGTTGTTTTTCCTGGACGGAGTCACTTGACGGTGTAGTTTTGCTTGACGGAGTTGGTTCGCTGTTTCAGGTGGGTACACCCTTAGAACCCCTTTATCGCATAATTTGATATAGTTTCATGGTTTATCATATCGAAGAATATTATTGGGGTATTTTGAACTCCGGATGATGAATATCGCGGTAAAAGACTTTTGGACGGTTTGTCCCTATCCGAACGATGGCATGGTCGTTCGGGGCATACCAATGAACGATGCGACTATTCAGAATCCGGGAGGCGGTTCCGATAAATGGGAACAAATGGGTTTTTGACACAGTAGGCAGGACCACTATATTGCCGATTAATGTAAAACTAGAACTAGATATGTGCTATTGGTGGACCTTGGGTAGGTCTGAATGATTCACAGGTGCTCGGGAAGGAGTCATGGACTCAGGTTGACCATCTGATAGGGATGGGTACCCCGATCAAAAGACGGGAACACTGGCAAATCGGTAACATCTGACCTTACTTCTTTTTATTATTGTTTCCTCATGACTAGTGTGTATTTGTAGGATAGTCGTCTGTCACGGTTATTGTGACAGCGTAATATATTATGGTATATCTTTTTACCGAAGGGTGTGCACTGGACACAAATTTTGTGTAGCTTATCCGGCCGTGGGCGGCATAAGGAAGGGAAAGTGCACCTTTCGGTAATTAAACGATATAAGTCATATATTTGATAAAACAAAGGATATTTTAGGGGTGGTTCCTAGTTTTCATAATTGACTGGCGTGTCGGTTTCTTCTATACATCACTTGGGCGACGGTAGTCGCGGAGAGAGGATTGTTTTGGTTATGTGATCGTCATGCTCATGGCGCTTTTCACGCACACCAGCGGTTTGGCCACCGCGCGGGTGTACTTTTCCAGAGAGGTGGTTTGATGGACCCGTGAACCCCACGCGGCTATGTGCGTGGGGGCCCCTTGCGGCTATTTGCGGTGCTGCACTCGTGCAGTGGGGGGTTACCTTGCACCAAGTTTTGAGCTGGACTGTTCTTGTGCCTGAGGTCGATAGACCAACATGGCGGCATATTGGATGATGGTGATGTGGTGTTATTGGCAGGTACGATGGATGACATTGCCTGCGATCGATCGACCGATATGGCGGCATGTCGGATGACAGTGATGTTTCCCCTATCATGGATTGATCGGTAGCGGTACAGTGCTCGAGTGTTCGAGATACAGGTTGGGATATTTGGCTACTATAGTACCTTGTTTGCACTATATTTATAGTTATTACCATTTATATTATCATGGTTATGTCACTGACTCCCACTGTGTGCGTGACAGGTTCAGTCGGGAGTGGAGATCAGGACGGTGGTGAGGACGGTACCTATCGAGGTATAGGTTTTTCCGGTCAGGTTCTTCTCCTTTCTCCTTTCTTTCGGTTATTTCCTCTTATGGTCGGATATTATGCATGTGGACTTTGATATTGTGGATGTGTGGATGTTGAGACGGTCATGTGTTGTTGGATAAACTTACCTTTTGAAACTATGCTTTCGGTTGATGTTTATATGAATGCGTCGTACGGACGTGGGTTCTTCAAATATAAAAAGGAGTTGCGAAAACGGCTTTAGAAAACTGAATGTCGTGTGGGTACTGTTTTTAAACCTTGTGGATTTATCCTTTCCAACAAATAGATGAGCAGGTATGCGCTGTTTTATAAAAATAAGATAATGTTATATTTCAAGCTCCTTACTTCTATTCTGTTATTTGTAAATCAAATGGTGAATGTGGTTGGTGTGTATGTTATACACGTTGTGTACATGGGGATGCCGTGCATATATAGGGAAGACTCTGTCCGTTTATACAGAGAAATCTTGTATATGTGGCGGGTCTGTGCACGTGCCAGGACGGGAGATCTTTGAAAGGAAAAAAAAAATGGTTCCAAAATTCAACTGTTTCCGCTTTAAAATTACTCCCGGGGTGTGACACTGCCGGCTGGTGATTAGCTCATATACCAAATATAAAGACCCGGCCCACTAGCAATAATAACTCGTTGGGCTCAAACTGCAGCCCAAAACCCAGTTATTATTATTAGTGCCCAATCACATTTGATGCTGAACTATTGGGTGTCACACACACACACACACACACACACATACATACATATATATATATATATATATATATATATATATATATATATATATATATATATATATATATATATATATATATATATATATATATATATATATAATTGAGCTCCTTTTTTAAAAAAAATATCAACTCATTGGTATTTTTAGGTTTTTAGCTCTTGGATGAAAAGATGTGTGGTTAGGATGATAGTGAACCCCTTAAATTAAGTAAGTAGTTGGTAGAATAGAATGATTTAAAAAATAAAATTAATTAAAGGGATAGATCTAATGGTAGAAAACTTACAAGCACCAATTACTTGATGCTTGTACAAACATAATAGCCGAACTATATATATATATATATATATATATATATATATATATATATATATATATATATATATATATATATATATATATATATATATATATATATAGAGAGAGAGAGAGAGAGAGAGAGAGAGAGAGAGAGAGAGAGAGAGAGAGAGAGAGAGAGAGAGAATATCAAACTTTGTAAATTTATATCACTGATGTTTTGGATTGTGTAATTGATTTAGGTTTTAAATTAGCTGGAGGCTCTAAACATTCTATACATACTATACATATATACTACGCTTTACAATATTACTAATACAGTAATACGTACATTATTATATTTCTTTGAGGGGCTTTTTTTGAAATTGACCCTAAAAAAATTTAAATTTTTGAAAATGGCCCTGCAAAATTTGTATTTGCAAAAATGGCCCTCTTCCTGCCACGTCAGCGAGCCACGTCAGCCGGGGCCGCCACGTCAGCTCGCCACAGCAGCCGGTGTGCGGGCTGGGTTAAGTTAAACACGCAGGCCCAGCCTGCGTGCTTAGAACACGCAGGCTCAGGCTGCGTGTTCTAAACACGCAGGCTCGGCCTGCGTGTTCAAATTAGCCCTAAACCCACACCCGACCTCCTTCCTCCTCACTTCTGCCTAAACTCTCTCTCTCTCTCTCTCTCTCTCTCTCTCTCTCTCGTTCCCGTGCCGCACCCGCCGCAGCCGCCGCACCCGCCGGCCGTCGTCGGAGGTGAAAGAGGCGCACGAGCACTCTCTCTCTGTTTCTCTCCCGTGCAGCAGCGTTCTCTACATCTAAGGTACTTTTGCATTTTTTTTTTTTTTTTTTTTTTTTTTTTTTGTTCTGTGGTGAAATTGTACATTAATGTTAAAATTGATAGGTCAAAATGCTAAGATCTGCTATGATCTGCTGTAAAATAACATTAATAGGTCAAAATTGATAAAGTTTAGAGAATCTAATTGCCAAAATTAAAATTTAAATTGTTAAGTGATACTATGTGATACTATAGGATACTATGTTTTAAAAATAGATGATAAAAATAGATCGTTATACTATGTTTATGTGATACTATGTTTAAAAATGACTTAGAATAAATCTATAGGATAGTGATAAAAATGACTTATAAAAATAGATGATAAAAATGACTTATGTGAGTACTTCAACAATGTTTCTTGTAAATGCTTCTTGTAAATTATAGGGAGAAAAAAAGGAAAATTCTTCTTGTAAATGCTTCTTGCATCATGGTATTGCATCATGGTAAGGTGCACAGCTCATAATCGTTTTTAAGTTCTTGAATGGTGAATTCATGACCCAATTGATGACTCTTTTAGATATATGGTCCATGAGAGTTGGCAAAACATCTTTCTGTTTTATTATTGATAAATCGATGACTATGAATGATGTTTACTGTGAAAAAATTCTCATATAAAAGTTCTCTTAAAAGCTCCTAAGATATTTATTAATCAAGTGCTTAATTACTACATAAAAATAGGTTGTCTGTAGGCTTAACCCAAATATAATTTACAACATAAAAATCAGAAATTGGATAACGAAGTGCTTAATTTCCACCACTATAATTAAGGTGGAAGTCAAAGAGAAAAGGTTATAATTAAAAATAGGCTAAATTACAGAAAACCCTCCTGTCATATCCCGCTTTTCCACTTTACCCCCCTGTCATTTAAAAGTCGACAATCTGCCCCCTCGTAATTACCGAATTGTCTTTAGGGGGCAACGACGTTGACAGAAATGGTAAATTGACGAAAATGCCCTTCCTTTTTTTTTTCGAAGTCTTTTTTTTTTCGAAGTCTTTCTTTTTCGAAGTCTTTTTTTTTTTTTTTTTTTTTTTTTTTTAGGGAATATTTCCCAAGGGTATTTTGGGTATATGAAAATATATTTTCAAAAAAACTGACGGTCAACTAACGGTCAACTGACGGCGGGGGGTTATTGCACAATTCTGTAATTACGAGGGGGCATGTTGTCGACTTTTAAATGACAGGGGGGTAAAGTGAAAAAGCGGGATATGACAGGGGGGTTTTCTGTAATTTAGCCTTAAAAATAACAAAGTTTATAAGTTCATTTTTTGTCAAGCTCATAATAGTGATCTTAATTTGTCGAACTAGAGTAGTCATCAAACTGACGAATGTTATATTATTTATTGTTATTTTTAGTACGTCAGTATGTCTGGTGAATGTGTTCCGTTTTATATTCATTGGGACGGAAATTTAGTCGTGAACAATAATATTGTAGCACTCAAGAAATTCAAGTGTGTTTGCGGGCGAGGAAGCAGATCTAAACCTCAGTGATTTGCATACCGGTGCAAAAATTGCACAGTTTTCGATGCACAAATTCTGCCTTTCCGATCCGAGTCTGATCTCGAAAATCTGAGGTCGCCAGTGCGACCGTCTCATCGAATCGAGTGGAAATGGTATAGACCGTTTGCTGATCCGACGGTCGGATCGTCCGGAAATCAGCAAGAAAACTGGTGGGGCCCGCGACTTAAGTGAATAGTGTTTTGAATAGTAACACCTTGTTTTGGTCTCCCGCGTTGGCCAACGTTAGTTAATCCGCTGTCTGGACTTCAATCACAGCAATTCAGGTAGTCGATTTGATCGGTTTCGTCGTTCTGAACACAATGGCGCTGACGGAATTTCCGTTTGACGACCCTAGAGTCTCGAAAAGAACAAGTAACTATATTTGGATACAGTATTTATGGACCGAGATTTTATACGGGCATTTTTCTCGAAAAGCAAAAAATCGCTAGCTGATAGGTTTCGTCGAGCCGGACGTCGTGGTGGTGTCCGCTTTTCAGTTTGACAACCCGGTTGTCCCGAAAAGCGTGAAATACAGTGGAAAATGCGACGTTTTGCGCATTACACCCTGAATTTATGCCTCGTGTTGCGTGCCACCTCTGTGGTGACGGACCTAGGTGTGAATGAGGCATGCTGTGAGGGACTGAACACTTAATATCAAATGGTGGAGGGTTAAATTGCAAATGTTGCCATACACTATATATATATCAAACATCCTCGAGCTAGGTTGCCATAAACCCTAACCCCGTAGCTCTACCCCAGCCGTGGCGCCAACAAACCCCTCTCCCTCTGCCGCATCCCTCGGGGGTCGCACACCGGCCGCCGCCACCCCGTCGCCGGAGAAAAAAAGGATCAAGACACCCTCTTGATCTCGGGTGCTTGGGGAGGAAGGTGCTCGGGAGGGACCTAGTCGATCAAGTCCCTGCCTATGGAGTTCCCCGTGGAGCCGCAACCGAGCTGAGGTGAACCCGGCGCAAACCGCCGCCGTGCGCCGCCGCGGGAGACACCTTTCTCCTGCAGAATTCCGGCGAGGTGAGTTTGTTGGAAATTATTGTAGTATAATGGCCCAGGGACCCTACCTTGGACTTCCTGACGTTGAGGTGATCACCCACGTGTAGCCCCAGCCGTCGCCGTCGTTTCTATTGCCGGCGGGGGGGCGACTTCTTGCCGGAAGTCCATCTTTGGCCGATCTTGGGCGCCGACTTCATCAGACCGTCGAACTCAAGATCAGAGACGTTGGATCTCTTCTTTCCGACGACTGAAGGGAGCTCTCGAAGTCTCTTGTTGATCGGGTGAAGATCCGCGACGTGCGCCCCAGCCCTAGTTTCGGGGTTTTCTCCAGTTCGGCCGAGCTCCGCCGTCCGGAGCCGCCGATCACTCCCGTCGCCGGCCACCACTGCAGGAAGGTCCCTGGCATCCAGCAGAGCCTTTTGGTCCAAGTTGCTGAGGCTCGAGTGACGCCGGCCGGAATCCGCCATTAGAGCTCTAGTTTTCCGGCGAACTCATTTTCCGGCCAACCCGGAGCTTCGCCAGGTGGGAAACCGACTCGGGTAGGTTCCTATGGATATGTTGGAGCTTCCCATCAATTTGCATGCGAATGTTAACGTGGGAATTTTCTGGTTTGTAGTTGCACCCCTCTCCTTGGCCGAGCAACCCCACCGCCGCCGCCGCTGCTTCGGACTGCCGGCCATCGATTCGGGTGAGCCCTAAATACCTTTTCTAGTGTTCCTATCATTTTCGTTTAGTCCGAGAACCCCTAGTTATTAAGTTGGCTCAATGTTGATAGTTAGTGATGATAACTGGGTTTGGGTCCGGCCGCCGCCGCCTCCGGCCGCTGGCTGAGGGTCGCACTTGGACCAAACTTCTTCTGGGAAGTTACTGAATGCCATGCTCTATCTTGATCAGGTTGGAACTTGATTTGTTTCAAGTAGAGCCCAAACCGAGCCTAGCTTCATTAAGGGTGTTGCACCGGTGAGTTTTTCGGCCGATTTCCGACGCACCCGAGGTGAGCCCTCGACTCAGTAGATTACCCAGAGCATGATGCTCACTTGCTTTATTTTAGTTAAGTATTTATTTTGTAACGGCATAGTGATACTTGAGGGTTAAATGTTTATGGGCCGAATTTATTTGTGGGCCTCTTGTCGGCCCGAACTTGTGAGCACGGGTTCCGCCTCGTCAAACCAGACGCGCTGAAATTTACGGCGCTGTCTTTGGCTTCCTGGTTTGGAAGAACGAGCCAAAACAACGGTTAAAAAGGGTGTATTTATAGCAATAATTCAATAGAGGAAATTGTGATTTTGGTCCCAGTCTGCCTAAACATCAAAATTATGATGTTTAGGGACAGCAGGTGTAGTTGGACGATATTTGGATTTGTTTTTAGACCGTCGGCGGGTCATGATTGGAGGTTCAATGGATTTTTTGGGAATTTCGGTTTAAGCCTAGTTTCGGCTAAGTCCCCGTATTAGCGACATGTTAGTGTAGTGTTGTCGGGACGGATGTGAGTGAGTCTAGTTCTGACTACAGTTTCTATTCAGGGCCCAGCTGTTCAGCACCAGCCGCCCAGTAGTCCAGTGAGAGCTCGGGATCAGCCTACATTCAGGTGGGTTTTTGTTTTGAGACTTAACGTCGGGCTTCCGACGGTTACAACTACTTCTGATTATACGTTTAACTGTGCTAACATGGATAGTCTTTATGGTCCTTGCTATTGCGTTATACTTGGCATATTTGGTGATCGTTGTGGTTCATTACTATGGTTACTTTGCTCGAGGCTGCAGCACGCGCACCCGCGGTTTGGCCACCGCAAAGGGTGCGCTTTTCCGGAAAAGTGATCAATGACCTGTGTATACCCACAGGATGGAGTGGGGCCTCTGTAGTTGTGGGGCTTGGATGCGCCAAGGTGTGAGCGGTGCGACCCGTCGGTTTAGTTGTCCGACGTGGGAGCGGTGCGACCCGTCGGTTTAGTTGTCCGACGTGGGAGCGGTGCGACCCATTCGGTTTAGTTGTCCGACTTGGGCGCGGTGCGATCCGTCGGTTTAGTTGTCCGACGGGATCGGGCATTGCAGGTTTACGGGTGTTCGTTTTTACTTTCCCCTTTGCGAGGGTGGTTGCTCCGGATAGGCTACGGTTGGATGTATTTCTTTACCCTGCTTTGTTATTATCATTATTGTTTAGTCGCTGACTTCCCACTTTGCGACAGGGTCCTACAGGGGGGGAGAGTTAGGCGACGGTGAGGCTGCGGCAGGAGTCTCTGGGTCCCTGGAGACCCGAACAGTACTTTCTATCTCTCTGGAGACCCGAACAGTACTTTCTATCTTTCTTTCGCATTCCATTTACTATTTGTAGACTGTGGTGTGGTTCTCGATACCCTCGTGGGGTCGGTGTGGATGTCGGCATGGTGAATAATGAATTATTTATTTTTCCTTACATCTCTGTTGGCGGCTTTGAAAAAAATAAAAGAACAAACAAAAGAAAAGATTGCGAAAACTACTTTCAAAAACTTAAGTGTCGTGTGGGCACTGTTTCCCAAAACCCCTGAGTTTATGTTGCCTTCGAAAAGGATTTTCAAAATGTGGGTGCCGGGTAGGCGCCATTTCAACAATTGTGGATTTATCCTTTCAAACTGATCGGCCGTGAGATTTATTCTGTAATTGTGAATGGTTGTATGTCTGAACTGTTGTGATTGATTGAATATCTGTTTTTGGACATTGTACGAGCCGCGACGCCGTGCATATACAGGGGAGACTCTGTCCGTTTGCAGAGTGATCCTGTATATGCGGCGGATCTGGGCACGCGCCGGGGAAGAAGGTTTTCTTTTCAAAAAAAAATTTTTACGCGCCAAATACATGCCTTTTCGTGAATCGTTTCCGCTAAAATAAACCCCCGGGGCGTGACAGATTAAGATGGTATCAGAGCCAAAAATCCTGCTTTACAATCACGACAGTTCGTGCCGACGTCCACGGGAATACCTCACCGGGCTACAAATGAATGAAATGAATGGCATAGAAGCGTAGAACGCGAGTGATCGGGGGGGAGGAAGTATAGGTCCCTTTTCTCGATAGTTGTTTGAGTGCTATGCTAGCAGGAGGCTAGAACTGACTTGTGTTGTGTGTGTACGGGTTAAGTTTTGTTTCTCGGTTTAATGCGGTTGTCGTGCGTGTGTAGTCGTGTTGTTGTGGAGGCTGGGGTCGAGGCCGGCTGCCACCGGGGTATTGATGGTTACTAGGAATCAATAGATTAAGCAACCAGCACGGGACACGGTGGGCCTGCTGACGTTGTTCATACACTTGGTGCGGCTGTTATCACAGCAGATCGTTGCGCCGGCTTTTGTTTTTCGAACCCCTTCCTCTGCCGACGTGCTGGTCGTCGTTAGCGACGGCGACTGGGGGTAGAATAATCCGACGGTGGTTGTTAGTGAGTCGGCTGCCTTGTCGGTCGTGAGCAACTAGAGAGCCTCTTGTCTAAATTTGTACCTTCTAGGTCTACTGGTTTTGGGTTACAGCAGATAGTCGACCGATTCCTTTGCATCTTGGACAAGGTATGGGTGGGAATGAGGATTCTTCCCCTACCGTTGTTACCCATAGTTCGATTTTTTTTTTATGTAGACACTGCGATGGTGGTAGAAATCGTCGAGGTGGGGTTCTCCTTTGGGCTGAGAAAGAAAACTCCCGGGGCTAGCAAATCTTGTTTCGTATGGGCTCGAGTTTGGTTGAGCGGACCTAGAGTTTAGAATACTCCTAGTTGGGAAAGTGAGCGTTTGGTCTGGGGGTGTGCAGCTCGGTTCGGTGCACGGTGCTTGGAGGGGCAATAGATTGCGACCGAGCGGTAGAGGTTAACCAGAGTGTCGCACCCCTTCGGCACCAAGACGGAGGTAGGACCGTATTTCTTGGTTGTCGTCGCCAGCTTCCCATGACCAAGGTATAGTCTTGAGGATTTTGGGTTACGAGTTTAGTGATTGTGAGGCAGTACAGGTCAACGGGGGGTTGTTGACCGCACGGCGTTCTGGCATTGGTCACTCTCGTCTAGGATGCCCTGCAAGCAACTTTCTCTATGGGGTAGGCCTCGTGGCAGGACCTAGAGCTGAAATCTAGCGTTAGTTTTGACCGTCGCCTCGGTAGAACGGACAGTCGAAACGGACAACCCGGGATGGTGGTTATGCTCCGAGCTAGTAGCCCGTGTTGGCGACGGGTGGGTTCGTCGTTTTCAAAGGAAGATTACTTGTAGGCGGTGACCCGGCTAGTTGGATTGGCACATCCTGGAGTTTTGTAAGGGTATTAGGGTGGCTCCCCCCTTTGTGGTCGGGTTAGTTTGGGCATTTACGGGCCGTCGGTCCGGGTTTGGTGGTAGGACCGGGGTACCTCGACGCATCGCAAGACTTTGGCTGCTGACTGCTCAACACCGTCAGAGGTGGTCCGCGAACCAGTGGCGTCATAGCAGTGAACTCCAAGTCAAGGAGCAGGCGTACTTAGGTTAGTTTCGATCAAGAGAGACGGGACGGTAGGGTTGCCAGGCGGGTCGAGCCGTCGTCTGTCTGAAACTTTAGGGCGGTTCAGTCCGGTAGTTTTTCGTTCAGGGTTACCACCGAGTTTCGCCAAGAGGTGTACGGCGTTTCGCGTGTCATCGCTTCGGGGATGGAATTTTGAACGCCCCAACGGCGTTCGGGGGTATGATGAACTGAATGTTCAAACCATTCTTGGATCAACTCGCGCACAGACGAGGAGCGTTTACGAAGGACCTTGCAGACTCTCAGGGACCAGTGAGTGTAGGCCAAACTCAAAAGGTGTGAGTTTGGGCATCGCGAGGTGGGCTTTTTGGGACGGCTAAAAGTCAAGAGAGCTTCGAAGAACACAAGGTTAGGCCAACACGGGCACCCACGCATGCACTACCGACACCGGGTGGGGATTTTGAGGTGTGGTGGTGCATCACGGAACGGACTTGGAAGTGTGTTAAGGAAACAGGGGAAAGTAAGGCCTATGCGACCAAGCAACTCAAGGAATGATTCGTCCAATCAAAATCACCCCGGAAAGACAAGTGGAGCAATCGATGCCTGGAGCGGTAAGAGTCAGACGGGAGACATATCGGTAACCGCGATCACGCAGCAAGACGGATCAACAACAGACGGTTGGTGGCGTAAATTGACAAGGGATGTAGCATAGCGCGTGGCTCGCTACTGGGTCGGTCATCGAATAAAGGCCGAACGTCAGCGCCCGACGGGGAAACTGTAATCTCTCCTAGTGCCAGAGAGAAACGAGCAGATCAGGGGGGGGCGCGAAGCCTTTTGGGAGTGCAAGTCGGACATGGTTGGGCACTTTCCCCATTTATGGGATTCTTGGTGTATTTAAGTTTCGGGGACGAAACTTCTTTTAAGGTGTGAGTGATGTAGCACTCAAGAAATTCAAGTGTGTTTGCGGGCGAGGAAGCAGATCTAAACCTCAGTGATTTGCATACCGGTGCACAAATTGCACAGTTTTCGATGCACAAATTCTGCCTTTCCGATCCGAGTCTGATTTCGGAAATCTGAGGTCGCCAGTGCGACCGTCTCATCGAATCGAGTGGAAATGGTATAGACCGTTTGCTGATCCGACGGTCGGATCGTCCGGAAATCAGCAAGAAAACTGGTGGGGCCCGCGACTTAAGTGAATAGTGTTTTGAATAGTAACACCTTGTTTTGGTCTCCCGCGTTGGCCAACGTTAGTTAATCCGCTGTCTGGACTCCGATCACAGCAATTCAGGTAGTTGATTTGATCGGTTTCGTCGTTCTGAACACAATAGCGCTGACGGAATTTCCGTTTGACGACTCTAGAGTCTCGAAAAGCACAAGTAACTGTATTTGGATACAGTATTTATGGACCGAGATTTTATCCGGGCATTTTTCTCGAAAAGCAAAAAATCGCTACCTGATAGGTTTCGTCGAGCCGGACGTCGTGGTGGTGTCCGCTTTTCAGTTTGATAACCCGGTTGTCCCGAAAAGCGTGAAATACAGTGGAAAACACGACGTTTTGTGCATTATACCCTAAATTTATGCCTCGTGTTGCGTGCCACCTCTGTGGTGAGGGACCTAGGTGTGAATGAGGCATGCTGTGAGGGACTGAACACTTAATATCAAATGGTGGAGGGTTAAATTGCAAATGTTGCCATACACTATATATATCAAACATCCTCGAGCTAGGTTGCCATAAACCCTAACCCCGTAGCTCTACCCCAGCCGCGGCGCCAACAAACCCCTCTCCCTCTGCCGCATCCCTCGGGGGTCGGGCACCGGCCGCCGCCACCCCATCGCCGGAGAAGAAAAGGATCAAGACACCCTCTTGATCTCGGGTGCTTGGGGAGGAAGGTGCTCGGGAGGGACCTAGTCGATCAAGTCCCTGCCTGTGGAGTTCCCCGTGGAGCCGCAACCGAGCTGAGGTGAACCCGGCGCCAGCCGCCGTCGTGCGCCGCCGCGGGAGACACCTTTCTCCTGCAGAATTCCGGCGAGGTGAGTTTGTTGGAAATTATTGTAGTATAATGGCCCAGGGACCCTACCTTGGACTTCCTGACGTTGAGGTGATCACCCACGTGTAGCCCCAGCCGTCGCCGTCGTTTCTGTTGCCGGCGGGGGGGCGACTTCTTGCCGGAAGTCCATCTTTGGCCGATCTTGGGCGCCGACTTCATCAGACCGTCAAACTCAAGATCAGAGACGTTGGATCTCTTCTTTCCGACGACTGAAGGGAGCTCTCGAAGTCTCTTGTTGATCGGGTGAAGATCCGCGACGTGCGCCCCAGCCCTAGTTTCGGGGTTTTCTCCATTTCGGCCGAGCTCCGCCGTCCAGAGCCGCCGATCACTCCCGTCGCCGGCCACCACTGCAGGAAGGTCCCTGGCATCCAGCAGAGCCTTTTGGTCCAAGTTGCTGAGGCTCGAGTGACGCCGGCCGGAATCCGCCATTAGAGCTCTAGTTTTCCGGCGAACTCATTTTCCGGCCAACCCGGAGCTTCGCCAGGTGGGAAACCGACTCGAGTAGGTTCCTATGGATATGTTGGAGCTTCCCATCAATTTGCATGCGAATGTTAACGTGGGAATTTTCTGGTTTGTAGTTGCACCCCTTTCCTTGGCCGAGCAACCCCACCGCCGCTGCCGCCGCTTCGGACTGCCGGCCATCGATTCGGGTGAGCCCTAAATACCTTTTCTAGTGTTCCTATCATTTTCGTTTAGTCCGAGAACCCCTAGTTATTAAGTTGGCTCAATGTTGATAGTTAGTGATGATAACTGGGTTTGGGTCCGGCCGCCGCCGCCTCCGGCCGCTGGCTGAGGGTCGCACTTGGACCAAACTTCTTCTGGGAAGTTACTGAATGCCATGCTCCATCTTGATCAGGTTGGAACTTGATTTGTTTCAAGTAGAGCCCAAACCGAGCCTAGCTTCATTAAGGGTGTTGCACCGGTGAGTTTTCCGGCCGATTTCCGACGCACCCGAGGTGAGCCCTCGACTCAGTAGATTACCCAGAGCATGATGCTCACTTGTATCTTTATTTTAGTTAAGTATTTATTTTGTAACGGCATAGTGATATTTGAGGGTTAAATGTTTATGGGCCGAATTTATTTGTGGGCCTCTTGTCGGCCCGAACTTGTGAGCACGGGTTCCGCCTCGTCAAACCAGACGCGCTAAAATTTACGGCGCTGTCTTTGGCTTCCTGGTTTGGAAGAACGGGCCAAAACAACAGTTAAAAAGGGTGTATTTATAGCAATAATTCAATAGAGGAAATTGTGATTTTGGTCCCAGTCTGCCTAAACATCAAAATTATGATGTTTAGGGACAGCAGGTGTAGTTGGACGATATTTGGATTTGTTTTTAGACCGTCGGCGGGTCATGATTGGAGGTTCAATGGATTTTTCGGGAATTTCGGTTTAAGCCTAGTTTCGGCTAAGTCCCCGTATTAGCGACATGTTAGTGTAGTGTTGTCGGGACGGATGTGAGTGAGTCTAGTTCTGACTACAGTTTCTATTCAGGGCCCAGCTGTTCAGCACCAGCCGCCCAATAGTCCAGTGAGAGCTCGGGATCAGCCTACATTCAGGTGGGTTTTTATTTTGAGACTTAACGTCGGGCTTCCGACGGTTACAACTACTTCTGATTATACGTTTAACTGTGCTAACATGGATAGTCTTTATGGTCCTTGCTATTGCGTTATACTTGGCATATTTGGTGATCGTTGTGGTTCATTACTATGGTTACTTTGCTCGAGGCTGCAGCACGCGCACCCGCGGTTTGGCCACCGCAAAGGGTGCGCTTTTCCAGAAAAGTGGTCCATGACCCGTGTATACCCACAGGATGGAGTGGGGCCTCTGTAGTTGTGGGGCATGGATGCGCCAAGGTGTGAGCGGTGCGACCCGTCGGTTTAGTTGTCCGAAGTGGGAGCGGTGCGACCCGTCGGTTTAGTTGTCCGACGTTGGAGCGGTGCGACCCATTCGGTTTAGTTGTCCGACTTGGGCGCGGTGCGATCCGTCGGTTTAGTTGTCCGACGGGATCGGGCATTGCAGGTTTACAGGTGTTCGTTTTTACTTTTCCCTTTGCGAGGGTGGTTGCTCCGGATAGGCTACGGTTGGATGTATTTCTTTACCCTGCTTTGTTATTATCATTATTGTTTAGTCGCTGACTTCCCACTTTGCGACAGGGTCCTACAGGGGGGGAGAGTTAGGCGACGGTGAGGCTGCGGCAGGAGTCTCTGGGTCCCTAGAGACCCGAACAGTACTTTCTGTCTCTCTGGAGACCCGAACAGTACTTTCTATCTTTCTTTCGCATTCCATTTACTATTTGTAGACTGTGGTATGGTTCTCGATACCCTCGTGGGGTCGGTGTGGATGTCGGCATGGTGAATAATGAATTATTTATTTTTCCTTACATCTCTGTTGGCGGCTTTGAAAGAAATAAAAGAACAAACAAAAGAAAAGATTGCGAAAACTACTTTCAAAAACTTAAGTGTCGTGTGGGCACTGTTTCCCAAAACCCCTGAGTTTATGTTACCTTCGAAAAGGATTTTCAAAATGTGGGTGCCGAGTGGGCGCCATTTCAACAATTGTGGATTTATTCTTTCAAACTGATCGGCCGTGAGATTTATTCTGTAATTGTGAATGGTTGTATGTCTGAACTGTTGTGATTGATTGAATATCCGTTTTTGGAAATTGTACGAGCCGCGACGCCGTGCATATACAGGGGAGACTCTGTCCGTTTGCAGAGTGATCCTGTATATGCGGCGGATCTGGGCACGCGCCGGGGAAGAAGGTTTTCTTTTCAAAAAAAAAATTTTACGCGCCAAATACATGCCTTTTCGTGAATCGTTTCCGCTAAAATAAACCCCCGGGGCGTGACAAATATACCACAATACATTGGTGGCTATAAAGAACTGATCGGAATTCGCCGCGACATCACATTTCGGGATTTCGAAGCAGAAATATACAAGGTCACTAATTATGATCGAGCGGAGTTCCGTCTACGCATAACAGTTCGATGTCCAATGGGACCTAATGAATGGGAATTACTTGACATATCAAGTGATCATGGGATTCTAGGCGTGATGAGTTTTTTCCCATTTCATGGTTGCATCAAAGTATACGTAGAGAAGCAAGTGTTGACTACACGTCACCGTCCAACCTCTGTTTACCAAAGAGATTATGTCGATCTTGAACGAATTGGTACATCAAGGTATGAAAATTTAGAAATTTTCAATTTCAATCTTTGTCCTTTAATAGTATAGGTGTGGAAAATGGATAATTTACATTTTATAAGTATTGCAGAGTGTCTGAAGTCCCATATGTGCCAGTGAGTACATCATTACCATATATTACTGTGGATCCATCTTTATTCGGTGGAGTTGATGAGCGGTAAGTGATTATATGATTTAATTACATATATTATCTTAATAGATTCGAATAGTTAATCATAGATACCTTTGCAGATCAACTATACATCATAATCTATATGAGGGTCCATCATCTAGCAATCGACACGTCACTGATCTAGAGTTGAGAAATATAAATGAAAATGAGGAAGTAATAGAAAGTGATAATGAGCAAATAAATAGCAGTGACGATGAGCATGTAAGTGAAACTGATATGGACTCTACAGATGATGATAGTGATGGTATCCCACAATCTATTGATGTTGGTCATGATGGCGGTTTGAATTCTCTCACATGCGCCATTCAAGATGAAGGGATTGAATGGATTGAAAATTCTTTTGCAAACAACGATGATGTCGAGGACCCAGTAGAATTTGAAGAATTTGAAGATCACCGACAGCGCTTTTTACTGGGCAATGAATTAATTCACCAAACCGTTGTTGAACAAAACATTTATCAAGGTCCTCCGAGTGATGATCAATGGAAAGATCGGGTATTTTTTGACAAGACGTCCTTGGTGAATGCTTTGGATCGATGGCACATTGAACATAATGTGCAACTTAGAGTTGTTAAATCAAACACAACTAGATACACTGTGAGATGTTTGGTCAATTCTTGCCCATGGAGATTACATGCCTCTCGACCCAAAGGTTCATCACATTTTAAAGTAAAGACCTATGCGGGACCACATACATGCATGATTCCTATTTTGAATACAATGCATAGGAATTGTACTTCTTCTTTTATATGTCAACATATACTACCCACAATGAAGGCAAGGCTTGCTATGAGTCCTACAGAAGTTCAAACCAGAGTTCGGAGTGATTTTCACGTCACCATTTCATATAGCAAGGCTTGGCGGGCACGGAATAAAGCCTTGCAAATTATATACGGTAGTTGGGAGCAATCATATTCTGACCTTCCTCGATATTTCTCAATGTTAGAAACAACAAATCCCGGAACTATTACCAAGATTGAAACTATAAGAGTGACGGGTACTTCAAGAATGTTTGCACGCGCCTTCTGGGCTTTTGGACCCTCGATTCATGGTTGGTCGTTTTGCCGGCCAATACTTAGTATCGATGCCACGCACTTGTATGGAAAATATGGAGGCCATGCATTAATTGCCACAGGTGTTGATGGCAATGGTGGTTTGTACCCGCTAGCATTCGCAATATGCGAGGGGGAGAATGGCTCGAGTTGGGAGTGGTTTCTAAATTATCTACGGAGCTACAAAACACGAGGTCGAGTTCTTACATTACTTTATGATCGCTTTAAAGGACTTGCGAACCTTGTTGCACTTGTATTCCCACAATCGGAAGGACATGCTCATCGATGGTGTTTGCGACACATGAAAGCTAATATGAATATTCATTTCAAAGCAAAACACCTACTTCAAAAATTTTATGCCATCGGGAGTGCCTCAGAAGAACGAGTATATAACATGTTAAAGGAAGAATTGAGAGCAATGGATGAGGATGCTTGGCAATGGGTTGACAGACTTCATGCCGATAGGACATATTGGGCTAAGGCTTTCGATGGTGGTCGACGATTCGGCATTATGACCACGAACCGTTCGGAAAGTTTAAATGGAGTCTTGAGGGGAGTTCGTGGCTTACCAATTATCGCTTTTGTAATGGCAACATTACATCGAGTGGTTGAGTTCTTTCTAAAACATCGTCAAGAGGCAGCAGCAATGTTTACTCCATTTGTATCGGATGTGGATAAAACTATCAATAGCCGAATGTTAGTGGGTAGAGCACATACAGTTAGGCGATATGGATATCAAGAATTTGAAGTTCTTACTGAAAGGGATTTGCAATACCAAGTCATTATCAACCGAATAAATTCTACATGTTCATGTTTGTGTTTGCAACTAATGGGATTACCTTGTTCACATATATTATCTTGTTGTAGTTCGTTACACATGAACATAGATTATTATAGTCTATGCTCCCGTTGGTATACTACTGAATTCTTTCGAGATACATACGAACCACAGTTCCATCCGGTCCCCGATCGTCGTTATTGGGTTGAGTCATATGACAGACCTATACTTCCACCACACCAGAGAAGAAAGAAAGGACGACCCAAATCTATTCGCATTCGCAATATTATGGACGAAGGCGCGGGAAGTAGTAGGAGCAAGTGTAGTCTGTGTAAACAATCCGGCCATTATAAAAGCACATGTCCTGAAAATCAACAAAGAAGGACCGAAAGACGTCGTCGTTTAGGTTGATTAGTTTGATATCTTGATTGTTTCATATCTTGATTGTTTTAAATTATTTTGATTAAATTACAATACTTCACGCATATTATAATTTTTTATTTATTTATTCGTATTATTACAGATGGACGATCACGACGAGGCAGGACCGATTGATGCATCTGTATTGACAGATCAGACTCACCACAGATGTACTTGCATTAGAGATGAGGTTATATATATATTTTTTAATTATCTTTTTTATTTCTTTGACATTTCATGTACTAATATTATGTGATTTTTATATTATTGCAGGGTTATTCTCCGGTTGAATTTGTGGAGCATAGTCGCACACTGAACCACTGGCAGATTGAGCATCCTGCAGTATTGGAGCTATTGCGACGTGTGGGATTCTATTATGTATCGCGGTTGAGGCGCGTCATGCTCGATCAGGCTTTGTTAGGATCCTTAGTGGAGCGGTGGCGGGGGGAGACGCAGTCCTTTCACTTGAGACATGGGGAGATGACAGTCACCTTGATGGATGTGGCTGTCATTACTGGACTCCGCATTGATGGGGGGGCGGTGACCGGAGTAGGCTCGTATCAGTTGGGGGCGCTATGTGAGCTCTTGCTTGGGGTGCTTCCCGGAGATATCAGAGGCGAAGAGATCAAACTTGAATGGTTGTATCAGCAGTTTCACGACATCCCCGTAGATGCATAGCCCGCAGTGATAGAGGCTACAGCCAGAGCGTATATTTTGTTTCAGATAGGTTGTAGCCTAATGCCAAACCCAAGCAGAACTAGAGTGCATTTAAAGTGGTTGCCTCTTTTAGAGGATTTTGACGCTTGTGGTGCCTTGGCATGGGGTGCGGCGACGCTAGCTCATCTCTATCGAGCATTAGCAAATGCTTGCATGAGGGGGAAAGCGGTGTGTTGTTGTTTTGCGACATTAGTTCAGGTACATTCCTTTACTAGTAATTTCATTCATGAAATTCATTTATTATTTCTAAGTACCTTAATATGTAGATTTGGGCATGGGATCATCTTCACATTGGTCGACCTGAGATAGTCGGACCGTAGTTTGATCTTATTGATCTGCCACTAGGTTGCAGGTATGTATTAAATTTTAAGGTTTCTGTGTTTTATATTATCATTACTAATATATTATATGTGAAACAGGTGGAATAATAGGTTGGCTTTTCGAGACAATGTCAGGACGGCCGACATTGAGTTTTATCGTGATCAGCTTGATTGCCAGTTAGAGTCTCAGGTACATGAGTTAATTATCATAAGTTTTCATTCACATAACTTTTTTTTTTTTTATTACAAGTTACTTATCATTTACTTTTCACAATAGATTATATGGAGGCCATATACAGATGATATACTATGGTCACTTCCACCTTTTTGTCTAGTGGGGTCTCCGGTATGGCGATCACGGACGACCCTAGTATGTTTTCATATTATTGAGCTACATCTTCCGGATCGGGTGCTTCGTCATTCTGGATTTCGACAGCATATACCCGACGCAGTAGTTGCTCTACCTCGCATCACTTCAAGAGGTAGAGCGGATCTGAACTGGGCGGAATTTCATGGCATACATATTCAGGCTTGGGACGATCGACTGCAGTATATAGTAGAGGTGGACCCCCATGTAGATCCCGATTATATACGCGCCGCTTCTATCTACATGCAGTGGTATTGGAGTATCACCAGGAGGTGGATATCTACTCCAGCACAGCGTCCCCCCTTGCATATGAGCCCCATGGACATCGCGAGAGATTTTTGGTATGATATAATAATTAATTTCATTTTAAAACGAAAGTCAATGTAATTATTGTGATACTGTTTTCATTTCAGGTCGATCTCTTTCAGAGAATAGAATATACGGTCCGAAGTGTACTACCCCAGCTTTCACATACTGGACCACCTTTCGACATTCTGACACGTGGTGCTGCTCAGGTGGAGGTTGGTTTACTGACTCTACAGACATTACCACCTACTACACCACGCCCAGCGGATCATGGTGGAGCATGGACGTCGGGGCATGCACCATCACCTAGTCCATCGGGGATACAGCCAACAGACCATGGTGGAGCATCGACGTCGGGGCATGCACCATCAAATACTACGCCACCATCGGGGTACGTACCACTTGGTCATCGTCAACGAGGACCTGATCTTTTTTATTTGAGGCGACCACGGCAGCGACAGTCCTCCCAGACTGATCAGCCCTTATCTTCAGCTCCTTCACAGCCAGAGGGCACGACTATTTCTCAGTTGGACCAATTGGACCGTATTGAGCCATTTGATTAGTTTACATTGTTATATATTATTATATTTCTATTATTTTGTTCTGATGAGCTGTGATGTGATGTGCGATGTGATGAGATGTGATGTGATGTGATGTGCAATGTGATGTGATGTGATGTGATGTGATGTGATGTGATGTTGTGTTGTTGTATTGTTGTGATGTTGTGTTGTGCGATGTTCTGCGATGTGATGTGATGTGCTTTGTTGTGTTGTTGTGATGTGCTTTGTTGTGCTCGTAATCATGTATTTTGCATCTTCTTTGAAATGTTGAAACTTACTGTAATAATTGTTCAATATAATATTTATAATTCCTCTTTTTTATGCCCTTCTTCTTTTTTTTTAATGCTCACTATGTATATGCTTTGCATTTATTATTTGTTTAAAGCTTTGGTGATTGTGAAGAGATTGTTTACTTAATTTTGTTGTGATAAGCTCTTGAATGATTTCCCATATTGTAATACTTTATTGTGACTTGCGAACTATTTTCCTTTATGCTGACCGCAGTCCTACAAAGTTGCTCTGCTAAGTCATATTGTCCACCTTTTAGCATAATTAGTGCTCTTGTTTTCAAAATTGTTGCTCTTAAATTCTCAAGATTCTGGTGAAATAGAGCATTAGACACTCCATTTGATCTCCTTTTTCTACTAGTTAAACACAAAGATTCATTGTTAGCTTCCAAAAGAAAAGAATCCACCAGTACATCTAGTGTATTAGAGAGAAATATTCAGACTAAACATGCAGGCTGAATTATGATGAAAAAAAAAAATATTCAGACTAGTGTAGAGTACAGGTTCTACATCGAGCATTGACTCCGCAGGTATTTACAAAAAAATTTAAAAATTCTTGCATCATGTGTCTTTTATATTTACAGTGTGGTTCGGGTGGTTTCAGATTGTGGCGGAAGCTCCCGGGGCGAAAAGTGAGTTGGTGGCACGAGATTGGAGCATTCTGGAGTTTGGTTGAGTGGCTGGGGCTTCACATTGGAGTTAAACACGCAGGCCGAGCCTGCGTGTTCTAAACACGCAGGCTCGGCTTGCGTGTTTAGAACATGCAGGCTGAGCCTGCGTGTTTAGAACACGCAGGCTCGGCCTGCGTGTTTAACTAACTTACCCTCGCGGCCCGGCTGCTGTGGCGAGATGACGTGGCGGCCCGGCTGACGTGGCTTGCTGACATGGCAGGAAGAGGGTCATTTTTGCAAATACAAATTTTGCAGGGCCATTTTCAAAAATTTAAATTTTTATAGGGTCAATTTCAAAAAAAGCCCTTCTTTGAGAGATACATAAAATACACTAGCTCTTTATTGTGTTACTATTTTTTCGTAGTCTTAGCCATGATTCAAAATTTTTTCCAATTTGGATGATTAAACAATGAATTTGTAATATTCTTAAATCATTTGTAAATATTTAATATTTTGTGTCCATCCAAAATATTATAAAACACAAATAAAAGAACAAGGCAAGCATAAAACATTTCATCCCTTAGATCACCTTGAAACTATTTACAAAAGAAATCAAAACAATTAGTAACATAAATTAAATTCCTTCCACAACCAATAAGTTGTGATCGTTGTTTATATATTTGAGAAATTTTATAGCCAGATTATGATGAAGATAAGAACAAGATTGTCAACAATTATTCGTGAATTGTTCGTTGTGAATAATATAGTAATATTAAATAAGAAAAAAAAATATATGAGTTAATTAGTTAGTTTTTTTTAAGAAAAGAATGGAAAGAGTCAAGAAGAGATGAAATAAGATAAATAAGATGGCGAGTGAAGTAGAGAATTAGGATGCCTCTAGTTGCATCACCATATACTAATTGTCAACGTTTCGTGCTTCACACAACTACCAAACAAAAAAAAAACCTCATTAATTCAAGAGTCTCTCCTCCTCATTACTAATTTTTTTTAGAAAAAAAGGAAAAAAATGCATGAAGACCCCTGATCCAACTAGTTATGTAATGAACCGATCAGCTTTATTTTTTTGATTAAAACTACACATACTTTTGATTTTTTGCGTGGAGTTGTTTTAGTCAATGTTTCATAAACTGAATATAATAGTTACTCGAAAATATTACTGGTCAAAAGTCACTAGTTCAATTAGTGATTCAACTAGTGGATCAACCATTAGTTGAATCAGCGGCATGATTTATAAATATTTAATTATTATTTTTAATTTTATTATATAGAAATATATACATGTATATTTTTATTCTCCTACAATACTGAATAATAAAATATTAATTTTTAGATAAAATTAAGTAGATGTTAGATGTTAGTTATCAAGTTTCATTTTTTATAATAAAATTAATATAATTAATAGAAAATAAAATCAAGTTGTTTTTAAGCAGTTGGATCTTAGTATGGCTTGATGAAAAACACTCTACCAGTTTGATTAAAATGGGACCGGTTCATTTTATTGTTCGATGGCTGAGTTACTAGTTCGATGATTGATTTAAAGTGATTTTTTAACTTATTCGGTTGAAAGAATTAAATTGAATCGCTTTATAAACTAGGTCAGGATCGGACCGTCAAGTTCAACCGGTTTTTAAATCATTAGTTTTTGGTAGTCAATCAAATAGAAGATTTTTCTAGCTCATTAATTACTATATCAAATTTCATAGTTTTAACTATTTTGTAGCAAACAAAACTAGAATAATTGTCTATCAATATGCTTAACTTGACTAATTAATTACTAGATTAACCCAAATTGGAAAATTAGAACTTAAAATGATGTAAATCAAAATAAGTAAAATCGACTAGCCTATTTCAAAATAACCTATAGTTGAGGAAGTATCAATACACTTCTACCCAGAAACGAAGCCGTTTAATTCTGAAAGGACCAAAAATATATTATATAAAATATATTAATCTTTAAAAATTATTAATAAAACAAACTATATATAAAAAATTTAAAACAAAAAAATATTAAGAAAATTTTTTAAAAAATTGCTTACCATTGGCGATTGCTAGTATCAGCGACGGACCATCAAACTCAACAAACAAGTTTGCTGCTGCATCAAATAATTCAAATCAAGTTTCAACAAATAAATATTCATTAGATAAAAAAATATATTTATAATTTAAAACAAAAACAGAAGCATAATTAAAGTGAATATTTTTTTATCCTACAAGACAACAACTATTATTTTATTTTTATCAACTATCAGCTATCAAATATCAATATTTAACAGTGATAAAAAGGAACTGTAAAAAATATTAATTAAAAAAATAGAAAGAAAATTATTTGAGTTTTGATATTAAGTTCAAAATATTATAATAAATTTTTTTTAAAAAAAATCAAGAGAAACAAAAAAAAAAATAAAAAAAAATAAATAAAAAGACTTACCTGTCTTAGAGGAGCTGTGAGACCGTTGCTCAGCTCGAGAGAGAGAGAGATTGAGAGAATGAGATATGAGATATGAGAGAGAGAGAGAGAGAGAGAGAGAGAGAGAGAGAGAGAGAGAGAGATGCGCAATTGGCCAATTGCTCTCCAGGCTGTCACTAGCTAATTACGTGTTGCACACTTCATAGTGGTCTGTCACCTGTGGGCCTTGCGGAAGGGCTGGGCAGGTGGGTCCATCATTGTATTTCGGATAATTTGACCCACAAGATAATATTATTTTTAAATACAATTGCATTTTAATCTTTACTTTTTATAATAATTTATAATAATTTTTTTTATAATTTTAAATTTTCTGGAGGCCATGGCGACCTACATATGGCCTCCTCCCTGCTTCTACCAAAAAAAAAATAACAAAAGGAAAAAAAAGGAATCAGCCCCTTCTTAACTAATATTAGTCCCACTCTTCATCCTCTACCATGCCATGCATTGACTTGTCATTGGCCACATTACTCACAAACCCTAAAATAAAAAAACCTATTTGACACCATTTTGTCCAAACCGTCCAATGAATTGAAGCCACCAATCCAATGTCCATTATTAGTATTTTACTACTTTTGGTGCTCATCATATCAAACCAAATACAATATGGGGTTGGGTTGTTTTGTTTTGGGTGGCATGTAGAGAAACCAGTTAAAGTAGTGCATCACATTACCTAAGTCAAGCTGTCTCACAAACTTTATACTTTGCTCGTACCAAAAAGCGTATAATGTATGATTAATCAAAGTCAACAAGTGGGTATTTTATAATTAATGTTTCAACCTTTTGCACTTCTCCTTGTACTTAACAAAATCTTTACACAATGGAATAGTAGATCCATCTAATAGTTTCAAAGTTATATTAAGTATTTTCCTTCAATAAGGTTAGAAATAGATTTGTACCCCTATATATGAATGAAGTTATCCATTTACATTCATGCCTATTCAATTAATTGAGACAATACCATATATGTATTACACATATTTTTGCGCTTTACTATCATGTCGATCTTTACAATAACATGATATTATTAAAACTAATTTTAAGCTCCTATTATTTTATGAAACTGTACCCTATCCATTAGTTAGATGTGATTTTCATTCTTGTAGTAGATTATATGTTAAAGATATTTCTAAGTTGTTTTTTTTTTGAGAAAAAAATATAGCATACTATTAGCTTATTTTATAAAAATAAACTTAACTAGAAATGCGAAGCAATTAGACTTCGAACTCGAAATCTTAGGTACCAATCATCAAGTTCTTTGCTACCTGTACTAGGAACAGTCGGTTCCTAAGTTATTTTTCATTGGTGATAAAATGTAGATTTGTAAAAAGAATAGCTAAATATTTTTTATTTCTCTTGCCCTACATCTTACTCTTAATTAGTCTATGGTTGAAAGATCTTCACAATAGTATCTCCCCAGTTACACTCATTATTAATTTTTTTTTTTTGTTTCATAAAGGAAAAGTTAAAAGAAGGCAAATTTTTCTTAATTTTTTCTTCTATTATTTGGACTAAAGGAGAAAATAAGAAAAAAAATACTCTTACTTTTTGTTAAATAATATGAAACGGATATTACAAAATAAATGTTATTTTTTAAAAAATTAAGCTAAAAACGAACGACGTTTTTATATTTTATATTCAACGCACATCCTTATATTTGGACACAATATTTTTTTGATATATATATATATATATATATATATATATATATATATATATATATATATATATATAAAATGTATATTTGAAATAAATATAAAAAAAAATTAATAATAATAAAAGTCTATCGTAACTTGAATTTAAGATTTCATATTTCGTATTATATTAAAAAATATAAAATTATATTATTTTTTAAAAACTTAAGCTAACAACACTTTATTTTTGAATAAAAAAAATTAGCAGCCATAAAATATTTTTTTCTTTTTTCCCATTTGTTTTTATTTCTCTTCTCAAATTTCAATCCAAATGAAAGAAAACAATTTTGCCGTCTAATTTCTTTCCCGTCTCACTTTTTTTCATCTTCGTCCAAAGTGAGCGTAGGAATCCTCTCACAAAAGGTACCAGGTTGTTTCCAACTTATTTCAAAGCCAACCAAATCTTCTCCTTAATTCCAACCTCTCTCTCTCTCTCACCCATCTCATTTTCCCCCTCACATTATTACTGAGTCACCTCCCTTCTTTCTATCTCCCCCTTTTTATCTCATGCATAAGAGGGATCACGGAACATTCATACATACACACACCTTTATCGTGTCCCCCTCAACTCCCTCTCTCTCTCTCTCTCTCTCTCTCTCTCTCTCTCTCTCTCTCTCCATCTCTCTCTCTCTCCTATTCTTAAATTTTCTTTCGATTTAACGTCCCCAATTAACCCCACTTAAATTTGTCCCCAAGTAATCCCAACTCCTCCCCTAACCACCCTTTGCTTAATTAGTTTTCACAAGTGCCCGCTTTGGTTTTAGCCCTAGCTCTTCCACTCTGTCCCTTCTCTATTTGTCCCACTCCCCACCCCTCCATTCCCCACTATTCACTCCCCACCTCTCCTACATACTCTCTCTCTCTCTCTCTCTCTCTCTCTCTCTCTCTCTCTCTCTCTCTCTCTCTCTCTCTCTCTCTCTCTCTCTCTCTCTCTCTCTATATTATTTTAACCCTCACCATTCTCTTTTTTAGCTATACTATATATCTCTCTGTAATTAAGCATTAAGCAAAAGTGATCGTAAGCTCGGCGGACTCATTCATAAGCCTAATTACTTCCTCCTCACAAGAGGAAAAGGGCGGCTTTTGACTCCACTCCCCTAATTATTTCTATATATTATTTTTAGTATATTACTATTATTAATAGTAGTATTAGTATTTGTATTTGTTCCACTCCATCCACCTAGCTATTTTCATCAGTACTCCTCTATTGTTTTCTCCTCCTCCCCGGCCCCTTCCCTCTCTCTATCTCTCTCTTGAGAGTCATGGAGATCAAAGAAGAGGCTATGGGATCCAATTACAGTGGCAACGGCGGCGGCGGTGGCGCGATCGCGGCGTTCGCCAAGGGCAAGCGCACCAAGCGGCAGCGGCCCTCCCCGACGGTCGCGGATTCTTCTTCGGGATCCTCCGCAGAGGAGGCGGCGTCTGCGAGCGTCATCACGGAAGAGGACGAGGACATGGCCAATTGCCTGATTCTCCTCGCCCGGGGCCGCTGCACGGCTCCTGCCTCAACCGACGAACATCCGCTGCCGGCAACAACCGCTGCCGCTGCAGCCGCTGCAGCCGCTACCGGTCCTGCTGCGGGGCTCGGCGTCTACGAGTGCAAGACGTGCAACAAGTCCTTCCCCTCCTTCCAGGCACTCGGCGGCCACCGCGCCAGCCACAAGAAGCCGAAGCAGGCGACTGCCCCCATAAACGAGGAGAAGAAGCCCGCGCCCATGCACGACGAAGAATCGGTGCAAGTCGTGAGCACGGGGAATCCGTTCCCAAGGTCGACGGTCGGCGCTGTTAAATCGTCGAGAGTCCACGAGTGCTCGATTTGCGGGTCAGAGTTCAACTCCGGGCAGGCGCTCGGTGGCCACATGCGGCGGCACCGGCCGCTGATCGCGGTCGCGGCGGAGGCCCCGGAAGGGCCGAAAAACGAGAGGAGCGTTCTCGAGCTGGACCTCAACCTCCCCGCCCCCGCCGACGACGAGCGAAGCCTCGATCTCGTCCATGGCTTCACCTTCGGCACCACCGCGGCTGCCGCCAAACGGCCTCTCATCTTCTCTTCGTCAGGGTCGGCTTTGGTGGATTGCCATTACTAATGCAAAGCAAATCTTCTCTTCTTTTTCATTTGGTATATTTGATTATTATTTTTTTTTTTTGCTTTGAGGTCAATTTAATTGGGAATTATTTGGGTCATGTGAATTAATTACGTGTGGTGGGATTATTGGTAATTTTTATATTTTCTTTTTAAAAAATTGATTGATTGATGATTCTTTGAATTCTTTTCAATTCTCTATTGCGTTCACGTAAAGGGAGCTGCTCTATGTTCCCTCTCTCTCTTCTTAATTTCTTTTTTTATTTTTTATAACTACATTATTTTTTTTTTGTGTTGCTCTACCACCAAGAAAAGGGGCGGGGATTAGGATGGTCCGCCCATGAGTTCGTTCCGTTCGTGAGACGACTGTTGATGATGCTTGCTTGACCTCCAAACGCCAAAAAGGAATATCAGAGAGAGAGAGAGAGAGAGAGAGAGAGAGAGAGAGAGAGAGCTGGACAACTAAGGCAACTTCCTAACCGCCTCCAGCCCATGCATTTGTTGCCCACACCACTTGCACCATGTCATCATCCTGTGCCCCGCAAAATCTTTAATTATTCATTACATCTCATAATTTTTTTAAAAATTATGTAGTCTATGTTTGGGATTACAGAGAAAACACGTTTGGTGTGGTGAAGCAGGGTAATAAAACAAATTATATTTATTTATATAAAATAATTTATGTTCAATAGATCACACTAATGCAGTTAAAATATAATTTATATATTTTTATTGTAAAATAAAAAAATATTAATATATAATTTTTTTTTCATCTCATTTTTATCAAATAGTATTAAATTGCAATCGTATCAAACAAGCCCTTACAAAATAATAATGTTTTATTAAATAGTTAAGAGTTATAAGGTTTAGAGTTAAAAGTATTTCTCTCTCTCCATATATATATATATATATATATATAAAATTAAAAACGTACTAAAGTAATAAAATAGTGGCATGAATTGTAGAAGAAAATTAGAATTACACAGTAAAGCAAATAATCAGCTATGCCTTTAATCTTTAATTTGCTAGTGTTAATTAGGATGGCCTGGGGTGCCTTTGCATATTTGGTGCATAGGCAGAGCTGGTACACCTGGGTGCAGTCAATAATTTCTCCAGTCAGGTTGTAAAGTCTAACAATCACACACCAATACTCTCCTGCACTTTCCACACTCATGCACAATTCTATTGAGAAAATCCAAGAATAAGTAGTTACAATAAGACCAACTTCTTAATCTCCTTGTTCTAGAAGCTCTTCACCCTAACACCCTCATCTTGTAAATAATTTACATTTTACTAAAGACCAGTTAGATATTAGTGTATAATAATAATAATAATATTGTTAGCTGAAATATATCTTTTTATCTAATTTTACCAAATTAACTATGCTATGCTTGTGAAGTAGAAAGAAAATAGACCTCTCTCCCTTATTGGTTTCTCCCCCGCATCAAGATTTCATATTTATTAACTTCTATTAATCCCCGTTTAGATATTCACGTAGTGATTCATGCTTAATTTATGCGATTGTGATATCATTTTATATTTTTTTTCATTGAACCGGTTTCTTTCTCAATTATTTTTATTAAATCGGTTCTTCTTCTCAACTTTTTTATGCGTATTATTTTCATTAAATCGGTCCTTCTTCTCAACTTTTTTATGCGTATGCTTAATTTATGCGATTGCGAGATCTTTTTTATTTTTTTTTATTGAATCAGTTTTCTTCTCAAATATTTTCATTGAATCGGTACTTCTTCTCTACTTTTGTTTCATTAAACTGGGTGGAACCAATTCCTGTTTAATTTTATTTTATTTTTCATAAACAAGTTTCTCTTCTCAAATTTTGCCATTGAATTGGTCCCTTCTCAATTGTTTCTATCGAACAGGCCACACTTCTCACATTTTTTTTCTATTGCTGCCATGATTTTCGAAATTAATGAATAAAATATTTAATTATTTAATAATTATTGGTGTGTCTTTTAATTTTTTGATAAGTCTTTTAATTTTCTCAAAAAATTAATTATGCTAGTCTAAAATAATACGTGTCATTTGATATTTCTGTAATTATTTTTTAGTATTTTTAGAAATATCTTTTAATTTTTTTATGAAAATTATGAATGGAAAGTTGAAAGATCTTTTGTGAGCTTATATATATGTAAATGAAAAGGACAATTCAAGTTGAGCTGAATTTTTTATTTTTATTTAAATATATGTACTTTTATTTTATATATATATATATATATATATATATATATATATATATATATATATATATATATATATATATATATATATATATTGTCAAACTTTAGAATAATTTTAAAGATTTTCTTTTCTATATTGCATAAGCCTAGTCTTGAACAAGAAAAACAAAGTCTAACATAATGAGCTGCAGGTATATACTAAGTATCTACATTCTTAATTTTCACAACTTCACCGAACCAACCATCCCATTAATACTGTGGATGAGAAGCAATAATCATGCCCTTGCATCACCATCAATTGGATGGACAGAAGGTCTAGTGAATGGATAGTGATATTAGCACTGCCTTCCATCACTAAATTGTAATTAAATTCAATATATATATAAATCTGGCCATAATAAATTTTAACATGTTAATAATGTGAAAATCCGTTTATCCTTCTAATTTGGTTAAAAATTTTATATTCAACATTTTTCTTTTCATCTGGACTAGAAGTTTTTTAATAGTCCAAATATATATACTCAAAATAAAGTAAGAGATAATTGCATAAAATTAGGTGTTTAGTGGTATTTGAAGTTGAAACATTTTATTTTTATGCTAGGTAAAATAATTGTTTGTCTTTAGAAGCTTAAGACTCGTAAAAATTTTATTTTAAAGCATAGGATCGAACATATCAGGTGGGTGCCGACATGGAATAAGACGGTGAACCATTGACTGCATTCAAAAAGATGGTAAATAGTTTATTGCCCATCAAAATTTACACAAGACCATAAAAAGCGGTCATGAATTCATTGCTTTCAAACTATGATTTACTGCTTTCAAACTCTACACCCAATCACACATCAGGAGAATACACTAAAGGTTGTTAACCATTTACTGCATTTAAATGTGGTAAATGGTTGGCGCATTTAAAAGCGGTGAATAATTTACTGCATTTAAATGCAATGAACAGTTAGCCGCTTGTGATAACTGTGAAGTTTCAATTTGAAAACTTTTAAAATTTAAAATTCAAATTTTTATTTCGAAGGGGTGTAGCTTGAAAAATGGCTAACCTCGTGAAACGTGATCCGAATCCGACGAAACAAAATCCCTATCTGAACAGTCATATCGCGTTGATTTTCGTGGTGAAGTCCGTTTCTCGATTAGGTGTGCCAAAAGCATAATTTTAAAGGAATAATGATAAATCATAAAAATCGAGAACGGAGTAATTATTCAAAAAGCGCGACATTATATATATCAAATTGCACGATTTTTTAATTAGGTGGGGTTATTGATGAGCAGAACACCCCTATAGATGAGTTTTGAGTAATAAATGAAGAACCGAAGGGATTAAATTGCAATCTTTACAAAATGAGAGAAAAGAGCAACGTGTTAAGAGGCTATCATTCAATGTAAGAAATTTTAGAGTTTCCACGAGTAGAAAGACTTATAAGAAAGTAGACTCAGAGAGCAATGCAAATATACCCAAGTTTCATGGAATTCCGAGAATTCTATGCAAAATGGCACAGCGTGGAAGATTGAGAAAGAAAAAGTGATTGGGAGTACGTTCAGAAAAGATGCGACATTTTATATGATCCTTTTAAGTTCTGGGAAAACAAAAAATACAATGTTAAAGTACACTTAAAGACGGACACCTGAAGCCAAGTTTCAATGAAAATGAAATTTCGGGTAAAGAGTTATGGGATCTTGAATCAAGAATTTGCATGCAACTTTCCTACTGGAGACCGAACAAAGCATGTTCAAAATAGAAATCTCGCAAAATAACCAACGAATTTTAGTAAATAAGAAAAACTATGAAATATGCACTTAGAGTCACGCGTCGGTCCAAATTTTGCAGGGATCGGATCTTACATCGCGAAACAGTGGCATCCCGAAGTCACTCCTTACGCGCAGTATGGTAGACTGAGGATGAATTCTGAGGATCTTCGAGGTTTTTCGCACAAAATTATCACCTTAGTAGGGGACCTTGTTGCGATGCATTGCGAGGGAAGTTAGTTCTGATGGCTGCTGTGCAAATTCTGATGTGATCCGGGTCCCTAAATGGATCTGGTTACCCTATCCATTAGCTATACCCTAATGTTCCCATCTTGCGATTCTTTTTTTTCTTCCTCAATCCAAGCAACCCTCTCCTCCCTACGCCGCATGGGTTCCCAGCCGCCCTACCATGCCAGCTAAGACCTGAGCCCGAGCAGCCTTTCTCGTTCTTGTGCTAGGCAAGGAGTAGGCCGTACACTCTTCTTGATCCACAAGCTAGGATCTTCTCCATAGCGGCATCTCTGTGACCCCCAACCACCTCTCATGGATGTAGCCTTTCTCTCTAGGCTGCAACTCCATCGACTTCGAATCAAAGCCGCCGTAGCCTATCGTTTGGTGTGGGTTGGGGCAATGCAATTCCAGCACTCTTGTGTGGCAACAACGGATAGTCGTATGTCGACTGCAACACTTTGGAACACTCGTACACCGCCGTGCTTGCCTTCGTCGTTGTTGGAATGGTTCCCGATCGCCGATTTGTCATTGTCGCTCCTTGAAACATAAAAAACCAGCATCTTATTTACCCTGGCGTGCTCCTCAATGCTCGGATTCACTCCGGACAGAGAGCATGGCGTTTGGCACGTCGAAACCATTTGGACTACAACGTTACTTGGACTTTGAACTCGTAATATTAACAATAAATCCCTGAACTACGCACTTTGTGCATTTTTATCGTGCACTGGGTGTTCGGCTAAATACCAAGGTGATGTCTTTGTCATCATAGCTGTCCCGAATAGCATGGGCTTTCGCCTAGAGTGTTTGAATATGGTACTCCACGATCGGAAACCCCTCGATTGAATTTTGCGACGTTCGGCACGTAAAAACGGTAATTTAGCATAAGGTTGTAAGCATTCAGGCTCCGTTTTCACAGAGTAGTTGTCACTGCTAGTTGCAGCGGTTGGAAAGCCTTGTTGGCTAGTGGAAAACTTGCCGATGCGAAACACGGACTAGTGAGCGACCGTTTAAGGGTTTTGGAGCCAAAATAACACTTTTCGGATACCCGACACAGCTAGTTTTGAAGATTTTCCCACCGGTTTGCGCCACTTGGCATGCGGCTGTCTTGGCGCTCAAAAGAGAGTGTCCTAGGACTGCATGGATGGTTAAATGACATCCGAAATGTTTTGAACCACTACGGGACTTAAACCGGACCTTAAACCACTAAATCAGGTGAAATCAGGCGCGAACCTATGCCGGGCAGGTTGTTGCTATTCGCAGCAGTAAATGGAAGGTCGTTTAGTGAGGTTTGACACCTCTGGTCGGAGCAATAGGGTTGCGGGTGGCTCCTTTGCTGAAATGGGCATCCGAGAGCCAAATCGGCGAATTTCGGGACCCTAGTATTCCGTTTTGGCGCACTTTTTGTGTGGTTGTCCCAACGACATAAAATATAGTATTTTTGGGACAGCGGGCATGATTTAAAGGTGTGTGGTATGCCCTAGGACACATTGTGGACTGAAGTGGCATTGTGGTGGGTTTACAAGAAACTCGCTGAATTCCGAAATCAATAAATGCATCTAATATTTTGTTTGTGCCCATGCATGTTGTGGGTGACCTTATGTCACCAATTGGTGATGTGGTGGTGTTGTGAGCGTTTTAAGGCTGTTTACATGGTGTGTGTATAGTTCGACACTAAAGTGGTGTTCGGATTATTATAATGGTACCTTTAGGTACCGTCATGGCCTTATTTGGCAGTTGTCGTCTAGTTATCGAGCACTTGGCGTGCGGTTGTCCCAACACCTAAAGTGGAGCGTCTTGGGATTGCGGATTGTCGTGACTTTCTATTGAGTTGATTAATTGTTGGGCTTAGTACCGTAAGTCGGTTTGTGGAACTGATGTTCTAGTTGCATTATGGGACATGTGGGGTACTGATTATGACCTTTGGTGGTGTTCTCTAGGTACAAGTGACATATGGGTATATCGATTGAGTCGTGGACTCGGACAATCGTCATATAGGTGGGTACTTCGATCCGAATAATAGGATAGTGAAACCTCACTGGATACCATATTTGATTGGACCCTTCGATTCTCACTCGACGTTTGACCTATATTTGTGTAGTTACATCACTGCACTTTGAATTTCGTTCATGCTTGATTGATGTCTTGATTCTATATGATGTTGTGACCATGATGCTCTTATCTTTGTACTCCATTGATTATCCTGATAGTAGGACTTGGTTTATACATTATTATATATGCCTACGATTCTGTTCGTGTACTTATGTCACCTTGTGTTTGACTGATTTCACCTACTCGTGACACTGTCGATTGATTCTTGTTCACTTGGGCTGATTGTTATTGCATGACTTTGTCACGCCCCGGGGGTAAACCAGAATCCGGGCTCAGATCCGCCGTGTATGCGAAATTTTTCACGTACACGAAGTGCCACAACCTGCTCAAGTATAAGAGGAGTATAAAAAAGGGCAAAAGAAACAGAGTTGTAAACTAAAACCATCTCAGACTAAAACTGTATAAGTAAAAACGGGCACAATAACATCTCCCAGAGTACAAATATATAGAAGCCATCTCTCAGAAATGTAATATACAACCAGCTGGCTAAAGCCAGACCAAATATACTGTAGTATGAAAAGCTAAACTATAAACAAAGTAAATAATACAACACTGGGTCCACCACTAGCTCTCAAGATGGTAGGAGGTCTATCTAGTCACCAATCACCCTCGCCACGATCCGCTGACACTACAACAGCCGCGAAGAAACCTAAACAAAGAAGGGGAAAAAATGGGGGAGCAACAACGGATGTGAGAACTACTAAAAGCCAGTAGTTCTCAGTGGGTATATCATCAAACTCCGACCTATCCACCAAGTCTATTAGAGACGAGAAAAGGAGAAAGTGGTAAAGCAGAAAAGTAAAGTTGCTGATATGAAAACTACCACTACTACGCATCTAATGCTAAAATGAACAATAACCGGTGTATGTATGCATCACTGAAAGAAAACTGCCGAGATATAACCCAATCTAACCGACCGGCACAAAACCCGGTCCCGCTTGCGCTCGCATTACAATCGGTCACACTAACAGTCGTGTATTGCCAACGTGGAATCATACTCAAGTATTAATCTAACCGCCTACTCCGGAGTGGCACTCGAGGGGAGCGACCCGCTTGAGAAAAGTAACCAGGGAGAGTATATAACAGGCCAAAGTCATAATTATGCTCAAAGTGTAAGACTCGATCTGTCGTGACCCGAATCCTTGTGTTACTTGACTGTGTGGTCGGCGGCATGAAAACACCTGTTTTTGGTGTGTCGAGTGTGTTACGCGTCAAATGGATGCGAAAAACGGACTTAGCACGAAATTTTGATAAAAATCAAATTTCAGGTTTTGGGCCAGATTCGGGAGCCCAGAAAAGGACTCGGGCGCCCGGAAAGATGGTCCAGTGCACCGCGACCACGAAGCAGGGCAGAGGACACGCGTTGCGACGTGGTTGGCTGCGGCAGGACTCGCGTCGCAACGCGGTTCGCCGACAGCGCGACACGCATCGCGCGCGGGTTGGCGGGAGCCGCGTGCGCGTTAGGCTGCGCGCGGAGTCCCTGTACGCAGGACGCGTGGCGCGCGCTGATTCGCCGAGCTCAACCACCGCGGGCGGGACGCGTTGCGGGACGCGGACGGCGGATCCGAGTTTTGGGCGCACCCCGAATGCGTGCCACGTGTCCAGGCGCTCGTCGCAGCGTGATCGTAGGGAGATTCGGGCGCCCGAAACTTGGGGAAAAAGCTGAGAGTTGGATTTTTCTTGGACTATAAATAGAGACATTCTTCCCTATTGTACAGCTTTCAGACTTATCTTTTTTTTGGAGGGCTTTTACAGAGATCTTAACCACCCTCTTCTCCATCTAGCTGAGTTCCATTGGAGGACTTCAGGAGCTCCTACATCATCTTCTTCCCCACTTTTGGAGGAGTTCACCATTGTTGAAACTACTGCCACCTCCGTTGTAGTTCAGTGCGTGGCCTCTATAGGACAAACTACTTGGAATCTGAGACTGAAATTTGGAATGGCTCTTCACAAGAGGTAGGTCTACAACTTTGTTATTGATCACTCCTCCCATATCTTCAGTTTTAATGGGATTTTTATGTCATCTCTGGAGCCTTCGTGCACAGAGTAGATTTTTGGATAGTACTTGGTATTCATGATTTTCTCGGTGATTTGTGCATGAATTTTAGAGTTTAAAGGCTTGATTTTCATCTATTCTCGTAGAGGAACGCATTGAGACCATTCTTGTTGGATTTGGAGTTTGTCTGCCTAGGTAACATTTTCGATCTTCTTGACCCTGTGACAGAGTTTGCCGCAGTTTTTTGTTTTGGGTTTTGTGTTGATGAATGACTTTGGGGATGCAGATTTCTTAGTGATTTTTGGTTATTCCGTGGATTTCAAAGTTTGATCATCTTTTCAAGGTCAAGGTGAGCAATTCCTCTTTTGATTTTAGTTGGAAATTCCTTTTGATTTGGTCCCTACACTTCATAGAAGTGCATGCTGAAATTTTGCCGAAATTCTAGACAGCATTGTTAATGTTGGTTAATTTGATGATTAAGAAAAATTAAAGATAAATTTTTGAAACTTTGGAGATGTTCATGGGATAGAGTATAACTTAGAATCTCAGTTTGGAGTTTCATCTTGAGGTGATTAATGCAGATTTTACATTCTTTTTATCACTTGGTTGTTTGTTGAAATTCTAGAAAATTCTGCGCAGCGTGTATTGATTTCGCAATTGTGATCAATCCGACAGGAGATTTTGGGTGATTCTTACTGCATTGGATTCTTAAGAGGCTGAGAATTAAGCACGCTGAATTTTAGCAAGATCAGACCCCAAATCGACGAGTTTTAGGTAGGTTGGATTTCCTCCAAAAATAGCATACTGTTTTTTAATTCTATCTTGTAGTGGACATGCATGATAGATATATGTTTCACTTCTTGGTTAAGATGAATGTGAGATAGAATTAGTGTTTTTGTTATTGTTTATGATAAATGAGATAATGTGGAACCTTGACTAGCACCCTGTCATATGATTGCATGTATTTAACCAGACAAATAGAAAATTCTCACTTGGGTTAGTTTATTATTATTTTTGGACTTGCCTACATATTGTACTTTTTTTTTTGGACTTAGAGTTTCTCCTCGCTCGGGTAGTGGGCTGAGTGGTCGGGATAGTGTAGGATGCATGTTGTGCTCGTGCCTGGGGGCCGAGTGGAGTCTGGTAGATGAGGTTAGATCAGCACTAGTTTTGGGAGCCGTCTGAGTCGACGGTGGTCCCGGCTGTCTAGTACCTCCGGTCAGTGGGTTAGTATTGTGAGTTGGATATTGTCGATCTGGTTGATCGTGGATTTGGACTATAGCCTGCATCAGCCACATTGAGCTCGACAGAGATGTGCAGATATTTTCCTCGGTGGGGTCGCTCCCCTCGAGTGCCGCTCCTGAGCTAGGCTTGATACTTTGCTTTCGCGACTTGTCAACGCAGTCCTTGTTGGACGCCCAGAGTAATTCCGGTCCTCCATGGATGCAATGGTAGTAGGTGGGCGCTGTAAGAAAAATACGGATATGCGCAGCGGAAGAAAGAAACACAATTAAAATTTTTCTTAAAACAAGATCACCTCATGTATTGTTTTAGATCGTAAAAAGGTAATCTAATTGATCTTATCAATTAGGATTTAATTTTTACCTTGCGCGGGTCGAGATCACCGCGAAGCCGATGATCGTTGGTAAAAATTGTTCGTCCTTGATAGCCGCGCACGCACCCGACCTCTACTTGTGTCCACACGGAATCACGCTCTTGATCGAAAAATTGATCGCCTTGATTCGCGATCCGGTCACGAATTAATTCTTGCGTCGATATAAGGAGGATGAATCAATCTTCTAATTGTGCTAGCAATCTTCCGAAGATCGAGAACGATTAATTGTGGAGGACTTGAGGAAGAGGATAGGCGGCTAGGGTTTTCTTATTCATTTTTCTTCTTTTTTCAATATGTCACATATGACATATATTTATAATGAGAAAACCCTAATCTTAATCCTAATCGAATCCTAATCCAATTGGATTATCCATTATCCTTAATCGAATCCTAATCCGATTGGATAATCCATTATCCTTCGTGTGTAATATTTACACATAAGTCCTCCAAATATTTACTAACGATTAGCAAATACACCATGCAACTTTTGCACTTAAATACCTCTAATTTACAATAATTGCAAATTAGTCCTTTTACTAATAAATTAGTAAACTTTAGTATTATGATTATAATTAATCCATTCTATAAACTTCTTTATCATCTCCTTGATATCGATCATGCGCGATTCCTTATGTGTGTGACCTAATAGGTTCAATTCTGTCTGGTAGTGAGATATGATGCGATCCCCATCGACATCATCATCGAAACTCCTTTTGATGGATCAAACACTTTTGATTCTTCCATCGTATAATAATTATTCGCCTATAATTATTCGTATTGGTTCCCACAATCCACCAGTGACGCCTAGCAGCATATGGTGGCAATCCAGTCAGAAGTGAATATTGGACTGAACCTCAAGGTGCAGTTACCGTACAATACAATCCTTCTATCGCATAGTCCCAACTGAGTGAAGGTCATGGAATACTCGTCAGACCCCATCACCCGTTATATGACAAATTTGATAGGACAGAAGCTCATATGGTTACTCTTGGAAACACCTTTCCATGAACCATATTACCCCGGCCGCGCGAGGATTTCTGAGCTTTGCCTTACAAATAGCATAGGACTAATTATCTCTCTACCGAGAGCGATAGATCCCCTGTAAACAAACACCCATTCCTAATATGAACCGACTGCAGCCAACATATACTACTAAGACCCGTGACTAGGATCAGAGTTTGCATAGTCAAACTACAGTAGCTTCATACTGAATGGCCGTGGTGTCGCAGGTTAAGGATCAGTTGTACCACTGCAACATCGAATCAGTTACTGACGAAAGAGTAGACATCCAAGTAACTATTCGTAATTGGTCACGCTCAGTGCCCTTGTTCTATAACAACCACCTGCACGTTCGCTCCAGTGTCCCCACACTAATGACTTGAGACTCGTCATCCTAAAAGAGAGCGACACATACATCAATCTTGCCGGATCAATCATCGTCCCTATGATGATCCTCCGATTGAGAGCATTTATGACTTAATCACTAATAATATGTATCTCAAATTCTTAACTCTTAAGAATATACATTATCATCTCATTAAATCAAAGGACGGTTCATGGACACATCAAACATGAATGGCATAAAATGCCCAAATTATAATAAAGATCAAGTACAAATATGTCCCATATAATAAAATGCGTCAGCCTGATAGGCTTTTGAGGGGCATACAACTAACAGGCGCAGGTTTGACCGGACCCTATGTGGCAGTTAGTGTGATTGAGCATATTGATATCGAGTAGATGCGTTTTATCATTTGTATCACCCCTTGAGCATGATAGATAGAGTCATGATAGTTGTAGAGTTATTCCAGCTTTTTATTTTTAGTTATTCTGCATTTTTATCTTATACCTCTAGTAGACTTAGTGGGCAGACCGTTGGTCTTGGAGACGGTACCCATTGAGAACTATTGTTGAATGTAGTTCTCACACCCTCTGTTGGTGACCATTTTTCAGAGGCATCTACTCTAGTTCCTACTCCTGGTGTTGCTGCTTCTACAGATCGAGATAAGGGAGTCGCGAGCTAGATCCCTACCCATCCTTGGAGAGTAGTTGTACCCTTTTTGGAGATTTATAGTACAGTCAGAGAATTCGTTGTATCTTGTATATATTTACTTTTGAGAGTTTTATTTTGAGAGACTTATGTATTGTGAGGACCTGACATATACTATTTGGAGTTGTATTTTATATTTTAGCAGTTTACTTTCCAGCTCTAATATTTGTATAGCTGTTAGGACTATATTTTGTAGGTTAGACGCTTTGCCTATGCGGGGCTTCTCGTATGGGCGGCGGATCTGTTGGCGAGCCCGGGTCACAGTTTCGACCCCGGGGCGTGACACTATCCACTAATGCAATCTCGGCCCCAAACTAATGCATAATCACTAATCGGCCAAACCACCCACAATCCACGGTTGCCGAACAACTCTCGAGTCAAATAATCTAGTGCTTTCCCTCCTGACTCGATACATGATCTCTAATCAGCCCAACCGCCCAAATTCTGTGGTTACTGAACATCCCACGAGTCAATAATCCGGTGCTAACCCATTCCGACTCGATAACCATGACTACACTATCCCCAAACCCATACTCAAAGCCCGAGCAATATGAATCAAAACGGAAGGAAAGAAGAATATTAGTTTTCTCCTAAGTTTAGTTCCAACATGGATAGTGTAGCAACAAGAAGAAGTAACCTATCTAGATGTCCATACAAGCATGCAAGTGCCCTCTCACAAAATAGGCTCAAATCACAGTATGACCACAAGTTTAAGCATTATTTACACAAGTATAGAAATCAAGGATCAACAAACATCATGTTGAAATTAAGTAGGCTAAGTGTGTATGTCGCAATTTTGATGTGCTCTAGAAACCCACCTGGAAACACGTCGATCCAAAGTCTGATCGAGCTAAAAATCGGCATGCACGATCCCCTTTCTCCTACCGATCCAATGAATCCAAAATCTCCAAAAGATCACTGTCAGATTGAGCAGAAAAGCAAAAACATTGCCCTCAGCGCAGAATTCCAGCAAACGACATAAATGAGGAAATAATGTAAAATCTGTAGAAACTACCTCAATAGGATGCCCCAAACTTGGTTCCTAACTTCCTCTCTCACTTATGAACATCAAGGAATTCATGAAAAATAATTCTCAAATCTAAAAACTCAAGTAATGATCCAATTACACAAGGGTTGTCCAGAACATGGCAAAATTCAGCAAGCAAGGTTTATATAGTTGTAGCTCTCTAATCCAACATATTCTCAGGATGAAACCAATAAGAGAAATGCTCACCAAGATCTAGAGAATGTCACCAAGATCCTAGATCATCATAAAATTCTATAAGTGCCACGAAATTAGTTCTCATGGTGAGACAATACAAGAGGTTAACCAAAAATCAGCATGTAACATTCTGCTGCACAAGTAACCAAAAGAAGACTAAATAACCCATATAAAATACCTTCACAAATATGTAAAAAAGGTTTTCAGCTGTTCTTCAAGAAGTATAGAACATCCCCATAAATTTTAATCCTTATGTTCATAAGAAAAAGGGAAAGAAAATCCATAAATACCAAGTTTTGTCCAGAAATCCAGGTTGCAAACAAGGAGCTCAAATATAGCTTAAAATACTTGGTTTACAGTCGAAATAATTAAAGGTCCCTCACAAATATGAAACTTGTAGATCTACCACAGGTGAAGCTCTCTTCCAAAAATTAGCTCAAAACTCTAAGTATTCTGTCTAGAGGAAGCTCGAAAAGATTTTTCAAAGAAGCTGCCAGCAGTTGAAGGAATGCACCAAGGTCTTCAATGGAGACGTGGGAGGAAGAAGAAGACTCTCCAAGCTCTTCCAAGCCTTGCAACAATGGAGGAAACATCAAAAGGCTCTCTTTTGGACGAAAGGGGGCTATTTATAGCTGTAGTGTCTACGGTTTTCCCTTTTTCGTCACTTTCGGTGTGAGTGAAATTTTGCTTACTTTTCGCTTATATCAATTTTACCGATTTTGGTTTTGGTGTTGTAGAGCGCATTCAACGGAGAATGGCGGTGCGATCGGCTCAAAAATTCGATGAACGGATCTCCCGGTGCGATTTTTCGAAGGTAATGGGTTAAAAAGGTTTTAAAACATCCATTAATAGTGTATGGCGCTTTAAAATCCATGCCGATACGTGAAGGGCGTTTCGATAAATTTTGGCACGCAAATCGAGGAGGAAACGATTACAAAAGATAGAATTGGTTAAAGTGGTTACAATTTCTCTTATAAATAGAGATGATTCGGGGATCGATTTTACTTTATATGCTTGAGAAAAGAAACAAGAAAACCCTCGTTTCTCATTTTTGAAAGAGAGCGATTCGTCTTCTTCCTCGAGGTGCGCGCCAGAGATCGGAATTGGAACCGCCGTCATCATCGGAGATCGGAGTTGGAACACCATCACCGTCGGAGACTGGTGATCGGAGAGCGGGTCTGGGCATAGTATTGTCTTCCCCATCGTTGAAAGGTCGGTTATTGGCTTTTCGTTAGCTGCGTTTCGGATTTCGTGGGATTTGTCGTGCTTTCGTTTGGTTTCTTGGGATTTCCGTCGGAACGAGGGGCTTGAGCGGAGTCGACAACGCCGCCATTGGATAAGACGGGAGGCCGCCGCCGCCATCGGAGAAGACGGGAGGCCGCCATTGCCGTCGACAGAATCGCAAAGCCACCGCCGCCGTGTCGGGCTAGGAATTTGCCTTGACGAAGGTCGCCGCCACCGTTTCGCATGAGAGTCGTGCCGCCGCTCTGCAAGCAGGGGCGCCGCGCGCCGCCGCTGTCCATTGGCAGAGCCCATGCCGCAGCGCCAACGCCGCAGCCAGCGCCGCACGCACCTGGCGGTCACGCCAGGCAGGCCGCACGCCTGGCGTGTGCCGCCCTGCTGCTGCCGCGCCACACTGTTGTCGTGCCGCCTGGTTGCCGTGCGCCGCTTGTCCTGCTGTCGCGCGCTGCCTTGCAGCGAGAGCTACCCGCGCCCAAGCGCCTCGCTGGCTCTACCGCCGTCGCTTGTGCCGCCGCCGCTTGTCGTTGCAAACTGCAAGCCGCCGCCACTTGGATTTTTCGTCGTTGCTTCGCGTCGCCACCAAGCTCATTCCGTCAAGCGGTTTTTCATGCCGTTTTCACCGTCAGAACCCCGGTTTGACCCACGAATCACGATTTTGCCATCCGAATGTGTTTTTGGTAACGATTTTTAGTGTATTTTACCATCAGGAGGTGTTTTTAGTGTATTGTTATTTTAAATGAAAGGGAGAACATCATCACAGTTATTATGACAAAATGGTACATTCGTAAAGGATATAGATGGATCGTTTGACTTCAGTTATCGCAATTGTTAGACGAGTATGGGATCGTGTGGCTCATGGTGCTGTCACGTACACCAGCGGTTTGGCCACCGCAAGGGTGTACTTTTTCGGATAAGTGGTCTGTCGGACCCATGATCCCTACACGGTCAGAGCGTGAGGGGACCCCCGTGGTTAGAGCGGAATCATGGTTAGAGCGATATGGGTTTGTTGAGCACCAAGGTGTTTAGCAGGTTTGAGGATTTTTCGGATTCCCTTTTGGGAATTGGGAAAGGCAATATGGATGATTTGGGAGTTCCGGTTTTCGGTTTGATGTCCTGTTTACTTTATTATACCTATCATTTGCATATCATACTTGTTTTATCCGTTTTTCTTTCTATAGTTTTGTCACTTACTCCCACCATGTGACAGGTTCGGGCGGGGATGGGGTAGAGGCTTCGACACGGGAGTGACTCGATTTTCATCATCTCGTTGACATTTTACTCCTCTCTTTATGGTCACTACATTTCAATTTTTATACTTGCATGAGATTTGGATGTGATGTGATATGACACCTTGTGATGTGGATATTTAGACATGTGGTTACTTTAGACAGATAGTGATCATTTGAGATTTCGTTACTCTTGTTGGTGGATGTATGTGGAATGTGGAGGTTTTCAAAGTGGTAAAACGTTTGTGAAATCTGTTTCCAAAACTGAGTGCCGGGTAGGCACTGTTTTAAAACATTGTGGTTTTATCCTTTCAACTTGGAGGTTGTCATGTGGGCGATATTCTCATGTATGATGCAAAGGATTACTTATCTCTCTATTTAGCATTCTGTGTATGAAAACTGGTTGTGGATGATATATGTATTTTTTGAGATGCCGAGCATATACATAGGAGACTCTGTCCGTTCGTTTAAAGAGATTTTGTATATGTGGCGGGTCAGGGCACGTGCCGGGGTGAAAGACTTTTTTTTTTAAAAAATAGGGTCGTTTCTTTCGCTTTTAAACCACTCCCAGAGCGTGACAATAGCCCAAGGAGGGGTGTAAAATGAACCCTCAGACCTTAAACAGAACCAGCAGAAAAATCACCAAACTTCAGCTCAAGGGGGAAGATTCGGGCGCACGAAAACACCCCGTGTGCGCCCGATACCGCGCCCGAATCCACGTGTTATCCATTTGTCACACGCCCGCCACGTGGGGGACATCCGTCGCGCTCCTGCGAGGTGGCACCCATTCGTCGCGCGCCCACCACGTGGCGCTCCCTCGGAGACCAGGCCCGACGCGACGGCTCCGCCAACCAGCGCCCGCCACGTGGTGCACCCTCGACGCCCACGCCTAAGCGGGCCTGCGAAGCGGTCGCGGGTACGGCTTGCTAACTGTGAACCTGGGAACCCGCTAACCCACATTGACTACGTTGACTCGTCTTCGGTCAGCACAACAGTAGCGCTCGTACAACCGAGCGCCCGGATCTACAATTGGGCGCCCGAATCTAGCCCAAAACACAAAAATAGTGTTTTGTCCAGTTTTTCACGCTAAGTCCGTTTTTCGCGTCTGTTTTGCACACAAACATCTCTGACACTCGACAAGTGTGTCATAATGCCACTGACCACGGGGCCAAGCCAAGCCAAACATCAGGATTCGGGTCTCCACAACCTCCCCTACTAAAGAGGGTTTCGTCCATGAAACAAAAACGTTCCTTAGGAAGAAGACAGAAACAAGTCGGTGTAGGAATCCATCATCGCTGTCTCAAGCTCCCAAGTCACCTCCCGCCCCCTATGATGACTCTACAACTCATCCACGTACAGTATAGCCCGGTTTTGCAATTCTCTCACCTTCCGAGCAAGAATTCGCAACGGACGCTCCTCGTACCCCAGATCCTCACTGATCTAAAGTGGAGTGAAGTCGATCATACGTGAAGGGTCAAAAACAAATCTCCTCCGTGCCGAGATGTGAAAAACATCATGAACCCCAACAAGCCGCGGTGGAAAGGCAATCCTGTATGCCACTGATCCAACTCGCTCCAGAACCTCAAAGGGACTATAAAACCGCGGGCTGAACTTCTCGCATACCAAACCTCCGGATCTCCCTAGATGGTGAGGCCTTCAAGAAAGCATGGTCTCCAATATGGAACTCCAGGTCTCGTTGCCTAGTATTAGCATAAGTCTGTTGTCTACTCTGGGCTGCAAAAGATGTTGACGTGCAACTCTGATCCTGTCCTCAATTTTCTATAGGAAATCTGACCCCAAAGTCCTTCTCTCACCCACATCATTCCAATGTAGAGGGGATCGACACTTGCGTCCATACAACGTCTCAAACGGAGCCATCTGGATGCTCGCCTGATAGCTTTTGTTGTACGCAAACTCAGCTAGTGGTAAATGTCGACTCCACCCCCTCGCTAAAGTCCATAAAGCAAGCCCTTAGCATATCCTCTAAAATCTAAATAGTCCTCTCTGACTGTCCATGGTCTGTGGGTGGAATGCGGTATTGAATTATAACTGGCTCCCCAAGACTGCCTGTAAGCTCCTCTAAAAATGAGATATGAACCTCGTGTCCCGATCCGATACAATCGAGGTAGGTGCCATGCAACCTCACAATCTCATCCAAAAACATTTGGGCAAGTCTCTCACGGGGCCAGGAAATCTGAACTGTAAGGAAGTGGCAGACTTGGTCAGTCTATCCACTATTATCCAGACTACATCAAATCCGCCCTATGCTCTCAGTAGTCCCGTGACAAAGTCCATGGTAATTTGGTCCCACTTCCATACTGGAATCGGGAGATTCTAAAGTTTCCTAGCTGCAAACGAAGCTCTGCCTTTACCTGCTGACAAGTCAAACACTGAACGACGAATCTATTAACCTCTCTCTTCAAGCCGTGACACCAGAAGTGTGTCCTGAGGTCTATATCTTAGTTCCACCAGGATGAATAGTATAAGGGGCCTCTCTCAAAATCCGCTCGTATATCCCGACACCCAATGGCACACATAACCAGTCCCTGTATCGCAGTACTCCCAATGTATCAATGCTGAGATCCTCTGTCTGGCCGCTCGCAACCTACTCTCGAATCCACACGAGTTGAGGATCCTCACTCTGCTTCTCCCTGATCCGGTCTAGTAGAGTGGCTGCACGATTAAGGACATCAGTCGCGCTGAATCCCCGGGGGATACTACCTCTAAGCTCAGTCGTCTTATCTCCTCAAGTAGGGGCGTCTGATACGTAATCATCATCATGCTCAAACTCTGCACTATCTTTCTACTCAAAGCATCCGCCACCACCTTAGCTCTACCGGGGTAATAAAGGATATCCACATCGTAGTCCTTCAACAACTCCAACCACCGGCGCTGCCTCAAATTTAACTCCTTTTGTGTGAACAGATATTTCAGGCTCTTGTGGTCGGTGTAAATCTCACGATGCTCCCCATGCAAATAACATCGCCAAAGCTTTAGTGTGAAAACAATTGCGGCGAGTTCCAAGTTATGATTAGGATAAATTTTCTCATAATCCTTAAGCTGTTGAAAAGCATAAGCAATTACCCTACCCTCCTGCATCAGCACGCAACCAAGATCACTGTGCGATGCGTCACTAAAAATCATATATCCTTTCCCCAGGATGGGGAGGGAAAGGATAGGAGTTGCCATCAATCTGAGCTTTAACTCCACAAAGCTCCTCTAGCAATTCTCACTCCAAATAAACTTAATTTCTTTTTGAGCAAACGAGTGAGGGGCGTGGAAAGCTTCACGAGGCCTTCCACAAATTGACGAAAGTATCAAGCTAAACCCATGAAGCTACGCACCTCGGTAATCATCGTCGGTCTGGGCCAATCCCGAACTGCCTCAATCTTCGCCGGGTTAACTGCCACGCCAGCGACTGGAATCACATGGCCCAAGAAAGCCACCTCTCGAAGCAAAAACTCGCACTTTGACAACTTGGCATACAACCTACTCTCACGTAGAAGTTGCAGCACGACCCATAAGTGCTCCTCATGCTCGGCATCACTTCGGGAGCAATACTAGGATACCATCGATGAACACAACCACAAATCAATCCAAGTACGGCCGAAAAATTCTGTTCATTAAATCCATGAATGCGACAGGGGCATTAGTTAATCCAAAAGGCATGACGGTAAACTCATAATGCCTATACCAAGTCATGAACGCCATCTTGGAGATGTCCTCGGCCTTCACCCTCAATTAGTGGTAACCTGATTGTAAATAAACCTTAGAGAAGACACAAGACCTTTTAGCAGATAAAAAAGGCCATCAATACGCGGCAAAGGGTAGTTGTTCTTGATGGTCACTTTATTTAATTCCTGATAATCGATGTAGAGTTGAAGTGAATCATCATCTTTCTTTATGAATAGCACCGGCGGTCCCCAAGGCGAAACACTCGGTCTCACAAAACCTTTCTCCATCAAGTCCTGGAGTTGCGCCTCTAACTCTCGCAGCTTTGCCGGTGTCATTCGGTGGGGGTGCCTTCGAGATTGGTGCGGTTCCAGGAACTACATCAATCATAAGCTCAGTCTCCCTATCCGGCGGCATACACGTCAACTCCGGGGAAAACACATCCGGGAACTCACGGACAATTAGGATATCCTCGAGTCCCGGTGCCGCCATAGACACCTCTACAACACTAGCAAAAAAAGATACACATCCTCTACTAATCATCTGCCTCACTCTAGATGTCGAGATCGTCGTGGCAAAAAGAGTGCACCGGCATCCTCGGTACATGAACTCCTCCTGTCCATGCTCGTGGAAATTCACCGTCCTCATCTCACGATCAATAGTCGCGAAGTACCTCGCCAGCTAGCCCATCCCGAGCACCATATCAAAATCTCACAGCTGTCGTAGGACCAACAGGTTTGCCGACATAATCCACGACTCTAGCTGCATCAAACAAGACCAACAACACCCTCCCACGTGCAAAGCATGATCAGGAATGTGAACCTCTCGTGCACGTGGTAAACGTCCTACCTCTAGTCCATGCAGTGATGTAAGTGCTCTACTACCGCCACGTGATTGGCCGCAAAAGAAACCCTAACCTGCGCTATAAAGACTCGACCGCTCTACAATTGCTATCTCTGCTGCTGTAGCTACTACTGCTACCTCTGGGATCCACAAGACCTCCGCCGTCTTGAATGACCATGACCCACCCTGAGACTAAGATTGCGATAGCCTAGGCGGTCTCTTCTCGCTGGTCTGTCCTCCTCCCTCAGAAGCTGGGCACTTTCTCTCCGAGCTCTGTCCGGGCGTCTGAGCTGACACGCCCCGAGAACGCCTATTTGGATAGTTCGGGTACGCCAACAGACCAGCCAAACGGGTATGACCTCTTCACACCCGCAAGGAACGGTCGAACATCTCAACGGCAATTAGCCCAAAGAGAAAGCAAGTATATCAGAGTGAAACATAATGCTAATTTAAACTTTCAACTTTAACATAATTACAACCATTAAAGCTGAAATGTACTGGAATGAACACTTGGTACATATAACAAATAGTTACAATTTTTTTTCTCTCAATACATTGTTCACTCCCCAAAATTAAGCAAAAAGGGTACTCGATCTCTAGACCCGCTAGGTCCGCTACTCTGCCGGGCCCTTGCCCATATCGAGTGCCTCACCCGATGTACCTGGCCCTATAATGTGGTCACCAAAACGTGGTGTGAGAACTATAAATAGTTCCTAGTGGGTTCATCCACCGAGAATAAATGTTCTACACCTCTTGGTCCAAAGGAAGCATTAGTAGTAAGATATTAAACAGTTAGGGAAAGTTATAAAATTACTCTAGAATGCTGATAATCACTACATTACTAGTTCCATGCAAGCTACTATGCTAGGCCTCACTGTCACGCCCCGGGGGTTTCATTCAGCGAAAACAATCATCGAAAAAGGGGTTTGTTTTGCGTATAAGTTTTTTTTGAAATCTTTTCTTCCCCAGAGCGTGCCCAGACCCGCCGCATACACAGATCCGCTCTGCACACGGACAGAGTTTCCTCTGTATATGCACGGCGTCGCGGCTAATACAACATCCAATCACAGTCGTTTATTTAATCACAACAGTTTCTAAACATGCATACACGTACAGAACTGAACAATTCTCAAGGCCGATCAGTTTGGAAAGGATAAATCCACAGTTTTAAAAGAGCGCCTACCCGGCGCTTTCGTTTTGAAAGCGAGTTTCGAAATCAGCATAAAACCACAAGGTTTTGAAAACGGTGCCTACCCGACACCCAAGTTTTGAAATCCATTTCGCAATCCATAAATCCACAGAGTTTTGAAACCAGTGCCCACACGACACTTAGATTTTAAAAACGGTTTTCACAATCTTTTCTTTGGCTTTTGCCCTTTTTCATTTCAAATGGCCAACAGAAATAAAAGGAAGAGTAACGCATAAGAGGATAACTAAATGCAACCCGTACCGACATCCACGCCGACCCCACGAGGGTATCGAGAACCTCTCACATAACTACAATGTAAATGAAAAGTAAGACTGAAAGAAGAAATACAGTCCCGGGTCCCCAGCGACCCAGCTGCTCCTGTCCCGTCCTCACCGCCGCCTACCTCTCCCCCCGTCTTAACTCTGTCACGAAGTGGGAAGTCAGTGACGTAACAATAGTAGAGCAGGAGAATATAATAAAACAAACCATGAAGATAACCGGAGCAACCACCCTCTCAAGGTGGAGAGGCAACCTGTACACCTGTATCCTGTAATACCCGGCCACGTCGGACAACTAAACCGACGGCCCATACCGTACCTGCAGAAACCTGACCACGTCGGACAACTAAACCAACGGGTCGCACCGCTCGCACCTCGGCGTCTCAAACCCCACAACTAATAAGGGGCCCCCACTACGTCACCTCGTGGGTATACACGGGTAATAGACCACTTTTACGGAAAAGCGCACCCTTTGCGGTGGCCAAACCGCGGATGCGCGTGTTGCAGCCTCGAGCAAAGTAACCATAACCGCTATCATGTCAGCATCATAATGTATAAACAAGAGTAAACTATAACCGCTATCATGTATAAACAAGAGTAAATTGTAACCGCTATCATGTATAAACAAGAGTAAACTATAACCGCTATCATGTATAAACAAGAGTAAGCTATAACTGCTATCATGTATAATCCAAAGAAAAACGGTAACACGTGTGTTCAAAAGTACCCCGCTAACATGTAATAACGAAAGTAAAATGACTGCCAAAGACCGACGCTAAACACCAAGGCAAAAGAACCCACCTCAATGCGAAGGAGAAGACGTGCGGAACTCCAACTAAAACGCCCTCGCTGTGTGCCCAGTGGGTGTGAAAACCCTGTTTAAAGGCAGCTATCACGTCCCATTTACAATTTGATCCCTAACAATTTCTTAAATTGCATAAAAACCTAACATTATTGCTCGTTTTGACTTGTTCTGGAAATCCGGGGGTCCAAAAGCTGCGCCGTAACTTTCAGCGCGTTCGTTACGACGAGACCAAGGCCGTGCTCACAAGTTTGGCCTGACACGGATCCCGAGGGCAAAGTTGGCCCAACAATTTCTAAGTCCAAATAGCAACTATGCTCGAACTTAATTTACACATGATCAAATCAGAGCCTAACTGGAGCATGGTACTAAGTGATGACCGAGAAGAGTGGAGCTCACCTGCGGCTTGCCTGAACTTGGCCGGAACAGTGGCCGGAGCAGCACCACCCAAAAGGCCCAAGCTCGGGTTGGGTGTTCTTGAGCAGCACAGGTGCAGACCTGTTACCAAGAGGAGCATCAGGTAAATGGAGGTCCCAGAAGCTGCTTGGTGCAAGTGGGGTCGAGCCCCCGGCGGCCGGAGGCAAGCCCGAGGTGATGCTCTCGGGTGCAAGGTTGGAGAGCCAACACAGAGGGGGTCCTGGCCAAAACCAAAATCATGGAGTGCTTAGAATCATTATCTAGAGCTTACCCGTCGAGGTGGCCGGAGCCCAAACCGCCGGGGATCGCCGGAGAGGGGGATTAGTCCGAGTTCGGGTGCAACTCTGCACAGCAAAGGCCCGACGTCAAGATCCACATGCAAGATGATGGGGGACCTCGCAAGGACCAGAGGAGCTCACCCGAGTGTTTTTTCCAGCTCCGGGGATCGTCGGCAAGGCGGCGCCGGCGAAGCTCGGTGGGGCTCCAAAGGCGTTAATGGCGGATTCCGGCGCGGCGGGTCCGGGCCGGAGCGAGATGGGTCAAAAGCTTCTACTCCACCCCACGAGGCTCGGTGCAGTGGTGGCCGGCGACAGGAGGCCGCGGCGGCGCCGGACGGCAGCTGTCGGCCAAAATGAAGAAGATCGGTTTCCTAGGGCAAGGTCGATCGTGCCCGATCTTCAACCGATCGCGATAGGACTTCGTGGAGATGTTGCAGTCACCGAGGAGAGTCAATCCATCGGTTCCGATCTGCGGTTTAGCAGTCGGATGAGTGCGGCGATCAGCGGCGGCCAAAGGAACAATAATCCGGCGGGGTTGCTCCCGCCGGCGATCGGGACGGCGGCTGCGGCTGGGTCTGCACCCGAGGGGTGGCCTCGATGTCAGGAGTGCAATGGTCGTGCCCAAATGCCGAAGTAAAAAGGAAGTGTCCCAAGAACTCACCTTCGCCGGAAACCCGAGGAAGAAGAAGCCTGCCGCGGCGGCGCACGGCGGATCTGGGGTGCTGGCTCCCTCGGGCTCGGATACGGGTACGCAGAGGGGTCCACTAGAGAACTCCCAGCCCAAGAAGAACCTCCCAAGCCTCTCCTCCTCAACCACCCGAGAGCAACCTTCCTGTTGCAGCTTCCTTCTCCGGTAGCAGGGGCGGCGGCCAGTGCGGGGGAAGGTCCGGGAGGTGCGGCAGGGAAGAGGAATTATGTTGGGTTGCGGCTTAGGGAGCAGTGGGGCTTAGGGTTTTGTATAAACCTAAGCTCGGGGGTGGTCACCTATATATAGGTGTTGCACAATTGCAACTTAAGCCCTCCATGCCAAGGTATTTGTTGCTTAGTCCCTCACAGCAACAATTCCTCACAGTTAAGTCCCTCTCAATGCCGTGGCACGCAAAACGAGGCGGGTTATATAGGGTTATACGTGCAAAACGTCGCATTTTCACTGTATTTTTCACTTTTCGAGGCGATCCGGTCGTCGAAACGGAAAATGGACTGCGCCATGACGTCCGGCTCGACGAGACCTATCAGACAGCATTTTTTTTTGATTTTTGAAAAACTGTTCGGATCAAACTTCGATCCATAAGAAACTATGTCGGAATACAGTTTTCACGCTTTTCGAGGCTTTAGGGTCATCAAACTGAAATTCCGTCAGCGCCATTGCGTCCAGAACGACGGAGCCGTTCAAATCGACTACCTGAAGTGCTATGTTCGGTTTCCAGCCAGTGAATTAGTCAACGTTGTGTCCGTCGGGGTTCCGAAAACTAGGGTTACTGTTCACCTAAAGTAACAACTTAATTTACACTGTGCACAGAGCACTGTTACAATGGTCGTTGTTATTTGCTCGCTTCTTCATCGATTTCTGGAAGATCCGACCGTCGGATCGAAAAGTGCTGAATATGAATCTCGTTCAGTTCGATGAGACGATCGCAACGGTCAATTCGGATTTCCAAGATCATGTCCGGATTGGAAAATAGCCTTTTTGCCTCGTAAATCGTGCAACTTGCACACTGGCGATTGGCCATGTAGGCCAACAGGGGTCTTTTGAATTCAAAACCAGATCAAAATTCACTTTTAGACTATTTATTAAAAATAAAATATTTCGAGTTTCTACATCACTTATAACTTAAAAGAAGTTTCGTCCCCGAAACTTACAACTTAAAAAAAAAGTTTTATTCCAGGAGCTTACAGCCTGAAGTCATACTTTATGAAATGCTCAAAAAGTTTATTCGAGGGCTACAAGTCAGTCGCAAGGTATCGACAACTCTAAGGCTACTAATTTAGACCCAATCTGATACTCCCCATTACGGGGCAGAGTATTTCCTCAGTTCTTTCGACAGTCCGTTGCCTGCAGCCAACGTGCTTACCAAAAGAACAGCGAAATACCATAGATCTGTTGCCAACAACTAGTTGGGGACGCAACTCCTATCAGAAGGTATATCACATACCTCCCAACACAATCTCAGTGCTAAAAACATAACCTTTATCAAGGATCACTACCACCTCGTGGTCACAAACATCACCATGACTAACACATAGGCGAGTCCACGTCGATCCACAAAATCTGTGCAAAAGGTGGGGTCAATTTGCATCCGTCCCAAAACAGGGTTACCATCGGGCCCATAGGCCATTGAATTATGACACGGGGACACTGAAGGATCAACAACTTGTTCAACCTCTAAGCAAACTGTGAGGCTAGTGCAATAATAGCAGTCATCTACTGCTGTGCCATCAGGTGGACGATTACAACAAGAACAGTGATTTAACCTTTAACCACTGTAACTGATCCGAGCACTCTGGCTCCATTGAAACATCAAGCTCACAGCCGAAACCATGACTGCGGCTAACCCTGCACTAACAACGATCCCAAAAACCAGAGTGCGTACGACTAATAACCGAAACAACGGGACTCAACTGTGTGAGACACACCTGAGCTCCAAACCACTATGCCAATACCCTGCGCTCTCTCGTGAACACAAGTCATCCTAGGGTTCGTTCCTAACCAAATACCCAGGTATCGAATCGGAAAGGCGGAATTTTGTGCATCGGAAACTGTGCAATTCACGCACCGGTATGCAAATCACTAAGGTTAGATCTGCTTCCTCGCCCGCAAGCACACTAGAATTTCTCGAGTGCTACATCACTCACACCTTAAAAGAAGTTTCATCCCCGAAACTTAAATACGCCAGGAATCCGATACATGGGAAAAGTGGCCGAACATGTCCGGCTTGCGCTTCCCATTGGCCTTGCGCCCCTCGTGATCTGTACTGCTTCACAATCACAAACTCGCAACCCAAAACCTCAAGACTATGCCTTGGTCATGGGGAGCTGGCGACAAAACCCAAGAAGCACGGTCCTACTTCCGTCTTGGCACCCAAGGGGGGTGCGACACTCTGATTAACCTCTACCGCTCGGTCCCAATCCATTGCCCTTCCAAGCACCATGCACTGTGCCGAGCTGCATACCCCCAGACCAAACGATCACATTCCCAACTAGGAGTATTTAAGCTCTAGGTCCCCTCAACAAAAAGAAAGAATCAAGCCCAAACGAACAAGATTTGCTAGCCCCGGTAGTCTTTTTTCTCAATCCCAGGGGGAATCCCAAGACCCCACCGTGACGATTCCTACAACCATCGCAGTGACCACAGCAAAGAGCCGAACCATGGGTAACAACCGTAGGGGAAGAGTCCTCATACCTACCCCTACCCTATCCAAGATGCAAAAGAATTGGTCGACTCTCTGCTGTAACCTAAAACCCGTTGTCCTGGAAGGTACAATTTTAGGCAAAGAGACTACCCCGCTACTCACGACCGACAAAACGGCCGATTCACTAACAACCACCGGCGGATTACCCTACCACCAGTCGCCGTTACTAACGACGACCAAAGCATTGGCAGAGGGAGGGGTTCGAAAAAAACATCACCCGGCGCAACGATCTGCTGTGGTAACAGCCGCACCAAGTGCATGAACACCTGTCAGCAGGCCCACCGTGTCCCACGCTGGTTGCTTAATCCATTGATTCCTAGCAACCATCAATACCTCGGTGGCAGCCGGCCTCGATCCCAGCCCCCACAACAATACTACTACACGAGCCCAAACAACACGACTACACAAACGCGACAACCGAGCTAAACCGAGAAACAAAACTTAACCCGTACTCACACACCCCACAAGTCAGTTCTAGACTCCGCTAGTATAGCACTTAACCAACTATCGAGAAAACGGGACCTATACTTTTCCCCCGCTCCCCCGATCACTCGCGTTCTACGCTTCTATGCCTTATTCATTTCATTCATTCGTAGCTAAGTGTGGTATCTCCGTGGATGTCGGACACTGACTGTTGTGATTAAAGAAATTATCTCTGATACCATCTTAATCTGTCACGCCCCGGGGGTTTCATTCAGCGGAAACAATCATCGAAAAAGGGTTTTGTTTTGCGTATAAATTTTTTTTGAAATCCTTTCTTCCCCAGAGCGTGCCCAGACCCGCCGCATACACAGATCCGCTCTGCACACGGACAGAGTTTCCTCTGTATATGCACGGCGTCGCGGCTAATACAACATCCAATCACAGTCGTTTATTTAATCACAACAGTTTCTAAACATGCATACACGTACAGAACTGAACAATTCTCACGGCCGATCAGTTTGGAAAGGATAAATCCACAGTTTTAAAAGAGCGCCTACCCGGCGCTTTCGTTTTGAAAGCGAGTTTCGAAATCAGCATAAAACCACAAGGTTTTGAAAACGGTGCCTACCTGACACCCAAGTTTTGAAATCCATTTCGCAATCCATAAATCCACAGAGTTTTGAAACCAGTGCCCACACGACACTTAGATTTTAAAAACGGTTTTCGCAATCTTTTCTTTGGCTTTTGCCCTTTTTCATTTCAAATGGCCAACAGAAATAAAAGGAAGAGTAACGCATAAGAGGATAACTAAATGCAACCCGTACCGACATCCACGCCGACCCCACGAGGGTATCGAGAACCTCTCACATAACTACAATGTAAATGAAAAGTAAGACTGAAAGAAGAAATACAGTCCCGGGTCCCCAGCGACCCAGCTGCTCCTGTCCCGTCCTCACCGCCGCCTACCTCTCCCCCCGTCTGAACCCTGTCACGAAGTGGGAAGTCAGTGACGTAATAATAGTAGAGCAGGAGAATATAATAAAACAAACCGTGAAGATAACCGGAGCAACTACCCTCTCAAGGTGGAGAGGCAACCTGTACACCTGTATCCTGTAATACCCGGCCACGTCGGACAACTAAACCGACGGCCCATACCGTACCTGCAGAAACCCGACCACGTCGGACAACTAAACCGACGGGTCGCACCGCTCGCACCTCGGCGCCTCAAACCCCACAACTAATAAGGGGCCCCCACTACGTCACCTCGTGGGTATACACGGGTCATAGACCACTTTTCCGGAAAAGCACACCCTTTGCGGTGGCCAAACCGCGGGTGTGCGTGCTGCAGCCTCGAGCAAAGTAACCATAACCGCTATCATGTCAGCATCATAATGTATAAACAAGAGTAAACTATAACCGCTATCATGTATAAACAAGAGTAAACTGTAACCGCTATCATGTATAAACAAGAGTAAACTATAACCGCTATCATGTATAAACAAGAGTAAGCTATAACTGCTATCATGTATAATCCAAAGAAAAACGGTAACACGTGTGTTCAAAAGTACCCCGCTAACATGTAATAACGAAAGTAAAATGATTGCCAAAGACCGACGCTAAACACCAAGGCAAAAGAACCCACCTCAATGCGAAGGAGAAGACGTGCGGAACTCCAACTAAAACGCCCTCGCTGTGTGCCCAGTGGGTGTGAAAACCCTGTTTAAAGGCAGCTATCACGTCCCATTTACAATTTGATCCCTAACAATTTCTTAAATTGCATAAAAACCTAACATTATTGCTCGTTTTGACTTGTTCTGGAAATCCGGGGGTCCAAAAGCTGCGCCGTAACTTTCAGCACGTTCGTTACGACGAGACCAAGGCCGTGCTCACAAGTTTGGCCTGACACGGATCCCAAGGGCAAAGTTGGCCCAACAATTTCTAAGTCCAAATAGCAACTATGCTCGAACTTAATTTACACATGATCAAATCAGAGCCCAACTGGAGCATGGTACTAAGTGATGACAGAGAAGAGTGGAGCTCACCTGCGGCTTGCCTGAACTTGGCCGGAACAGTGGCCGGAGCAGCACCACCCAAAAGGCCCAAGCTCGGGTTGGGTGTTCTTGAGTAGCACAGGTGCAGACCTGTTACCAAGAGGAGCATAAGGTAAATGGAGGTCCCAGAAGCTGCTTGGTGCAAGTGGGGTCGAGCCCCCGGCGGCCGGAGGCGGCGGCGGCCGGAGGCAAGCCGGAGGTGATGCTCTCGGGTGCAAGGTTGGAGATCCAACACAGAGGGGGTCCTGGCCAAAACCAAAATACCGGAGTGCTTAGAATCATTATCTAGAGCTTACCCGTCGAGGTGGCTAGAGCCCAAACCGCCGGGGATCGCCGGAGAGGGGGATTAGTCCGAGTTCGGGTGCAACTCTGCACAGCAAAGGCCCGACGTCAAGATCCACATGCAAGATGATGGGGGACCTCGCAAGGACCAGAGGAGCTCACCCGAGTGTTTTTTCCAGCTCCGGGGATCGTCGGCAAGGCGGCGCCGGCGAAGCTCGGTGGGGCTCCAAAGGCGTTAATGGCGGATTCCGGCGCGGCGGGTCCGGGCCGGAGCGAGATGGGTCAAAAGCTTCTACTCCACCCCACGAGGCTCGGTGCAGTGGTGGCCGGCGACAGGAGGCCGCGGCGGCGCCGGACGGCAGCTGTCGGCCAAAATGAAGAAGATCGGTTTCCTAGGGCAAGGTCGATCGTGCCCGATCTTCAACCGATCGCGATAGGACTTCGTGGAGATGTTGCAGTCACCGAGGAGAGTCAATCCAACGGTTCCGATCTCCGGTTTAGCGGTCGGATGAGTGCGGCGATCAGCGGCGGCCAAAGGAACAATAATCCGGCGGGGTTGCTCCCGCCGGCGATCGGGACGGCAGCTGCGGCTGGGTCTGCACCCGTGGGGTGGCCTCGATGTCAGGAGTGCAATGGTCGTGCCCAAATGCCGAAGTAAAAAGGAAGTGTCCCAAGAACTCACCTTCGCCGAAAACCCGAGGAAGAAGAAGCCTGCCGCGGCGGCGCACGGCGGATCTGGGGTGCTGGCTCCCTCGGGCTCGGATGCGGGTACGCAGAGGGGTCCACCAGAGAACTCCCAGCCCAAGAAGAACCTCCCAAGCCTCTCCTCCTGAACCACCCGAGAGCAACCTTCCTGTTGCAGCTTCCTTCTCCGGCAGCAGGGGCGGCGGCCAGTGCGGGGGAAGGTCCGGGAGGTGCGGCAGGGAAGAGGAATTATGTTGGGTTGCGGCTTAGGGAGCAGTGGGGCTTAGGGTTTTGTATAAACCTAAGCTCGGGGGGTGGTCACCTATATATAGGTGTTGCACAATTGCAACTTAAGCCCTCCATGCCAAGGTATTTGTTGCTTAGTCCCTCACAGCAACAATTCCTCACAGTTAAGTCCCTCTCAATGCTGTGGCACGCAAAACGAGGCGGGTTATATAGGGTTATACGTGCAAAACGTCGCATTTTCACTGTATTTTTTGCTTTTCGAGGCGATCCGATCGTCGAAACGGAAAATGGACTGCGCCATGACGTCCGGCTCGACGAGACCTATCAGACAGCATTTTTTTTTGATTTTTGAAAAACTGTTCGGATCAAACTTCGGTCCATAAGATACTGTGTCGGAATACAGTTTTCGCGCTTTTCGAGGCTTTAGGGTCGTCAAACTGAAATTCCGTCAGCCCCATTGCGTCCAGAACGACGGAGCCGTTCAAATCGACTACCTGAAGTGCTATGTTCGGTTTCCAGCCAGCGAATTAGTCAACGTTGTGTCCGTCGGGGTTCCGAAAACTAGGGTTACTGTTCACCTAAAGTATAACTTAATTTACACTGTGCACAGAGCACTGTTACAATGGTCGCGGTTATTTGCTCGCTTCTTCATCGATTTCTGGAAGATCCGACCGTCGGATCGAAAAGTGCTGAATATGAATCTCGTTCAGTTCGATGAGACGATCGCAACGGTCAATTCGGATTTCCAAGATCATGTCCGGATTGGAAAATAGTCTTTTTGCCTCGTAAATCGTGCAACTTGCACACTAGCGATTGGCCATGTAGGCCAACAGGGGTCTTTTGAATTCAAAACCAGATCAAAATTCACTTTTAGACTATTTATTAAAAATAAAATATTTCGAGTTTCTACACTCACTAGGCTATCATGCCCATACTTGGCTACTAGGCCGCTAAGAGGGGTTACTCCTAACCCGACCACTTTACTTGTTTATTTAACCTTTTTCTTTAGTTTCACTTGTTTATCCCAAGAATTACCTCATCTAATGGGCTCGTGTCCTCGTAGTCCTGCTACCAAAGACGAGACAAATCCAAGGTGCCATTCGGACCATTAGTGCTCTCTACTTACCATTTGAAAAGCATGCCAAAATGGGCCCCCTGCCCGAGGAGACGCTCACACTCCCGATGCAAGTCCCAACTCCGAAGGTGCCATATCTTTTCTCTTTACTTTGCCTTTTTAACCCTTACCCTAGGTTATTAACCTCTAAGGTAGCTTAGGTGCCCATAGGTGTAATGTCATGACTTTTCGAGTAGTATTTTACCCTCCTGCTAATAAAGTACTTATTAGGAAAACTGAATTATCGAGTTTTCTTAAGTTGACCGTCGTGCTGCACGGGTATTTTTCTATGAAAGGGCTCGAAAAACGATGACCGACGGTGCGATCGGATCTGGAATCCGACCTAGGGACCTCCCGGAATAGGGTTTTTAGGGTCGCGGTGACTTAGCGCGCATCAGAATCCGTGCAGAATATCCGGCACGCTTTCCGAAGAAAAGTGGGATTATCCCGTATAATTAAATAATTATTTATTAGTTAATATTACCGGATGTGAGTTTTATTCGTACGTACTTAGAGTAAATCCCACTTCTTCGCAAAAGAAAAACCCTAGCCGGAGAGAAAGAGAAAGAAAAGAGAAACGAAACCCTAACCGGAGGAAAAAGAGAAGAGAGAGGAAGGAAGCGGAGGAGTCCGATCGCCCCGATCAACGTGCTGGAAACGAGAGTGCGAGCGGATCGTCTTCCCCGACGGAATCGCGGTAAGCGAAATTCATTTTACGGTGTGGTTTGGAGGAGTCCGATCGCCCCGATCAACGTGTAGGAAACGTAGGTGGCGCGCGCCGCGCGGCCTCGTGCCGCGCGGGTCGCCACCCGTGGGCGGCGGCGCCCACGCGGGCAGGTGCCTCGCGGGGCACCACCGTGCGCCGTGAGCGACGCTGTTACTGGGTTCCGTTGTGTTTTTGGATTTTGGTTTCCGTTTTCGCGGCATGGTGCGTTTAAGTTGACTTATCGTTCGTTTGGGGACTTCTTTAGGTCAAGGTGCTAAGTGAGAGCGTGTCGTGGTTCAAGTGTCCCAATCTTCGCGCTACGAGTGGGTACTTTTGCAATAAGTTTTGGTGTATGTTATCGTTATGGCAAGTGTAATAAAGTAGATGTATCGTGTTAACTGTTTAAACCCATTGCATGAGAAATTCCCATTCTTTTATTTCTAACTGTAGCGACTGAGTGTCACGGTGCTTTAACACACGCCGTTTTTGGCTATTATGCTCATGGATGCTTACACGCACACCGGCGGTTTGCCCACCGATTGGGTGTACCTTTTCGGAATTGTGGTACGTTGACCCGTGTACCCCACGAAGGTAAAGGTGACGAGTGGGGACCCCTCACGGTTACTAAAGGTGCGGCACTAGTACCGTGGAGGGGTTAAAGGCACAATGTGCGAGCAAGGTGATTGTCCACTGGGGGTCTTTAGACCTTCCGACAGGTGTTTCAATATTTTAAAATAGGGGATACGGTGACTCATGAGGGGGAAAGTGGAATGCTCTGGTGTATCGGTTTGTCTTTCCGTTACTCTTTATTTCTATGTTCATCTATTTTATTTGTCACTGATTTTCCCACACCGTGACAGGTCCGACTAGGGGTGGTAGCCGGGACGATGGTGAGGCAGCGTCTAGAGGACATTAGCCATATGAGGCTTTATTCCGTCATTTTTGCTTTGGGTTATCTCATCTCCTTTTCATTTAGTTAATAAGTCATCAATTGCTTGGCTGTGGAATAATGCGGATGTTGGATTGAGAGTTTATTTTAATGATGTGATCTTTGTTATGCGTTTCATTGACTTGTGTGCGGCATGTTTTATACTGAACAAAAGGGTTTCGAAAATGCTTTCCAAAACCAAGTGTCATGTGGGCACTACTTTGTAAACCCCTGGATTTATCCTTTCAAATGTTGTAGCGGCCCTAAAAGAGACTTGCGAAAACACTTTGGAAAAATCAGGTGTCGTGTGGACACCGTTTGTAAACCCGTGGTTTCATCCCTTTAATTTCGTGAATGAGAATCGTAGTTAATTGTATTACTCTCTCTCGTTGTTTTCACTATGACTGTGTGGTTAAAGTAAATGTTGTAAATATAACGCCGTGCATATACAAAGGAGACTCTGTCCGTCCGCAGAGTGAATTTATATATGTGGCGGGTTTGACGCGCACCGGTAGGCGAGGTTGTTTCCAAAAGAAAAAATATATATACGTTTTCCGCTTATCCCAAATCCTCCGGGGTGTGACAGATTATATGGTATCAGAGAAAACGACCTTAACCACAATAGTCGGTGACCAACATCCACAGTGCATAATGCCACAAGCGATTGAAAATGGAGATAACCAAGGTGTAGGTGCGTTAGACCGCGAGTGTGCGCGGGGAAAAAAGGGGGGATTTATTTTCGGTGCGTTTGTAGGTCAAAGTGCTAGGCCAGTAACCTTAGGGTTAACGCGGTTTCTCTGTATACAGTAGAAAATGGCCCGGACCAGGTCGTCAGCTGATAACGCGGGTGCAGAAAGTACAGCCCCGACCACCGCGGAGAATCAACTCCTCCGACAGCAACTGCGAGAGATGGCCGGGCAACTGGCGACGCTCACAGAACAAGTTCGCCAGTTAACGCAATGACAGCCAACCGCACCAGTGGAGGACGCCCCGATCCCTCCGCCCGGATCGACCGGCTCCCACTATGGGACTGCCAGGGGCAGGTGGTGAAACTGCAGCTGTGCCCCTTCAGACCTCGACGACGGGTGTGTCGGCAGAGCAACCTACAGCACCCTTGGACATACCCACCCCGGCAGCTTCAGGGCCCGCACTGGGAACAGCCACGGGGTACTCAGCAAGGGAAGCGGTGACGACCCCTACTCCCGGGGGGTCCGTAGCTGCAGGGGAGGCATCCAATCAGCGGACTGAACGGGAAAGAGTAAGAACGAACCTGGCGGAGTTCAAGAAGCACAATCCGCCCACCTTTGAAGGAGAAACGACCGACCCTTGGGTCGTAGAGAAATGGGTGGACATCATGGAGAAGCTCTTTGAAGACCTAATGATGGAGGAGCATGAGCGAGTTCCCTTGGCCGTCCATTGTCTCGAAGGAAACGCTCGTATTTGGTGGAAGACGGTACGCCCGGACCCGTCGAAGGCCACTGCACTTCCGTCGTGGTCCACGTTTAGAGAGGAATTGTTCGGTGTATTCTTCTCCAACAGTGTTAAGCAACAGATGGAGGATGACCTAAAACACCTCAAGCAAGGGAATCGGTCTGTCATGTAGTACTAGCGAGAGTTCGTGAGATTAGCCAATTGCGTCCCCTTCGTCACACGGGACGAATCTCACAAGGCTCGCCTTTTTGTAGATGGGCTACGGAGTGACATCTTCGAAGTCTTCCAAGCGGCGGATTTACACACCTTTCGGGAAGTGGTCGATAGGGCCACTATCGTGGAACGTGGGTTTGCTATCACACGCGCCCGACGTGAGGGCTCAGAGTATAACCGGGACAAGAAGCGATCTCAGTCCTATCCTGGAGGGGGCTTTTCCGGTGGGGACCGGCCTCCCAAGCACCCTAAGACGCAACAAGGGACTAAGAGCACGCCAGCGGGGGGACAACGGCCGGGGGACAAACCATGCATTATCTGCGGAGGAGCGCACCGAGTTACAGAATGCTTTAAGAGGCACGACCACTATTATCGCTGCGGCAAGCCTGGACATCTCCGATTCAGTTGCCCCTTGAACACGGGGGCGGCATCCTCCGCGGCTTCCACCTCGACACCACAACCTCAGGGACAGGGAAGAGCACCATCGGGAACACCCTCACGCCCCTCAATCTCTCGACAGGAAGGGGAAACGCGACCGCAGCCTGGAGGGAGGGTCTACTCGATGAACCAGGGGGGAGCGGAACCACCGGAGGACGTAGTAGCAGGTATTACCTTAATTTCTGATTTTCGAGCTCGAACCTTGTTTGACACCGGAGCATCTCGCTCCTTCGTATCCCGCACCTTTGCTCACACACACCTTCTAGAGGGTAGGCCCCAATGCAACCTAATGACTGTCCAGACCCTTGGGGGACCAATTGAAGCAACCAGCTTCGTACCTTCCTGCTCGATAAAGTTGGGGAGGTTGTCTTGCCCTTGGGATTTGGTGGTCATCCCGTTGAAAGAGTTCGACGTGGTGCTAGGCATGGATTGGCTCACTGAGTACCAGGCGGTAATCGATTGCGAGAAGCGTCAGGTACGACTGCAGAAACCGGGTTTTCCGGAACAATTGTACTTAGCATGTAAAAGCACTTTCTTCTCAACCGTCATCTCCGCGTCTCGAGCCAGGAAATTAATGGATGGCGGATGCATGACTTATTTGGCCTCGGTGGACCTAGCAGCCCGACCCACCCCCTCGCTTTCTGACATCCCAGTCGTAAGGGAGTTTTCAGACGTGTTCCCGACGGAACTCCCGGGGATGCCACCTGAGCGAGAGGTCGATTTCCCTATTGAACTACTCCCAGGCACACAACCCATTACCAACGCACCGTACAGGATGGCCTTTGCCGAGCTGAAGGAACTGAAAGCACAACTGGAAGACCTTATGGATAAAGGCTTCATCAGACCAAGCGTGTTGCCATGGGGCGCACTCGTTCTGTTCGTAAGGAAGAAGGACGGAAGCCTTCGCTTGTGCATAGATTATCAGGAAATAAACAAGGTCACAATAAAGAACAAATACCCCCTGCCCGGATCGATGATTTGTTCGATCAATTGCAAGGAGCAACGGTGTTCTCAAAGATCGATCTGCAGTCTGGCTATCACCAGCTCAGAGTCAGGGGTGAAGATATCCCCAAAATAGCCTTCCGGACGCGTTATGGCCACTACGAATTCATAGTAATGCCGTTCGGGCTCACCAACGCCCCAGCGGTGTTTAAACCCTTCTTGGACCAATTCGTAGTGGTCTTTATTGATGACATCCTCGTCTACTCCCGCACAGATGAGGAACATGAGGAGCATCTACAATTAGTCCTTCAGACCCTCCGGGACCAGAAACTATATGCCAAACTCAAAAAGTGTGAGTTCTGGCTCCGCAAGGTGGACTTTTTGGGGCATATCGTCTTGGCTTCTGGAATTGCAGTGGACCCAAGGAAGATAGACTCCGTGGCCGACTGGCCCTGACCGACAACAGTAATGAAGATCCGAAGTTTCTTAGGATTGGCAGGGTATTACAGGCGCTTTGTGGAAGGCTTCTCCAAGATAGCCACCCCCTTAAATCGTCTAACCCGAAAAGGGGAGAAATTTATCTGGACGGACCAATGCCAGAAGAGTTTCGAGGAACTCAAAGATAAATTGACGCGGGCCCCGGTGCTCGCTCTGCCGGAGCCCGGGGAGGACTACGAAATTTATTGTGACGCATCGCGGAGCGGTCTTGGGAGCTTACTTATGCAACAGGGAAAGGTCATAGCCTACGCGTCAAGACAGCTCAAGGAATACGAACGGAACTACCCCACACACGACTTGGAGCTTGCAGCAGTCGTGTTTGCTCTAAAGCTGTGGAGACACTACCTATACGGGACACACTGCAATGTGTATTCCGATCATCAGAGCCTCAAGTACCCTTTCACTCAGAAGGAGCTAAACTTATGGCAAAGGCGGTGGCTCGAGCTACTAAAAGACTACGATTTGTCGATCCATTACCACCCCGGAAAGGCAAATGTGGTGGCCGACGCCTTGAGCCGCAAAGGGCAGACGGGGGAATCAATGACAAACGCCATTACTTAGCAGGATCGTCTGATTGCAGAGTTCTCGCAATTAAGACTGGAGGTAGTACCGCCGGGTACGGTCGCACAACTCCTGACCCTGGTAGTCAGGCCTACCTTGCTCGACCAGATCTTGGAAGGACAATCGACAGACACCCAGTTACAGCTTGTGCGAGATAGAATATCTTCGGACCAAGGGGGCGATTTTGCGATGGGCTCTGATGGCACAATGCGGTTCCGGGGGCGAATTTGCGTGCCCGACCTACCGAAACTCAAGAAAGAAATTCTGAGGGAAGCGCATAGTGCTCCTTACTCGGCGCACCCTGGGGGAACGAAGATGTATAAAGATATTAAACAGACCTTCTGGTGGCCTAAATTAAAGGGGGACATGACACGATTCGTGGCACATTACTTGGTGTGCCAACAAGTAAAGGCTGAACATCAACGCCCAGCAGGGAAGCTACAGCCATTACCCGTGCCGGAATGGAAATGGGAGAGGATTACGCTGGACTTTGTAATCGGCTTTCTGCGGTCGCCACAAGGACATGACGCGATATGGGTCATAGTTGATCGTTTGATGAAATCGGCCCATTTCCTACCCATTCACACGACATGGACGCGAGACCGACTGGCGCAAACCTACATTAATGAGGTGGTGAGGTTACACGGGATACCGGCGTCAATTACTTCTGATAGAGATACACGTTTTGTGTCGAACTTTTGGCAGAGCCTACAACGGGCAATGGGGACTAAACTGCAGTTCAGCACGGCATTTCACCCGCAAACCGACGGGCAATCGGAACGGGTGATCCAGATCCTCGAAGACATGCTCCGAGCATGCGTACTCGACTTGGGTGAGGGGTGGTCGCGATACCTACCCCTTGTGGAATTCGCCTACAACAACAGCTACCAAGCGAGCATCCAAATGGCGCCGTACGAGGCCCTGTATGGGCGCCGCTGTCGGTCTCCAATATGCTGGGACGACTTGGGGGGGCGCAAGTTTTTGGGACCAGATTTAGTAGAGGAGACCGAAGCGAAAGTGCGCCTTATCAAACAACGGCTGCTGACTGCCCAGAGCCGACAGAAAAGTTACGCAGACCAGAGACGACGAGATTTGGAATTCATGGTGGGCGAGCATGTGTTGCTCCGAGTTTCACCATCAAAGGGGGCCCGACGTTTCGGCCTGAGGGGGAAGTTAAGTTCGAGGTACGTGGGACCGTTCGAGATCCTAGAACGCGTGGGCTCGGTGGCGTACCGGTTAGCCTTACCGCCGAATCTTGATCGAGTCCACAACGTGTTCCACGTCTCAATGCTCCGGAAGTACCTCCCCGACCCCTCTCATGCCCTAGATGTTTCCACTATCGAGCTGCAAGGAAACTTAAGCGTCGAGGAAACACCGGTGCGAATCTTAGCGCGAGAAGACAAGAAATTACGCAATCGGACCATCCCCTACGTGAAGGTCCAATGGAGCAACCACGAGGAACGCGAAGCAACTTGGGAGCTGGAAACAAAAATGAGAGAATATTATCCAGAACTGTTTAGCGAGGGTCGAGAATGAGTTTCGAGGACGAAACTTCTTATAAAGTGTGAGTGGTGTAATGTCATGACTTTTCGAGTAGTATTTTACCCTCCTGCTAATAAAGTACTTATTAGGAAAACTGAATTATCGAGTTTTCTTAAGTTGACCGTCATGCTGCACAGGTATTTTCTATGAAAAGGCTCGAAAAACGATGACCGACGGTGCGATCGGATCTGGAATCCGACCTAGGGACCTCCCGGAATAGGGTTTTTAGGGTCGCGGTGACTTAGCGCGCATCGGAATCCGTGCAGAATATCCGGCGCACTTTCCGAAGAAAAGTGGGATTATCCCGTATAATTATTTATTAGTTAATATTACCGGATGTGGGTTTTATTCGTACGTACTAAGAGGAAATCCCACTTCTTCGCAAAAAAAAACCCTAGCCGGAGAGAAAGAGAAAGAAAAGAGAAATGAAACCCTAACCGGAGGAAAAAGAGAAGAGAGAGGAAGGAAGCGGAGGAGTCCGATCGCCCCGATCAACGTGCTGGAAAGGAGAGTGCGAGCGGATCGTCTTCCCCGACGGAATCGCGGTAAGCGAAATTTATTTTACGGTGTGGTTTGGGGTTTTTCGTGTCTTTTCTTAAGTCATCATCGCCGCCTCCGCCGCCGCCGCGCCGCACGACCAAGCGCCGCGCGGGGCGCCATCCATGGATGGCAACACCCGCGCGGGTAAGGGTCGCGCGGGGCGCCGCCCGCAGGTGGCGCGCGCCGCGCGGCCTCGTGCCGCGCGGGGCGCCACCCGCGGGCGGCACGCGCCGGGCCGCGGGCGGCGGCGCCCGCGCTGGCAGGTGCCGCGCAGGCGCCACCGGCAGGCACGCGCGCTGCGCGGCCTTGTGCTGCGCGGGGCGCCGCCCGCGGGCGGCGGCGCCCGCGCGGGCAGGCGCCGCGCGGGGCGCCGCGCGGCCTAGTGCCGCGCGGGGCTCCACCCGTGGGCGGCGGCGCCCACGCGAGCAGGTGCCTTGCGGGGCACCACCGTGCGCCGTGAGCGACGCTGTTACTGGGTTCCGTTGTGTTTTTGGATTTTGGTTTCCGTTTTCACGGCATGGTGCGTTTAAGTTGACTTATCGTTCGTTTGGGGACTTCTTTAGGTCCAGGTGCTGAGTGAGAGCTGTAAGAAAAATACGGATATAAGCGCAGCGGAAGAAAGAAACGCAATTAAAATTTTTTCTTAAACCAAGATCACCTCATGTTTTGTTTTAGATCATAAAAGGGTAATCTAATTGATCTCATCAATTAGGATTTAATTTTTACCTTGCGCGGGTCGAGATCACCGCGAAGCCGACGATCGTTGGTAAAAATTGTTCGTCCTTGATAGCCGCGCACGCACCCGGCCTCTACTTGTGTCCACACGGAATTACGCCCTTGATCGAAAAATCGATCTCCTTGATTCGCGATCCGATCGCGAATTAATTCTTGCGTCGATGTAAGGAGGATGAATCAATCTTCTAATTATGCTAGCAATCTTCCGAAGATCGAGAACGATTAATTATGGAGGACTTTAGGAAAAGGGAGAGGATAGGCGGCTAGGGTTTTCTCGCGTTCCGCGACTTGATTAATTTCCACTTTATCTTTCTCCAAAATTGTTACGTATCACATACGTACTACCTATTCTTATAATAGGAAGTTGGCCGGCTATAACAAAATTAAATCTTATAATTAGTTACAAAAAGATCTCCTAAAAAATAGTAACTAATTAAATCTTATAATTAGTTACAAAGAAAGATCTAGTAACTAATCTTATAATTAGTTACAAAGAAAATATCTCCTAAAATATAGTAACTAATTAAATCTTATAATTAGTTACAAAGAAATATCTTTTAAATTAAATCTCAAGATAAAATCTAGTAACTAATTAAATCTTATAATTAGTTACAAAGAAAGATCTTTTAAATTAAATCTCAAGATAAAATCTAGTAACTAATTAGATCTAATCCTAATCCGATTGGATTATCCATTATCCTACGTGTGTAACATTTACACATAAGTCCTCCAAATATTTACTAACAATTAGCAAATACACCATGCAAGTTTTGCACTTAAATACCTCTAATTTACAATAATTGCAAATTAGTCCTTTTACTAATAAATTAGTAAACTTTAGTATTGTGATTATAATTAATCCATTCTATAAACTTCTTTATCATCTCCTTGATATCGATCATGCGCGATTCCTTATGTGTGTGACCTAATAGGTTCAATTCTGTCTGGTAGTGAGATATGATGCGATCCCCATCGACATCATCATCGAAACTCCTTTTGATGGATCAAACACTTTTGATTCTTCCATCGTATAATAATTATTCGCCTATAATTATTCTTATTGGTTCCCACAATCCACCAGTGACGCCTAGCAGCATATGATGGCAATCCAGTCAGAAGTGAATATTGGACTGAACCTCAAGGTGCAGTTACCGTACAATACAATCCTTCTATCGCATAGTCCCAACTGAGTGGAGGTCATGGAATACTCGTCAAACCCCATCACCCGTTATATGACAAATTTGATAGGACACAAGCTCATATAGTTACTCTTGGAAACACCTTTCCATGAACCATATTACCCCGGCCGAGGATTTCTGAGCTTTGCCTTACAAATAGTATAGGACTAATTATCTCTCTACCGAGAGCGATAGATCCCCTGTAAACAAACACCCATTCCTAATATGAACCGACTGCGGCCAACATATACTACTAAGACCCGTGACTAGGATCAGAGTTTGCATAGTCAAACTACAGTAGCCTCATATTGAATGGCCGTGGTGTCGCAGGTCTAAGGATCAGTTGTACCACTGCAACATCGAATCAGTTACTGACGAAAGAGTAGACATCCAAGTAACTAATCGTAATTGGTCACGCTCAGTGCCCTTGTTCTATAACAACCACCTGCACGTTCGCTCCAGTGTCCCCACACTAATGACTTGAGACTCGTCATCCTAAAAGAGAGCGACACATACATCAATCTTGCCGGATCAATCATCGTCCCCATGATGATCCTCCGATTGAGAGCATTCATGACTTAATCACTAATAATATGTATCTCAAATTCTTAACTCTTAAGAATATACATTATCATCTCATTAAATCAAAGGACGATTCATGGACACATCAAACATGAATGGCATAAAATGCCCAAATTATAATAAAGATCAAGTACAAATATGTTCCATATAATAAAATGCGTCAGCCTGATAGGCTTTTGGGGCATACAACTAACAATCTCCCACTTGCACTAAAGCCAATCAGTCATATATCTAATGCCCATCTTCTCAAGATGAGTCTCTAGTTTTTGCTGAGTCAAAGCCTTAGTTAGCGGGTCCGCCACGTTATCTGCGGAGGCAACCTTCTGCACTTCAATATGTTTATCTTTGATGTACTCTCTGATCTTGTGATACCGCCGCTCGATATGTTTGGATTTCTGATGAGATCTCGGCTCCTTAGCTAATGCTACGGCGCCATTATTATCACAATATAGTGGCAGGGGATCCCTACTAGAGGGAACCACGCCAAGCTCAGTGATAAATTTCTTGATCCAAACAGCTTCCTTGGCAGCTTCAGATGCAGCGATGTACTCTGCCTCCATAGCAGAATCAGCAATCGTCTCTTGTTTAGAACTCTTCCAAACTATTGACCCACCATTGCAAATAAATAGATACCCAGATGTAGACTTTCTATCGTCTATATCAGACATAAAGTCTGAATCTGTATAGCCATCAACTTTGAGTTCTCCACCTCCAAGAACCAAGAACATATCCTTTGTTCTTCTCAAGTACTTAAGGATATTCTTTACCGCTACCCAATGCTCTTCGCCTGGGTTCGACTGATATCGACTAGTGACGCTCACAGCCTGTGCTATATCAGGTCGAGTACATAGCATCGCATACATTAAACTCCCTATTGCGGAAGCATAAGGGATCCTGCTCATGCGACTTCTCTCTTCAGGTGTCTTAGGAGACATAGTCTTAGAGAGGTGAATTCCATGTCTTAGAGGTACCATACCCCTTTTGGAATTCTCCATGCTGAACCTTTTCAACACTTCATCTATGTACATAGCTTGCGATAAACCAAGCAACTTCTTAGGTCTATCCCTATAGACCTTTATCCCTAGGATATAAGATGCTTCTCCAAGGTCTTTCATAGAAAACTCTTTGGATAACCATAACTTCACCGATGTTAACATAGGAATGTCATTCCCAATTAGGAGTATGTCATCCACGTACAATACGAGGAAAGTAACAGCACTCCCACTAACCTTTTTATACACACACGGCTCTTCTTCATTTCTGATGAAATCGAACGATTCGACTGCATCATTGAAACGAGTGTTCCAACTCCGAGAAGCTTGCTTCAACCCATAAATGGATCGTTGAAGCTTGCACACTTTATGACTTCTATCTTTGGTAGTGAAACCCAAAGGCTGCTCCATATAGATTTCTTCTTCAAGATATCCATTCAGGAAAGCAGTTTTTACATCCATTTGCCAGATCTCGTAGTCATAATGTGCAGCAATAGCAAGCAGAGTTCTGATGGATTTAAGCATGGCTACAGGTGAAAAGGTATCCTGATAGTCAATGCCTTCGCGTTGACTATAACCTTTTGCTACCAGCCTAGCTTTATAGGTCTCTACCTTTCCATCAGAACCAATCTTTCTCTTGAAGATCCATTTGCATCCAACGGGTACAATACCCTCCGGTGGATCAACCAAAGTCCAAACTTGATTGGAGTACATTGAGTCTATTTCAGACTTCATGGCTTCCAACCATTTTTCGGAGTCGATGTCTGACATCGCCTCGCTATAAGTCTTAGGATCATCTCTATGATCCTTGTCTCCCACTAGGAACATTTCCTCCATGTCCTCTATAAATAATCCCATGTATTTATCAGGAGGATGAGAGATTCTACTAGACTTGCGAGGTGGCAATGTAATCTCTGGTATCACAGAGTTATCAGGAAGGGCTCTTGGAATGCTCGATTCTAAAGAGACTTTCTCCTCTAGTTCTATTTTTCTCCCACTGCCTCCTGCTAAAATAAATTCATTTTCAAGAAAGAAGGCATGTCGGCTCACAATCACATTGTGACTTTCTGGGAGATAAAAATTGTATCCAAGTGATTCCTTGGGATAACCAATGAATCTTCCCTTGACTGATCTGCTTTCCAATTTGTCCGTCTTTAATTTCTTAATATAAGCCGGACACCCCCAAGTCTTAATGTGAGTAAAACTTGGCTTCCTACCGTGCCACATCTCATATGGTGTGGTGGGAACAGATTTGGAAGGTACTCTGTTTAAGATATAAATAGCCGTAAGAAGTGCATAACCCCAAAGTGACGTAGGTAAATTTGTAAAACTCATCATAGATCGAACCATATCTAATAAAGTTCGATTCCTCCGTTCAGACACCCCATTCAGTTCTGGTGTTCCAGGAGGAGTCCATTGAGAGACAATACCATTATTCTTGAGGTAGGTTAAGAAATCCGTGCTAAGGTATTCCCCTCCTCGATCGGATCGAAGAGCCTTAATCGGTTTTTCCATTTGCTTTTCTACTTCTTGTCTAAACTCTTTAAACTTTTCAAAGACTTCAGACTTGTGTTTAATTAAATACACATACCCATACCGTGAATAATCATCAGTAAAGGTAATAAAGTAGAGATAGCCGCCCCAAGCAGACACATCGAATGGGCCGCATACATCAGTATGTATCAGGGCGAGTACTTCAGTAGCTCTCTGTCCTTGTCCAACAAAGGGAGACTTAGTCATTTTTCCTTGAAGACATGATTCACAAGTTGGGTATGGTTCAGGGAGTAAGGATCCTAAGATACCATCCTTAGCCAGCTTGTTAACCCTATCTTCTCCAATGTGACCAAGCCTCAGATGCCACAAGTATGTTTTGTTTACCTCCTCTCTAGGTCTTTTAAAACCAATAGTATTCTCATTCATGTCATTGTGAACTGTATTCATACTAACATCCATATGTAAGTAATAGAGATTGTCTATTAAAGAACCACAACCTATCAAATTATTCCTCAAATAAATTGAACAAATGTTTGATTCAAAAATAAACTTATAACCGTCCAATACCAAACGTGAAACAGAAATAAGGTTTCTAGTCGCACTAGGAACATAAAGACAATCTCTAAGTTCTAAAACTACTCCTGTCGGTAGACATAAAGGATAAGTCCCTACAGCAACAGCAGCAACTCTTGCTCCGTTTCCAACGTGTAGGGTAATCTCTCCATCCCTAAGTCGTCTACTTTTCTTTAGCGCCTGCATTGAAATACACAAATGCGAGGTGCATCCCGAGTCAATGACCCATGTAAAAGTAGAACAAACCGGTAAGCTAGTAGTTTCAATGATATGAATCTCGGACATACCTTTCCAAAGTTTTTATCCTTCACCTTGTCCTTATTGACTTTTAGCATTCCTTCAACCGTGACCAACATATTCAACAGCTCGGCGAGAGTGCAAGTAATTTTATTCATTTGAAAATTTAAAAAAAAACTGAGAAAATGAATCAGGTAATGATTGTAAGATCAAATCAATTTGAAGTTCTGCGTCCATAGTCATTCCGAGCTTCTCAAGCTCCTCAATGTCCTTAATCATCACCAAGCAATGATTATTGACTGAGTGACCATCAGACATCTTAGTCCTGAACAGTCGCCTTGACACCTCGTAACGAGCTGTTCGACTTTGCTCATCATACAACTCTTTAAGATGGAGCAAGATGTCAGTAGCACTTTCCATGTGCTCATGCTGGCGTTGCAACTCATTACTCATAGACGCAAGCATGTAGCATTTTACCTTCATATCATCATCAGTCCATTTATTTCTAGCATCTTTCTGTTGAGCTGTTGGATTTTCGGGCATTGCTGGAGCCTCCGTGTCCAACACATAGGCTAATTTCTCAGAATTGAGAACAATTCTCAAATTCCTCAGCCAATCGGTGAAATTCGGTCCAGTTAGGCGATTAGTATCAAGTATTTTGACAAGTGGGTTAGAGGCGGCCATTTTTGCAGATGGTTAAGATTCTAATTAGTTGTGTACTTAATCATAATCCATTTTGATTAGGGCCTTTAAATCTAAATGGTGCCTCCCACCAATTTTAGCGAATCTCCACACTCCCCGAGTGGAGAAAACAAAAACTTTACTAAAAGTTTCTAGTGGGAATTGCGGTCCCATCTATTTGCACACTACCTCATCCTGACAGATTCTTGGCAATGAGTAAAGAAATGAGTGAACAACTCTTGTTCAATGCTTCTCAAGCAAATCGCAATTTTATCTTTGGCCTCCAAAAATATAGGCCTCATCCTAACAGATTCTTGGCCTTATCTTTTGGTTAAATTAGACCCACCGTTCATCATGCAAATAAAAAAGTCATTGAATCCTCATCCTGACAGATTCTTGGATTCAACCCCTTTCTTACCACATAGCATCTCATGCCAATAGAATGGTTGCGGCTCCCTAATGCAACTGACCCCCGTATCCGGGTGCATCAATCAACACTAAAGAGACGCCCACACCCTACAACGATGGAAGGCCACTAATGGGTTCATAACACCATTAACTTAATATTTTATTTAGGGAGATTTGTTATCTCATCAGTTTTAATTTATAAATTTACATCTCATGCAAACCATCGCATCATATGCACACATATATCGCATATATACATAAAAAAATAACTACCGGTGATGATCATGGATTTTAATTTGATTCGGGCCTGAGCCACCAGGCCGGAATCGGGTCAAAGGGTATTACATACAAAAACTTGCTCTGCATCTTGATCAGATTGGAGTAGATCAACTCTTGTCGGCTCCCTCGATCAATATTTGGTCCAAACTTGATCTGCACCGCATCAACTCTTGAATGGAACAAATCGTCATGGAACCTAGAACTACCCCTTTACCGTTTAATTTTGCAACAATTACAATACAACCCATAATAATAATGAGACGTGCAGGTCTCCAAATTACATAATTTAATTGGTGCACGCAGGCACTCAAAAGGAATCTAACACTGGGTCCTTATTAAATTACACCCATTCACATCATCACAAGGTTGCTATCCATGATCATCACCTCATACACATCACAGGCATATAAAATAAAATTCTCTAATTCGATTTCTAATTAATTGGGTTTCAAAACAATCAAAAATATACTCAAAAACAATCTTCATTGTTTTGATTTTGATCGTTCCAGAAAAACCCAATCAACATCGAAAAAGAGATTAGATCTAAAAAAAACGATGAGGGTGTCTCTGATACCACTGTAAGAAAAATACGGATATAAGCGCAGCGGAAGAAAGAAACGCAATTAAAATTTTTTCTTAAACCAAGATCACCTCATGTTTTGTTTTAGATCATAAAAGGGTAATCTAATTGATCTCATCAATTAGGATTTAATTTTTACCTTGCGCGGGTCGAGATCACCGCGAAGCCGACGATCGTTGGTAAAAATTGTTCGTCCTTGATAGCCGCGCACGCACCCGGCCTCTACTTGTGTCCACACGGAATTACGCCCTTGATCGAAAAATCGATCTCCTTGATTCGCGATCCGATCGCGAATTAATTCTTGCGTCGATGTAAGGAGGATGAATCAATCTTCTAATTGTGCTAGCAATCTTCCGAAGATCGAGAACGATTAATTATGGAGGACTTTAGGAAAAGGGAGAGGATAGGCGGCTAGGGTTTTCTCGCGTTCCGCGACTTGATTAATTTCCACTTTATCTTTCTCCAAAATTGTTACGTATCACATACGTACTACCTATTCTTATAATAGGAAGTTGGCCGGCTATAACAAAATTAAATCTTATAATTAGTTACAAAAAGATCTCCTAAAAAATAGTAACTAATTAAATCTTATAATTAGTTACAAAGAAAGATCTAGTAACTAATCTTATAATTAGTTACAAAGAAAATATCTCCTAAAATATAGTAACTAATTAAATCTTATAATTAGTTACAAAGAAATATCTTTTAAATTAAATCTCAAGATAAAATCTAGTAACTAATTAAATCTTATAATTAGTTACAAAGAAAGATCTTTTAAATTAAATCTCAAGATAAAATCTAGTAACTAATTAGATCTAATCCTAATCCGATTGGATTATCCATTATCCTACGTGTGTAACATTTACACATAAGTCCTCCAAATATTTACTAACAATTAGCAAATACACCATGCAAGTTTTGCACTTAAATACCTCTAATTTACAATAATTGCAAATTAGTCCTTTTACTAATAAATTAGTAAACTTTAGTATTGTGATTATAATTAATCCATTCTATAAACTTCTTTATCATCTCCTTGATATCGATCATGCGCGATTCCTTATGTGTGTGACCTAATAGGTTCAATTCTGTCTGGTAGTGAGATATGATGCGATCCCCATCGACATCATCATCGAAACTCCTTTTGATGGATCAAACACTTTTGATTCTTCCATCGTATAATAATTATTCGCCTATAATTATTCTTATTGGTTCCCACAATCCACCAGTGACGCCTAGCAGCATATGATGGCAATCCAGTCAGAAGTGAATATTGGACTGAACCTCAAGGTGCAGTTACCGTACAATACAATCCTTCTATCGCATAGTCCCAACTGAGTGGAGGTCATGGAATACTCGTCAAACCCCATCACCCGTTATATGACAAATTTGATAGGACACAAGCTCATATAGTTACTCTTGGAAACACCTTTCCATGAACCATATTACCCCGGCCGAGGATTTCTGAGCTTTGCCTTACAAATAGTATAGGACTAATTATCTCTCTACCGAGAGCGATAGATCCCCTGTAAACAAACACCCATTCCTAATATGAACCGACTGCGGCCAACATATACTACTAAGACCCGTGACTAGGATCAGAGTTTGCATAGTCAAACTACAGTAGCCTCATATTGAATGGCCGTGGTGTCGCAGGTCTAAGGATCAGTTGTACCACTGCAACATCGAATCAGTTACTGACGAAAGAGTAGACATCCAAGTAACTAATCGTAATTGGTCACGCTCAGTGCCCTTGTTCTATAACAACCACCTGCACGTTCGCTCCAGTGTCCCCACACTAATGACTTGAGACTCGTCATCCTAAAAGAGAGCGACACATACATCAATCTTGCCGGATCAATCATCGTCCCCATGATGATCCTCCGATTGAGAGCATTCATGACTTAATCACTAATAATATGTATCTCAAATTCTTAACTCTTAAGAATATACATTATCATCTCATTAAATCAAAGGACGATTCATGGACACATCAAACATGAATGGCATAAAATGCCCAAATTATAATAAAGATCAAGTACAAATATGTTCCATATAATAAAATGCGTCAGCCTGATAGGCTTTTGGGGCATACAACTAACAAGAGCGTGTCGTGGTTCAAGTGTCCCAATCTTCGCGCTACGAGTGGGTACTTTTGCAATAAGTTTTGGTGTATGTTATCGTTATGGAAAGTGTAATATAGTAGATGTATCGTGTTAACTGTTTAAACCCATTGCATGAGAAATTCCCGTTCTTTTATTTCTAACTGTAGCGACTGAGTGTCGCGGTGCTTTAACATGCGCCGTTTTCGGCTATTATGCTCATGGATGCTTACACGCACACAGACGGTTTGGCCACCGATTGGGTATACTTTTCTGGAATTGTGGTACGTTGACCCGTGTACCCCACGAAGGTAGAGGTGACGAGTGGGGACCCCTCACGGTTACTAAAGGTGCGGCACTAGTACCGTGGAGGGGTTAAAGGCACAATGTGCGAGCAAGGTGATTGTCCACTAGGGGGTCTTTAGACCTTCCGACAGGTGTTTCAATATTTTAAAACAGGGGATACGGTGACTCATGAGGGGGAAAGTGGAATGCTCTGGTGTATCGATTTGTCTTTCCGTTACTCTTTATTTCTATGTCCATCTACTTTATTTGTCAATGATTTTTCCACATTGTGACAGATCCGACTAGGGATGGTAGCCGGGACGATGGTGAAGCGGCGTCTAGAGGACATTAGCCATATGAGGCTTTATTCCGTCATTTTTGCTTTGGGTTATCTCATCTCCATTTCATTTAGTTAATAAGTTGTCAATTGCTTGGCTGTGGAATAATGCGGATGTTGGATTGAGAGTTTATTTTAGTGATGTAATCTTTGTTATGCTTTTCATTGACTTGTGTGCGGCATGTTTTAAACTGAACAAAGGGGTTTCGAAAATGCTTTCCAAAACCAAGTGTCGTGTGGGCACTACTTTGTAAACCCCTGGATTTATCCTTTCAAATGTGCTAGCCGCCCTAAAAGAGACTTGCGAAAACACTTTGGAAAAATCGGGTGTCGTGTGGACACCGTTTGTAAACCCGTGGTTTCATCCCTTTAATTTCGTGAATGAGAATCGTAGTTAATTGTATTACTCTCTCTCGTTGTTTTCACTATGACTGTGTGTTTAAAGTAAATGTTGTAAATGTAACGCCGTGCATATACAAAGGAGACTCTGTCCGTCCGCAGAGCTAATTTGTATATGTGGTGGGTCTGACGCGCACCGGTAGGCGAAGTTGTTTCCAAAAGAAAAAAAATATATACGTTTTCCGCTTATCCCAAATCCTCCGGGGCATGACTATAGGTCACCATTTTAGGTTAGAGATTCTTTAATTGCTCACATTTAATATTAACCCTAAGTTATTACTCTAGGGTTGCCCAAGTGTCATTAAGACATTATTTTTCACTCTAATCTTCGAGTTCATTGACTCTATGTTTAACTCTAGCTTTAACCCTTAGGTTATTCCCTAAGTTAGATGCCACTCATCAACCTAGATATTCATTCCCTAGGTTATATGCCACACATATCACCTTACTTGACCTAGGTTTTCTCCTAAGTCAAATCCTTACAAAAACCTAGATTTTAGGTTAAGCTCATTTAGAACAAGGCTAAACCTTGTATTTACTTTGACCATGCTTAGGGTTAAACCCTAAATTACCTAAAAGAGCTAAAGTGCTATCTACAACTCTACTCTTACAACTATGCTTCAAAAATCAAAGAACGCTAAGGAAAAGAGATGAAATCACCCAATTTTGGTGAAATTCCCCACCTCTTGTGTAGATCCTTGAAAGAGAGGGCTTGATCTGTTGATCTTCAAGAAAAACCTCTAAAATATGGGTTAAAAACCAAAAGAGATCATTAACAACCTCTTTGGAGCTCAAAAACCCAAAACCCCCCAAACCTTAAAAATCCTACAAACTCACCTCTTGATTCATTACTCAAGAGAGGTTGGGAGAGGTTCTTCTTCCTCCTAGGATGCTCTCCTAGTACTCCTCTTCCGATTTGTGGCCTCAAAAGAGATCAAACCCACCAAAACCCTCTTCTCCAAGCTTGGGTTCTTCTCTTTGCTAGAGAGAGAAGGAGAGGAGAGAGAATGAGGGAGAGAGAAAGAGAGGGTGAAAAAATAGCTCTGTGGGTTAGGGGAGAAGTCCCCCAGCCTATATACTTGGGCCTATTTCGAAAATCACAAAAATGCCACTCTCTCACTAACAGCCCCGAAACGGTCTGGACTTTTTTGGGAAAACAGTCCGAAACCCGAACGTTGGTTTTCAGCGCACCAAAATAGTATGATCCTTTCTATACGCGATGGGGACCTTTTAAAAATGTCCTAACTTTTTTCAAAAAGGTTCGGACCCCGAAGGTCAAATTCCCACAATCACTTCACCTCGAAAAATGTCTTTTCGCTCTACGAGGCCCTAAACCCCACGTGATCATTTCGACATGGACGAAACTCATTCTTTAACACGCCTACAACCATTTTGACTGTTCCTGGGCTAATTTTAATCCAAATTCTATTTCGGAACTTATTTAAACCTCGGGTTTCAACTCACTTCTAACCCGAATGCGTTTTTCTTCGAACCGAACCTGCTCTAACTCTTTTTAATCGTATTTTTAAACACGTTTAGTGCATCTTATCTGCACTTTGCCATTTTAGCAAAAATCGGGGCACCACATCCCTCCCTCCTTATAGGAGTTTCGTCTACGAAACTAAAATTCTGCATACTTTACTTATTCCTCGAATAAGTCAGGATATCGCTCCCGCATATCCCTCTCGAGTTCCCAAGTGGCTTCTCGATCATCGTGGTTGGTCCAAAGAACTTTTATATAAGGAATGGAGCGATTTCTCAATTTCTTCTCCTGCCGATCAACTATCTTTCACGGGTATTCATCATAGCTTAGATCTTCCCGTAGATCGAATGGTTGATGGTCGATAATATGAGTCGGGTTATGAACATACTTGCGGAGCTGGGACACATGAAATACGTTGTGTACACCCGCCAACTTCGGAGGCAATGCCAATCTGTAGGCCACTGGGCCGACCCGCTCCAACACCTCATAGGGGCCGATGAAACGAAGACTTAGTTTTCCTCGCATAGCAAATCGCACTATGCCCCTTGTAGGTGATGCTTTTAGGAATACATGGTCACCGACTTCAAATGTTAAGTTGTGATGTCTCTTGTCGGCGTAGCTCTTCTGTCGACTTTGCGTCGTCATCAGTCATTGACGCGCAATTCTCACCTTCTCCTCGGCCTCTGGCAATACATCTGGGCCCAAGGTGGACTTTTCACCGACCTCACTCTAGTGTAATGGAGATCGGCACATTCTGCCGCACAACGCTTCAAATGGTGCCATTTTTATACTAGCCTGATAGCTGTTGTTGTAGGTAAACTCCGCCATCGGCAAATACTGTTGCCAACCGGCGCCATAATCCAAAACACACGCCCTCAACATATCCTCGAGGATCTGATTTGTCCTCTCTAACTGATCATCACTCTGAGGATGATACGCTGTGTTGAAATACACGCGTGTTCCAAGAGCCCCGTGTAAACTTTTCCAAAACTGCGTGACGATCCAGGGATCCCGATCCGAAACGATAGATACGGGCACTCCGTGCAGGTGCATAATCTCGTCGATGTACAACTGCACCAACTTTTCTCTCGACTATGTGGAGTGGATCGGTAGGAAATGTGCCGCCTTGGTCAAACGATCCACCACCACCCATATCGCGTCGTGGCCCGCTTGTGATCTTGGCAAGCCCACGATAAAATCCATCACGATATTCTTCCACTACCAAATGAGTATTGGTAAACTTAGCAATTTGCCCGCCGGGAATCTATGTTTTGCCTTGACTCGTTGGCACACTAGGCATTGAGCCACAAAGCGCCCAACATTCCTTTTCATACCCAACCACCAGTAATGTTCCTTCAGATCTTTATACATTTTGGTGCCGTCGGGGTGAATAGTATACGGGGACCGGTGTGCTTCTTGAATGATCTCATCACGAATCTCCATATCATTGGGCACACACAACCGACCCCGAATGTGGAGTCCCGGAATCCTCGTGAGACTTGATTGGGTGGTCAGGGGTGAGAAAACACCAAATATTGGTGTATCGAGCCCATTGTACATCAAACGGACGCCAAAAACGGACTCAGTGGGCGAAAACGTTGAAAATCAGCTATTTTCAGGCAAAATGGGCCTAATGGGCTGGATTTTCGGGTGGGCCGGTCCACGACCCACTTGGCGTGCACCGGGACTAGCGAGCGGGGTGCAGCAGACATGTGGCGGACTCCCATTGGTTGGGCGGCGGTGCGGGAGTCAAGGCGCCACTCGCGCCGGGCGCGGCGCACCGTGGACCGCGCCAGGACGCATGGCACGCGCCCGTTGGCGGGCGCATGGACTCGGCGGCCCGACGCGGACCGCGCTCCGTCCGCCACGCCGTGAACCCTACATGGACACGTGTCGCGCCCGGGTGAATCCGGGCACGCACAGTGTGGAGCCGGGGGCGGGTTTCGGGCGCCCGATTCTTGCGCCCGAATCCGCAACCCCCTTTTTGCAGATTTGGGCTATAAATAGCCCATTTGTGCCTTCTTTTGGGGCTTATTCCGAGCCTCTCTTCAGCCCTTCTTCAAAAGGAACCTTCCTCAGCGACTCTTCTTCGATATTTGGGATATCGGAGTTTTTTTGGAAGTCGTTTCATCAGCCTCCTCCTCGACATCGCGAGCTTCGACGTGACTTCGATACCGAGCTTTCCCGTCGACGTTTCGTCCGCGGGCTTCCCCGGGCTGATCCAAGGGAGTTTTTGGCCGGTTTTTGTGGCATATTTTCCACGAGAGGTAGGTCTTCAATTTCTGTACTTATCGTACCTCTCAGTTTTGTGTTTCTGTTGGGATTTTCGAAGCATCTTTGAACCCCTTTCTTGCTGCTAGTTTTTCTGGACAGTGGAGCTTGTTTGATTTTTATCTCAGTGCTCGGTTATCAGATTTTAGCCTCTGAGGACTCGATCGACATCTAAGCTTCGCGAGGATCGCAGACATATTTTTATTGGAATTTTTGGAGATCATAGCAAAGGTGATATTTTGACTTCTTCTGGACTGCTTTTCCACAGAGTTGGAATTTTGGGGAATTTTGCTTACCACGGTGTTTGGTCTGTATCTCAGCGGCCGGGAGGAGTTTTCTGGTGTTTGTGGGCTCGTTGGGATCGTGGGAACCTGAGGAGTATCCCCATTCTGTTTTGGCTTATTTGGACTTCGGATCGATGCGCGCATTCAAGTGGGTTGCTTTCGTCTCCAAAACCGGTGGACGGTTCTCTAATTATATATGATAGTGAGCATGCATGTTTGTGAGATGTGCTAGAAAGCATGTTGGTGATAGATGATATTACCTTTTGTTGATATTGAGATCATGTTGGTTAATATTCCCTATTACGTTCAGTTAAATTAAATGCTATTATTAGAACTTTGACCTAGCACCCTGTCATATGTTGCATGTTTCAACCAGATTAGTAGAAAACCCAAACTTGGGCTAGTTTATTTATGCTTTAGACACTCCCACACATTTATTCGTTTTTTCTGGACTTAGAGTGTTCCTCGCCCGGGTAGTGGGCCAAGTAGTCCGGATGTTGTGGGATGCATGTTACACTCGTGCCTGGGGGCCGAGTGGAGTCTGTTAGTTGTGGTTAGATCAGTGCTAGCCTTGGGAGCCGTCTGAGTCGACGGTGAGTCCCGGCTGTCGAGTATTTCCAGCCAATGAGTTAGAGATGTGTTTTGGGGTACTGTTGATCTTGTTGATCGTGGATTTGGATTATAGCCTGCATGAGCCATATTGAGCTCGACAGAGATGCACGGATACTTTCCTCGGTGGGGTCGCACCCCTCGAGTGTCGCTCCGGAGCTAGGCCTGTTACTTTGCTATCGTGACTTGTCGACGCAGTCCTTCTAGCTGGACCCTTTTTGGGCAGTCACGGATGCCCTACGTAAGTCTAGTCCTCTGTGGATGTAATGGCAGTAGGTGGGCGCAGGTTTGACTGGACCCTATGTGGCAGTCAGTATAGATTGGGTGATTGTTTTATTCGAGAGATAGTAGATGCATTATGTTTCATCTGTATCACCCCTTAAGCATTTAGATAGAGGCATAATAGCTGTAGAGTTATTTCCAGCCTTTCCTTTATTGTACTGCATTTGTTACTTTTTGCCTCTAGTAGACTTAGTGGGCAGACCGTCGGGCTTGGTGGCGGTACCCACTGAGAACTACTGTTGGTTGTAGTTCTCACACCCGCTGTTGGTGACCCTTTTCCAGGGACTTCTTCTACGGTTCCTACTACTCCAGTTGCTGCTCCATCTGACCGAGGTAAGGGAGTCGTGAGTTAGATCCCTACCCGTTTTCAGCGAGAGAGTAGATGTACCCCTTTTGGTGATGTTTTAGTACAGTCAGTGGTTTGGATGTATCTTGTATTTATTTTACTTGAGAGCTTTATTTTGGAGAGACATGTGTATTGTGAGGACCTGACATGTACTATTTGGAGTTGTATTTATTTATTTCTGCAGTTTACTTTTCCGCTCTGATATCTGTATAGTGGTTAGTATGATCTTTTTCAGGTTAGTCGCTTCGTCTATATGGGGCTTCCCGTATGGGCGGCGGATCTGTTGGTGGGCCCGAGTCTCAGTTTCGACCTCAGGGCGTGACAGATTAGGGTGGTATCAGAGCCTAGGATGTAGGTCATTGTGGACTTAGAAACCCTAGGCTTGTGGCTGGACCCTAGGATGACTCACATGAGGGTCGTGATTGTTAGCGAGAGTCCTGATTGAGTTTCTTAACTCTCCCAAGGGATGGGAGAGTGATTGACATATCTTCTCCCTATAAGCGGCTATGTTGGCTGCAGACAACATAGTGCTACAGGAAGGGGGACATGCCTTAGACTTTCGCTAGATTGGGTCGAGTGTTGTTTGGTTTTGATCTTCTCATTTTTGTCGTAGGTGAGAGCGATGCCTCCGCGGCGCAGGATACTGATGTGTTCTCAGCCTTTATCCTCCGATGAGCCTGAGCAGGAGGAGTCAGGGCAGGGCCAGCAGAGAGAGGTACAGGAGCTTCAGGCTCGGATGGCTCAGATGTCGGAGACTGTGGACCGGATGATGCACTTGCTTGAGCAGAGGGCGCAGCCGGTTGGAGCCCCCTGAGAGTTCCCTTGCCCATTCTTTGCCGATTGCGGCCCCCCCAGTGGCACCAGTGGCACCGACAACCCCTATTGCGCCGGTTACCAGTAGACAGCCGTCCAGGCCGGCGGGACAATTGACCCCTGCGGAGCAGCGGGAGGTTGTTGATTGCTTGATGAGATTCCGCCAGCTCGACCCGCCTCGTTTCTCTTGGCAGAGTTTGGAGCCGTGGGAGGCAGAGTCTTGGATCACGGCTATGGAGCGACTTTTTGAGACCTTTTTTGTCGAGGAGCAGTTTCAGGTTCTTCTGGCGACATACTTTTTGGAGCACAATGCCGAGGCTTGGTAGCAACGAGTGCGACCTGTTGGTCCGCTTGGGACCCAACTGCTTACTTGGGCGGAGTTCCGTAGCCTTCTTCTAGGAGCCTTCTTTCCTGAGAGTGTCAGACAGAGGCTGGAGGAGGAGTTGAAGAATCTCCGATAGGGAGGCCGTACTGTGCAGGAGTACATTGAGGATTTCAACCGGCTACTGAACAGTGTACCACACGCGGCCAGGGATGAGGCGTATAGAATTTACATGTTTGAGCGGGGCTTGCGCCGGGATATTTATTAGTTTGTTCGTTCGCGCAGACTGCAGACACTGGATGCCTCGATGGAGCAGGCACTATATGTTGAGCACGGGGAGGTAGTGATGGAGGAGATGACTCTTGCCCTCATAGTGGTTTCACGGGCGAAGCGCCCAGCACCGGTTGACGGGGGACAGACGAGCCGGCAGGGGCCTCCGAGACCTCCACGATTCCATTCTCAGGGTCATGGGTTTCATGGGCGCCAGAGGTCTGGTGGACCTCGTCATCCGCAGCAGCAGTAGCGACGACCACCTCAGCAGCAGCAGTATCAGCAGCAGCAGCAGTTCCAATAGCAGCACCAGGAGAGATGTGTTATTTGTGGGGGACCGCACCCGCCGAGCCAGTGTACCCAGAGATAGGGCAGATGCTTCCGTTGCGGATAGACTGGTCATTTTCAGGCGTCGTGCCCTAGAGCAGGCTTCCCAGCACCCTCGACAGCCTCAGCACTCCCTGTTTCTCTACAAATGGCTGGACCTTCCTCGACCTATGGTATGCCTGATCGTGCTTCCTCCTCACGACAGCCGGAGCGACGACCGCCAGCGCCGAGCGGGCGAGTTTATGCCGCACAGGTTGAGGATGCTTCGGCCGCTGACCATGTCGTCGCAGGTATTATTTTGATTTTCGCTATTCGTACTCGAGCACTTTTCGATAATGGTGCTACACACTCATTTATTAGTAGAGCATTTGCATCCCTACATGGTTTAGAGATAGATTCATTATCGCATGCATTAGAGGTTCAGATTCCAGATCATATTTTGCATGTCGAGGAGTATTGTAGGGCTTGCCCAATGCAGTTGGTATCTTGGATCTTGCCGGCAGACTTGCTTGTCTTGCGGCAGCTCCAGAATTTTGACGTTGTACTGGGAATGGATTGGTTGTCGCGGTACTTTGCCACCATTGACAACAGAGAGAGGACTGTGGCTCTCCGCGAGCCAGGGCAGGAGGAGTTCATCTACAGAGGCTGCCAGAGCACGCTATTCGCAGCGACCATTTCCTCAGCGAGGGCTAGGAGGATGATGAGTAGAGGTTGTACCGTTTTCTTGGCGACTATTGTTGAGGTGCCTACGGCGGCACCGGGACTCGAGGATATCCCGATTGTCCACGAGTTTCCAGATGTGTTTCCCCCTGAGTTGACGACTATGCCGCTGGAGAGAGAGATAGAGTTTGTGATTGACGTGGTTCTAGAAACTGCGCCAATCTCGAAGGCACCTTATCGGATGGCACCTGCCGAGTTGAGAGAGCTGAAGGCACAGTTACAGGATCTGATGGCACAGTTACAGGATCTGATGGACAGGGGTTTTGTTAGACCCAGTGTATCGCCGTGGGGAGCGTCGGTTTTGTTTGTGACGAAGAAAGATGGTTCGCTTAGATTGTGTGTGGATTACAAAGGGCTGATAAGTGACCATCCAGAACAAGTATCCTTTACCGCGGATTGATGATTTGTTTGATCAGCTGCAGGGAGCTTCGGTGTTCTCGAAAATCGATCTCTAGTCCAGTTACCACCAGCTGAGAGTGAGGGCCGAGGACATATCCAAGACGGCTTTTAGATCCCGGTACGGGCATTATGAGTTCACAGTGATGCCATTTAGATTGACTAATGCCCCTGCTGCATTCATGGATTTAGTGAACCGGGTATTCCAGCCGTACTTGGACCAGTTTGTTGTGGTATTCATTGATGATATTTTGATTTACTCCCGGAGTGATTTGGAGCATGAGGAGCACTTGAGGATAGTGCTGCAGCTTCTGAGAGAGAAGAAGTTGTATGTCAAGTTTAAGAAGTGTGAATTTTGGCTTCCGAAGGTTGCATTTTTAGGCCATGTGGTTTCCGTCGCAGGAGTGGCAGTGGACCCGACGAAGATTGATGCTGTTCGGGATTGGCCTAGACCGACGACGGTTACTGAGGTCCGTAGCTTCTTGGGCTTAGCAGGTTATTACCGTCGGTTTGTGTAGGGCTTTGCGAAGCTCTCCACTCCCCTTACCCGATTGACTAGGAAGGGGATCAAATTCACTTGGACTGAGCAGTGCCAACAGAGCTTTGAGGAGCTGAAGATGAGATTGATATCAGCGTCGATCTTAGCATTGCCAGTGATGGGTGATGGGTTTGTGATCTATAGCGACGCCTCTCACAGCGGTTTGGGTTGCGTACTGATGTAGCATGGTAGGGTAATTGCCTATGCTTCGCGACAGCTAAAGGATTCCAAGAAGAATTACCCTACGCTTGCCGCCGTTATTTTTGCTTTGAAGCTGTGGCGACATTACCTTTATGGTGAGCACTGCGAGATATTTACCGATCACAAAAGCTTGAAGTATCTATTCACTCAGAAGGAGTTGAATTTGAGGCAACGCCGGTGGTTAGAGTTACTGAAGGATTATGATGTGAGCATTCTGTATCATCCCGGCAAGATCATTGTTGTGGTAGACGCTTTGAGCAGGAGGTCAGTGCAGAGTTTGAGTATGATGATTACACAGCAGGCACCGCTGGTTGAGCAGATGAGGTGATTGCGGATCAATGTTGTATCTCCTGTGGTATCTGCTAGACTTATGTCTATGGTCGTGTAGCCTACTCTGTTGGACAGGATTAGAGAGGGACAGAGTGAGGACCCCCACTTGACGAGGATTAGAGGACAGATTCAGACTGAGCAGATAGGGGATTTCTCTGTGGATGCTTCGGGAGTACTGCGGTACAGGGACCGAGCGTGTGTGCCTATGGATTCCGAGATCAGAGAGCAAATTATGAGAGAGGCCCATTATACACCTTATACCATTCATCCCGGTGGGACTAAGATGTATAAGGACCTCAAGGCGCACTTTTGGTGGAATAGGATGAAGCGAGATAGGAGGTTCATGGCTCACTGTTTAACTTGTCAGCAAGTGAAGGCTGAGCACCGGGTTCCTGCTGGCAAGTTACAGAGTCTCCCAATCCATGAATGGAAATAGGATCACATCACAATGGATTTTGTCACTGGACTGCCGAGGGCGCAGAGTGGAGCTGATGCTGTATGGGTAGTCGTGGATAGACTCACCAAGTCTGCTTACTTTCTACCTGTGCATGTGACTTGGCCTTTGGAGCGGCTTGCTCAGGTGTACCTGGATGAGGTGGTGAGGTTACATGGTGTACCCGCCTCGATTGTGTCTGATAGAGACCCGAGGTTCGTCTTGCATTTTTGGGAGAGTTTACAGGCAGCCTTGGGGACACAACTCCGTTTTAGCACAACATTCCACCCACAGACCGATGGACAGTCTGAGCGCACCATACAGACCCTTGAGGACATGTTGAGAGCGTGAGTCCTGGATTTTGGAGGAGGGTGGTACCGGCACTTAGGATTGGTTGAGTTTGCATACAACAACAGCTATCAAGCGAGCATTCAGATGGCTCCGTTTGAAGCGTTGTATGGACGCAAGTGTCAGTCGCCTATATATTGGAGTGACGTGGGTGAGAGGAGGACTTTGGGACCTGATATACTGCTGGAGGCAGAGAAAAAGGTCAGATTGGTACGGCGACATCTTGTGACCGCCCAGAGTCGACAGAGGAGCTACGCTGATACTCGACGACGAGACTTAGAATTTCTGGTTGGTGATCATGTCTTTTTGAAAGTCTCGCCTTCGAAGGGGGTCTGGAGATTTGGAGTTCGTGGGAAGCTCAGTCCTCGCTTTATTGGACCCTTTGAGGTACTTGAGGGAGTAGGCCCGGTTGCGTACCGAGCCCGGTTGCGTACTGAGTTGCACTTCCCCCGCGCCTTGTAGGAGTACATGATGTTTTCCGCGTCTCGGCTTTGAGGAGATATATTTTTGATCCTTCGCATGTGACTGACTTCACTCCACTTGAGATCGGTGAGGACCTTGGGTACGAGGAGCGCCCATTGCGAATTCTGGCTCGTGAGGTGAGGGAATTGCGCAACCGAGCTATACCGTACGTGAAGATTTTGTGGAGCAATCACAAGGAGCGTGAGGCCACTTGGGAGCTAGAGACGGTGATGATGGAGACTTATCCCTTCCTATTTGAGACTTCGGGCTGAGGTATGTCTGTTTTTTATTTTCTAGTTTCGGGGACGAAACTTTCTTTTAGTGGGGGAGGATGTTGTGATGACCCGGATCTCCGCAGAGCTTTTGCAGTGTAATTGTGGCTTCTTGAGGCCTATGATGTGTGTTGGAGTTGGTTGTGCACAAATCAGACTTCAGATTTGGACCCAGCGCGAAATTTGGATTAAGAATACCTGTCCGGATGCCTTCGACAAATTTTAGAAGTGGAATTTGGCAAAACGGATATCGGATTTGGACTCAGCGCGCGAAAACGGTGAAAATGGACTACTTATATTTTTCGGAGCCAGGATGCCAAAACACGAATTTCGAGGCGATTGGTATTGTTCCGGCGGCCGGGGGGCAGCGGCGGAGCGCGGCGGTGAGGGCGCGGGCAGCGCGGTCCACAGTTTTTGGCGTGCACCGGGAGCAGCCGACGGGGGTGAGTGCCACGTGGTAGGCGTTGATTAGCGGGTCAACACACGCACGACAGCGCGTGTACCGCGCCGGGCGCGGCGCACGGTGGACCCCGCCAGGCCACGTGTCGCCCGCCCATTGGCGGGCGCAGCGACCCGGCTGGGCCGCCGTGAACCGCGGGCCACGGTTCCTGCCGTGGACCGCGGGCCACGCGGCGCGCCTCGATTGGCGGGCGCGCGTGCGCCAAGCGCGGGGAGCGCAGATGGGACACGTGGCGGCTCCTCAGCGATTCGGGCGTGCACAGTGTTGGGCCGGCCCAACACTGTAGCCGCCCGAAACCTTGCGGGCGCCCGGAATTGGGCCCAAAAGCCCATTTGGTTCTTTTTTGGTGTGGGCCTATAAATAGGCCGAGATATTTGGCCTTGTACCCCTTTTTCCCGAGCTCTTCTGCCCTCAAGCCCTTTACTGAGTTTGTTCTTCATCTTGTTGTGCATCTTGTGGTGGAGTTCCGTAATTTTTTGGAAGCTGCGGCATCGGCGACTTCGGCATCGTAGCGCAGAGCGACGTTCTTTCATCGGAGGCCCGTTATCGTCGCATTTCGGTCCGCGAATTCCACAGGGCTACTCCGATAGTATTTTTGGACGATTTTTGTGGCATCGGATTTGCAAGAGGTAGGCCTTCGATTTTTGTGTTGATCATCTTGCTTCATTCTGAATTCTTGGCACGGTTTATGAGGCAACTCTAAGCCCCTGTTTTGCTGGTAGTTCTTATGGACAGCAGAGCCTTCTTGGATTTTTATCTCAGCACTCGAGTATCGGAATTCGACGTTTAAGGATTGATTGATATCTACACTTCGCGAGGATCGCTGTCGTATTTTTATTGGAATTTTTGGAATTTATCTTACAGGTGGAAATTTCGCATCTTTGGGACTGAAATTTCAGCAGATTCTGTACTTGGATTAATTGTGTTGTTTGTAATGTTTGGGCTATATCTTTGTACCCAAGAGGAGTTTTTGGGTGTTTTTAGGCCCGTTGGAATCGTGGGAATCTGAGGTTTTATCCCCGTGCAGTTTCAGCTTATTTGGATGTTGGTTTAACGCGCGCTTCAGGTGGGTTGCCTCACCTTCAAGATTGATGGACTGGACATTAATTCTATATTGTAGGATCATGCATAATTGTGAATGTATTAAGAAGCATGCAAGAATATGAGAATTGATGTTCCCAGTGTTACTTGATGATCATATGATTTACTGCTTCCTAAAATCTGTTAATTAATTGTTATCTTTGGAACTTGACCTAGCACCCCGTCATATGCTACATGTTTAACCTGACTAGTAGAGAACTCCAACTTGGGCTAGGTTTATTTATGCTTTAGACATCCATACATTATACTCTATTCCTGGACATAGTGTGTCACGCCCCGGGGTCGAAACTGCGACCCGGGCTCGCTAACAGATCCGCCGCCCACACGGTGAACCCCGCATAGGCGAAGCGTCAAACCTGCAAAAGAAAGATGCTACGCTAAACAGATATCAGAGCTGGAAGTAAACTGCTATAAATAAAATAAATACAACTCCAAGTCCTCACCACAAGTACAAAAGTCGCTCAACTCTGAAATAAAAGTACAACTCTATACCTCACTACAAGGTCTCTCAACAAGTAACTCTCAAATATAAAAAGGGGTACATCTACTCTCTGGATGACGACTGGTAGGGATCTAGCTCGCGACTCCCTTACCTCGGTCTGAAGAAGCAACAACTGGAGCAGCAGGAACAGGAGTAGAAGTCCCTGGGGAAAAGACACCACGACGGGTGTGAGAACTACATCCCACAGTAGTCCTCAGTGGGTGCCGTCAACAAGCCCAACGGTCTGCCCACTAAGTCTACTAGAGGCATAAGGTAATAAATGAAATACTGAAGGAAAGAGCTGGAAATGAATAACTCTACAGCTACTATGCCCCTATCTAGATGCTCAAAAAGTGGAACAGATGATAACATGGTGCATCTACTAACATATCAGTATAGTCACCCAATCTGAACTGACTACCTCCTCGGGTCCAGTCAAACATGCGCCTACCTGCTGCCGCACATCCTCAACAGGACGGGTCTACCGTAGGTATGTCCGTAGCTGCCAAAACTGGCTCAGCCAGAGGGACTGTGTCCGTAACTGCCAAAACTGGCTCAGTCAGAGGGACAGCGTCCGTAACTGCCAAAACTAGCTCAGTCAGAGGGACAGCGTCGACAAGTCACGATAGAAGAACTCAATCTCACGCCGGTTACAACAACCCGGTCTAAAGTTCAATCTCAACGCCGGTTACAACAACCCGGTCTAAAGCTCAATCTCAACGCCGGTTACAACAACCCGGTCTCGCCTACTCCGGAGTGGCACTCGAGGGGAGCGACTCGCTCGAGTCAAAAGTAACCCATGTCCAACAGCTCTGTCAAGTATCTCAGCCAATGAGGCAAAAGTCGACACAATGCTCAAAGTGGAGACTCACTCAATCCACAATGCAAAACCCAGCCCCAACTGATGTATAACACTAATCGGTCAAACCGCCCACAGTTCGCGGTTACCGAAATAATAACCCGAGTCGATAATCTGGTGCAATCCCACCCGACTCAACAATATAGCTATACTATCCCCCATCCCCTCTCTCTAACCCGTGCAACAAGGAACACTCGACAGTCGGGACCGCTGTCAACCCAACGGCTCCCTAAAACAGGCATCACTGACAGGATAACTCCACAACAGACACAATAAAGGGTCCGGGAACCCCGAAAGACTAGAACCTACAACCCTAATCAAACAAGAACAGGCTCTAGGCATAGCCTCTCGTTGTTCTCGTCCCAAAGGAAAAAGGCAGACCTTGGAACCCAGACCACTCGAACCATCTCGGGTGGTTAAATTTATCGGAAAAAGGTGATATTTCTTATTGAAAGCCATTTGATCTGAAAGAAATCCATATTTAATGATTTTTAGTTCTTTTTAGAAAAATAATTGAAAACAAGCTTTATATCCAAGCCTCGTAGAGCTAATGCCTTTGTCCAATCAAACAAGAACAGACTCGGCGACTCCACGATGCTCGGAAGAAAACATTGGTTGACTAAAATCATATGTGTGTCCAAAAACAGTTCTGGGTTCAAGGTCCTGCTAGCATTGGTACAAAGCTGCCACTGACACAGTGGCGACAATAAAATAAGAAACCAAAACATCTCGGGACCGCCGTTTACCAAACGGCTCCCGCCACAGATGAACGATCAACTGTATCTACCAGACTCCACTCTGCTCCCAAGCACGAGTGCAAGAATGCATCCCACACTAAAAGAAACCCGACCACTCGGCCCACTACCTGGGCGAGTAAAACACTATGTCCAGGAAAGAAAAAAAGTGTGGATGTCTAAAGCAGAATAAACCTAGCCCAAGTTGAAGTTTTCTACAGTCTGGGTGAATATGCTGCATATGACGGGGTGCTAGGTCAAATTCCAAGATAATAATAATAATTTTACAGAGTAGGAACAAGAGATCGCATGATCATCATATAACTCTAGAATCAACAGCTATCACATTCTAGCATGCTACACAGGAATATCACTATCATGCATGGTCCTACTATAGCAGATTTAATGCACATTCCATCATTCTTGGAGACAGGGACACCCACCTGAAAACGCTAACTGTCCAATGTTCCACAGCTGAAAAATACCAGGAAGTTGATATGTCCAAATCCAATGGGTCCAGCAATACCCGCAAACCCTCCTGGGTACAATACAAAGCTAACAGTTTCACTTAATTCCATAATTTACCCAAATACACACAATCTGAAAATCAGTCCCAAAGATGCCACTTTTTCACCTGAAAACAATGCTCCAAAAATTCCAATAAAAATACCACGGCAATCCTAGCGTCGAGACCTTCGAAACGGGTACCTGCATGTCCAATTCTGAGCCCCGTAGGCCGAGTTACAAATTCCGCGCAAAATCTCACAACCACATAACTGTAAAACTCTGCACAGTAAAAGGGGAAACAGTATACCTTCGGGCAAGCCTCAGAAAAATCCCGAAAAAATACGATGATAATTCTCGCGACGAGTAGATCCAAAAAGTGTAGAGGTTCGTCTCGATCCGACGCTCGAGTGCGGAGATAAAATTCCGGCAAGGGGCTGCTATCCAAAAACTCCACCAGCAAACAGCGGTTTAGAAGTGTCTCGAAAACCGTGCCATAAACTCTCAATCCAGCAAGATGATCAACACAAAAGTCGAAGACGTACCTCTCATGATTCCAACGCCGTGAAAATCGTCCAAAAATACTGAAGGAGTAGCTCTGTGGACCTCTCAGATCGAACTGCGATGATAATGGGCCTCTGATGAAAGATCGCCACACTGCGCTCTGATGCCGAAGTCGTCGACGCCGCGGCTTCCAAAAATTTCGGACCTCTGCCAGAAGATGCGCGACAGGGAGATCTCCAACTTTGCTAAAGGGTCTAAGGGCAGGGGAGCTCGGGAAAGGGGGAAAAAAGCCCCAGCAAGCAGCCTATTTATAGGCCCAGCCCGAAAAATCCAACTTTCGGATTTTGGCCCAAAAACCGGGCGCCCGAAACTTCCGGGCTGCTACAGTAACGGGCCCGACCCGTTACTGTTCATGCCCGGATTAATCCCAGGATGCGACGTAGCCTCCCGAACAGGCGACAGCCAATTGGGCCAACCGCGTTGCGCCACGTGGCCGAAGTAGGGGCTGATGCGTGGCACCCACGAGCGGGAAGCGCGGGTCAGCGCGCCCATGCCGCGCCCACGCGCGCCTGTCGGGCACGCATCCTGAGGTACCCACTCCCCACACTGTGGACCGCACGCACAACGCCCAACCAACCACCAAGCGACACGTGGCCAGCCCTCGGTCCACCGTACACCCCGCCAAACCCGTGGACCGCGCCCACTGCGCCCGCCAACCGGGAGCCGCCACGTGGCGAGCGCCCGGGTGCACGCCTCCGCGGTGAACCGCGCGCCTCCGCCGCAGCCAGCTGCCGCACTCCGCTGCCAGCCGCCGCCGGCGGCGCCTCTCCGGCCGCCGGAACAGTGCACCCCCACCTCGAAAAGCATGTTTTCGCATCCGGGCTCCGAAAAATACAAGTAAATAGTCCATCTTGACCGTTTTCGCACGCTGAATCCAAATCCCCTATCCGTTCTGTCAAATTCCACTTCTAAAATTTGTCAAAAATACCCGGGAAGGTGAGCTTGATCTATTTTTCGCACCGGGTCCATTTCTTGATTCCAAAACGCGCGCAGAAACCTCAATCACCCCCAATGGGCTTCCTGCAAGCAATCATGCTCCCATTTACACCAGGAATCCATTTCCGGGGCCCGACATCCGCACAAACACTCCCAGAAGCAACTATTCCAACCATAAACTCTTAAGTGGGGATTCGGGTCCTCACATAGTGTTATCTTCGCCCGGGTAGTGGGCCGAGTGGTCGAGATTCTTCTTAGTATGGGATGCATGTTACACTCGTGCTTGGGACCAGAGTGTAGTCTGGTAGTTGTAGCTAGTCTTTTATCTGTGGCGGGAGCCGTTTGGGTGAACGGTAGTCCCGGGATGTTTTGTTCTTTATTTCATATGTCACCACTGTGTTAGTGGCAGCAGTATACCAGTGATAGCAGGACCTTGAACCCAAAACCTTTTTTTGGACACACATGATTTTAGTCAACCAATATTTTCTTCCAAATATCGAAGGGTCGCCGGAGTCTGTTATTGTTTGATTGGACGAAGGCATTAGCCCTTCAGGGTTTGGGAATAAACTTGTTTTCTAACTATTTTTCCTAAAAGAACTAAAAATCATTAAAATTGGGCTTTCCTCAAATTAAAATGGTTTTCAGTAATAAATGTCACCTTTTCCTATAAACTTCCTCACTCGAGAGGATTCGAGTGGTCTGGGTTCTAAGGGCTGCCTTTTCTTTGGGTCGAGAACAACGAGAGGCTATACCTAGAGCCTGTTCTTGTTTGATTTGGGTTGTAGGTTCTAGTCTTTCGGGGTTCTCGGACCCTTCATTTGTCAGTTGTGGAGTATATCCTGTTAGTGAGTTTGCATGTTGGGTAGATGTTCTGTTGTGGGAGCCGTCGGGTTGACGGTGGTCCCGGCTGTGGAGTATCTCCACCCAGTGTGTTTGGGCCACGAGTTGGTTGAGTTCGTTAGTGTCTCGAGATTCGAGAGAGCTGATCTGCTGAGTCGTTGAGAGTACTCCGACCGTCGTGCGAGATGTTTGAGGATTTTGAGTCCTTCCGTTCTGAGAGTGAGCGTGGATTTTGACTATAGCCTGCATGAGCCACCTTGAGCTCGACAGAGATGCGAGGATACCTTTTTCCTCGGTGGGGTCGCGCCCCTCGAGTGCCCCGTCCGGAGTGGGCCTGTTACTTTCGTATCGCGACTTGTCGACGCAGTCCCTCTGGCTGGGCCAGTTTTGGCAGTCACGGACGCCCTACGTAAGTCCGGTCCTCCTTGGATGTAACGGCAGTAGGTAGGCGTATGCTTGACTGGACCCTATGAGGCAGTCAGTTCGATTGGATCGATTGAGCACCTTGGGTGCGAGTAGTTGCATATATTTTTATCTGTACCACTCATTGAGCATTTAGATAGAGGCATAGTAGCTGTAGAGTTATTTTCCAGCTTCTTTCCTTTCAGTACTGCATTTGTTACTTTATGCCTCTAGTAGACTTAGTGGGCAGAGCGTCGGGATTGGTGGCGGTACCCACTGAGAACTACTCTGGGATGTAGTTCTCACACCCGCCGTGGTGTTTTTTTTTTCCCAGGGACCTACTTTCTAGTTGCTTATTCTTTTGTTGCTAATCGAGGCGAGGGAGTCGCGAGCTAGATCCCTACTTGCCTTTGGAGAGTAGCAGTAGCGGTACCCCTTCATTTGGAGATCTATTAGTACAGTCAGTAGTTGGTTTATTTGTTTTTACTTTTGAGAGAGATTTGTATTGTGAGGATCTGACTTGTACTGAGAGCCTGTACACTGATGTATTATTGGGTTTACCTCCCTGTTTAGTTTTGGTTATTGTATTCTGAGGATATTGTATTTGATCGTATTTGGGAGATGGATATTGTATCTTTATTTTCAGTTGTACAGTGATTGGATTTTAGCTTTACGGTAGTTTTCTTTATAGCTCTGATTTCTGTTTAGCTGTAATATATTTTCTTGCAGGGTGGACGCTTCGCCTATGCAGGGTTTTGTATAGGCGGCGGATCTGTTGGCGAGCCCGGGTCGCATTTTCGACCCCGGGGCGTGACAGATGAGAATTGATGTTCCCAGTGTTACTTGATAATCATATGATTTACTGCTTCCTAAAATCTGTTAATTTATTGTTATCTTTGGAACGTGACCTAGCACCCCGTCATATGCTACATGTTTAACGTGACTAGTAGACAACTCCAACTTGGGCTAGGTTTATTTATGCTTTTGACATCCACACATTATACTCTATTCCTGGACATAGTGTTATCCTCGCCCGGGTAGTGGGCCGAGTGGTCGAGATTCTTCTTAGTGTGGGATGCATGTTACACTCGTGCTTGGGAGCAGAGTGTAGTCTGGTAGTTGTAGCTAGTCTTTTATCTGTCGCGGGAGCCGTTTGGGTGAACGGTAGTCCCGGGATGTTTTGTTCTTCATTTCATATGTCGTCACTGTGTTAGTGGCAGCAGTATACCAGTGATAGCAGGACCTTGAACCCAGAACCTTTTTTTGGACACACATGATTTTAGTCAACCAATGTTTTCTTCCAAATATCGAAGGGTCGCTGGAGGTTGTTCTTGTTTGATTGGACGAAGGCATTAGCCCTTCGGGGTTTGGGAATAAACTTGTTTTCTAACTGTTTTTCCTAAAAGAACTAAAAATCATTAAAATTGGGGTTTCCTCAAATTAAAATGGTTTTCAGTAATAAATGTCACCTTTTCCTATAAACTTCCTCACTCGAGAGGATTCGAGTGGTCTGGGTTCTAAGGGCTGCATTTTCTTTGGGTCCAGAACAATGAGAGGCTATGCCTAGAGCCTGTTCTTGTTTGATTTGGGTTGTAGGTTCTAGTCTTTCGGGGTTCCCGGACCCTTCATTGTGTCAGTTGTGGAGTATATCCTGTTAGTCAGTTTGCATGTTGGGTTGATGTTGTGTTGTGGGAGCCGTCGGGTTGACGGTGGTCCCGGCTGTGGAGTATCTCCAGCCAGTGTGTTTGGGCCACGAGTTGGTTGAGTTCGTTAGTGTCTCGAGATTCGAGAGAGCTGATTAGCTGAGTCGTTGAGAGTACTCCGACCGTCGTGCGAGATGTTTGAGGATTTTTAGTCCTTCCGTTCTGAGAGTGAGCGTAGATTTTGACTATAGATTGCATGAGCCAGCCACCTTGAGCTCGACAGAGATGCGCGGATACCTTTTTCCTTGGTGGGGTCGCGCCCCTCGAGTGCCCCGTCCGGAGTGGGCCTGTTACTTTCGTATCGCGACTTGTCGACGCAGTCCCTCTAGCTGGGCTAGTTTTGCGAGTCACGGACGCCCTACGTAAGTCCGGTCCTCCTTGAATGTAACGGCAGTAGGTAGGCGCAGGCTTGGCCGGACCCTATAAGACAGTCAGTTCGATTGGGTCGATTGAGCACCTTGGGTGCGAGTAGTTGCATATATTTTCATCTGTACCACTCATTGAGCATTTAGATAGAGGCATAGTAGCTGTAGAGTTATTTTCCAGCTTCTTTCCTTTCAGTACTGCATTTGTTACTTTATTCCTCTAGTAGACTTAGTGGGCAGACCGTCGGGATTGGTGGCGGTACCCACTGAGAACTACTGTGGGATGTAGTTCTCACACCCGTTGTGGTGATTTTTTTTCCCAGGGACTTACTTTCCAGTTGCTGATTCTTTTGTTGCTAATCGAGGCGAGGGAGTCACGAGCTAGATCCCTACCTGTCTTTGGAGAGTAGCAGTAGTGGTACCCCTTCATTTGGAGATCTATTAGTACAGTAAGCAGTTGGTTTTTTTGTTTTTACTTTTGAGAGACATTTGTATTGTGAGGATCTGACTTGTACTGAGAGCCTGTACACTGATGTATTATTGGGTTTACCTCCCTGTTTAGTTTTGGTTATTGTATTCTGAGGATATTGTATTTGATCGTATTTGGGAGATGGATATTGTATCTTTATTTTCAGTTGTACAGTGATTGGATTTTAGTTTTACAGTAGTTTTCTTTATAGCTCTGATATCTGTTTAGCTATAGTACATTTTCTTCCAGGTTGGACGCTTCGCCTATGCAGGGTTTTGTTTAGGCGGCGGATATGTTGGCGAGCCCGGGTCGCAGTTTCGACCCCGGGGCGTGACATATTAGAGTGGTATCAGAGCCTAGGTTGTAGGTCATTGTGGACTTAGAAACCCTAGGCTTGTGGTTGGACATTAGGATGACTACGTGAGAGTCGTGACTTTTAGCGAGAGTCCTGATTGAGTTTTATACCTCTCCCAAGAGACGGGATGAGTGATTGGCATGTTTCTTCTCCTAAGCGATTATGTTGGCTGCAGACAACATAATGCTATGGAATGGATGCCATGTCTTAGACTTTCGCTGGATTGGGTCGAATGGTTGTTGTGTTCTGATGTTTGTTATTGTGCAGTGGACTACGATGCCCCTGAGACGTCGTGCAGTAAGGAGGGCACATCCCGCATCTGATGAGTAACCCGAGCAGCGGGAGGCAGAGCTATCAGAGCAGAGCGAGACCCAGGAGTTATGGACCCAGATGGCACAGATGTCGGAGGCTCTGTCACGCCCCGGGGGTTTAAACGCGCGGAAGAAGAGCCACCGATGCTCTCAAACTCACAATATTTTTTTTTTCCCAGTGCGTGCCCAGACCCGCCGCCGCATATACAAATTTACTCTGCAAACGGGCAGAGTCTCCTTTGTATATGCACGGCGTCCTGACTACAAAGTCCATTTCATTCGACCTTTAACCACATTAGATCAAGCATCAAATACATACAACCAGTCACTAAACACATACCAATATTTTTCCACAAGTGATAAAGAGGCTAACTGTTTTCGAAAGGATAAAGCCACAGGGTTTTGAAAGCGGTGCCCACCCGACACCGAGATTTTATAAAACCATTTCGAATTCGCATAAATCCACAGGGTTTAAAAACGGTGCCCACACGACACCCAGGTTTTATAAAACTAATTTCGCAATCGCATAAATCCACAGGGTTTTGAAACGGTGCCCACACGACACCCAGGTTTTATAAAGCTATTTTCACAATGTTTTCCTTTTTCCTTGTTTTTGCAATTTGAAAGTGGCCAATCAAGAGATTTAAAAACGAGTAATTATCCAGAAAGGTATGAACACAGACCAACATCCACATCGACCCCACGGGGGTATCGCAATCCACAAGACCGACTACTGAGTAATAAAATGAACAGGGAATAAACGAATGGTCAACATCTGCAGCCTCGAAGGGCCAGAAGGTCACTCGCACGGCCTCACCAACGCCCTAGCACTCGCCCCTGGACGAACCTGTCACGGAGTGGGAAGTCAGTGACAAGAAATGAAAATGAAAGCGATAAGGGCTATGTCACGCCCCGGGAGGTCTTTGTGTAAGCGGAAAAACGTATATTATATATTTTTTTTTTCTCTTCACACGTGAAGATCAACCTCGCCCCCGGTGCACGACAGACCGCCACATATACAAATTCACTCTGCAATCGGACAGAGTCTCCTTTGTATATGCACGGCGTCCCATTTACAATACCATCCATCAACCACACAGCCGTCATCAAACATAGAGCAGGAGAAGTAATTACCTACGGTTTTGCAAATGGTGTCCACCCGACACCCAATTTTTAAAACAATTACACATCCAACAAGAGAGCGGCGACATCGTTTGGAAAGGATAAATCCAGAGGTTTACAAATCTGTGCCCACCCGGCACTCTGCTTTTGAAAACGTTTTCGCAATCATTTTTATGATGATAAAGACATGCTGCGCCCGAAATCACAAAAGTATGTCTAAACCGTAATAGTATATCCAATCCACAGTGCTAACTATAACTAATATGATCCACAGATGCAAATTAAACTAACAGTAGTTAAGAAAGAACTGAGATAAAACCAAGGTGCAATGAGTAAAAAGTCTCCTACGGCTACGGTCCTCTCGACGCAGTCTCACCACCATCCCGACTATTGTCCCTAGCCAAACCTGTCACGGAGTGGGTAAAGTCAGTGACAAATAAAGTAGATGTCTTAACAATTAACGTTGAATCAAAAACAAACCGATTATACCGGAACCTTCTGCTAAAACCCTGTCACAAAATAAGCTGGGCTCCATCCCCAGAGTACCTGTCGGAGAGACGGAAGTCTCCCCTCATGCACAGTCATATTACCCCAATGATGCTTTTAACCCCTTCACGGAGCTAGTGCGGCTCCGTAGCTGTCGTGAAGAGGTCCCCACCCCATACACGTGGGGCACACAGGTCACTCGGACCACTTCTCCGAAAAAGTACACCCATGCGGAGGCCAATCTGCCTGTGTACGTGCAGCATCCAAAACCGAAATTGCCGGTGTCGGCGTGTGATAAGCCCCGCGACCGCAACCACCACAGTTATTAGATAAAAGTATTCATGCGAAGGTATAATGGTCCATCTACTTTATTAGACAAGTTAACGAGCCTTTTACGATGATATGGTGCACTTACTGCACTCGTTGCACTTATAGCAAGGGTACCCACCTGGTTGCGAGGGAATTGAAGCACCCGGATCTTTCGCACACTCCCGTTGCGTATCTGGACCTAAGAAGAGTCCATAAGGGTAACCAAAATCAGAACCACGCATTAACTCTACAAAACGAAAGCCCGACATTACCCGTCCGACGGAAACCCAAGGAAACCGTCAAGCCCGTCGGTCGACGGATTCCCCCCCCGGGCAGCCGACTGAACCCATGCGGCGGTCCTCCGCGGGAAGCGCCCGCGCGGGTGTGGTCCGCGCGGCGCCCGCTCAGTGCCCCGCGCGGCGCCCGCGCGGTGCCCACGCGAGTGCGATCCGCGCGGTGCCCGCGCGGCTCCCGTTGTTGCCGCCCGCACGATGCCCTAGCGGCATCGCGCGTCTCCGCCGCCCGTGTCGTGCCCTAACTTGCGCAACGACGGCGGCGGTGGCGGAGATGACGGAGACGACCGAAACCCTAAACAAAAGAACGTAAAAGAAGATCCCGAAAAACCACAACGAGGATTCACTCACCGGATTAAACCACGGGGAAGTCGTCCAATCGCGCTCTTGTCTCCGGCTCGTTGTTCGGGGTGATCGGACTCCTTCGTTTCCTTCCTTTTCTCCTTTCTTTCCTTCGGCTAGGGTTCCTTCTTTTTCTTTTTCTTTCTCTTTCGCGTTCTTTCTTTTCAGCTAGGGTTTCCTTTGTACGTATTAATTCAACCCCTTTTAAATCCTAGTCGCCGATTAATTAATTTCCCAAATTTAATTAATCATAGGAAATAAAAACCCCAAATTTAATTTCACGTAACCGATTAATTAATTCCTTAATTAATTAATCACAAGAATATCCAAATTCCCCTAACAAACATGCCGGATATTTTACGCGGATTTCGATGCACGCCTTGAGTCATCGCGATCTTAAAAACCCCATTCCGGGAGATCCGTACATCGGATTCCCGATCCGATCGCGCCATCGGTCTTTGTTTTCCGAGCCTTTCGACGGAAAGATACCCGCACCACACACCGACCGAGTTCCGAACGTTAAATAATTTTATTCACTTAAGGGCATAATTAAATAACATGTGAGTCACAATTAGTCGTAAAAGCCGAATCACTACAGGCTAAAAGTAAGGCAAACCACGATAGAACCAGAGCAACCACCATCCACAACGTGCAACCAACAGTGAAGAACCCTATGCAAACCAAACCGGGCACCTCCCCCGGCAACCACACCGAGCACCTGCCTCGGAAACCCCCGCTGAGCACCTACCTCGGCCGCCGAGCACCCGCCTCGGCATCACCGCTCACACCCCCCACCCACGGGGGCACCCATTACGTCACCATCACGTGGGGTACACGGGTCAACGTACAACTTTTCCGGAAAAGCACACCCTTGCGGTGGCCAAACCGCTGTGTGCGTGTAGCAATCACGAGCCTCATAATCGATTATATAAATAACCAGTGTAAACAGGGTTAGCATTATAAACAAGTAATCACTTTAAATTTCACCTTTGCCCGAACATGCAATTTATATCACCTACACCCTTTCCCAACTGACCATAGAAATTGTACCCACCTTGTGTGACAACCGGCGTTCTACCCGTCCGCGACCGCGTGCCTGCCGAGTCTACCACGTCCCGCGCCCCTGGAGGAACAATAATGGCTAAGACTAGATGACCAAAACACCAACGTCGACTCAAAACAGAAGGAAAAACCCACGCGACCCCAAAACTCCGCGCGGCGAAGTTCCCCACAGGGCACCAACCCGTGCGACGCGCACGCCTCCTGCGAACGGCCCCGCGCGGCACCAACCCGCGCAGCGCGGCTCGGCTGCGGGCGGCCCCGCGCGGTGGGCCTGCCGCGCGGCACGCTGCGTGCGGGCAGCCCCGCGCGGCAGCCCCTGCCACGCGGCGCGCTGCCTGCGGGCAGGCCCGCGCGGCGCCCTGCCGCGCGGTGCGCTGCCTGCGGGCAGCCCCGCGCGGCGGCCCCTGCCGCGCGGCGCGCTGCCTACAGGCAGCCGGCGCGGCACCAGCCCGCGCGACGCTCCTGCGGGCAACCCCGCGCGATGTTCCTGCGGGCAGCCCCGCGCGGCGCGCTGCCTGCAGGCAGCCCGCGCGGCGGCCCCAGCCGCGCGGCGCGCTACCTGCAGGCAGCCCGCGCGGCACCAGCCCGCGCGGCGCTCCAGCGGGCAGCCCCGCGCGGCGGCCCCTGCCGCGCGGCGTGCCGCCTGCAGGCAGCCCGCGCGGCACCAGCCCGCGCGGCGCTCCTGCGGGCAGCCCCGCGCGGCGGCCCCTGCCGCGCGACGCGCTGCTTGCAGGCAGCCCGCGCGGCACCAGCCCGCGCGGCGCTCCTGTGGGCAGCCCCGCGCGGCGGCCGTTGCTGCGCGGCGCGCCGCCTGCAGGCAGCCCGCGCGGCGCTCCTGCGGGCAGCCGCGCGCGGCGGCCCCTGCCGCGCGGCGCGCCGCCTGCAGGCAGCCCGCGCGGCACCAGCCAGCGCCCCGCGCGGCGGCCCTGCCGCGCGGCGCGGTGCCTGCAGGCAACCTCGCGTGGTGCTCTGCCGCGCGGCGCGCTGCCTGTGGGCAGCCCCGCGCGGCGGCTCCAAAAACTGCAGCGGCGGCAGCGCTTTCCCCCGCAACGATACGAACCCCCCGATTGCGCAAAACAAGAACTCCACACAAAACGAAGACGCTCACCTGTGATCCGTTGGAGGAAAAGGAATGAGAGGATCATCCTGCCGTCTCCCGATCGATCCCGCAAAATGAGAAAAATCCCCTTTTCCTCTCCCCGTCTCACCGCCAGGAACTCTGCAAATGATGTCTTGAAGCGAGAGAGAAAAAGGGTTGGGTTCCTTTTTCCTCTTTCTTATCGCGCCCGCATCTGCCCTAGCGATGGAGGTACCCAGATAGGCGGACAATTAAATCCAAGTCCCCCGGATCACAACTTAACCCAATCGAATTCCAACAAAAGGTCCAGGTTACCTCGAAAGACGTGCAGGTCGCCACCACGAAATCTGGCGCGTCCAAACCGATCGCAAACTTCATAATTCAATTCCGGGAGATTCCGGGGTCGGAATTTGAATCCGATCGCGCCACCGTTCCCCGTTTCGCGAGCTCTAGCACCTAAAAATACTCGCGAGCCCCGACGGTCTGCCCAGAAATAAACAAACTATTTAACCCCCGCCAGATCCCTAAACAGTAAAACTAATTTAAAAATACTAAATAAGAGGGCAGGTATTACAGTCCGATGCCAGGAGGAGGCCATGGAACGTTTGATGCGCCTGTTGGAGCAGAGAGCACAGCCAGTTGCAGTACCGCCTGAGTGTCCTCCAGCACTTTTTTCCCATGCAGTGTCATCTCTAGCTATACCAGTGGAACCGATTGAGTGAGCAACCCCCTCAGTGTCGACGAGTAGTGCCGAGGCACCGAGGTAGGGTGGATAGCGGATAGTAGATGAGCTTTGGGACATCATCTGTCACGCCCCGGGGTTTCGTTAAGCGGAATACGATCACTGAAAAGAGTTGAATTTGCGTATATATATATTTTTTTTAAAATCAATCTTCCCCGATGCGTGCCCAGACCCGCCGCATATACAAATTCACTCTGCAAACGGGAAGAGTCTCCTTTGTATATGCACGGCGTCCTGACTACAATATCCATACAATCATCACTTTAACCACACTAGTTCAACAGTCAAGTGCATACAACCATTTTCTTTTCCAAACTCATAAAGAGGCCGACTAACTTTGAAAGGATAAAACCATAGGGTTTTAAAAACAGTGCCCACATGACACCCAGGTTTTTCAAAGCCGTTTCGAAAGCCATAAATACACAGAGTTTTGAAAACGGTACCCACTCGACACCTATGTTTTGCAAAGCTATTTCGAAATCCATCAATCCACAGAGTTTTGAATACGGTGCCCACTCGACACCAATGTTTTTCAAATCATTTTCGCAATGTTTTCTTTTCTTTTCTCTTTAGTTTGAAAACGGTCAACTATCAGATAGTAACTAAACATTCATCCACAGAGTACTGTAATAATCGTACCAACATCCACATCGAACCCACAAGGGCATCAAACCCATATAGCTACTAGCAGATAATGAAATGAGCATAAGGTAGAGAGTAAACCCAGTCTACAGCCTCGAAGGGCCAAAAGATCTCTCGTGCGGCCTCACCGTCGCCCTAGTTCTCACCCTTGACTGAACCTGTCACAGAGTGGGAAGTCAGTGACACATGATATAAAGTATGAAATGCATGAAGGGCTATAGCTAAAGCAAACCGTAAGAAAACCAGAGCAACCGCCCTCTTCATCATGCAATCGACGGTATCCCCTCCCCCTGCATAACCTGAAACGGGCACCTGCCCCGGCAACCCAGACCGAGCACCAACCTCGGAAAATCAGACCGAGCACTAACCTCGGAAAACCAGACCGAGCACCTACCTCGGTAAACCACGCCGAGCACCTACCTCGGCAGGTCGCACCGCTCGCACCTTGGCGCCTCTAACCCCCCACCTACGGGGTCCCCTACTACGTCACCTTGTGGGGTACACGGGTCAACATACCACTTTTCCGGAAAAGCACACTCTCGCGGTGGCCAAACCGCCGGTGTGCGTGTTGCAGCCTCGAGCATCGTAACCAAGCACCGCGACACTCAGTCGCCATAAGAACAGTAATGTCGTACCATAAGGATTAACCGGTTTAACATAAGTATCATGCAAACATTTTATGTCTAAATATTTCCCAAATATTCCAAACCCTAAAACATCGAAAAAGTACCCACCTCGAAGTCAGTCGAACGAACCACCTGAATGTAGGCCGATCCCGAACTCCCGCTAGACTACTAGGAGACTGGTGCTGAACTGCTGGGCCCTGAACAAAAACTGTGATCAGAAATAGACTCACTCATACCCATCCCGACAACACTACAGTAACCCGAAACCATTCTTTCCTACCGGGGTACGCGTAACGCGCACCGAAAATCGTAAAATCGACGATTTCGCCGATTTATGAAACGATATCCGTTTTCCGCTCAACGAGAGTCTACGAAAATCTACCAATCTGCCTAGCGACGTGTTTACACTGTTTACATACAATCCACAACGTTACAAATGCGAGTTGACCCCTAGATTACTACAATTTTGCATAGTTACACTAGATTAAACGCTGTTTCAACTCGCTCTCTAAATCCAGGAAATCAGAGACAGCGTCGTAAGTTTCAGCGCGCTCATTTCAACGAGACGAAACTCATGCTCACGAGTTTGGGCTTGCATGAGGCCCGAGGGCAAAGTTGGCCTATAAACTCTTTAGTCCAAAAACCACACCAAGCTATAACACGTATAAGATTTGTTCAAACTGAGATTAAATGTGAGCATCATGATCAAAACATATTACTGAGTTGAGGGCTCACCTTGGCCTCATCGGAGAGTGGCCGGAAAGTTGGTCGGAGCAACACCCACCAATGACCAAGGCTCGGGTTAGGCTACTTCTGAACAAACCAGGTTCAAACCTGGAACAGAGATGAGCACAAGTTACTACAATCTCCCAGAAGAAGTTTGGACCCAGCTAGCCCCGGCGCCGATGGCCGGAGGCGGCGGTTGGCTGGAAACAACCATTACAAACGCCTTAGCAACAAGGTTGGAGAAACTTTGTTACCAGAGGTTCTCAGGCCAGACCATAATGCTAGAACACATAAATGGAGGGTTTACAACTAACCTGGGTGGTTGGCGACCAAGAGCGGCGACGGCGACGGCCGGAGACCGAGCTCAGGTTGCTTCTTGGTGCAACTACAGAGGTAAGAAACCCCACGTTAGAAACTTCATGCAACTGCATGAAAAACCTGTAAATGACCAAACCAACCTACCTAAGTCACTCAGCGGCGGCTGGGAGCGGCGGCGATTGCCGGCGGCGAAGCTCGACCAAGCTCAAAGAGCTCTAATGGCGGATTCCGAACCGAAGCACGAAAGGCCCTCCAACTTGGATCGAATGGTCCCTCTTGGTTCTGTGAAGCTTGCCAGGGGTATGCCCGGCGGCGTTGGGCAGCGGCGGCGCCGGGCGGTGAAGTTCGGCCAAGGAGGAAGACGACCGGATCTAGGGCATCCACGAACGGCCTCGATTCTCGTCCGATGGTCCTCAAATTTTGTGGAGATGCTGCAGTCGACCAGAGAAACCTTCCCAATGTGGCCGATCATGTTTCAAACGGTTGGATGAGCTCCCCGCTCGGATCCGGCCAAAGCTAGGGTTCCGGGGCTTCACAGAGAGGACCCTCTCGGTGTCAGTAGAGGACTGGTGGGGTTCAAGGGCAACAAAAAAAATGAAGAAGGGTAGAACCCTACCTCGCCGGAGCAAAAGAAGAAGAAGGAAGGAAAATGTGCGGTTCCCCGGCGGCGTGCGGCAGCGCTAGGCGTCGGGGTTCCTTGGCTGGGTCTCACAGGTACAGGGGAGTTTCCAGATGTAGCTTGGAACCACCCAAGTCCTCTAGGAGCAATCCCTCACCTTCCAAACAGAGATCTAAGGGGTTCCTTGATCCTTTTTCCTCTCCGGCGACGAGACGGCGGTGGCCGGTGGCGTAACCTCAGGAAGGGACACTCAGAGGAAGGTAGGGTTTCGGATGGAGGCGGCTAGGGCTGAGGTTCTGGGTTTCTAGGGTTCAACGAGAGCCCAATGCAAGTATATGTATAACACTTGCACAAAATGCTCTTAACCCCTCCACCCCTGCCCAATGAGTTGCACGCTTTTTAGAGCACAATAAATTGGGTTTACACGCAAAATACCAATTTTTTTTATCGTATTTCACGCCTTTCGAGGCATTTCGATCGTCGAAACGAAAAATGGACTTCGCCACGACGTCTGGCACGTCGAAATCTACAAGGTAGCGATTTTCGTTTCTCGATGCGACGCCCGGATAAAACCTCGGTCCATGATTACTATACAAAAATACAGTTTATCATGCTTTTCGAGACTCTAGGGTCGTCAAACAGAAATTCCGTCAGCGCCATTGCGTTCAGATCGATGAAACCGATCAAAACAACTACTTGGATCGTTAGATTCGGACTCCAGACCGTCGGTCGGGCGACGTTGGCCAACGCGGGAATTAAATCAGGGGTTACTATCCAAATCACTATTCACTTAAGTCACGGGTCCCACTAGTTTTCTTGCTGATTTCAGGACGATCCGACCGTCGGATCAACAAACGGTCTATACCATTCTCACTCGATTCGATGAGACGGTTGCACTGGAGATTTCAGATTTTCGAGATCAGATTCAGATCGGAAAGACGAAATTAGTGCCTCGGAAACTGTGCAATTCGCGCACCGGTACGCAAATCACTAAGGTTTAGATTTGTTTCCTCACCCACAAACACACTTGAATTTTTTGAGTGTTACATCATCGATCGATGGAGCCAGTCCCGACAGTCTGATCCACCCCGATTTGCAGGATTGAGCTTGGAGCCGTGGGAGGCAAAGTCTTGTATCAAAGTGATGGAGTGACCCTTTGAGACCTTTTATCGAGGAGAGGTTTTAGGTTCTTCTGGCAAAAAACTTCTTGGAGCCCATTGCCGAGGCTTGGTGGCGCCGAGTGTGACTTGTCGGTCCGCCTGGGACCCAGCTGCTTACGTGGGCGGAGTTCTGCAGCTTTCTTCTTGAAACTTTCTTCCCCGAGAGTGTTAGATAGAAGCTGGAAGAGGATATGAGGAACCTCCAATAGGGAGACCGTTCTGTACAGAAGTACATCATGGATTTCAACTGGCTATTGGACTGTGTACTACGCGCGGTCGGGGACGAGGCACATTGGATTTGCTTGTTCGAGCGGGGTTTGCGCCGAGATATCTATCAGTTTGTTCGGTCACGCAGATTGCAGACTTTTGACACCTCGATGGAGCAGGCCCTTATGTGGAACGAGGGAATGTGATTTTGACTGAGTGGAATACAGCCCCGGTGGGAGTTTGGGCGTGAAGCGCCCAGTGCCTGATGACGGAGGACAGACGAGTAGGCAGGAGCCTCCGAGACCTCCACGATTCCATCCTCAGGATCGTGGGTTTTAGAGGCGCCAGAGATCGGCAGTAGCCGTAGTACCAGCAGTAGCAGCAGCGGTATCAGTAGCAGTAGCGGCGTTAGCATGGATGTGTTTCTACGAAGGGCCCCATTCGTTGCCCCAGTGTGAGCAGAGGCAGAGGCCATGCTTCCTATGTGGATAGTCTAGATATTTTCCGACAGACTGGACTTTGACGTCGAGGCAGATTGAGCGATGACCACCTACATCGAGCGGATAAGTTTGTGCCGCCCGGTTGGAGGGCGCCACGGTAGTGAACCGGGTTGTCGCAGTCATGATTTCATCACATCAGTCTGAGTTAGAGTATTTTTGCTTTCCTGCATGGACTAGAGGTAGAGTTGTTACCACGTGCACTAGAGGTACAGGTTCCTGTTGGTTTTGTGCACTTGGAGGAGGCTTGTGGATCATGTCCAGTGCAGTGAGACCGCAGGTTATACCGGCAGGTGTGACGGTTTGGTGACAGCTTCAAGACTCTGATCGAGCACACGGGATGAACCGGTTGGCGCGAAATCATGCAACGACTGATTGTGGATTGAGAACAGTGACCCTTCCGCGAGCTGGACTGGAGGAGTTCATTTTCACAAGTTGCCAAGGTACCCTTCTTGCAGCAATGGCTTCAGCGGCAATGGACAGAAGCCACCACTACACCGTATGTGACGATTAGGACTAGAGGTTGTGTTCCTAGGGGTCACAATTAGATCATAGCTTTCGTATTTGTAGCCATAGCAGGAATGACTTCAACACTTCTCTCCCTTTTTATTGCCTTTGTGCTGAAATTTATGAACAGGACGAAAACTTCGAAAGGCTACTCCAGAAATGGAGACAGTGCCCGAACCTGTTCTTGTTTGATTGGGGCGAAGGCACTGGCCTTTCGGAATTTTCGGACTTTTCATTAATTTCAGCTGTTTTCTAAATAGAGAGTTATGGTTGACAACTTTCCTGCTGGTGGGGCCTTTACCTTTCTTGTTTGGTTGTGTTGGCAAACTTCGAGTAGATTTGGACGAGTTAGTACCGTGGGTTTGCTTTTTGAGGTTGTTGCTTGTCCCCATAATTTGTTGGAAGTCCTCGTGTTCCACATCCCAGCTCAGTGATAGTATGTTTTGGATCCCTCGCCCGTGATTGACTCACTCCACTTAAGATCCGTGAGTGTTTGGAGTACGAGGGACGCTCGTTGCGAATCCTGTCTCGTGAGATGAGAGGATTGCGCAACAGGGCCATGCCATACTTGTCATTGTTGAGGAGCAATCACAGGGAGTGAGTGGCAATTGGGGAGCTGGAGTCGGTGTTGATGGATACCCACCCTTCTGTTTGAGACTCCCGTTGAGGTTTGTTAGTTTCGAGGACGAAACTTTCTTTTAGTGGGGGAGGATGTGATGACCCGGATCTCCGCAGAGCTTTTGCAGTGTAATTGTGGCTTCTGGAGGCCTATGATGTGTGTTGGAGTTGGTTGTGCACAAATCAGACTTCAGATTTGGACCCAGCGCGAAATTTGGATTAAGAATACCTGTCCGGATGCCTTCGACAAATTTTAGAAGTGGAATTTGGCAAAACGACCATCGGATTTGGACTCAGCACACGAAAACGGTAAAAATGGACTACTTACTTATATTTTTCGGAGTTCGGATGCCAAAACACGGATTTCGAGGCGATTGGTACTGTTCCGGCGGCCGAGGGGCAGCGCCGTCGGTGGCGGGCAGCGGCGGAGCGCGGCGGCGAGGGCGCGTGCAGGTGCGTGCGCCGCGGCGGTCAGCGTGGTCCACAGTTTTTGGCATGCACCGGGAGCAGCCAACGGGGGCGAGTGCCACGTGGCAGGCGTTGATTCGCGGGTCAACGCACGCGCGACAGCGCGCGGACCGCGCCGGGCGCGGCGCACGGTGGACCCCACCAGGCCACGTGTCGCCCGCCCATTGGCGGGCGCAGCGACCCGGCTGGGCCGCCGTGAACCGCGGCCCACGGTTCCCGCCGTGGACCGCGGGCCACGCGGCGCGCCACGATTGGCGGGCGCGCGTGCGTCGAGCGCGGGGAGCGCAGATGGGACACGTGGCGGCTCCTCAGCGATTCGGGCGCGCACAGTGTTGGGCCGGCCTAACACTGTAGCTTCCCGAAACCTTGCGGGCGCCCGGAATTAGGCCCAAAAGCCCATTTGGTTCTTTTTTGGTGTGGGCCTATAAATAGGTTGAGATCTTTGGCCTTGTACCCCTTTTTCCCGAGCTCTTCTACCCTCAAGCCCGTTACTAGTTTGTTCTTCATCTTGTTGTGCATCTTGTGGTGGAGTTCCGGAATTTTTTGGAAGCTGCGGCATCGGCGACTTCGGCATCGTAGCGCAGAGCGACGTTCTTTCATCGGAGGCCCGTTATCGTCGCATTTCGGTCCGTGAATTCCACAGGGCTACTCCGATAGTATTTTTGGACGATTTTTGCGGCATCGGATTCACAAGAGGTATGCCTTCGATTTTTGTGTTGATCATCTTACTTCATTCTGAATTCTTGGCACGGTTTATGAGGCATCTCTAAGCCCCTATTTTGCTGGTAGTTCTTCTGGACAGCAGAGCCTTCTCGGATTTTTATCTCAGTACTCGAGTATCGGAATTCGACGTTTAAGGATCGAGTGACATCTACACTTCGCGAGAATCACCGTCGTATTTTTATTGGAATTTTTGGAGTTTATCTTACAGGTGGAAATTTTGCATCTTTGGGACTGAAATTTCAGCAGATTCTGTACTTGGATTAATTGTGTTGTTTGTAATGTTTGGGCTATATCTTTGTACCCAGGAGGAGTTTTTGGGTGTTTTTAGGCCCGTTGGAATCGTGGGAATCTGAGGTTTTATCCCCGTGCAGTTTCAGTTTATTTGGATGTTGGTTTAACACGCGCTTCAGGTGGGTTGCCTCACCTTCAAGATTGATGGACTGAAATTAATTCTATATTGTAGGATCATGCATAATTGTGAATGTATTATGAAGCATGCAAGAATATGAGAATTGATGTTCCCAGTGTTACTTGATGATCATATGATTTACTGCTTCCTAAAATCTGTTAATTAATTGTTATCTTTGGAACTTGACCTAGCACCCCGTCATATGCTACATGTTTAACCTGACTAGTAGAAAACTCCAACTTGGGCTAGGTTTATTTATGCTTTAGACATCCATACATTATACTCTATTCCTGGACATAGTGTTATCCTCGCCCCGGTAGTGGGCCGAGTGGTCGAGATTCTTCTTAGTATGGGATGCATGTTACACTCGTGCTTGGGACCAGAGTGTAGTCTGGTAGTTGTAGCTAGTCTTTTATCTGTGGCGGGAGCCGTTTGGGTGAACGGTAGTCCCGGGATGTTTTGTTCTTTATTTCATATGTCGCCACTGTGTTAGTGGCAGCAGTATACCAGTGATAGCAGGACCTTGAACCCAGAACCTTTTTTTGGACACACATGATTTTAGTCAACCAATGTTTTCTTCCAAATATCGAAGGGTCGCCGGAGTCTGTTATTGTTTGATTGGACGAAGGCATTAGCCCTTCAGGGTTTGGGAATAAACTTGTTTTCTAACTGTTTTTCCTAAAAGAACTAAAAATCATTAAAATTGGGTTTTCCTCAAATTAAAATGGTTTTCAGTAATAAATGCCACCTTTTCCTATAAACTTCCTCACTCGAGAGGATTCGAGTGGTCTGGGTTCTAAGGGCTGCCTTTTCTTTGGGTCAAGAACAACGAGAGGCTATACCTAGAGCCTGTTCTTGTTTGATTTGGGTTGTAGGTTCTAGTCTTTCGGGGTTTCCGGACCCTTCATTTGTCAGTTGTGGAGTATATCCTGTTAGTGAGTTTGCATGTTGGGTTGATGTTCTGTTGTGGGAGCCGTCGGGTTGACGGTGGTCCCGGCTGTGGAGTATCTCCAGCTAGTGTGTTTGGGCCACGAGTTGGTTGAGTTCGTTAGTGTCTCGAGATTCGAGAGAGCTGATCTGCTGAGTCGTTGAGAGTACTCCGACTGTCGTGCGAGATGTTTGAGGATTTTGAGTCCTTCCGTTCTGAGAGTGAGCGTGGATTTTGACTATAGCCTGCATAAGCCACCTTGAGCTCGACAGACATGCGCGGATACCTTTTTCCTCGGTGGGGTCGCGCCCCTCGAGTGCCCCGTCCGGAGTGGGCCTGTTACTTTCGTATCGCGACTTGTCGACGCAATCCCTCTGGCTGGGCCAGTTTTGGCAGTCACGGACGCCCTACGTAAGTTCGGTCCTCCTTGGATGTAACGGCAGTAGGTAGGCGTATGCTTGACTAGACCCTATGAGGCAGTCAGTTCGATTGGATCGATTGAGCACCTTGGGTGCGAGTAGTTGCATATATTTTTATCTATACCACTCATTGAGCATTTAGATAGAGGCATAGTAGTTGTAGAATTATTTTCCAGCTTCTTTCCTTTCAGTACTGCATTTGTTATTTTATGCCTCTAGTAGACTTAGTGGGCAGACCGTCGGGATTGGTGGCGGTACCCACTGAGAACTACTGTGGGATGTAGTTCTCGCACCCGCCGTGGTGATTTTTTTTCCCAGGGACCTACTTTCCAGTTGCTGATTCTTTTGTTGCTAATCGAGGCGAGGGAGTCGCGAGCTAGAACCCTACCTGGCTTTGGAGAGTAGCAGTAGCGGTACCCCTTCATTTGGAGATCTATTAGTATAGTCAGCAGTTGGTTTATTTGTTTTTACTTTTGAGAGACATTTGTATTGTGAGGATCTGACTTGTACTGAGAGCCTGTGCACTGATGTATTATTGGGTTTACCTCCCTGTTTAGTTTTGGTTATTGTATTATGAGGATATTGTATTTGATCGTATTTGGGAGATGGATATTGTATCTTTATTTTCAGTTGTACAGTGATTGGATTTTAGCTTTACAGTTGTTTTCTTTATAGCTTTGATTTCTGTTTAGCTGTAGTATATTTTCTTGCAGGTTGGACGCTTCGCCTATGCAGGGTTTTGAATAGGCGGCGGATCTGTTGGCGAGCCCGGGTCGCAGTTTCGACCCCGGGGTGTGACAGATGTGGAGTCCCAAAATCCCCGTGCGACTTGACTTGGTGGTCGGCGGTGAGAAAACACCTATTATTGGTGTATCGAGCCCGTTGTGCATCAAACGGATGCCAAAAACGAACTCAGCGCGCGAAAATATTGAAAATCGGCTATTTTTGGGCAAAATGGGCCTAACGGGCCGGATTTTCGGGTAGGCCGGTCCACGGCCCACTTGGCGTGCACCGGGACCAGCGAGCGGGGCGTAGCGGACACGTGGCAGACTCCCATTGGTCGGGCGGCAGAGCGGGAATCGAGGAGCCACTCGCGCCTGGTGCGGCGCACCGTGGACCATGCCAGGACGCGTGGCACGCGCTCGTTGGCGGGCGCATGGACCCGGCGGCCCTGCGCGGACCGCGCTCCGTGTGCCGAGCCGTGAACCCCGCATGGACACGTGTTGCTCCCGGGTGAATCTGAGTGCGCACAGTGTGGAGCCTGGGGGCGGGTTTCGGGCGCCCGATTCTTGCGCCCGAATTCGCAACCCCCATTTTGCGGATTTGGGCTATAAATAGTCCATTTGTGCCTTCTTTTGTGGGTTTTTCGAGCCTCTCTTTAGCCCTTCTTCGACAGGAACCTTCCTCGGCGACTCTTCTTCAATATTTGGGATCATAGAGTTTTTTTGGAAGTCGTTTTAGTAACTCCTCCTCTACATCGCGAGCTTCGACGTGCCTTCGATACCGAGCTTTCCCGTCGACGTTTCGTCCACGGGTTTCCCTAGCCTGATCCGAGGGAGTTTTTGGCCGATTTTTGTGGTATATTTTCCATGAGAGGTAGGTCTTTGATTTCTGTATTTACCGCACCTCTCAGTTTTGGGATTTTGTTGAGGTTTTCAGAGCATCTTTGAACCCATTTCTTGCTGCTGGTTTTCTGGAGAGCAAAGCTTGCTTGATTTTTATCATAGTGCTCAGTTATCGGATTTCAGCCCGTGAGGACTTGATCGACATCTACGCTTCACGACGATCGCAGCCATATTTTTTATGAAATTTTTAGATATCATATCAAAGGTAATATTTTGACTTCTTCTGGACTGATTTTTCACAGAGTTGGAATTTTGGGGACTTTTGCTTACCGCGGTGTTTGGTCTGTATCTCAGGGGCCGGGAGGAGTTTTCGGGTGTTTTTGGGCTCGTTGGGATCGTGGGAACCTGAGGAGTATCCCTGTTCTGTCTCAGCTTATTTGGACTTCAGATCGATGCGCGCATTCAGATGGGTTGCTTTCGTCTCCAAAATCGGTGGACGGTTCTCTAATTCTATACGATAGTGAGCATGTATGTTTGTGAGATGTGATAGAAAGCATGTTGGTAATAGATGATATTTCCTTTTGTTGATATTGAGATCATGTTGGTTAATGTTCCCTATTACGTTCAGTTAAATTAAATGCTATTATTAGAACTTTGACCTGACACCCTGTCATATGTTGCATGTTTCAACCAGACTAGTAGAAAACCCAAACTTGGGCTAGTTTATTTATGCTTTAGACACTCCCACACATTTATTCGTTTTTCGTGGACTTAGAGTGTTCCTCGCCCGGGTAGTGGACCGAGTAGTCGGGATGTTGCGGGATGCATGTTACACTCATGCTTGGGGGTCGAGTGGAGTCTAGTAGCTGTGGTTAGATCAGTGCCAGCCTTGGGAGCCGTTTGAGTCGACGGTGGGCCCCGGCTGTCGAGTATTTCCAGCCAATGAGTTAGAGATGTGTTTTGGGGTACTGTCGATCTTGTTGATCGTGGATTTGGATTATAGCCTGCATGAGCCATATTGAGCTCGACAGAGATGCGCGGATACTTTTCTCGGTGGGGTCGCGCCCCTGAGTGCCGCTCCGGAGCTGGGCTTGTTACTTTGCTATCGCGACTTGTCGACGCAGTCCTTCTGGCTGGGCCCCTTTTGGGCAGTCACGAACGCCCTACGTCAGTCTAGTCCTTCGTGGATGTAATGGCAGTAGGTGGGCACAGGTTTGACTGGACCCTATGTGGCAGTTAGTATAGATTGGGTGATTGTTTTATTCGAGAGATAGTAAATGCATCATGTTTCATCTATATCACCCCTTGAGCATTTAGATAGAGGTATAGTAGCTGTAGAGTTATTTCCAGCCTTTCCTTTATTGTACTGCATTTGTTACTTTTTGCCTCTAGTAGATTTAGTGGGCAGACCGTCGGGCTTGGTGGCGGTACCCACTGAGAACTACTGTTGGTTGTAGTTCTCACACCCGCTGTTGGTGACCTTTTTCCAGGGACTTCTTCTCCGATTCCTGCTGCTCTAGTTGCTGCTCCATCTGACCGAGGTAAGGGAGTCGCGAGTTAGATCCCTACCCATTTTCAGCGAGAGAGTAGATATACCTCTTTTGGTGATGTTTTAGTACAGTTTGTGGTTTGGATGTATCTTCTATTTATTTTACTTGAGAGCTTTATTTTGGAGAGACATGTGTATTGTGAGGACCTGACATGTACTATTTTGAGTTGTATTTATTTATTTATGCAGTTTACTTTTCCACTCTGATATCTGTATAGTGGTTAGTATGATCTTTTGCAGGTTAGTCGCTTTGTCTATACGGGGCTTCCCGTATGGGCGGAGGATCTGTTGGCGGGCCCCCGGGTCGCAGTTTCAACCTCGGGGCATGACACCGAAACTTTAGGACCCCTTCTGAGTCCATAGCAAAATCTATTGCGCGCCCACCCTCAACATCGGTCTGCACCCTTTGGAGCTTTTCATCAGATGCCTGCTTTTCTTTTATCCTCTCCAACAAGGTGGGTTGCATCCGCAAGGTCGTAAGTGTAGTGGGGGCGCAAGGATCAACTACCTCCAATCCAAACCATCGCACCTCAGCTTGCAACGGGTACTGATCTGTAATCTCCATGGCGAGATTGTCTACAGATTTCCTGCTCAAAGCGTCGGTCACCACGTTCGCTTTTTCTGGGTGGTATAGGATACTAACATTGTAATCCTTTAATAGCTCAAGCCACGGACTCTGCAGATTTAACTCCTTTTGAGTAAACAAGTACTTGAAGCTCTTATGATCTGTGTAGATTTCACAGTGCTCGCCATATAAGTAGTGCCGCCATAACTTCAGTGCAAAAATCACTGCGGCAAGCTCGAGGTCGTGGGTGGGGTAATTCTTTTCATAGCTTTTCAACTGTCGGGAGGCATAAGCAATAACTTTCCCTTCTTGCATAAGTACACACCCCATGCCACTCCCCGATGCATCACTAAAAATTACAAAGTTCTTCCCCACCGTAGGTAAAGCCAGGATTGGAACCGATGTCAACTTTTCCTTCAATAGTTGGAAGCTTTTGTCGCACTCAGCGCTCCAAATGAATTTAGCCCCTTTTCTCGTAAGGTCGGTAAGCGGAATGGTGATTTTGGAAAACCCCTCCACGAACCGCCTATAATACTCGCACGGCCGACAAAACTCCGAACTTCGGTGACATTGGTCTGTCGGGGCCAATCTTTGACTGCTTCTATTTTCTTTGAATCCACTGACACCCCAGATTCAGAGATTACATGACCCAAGAACACCACTTCCCGGAGCAAAAATTCGCATTTCTTCAATTTCGCGAAAAGACTCCGCTCCCGAAGCACTTGCAAAACTTGTCGAAGGTGCTCCTCATGCTCCGTGTCACTTCGAGAATAGACCAAGATGTCGTCTATGAAGACCACGACAAACTGGTCCAGGAACGGTTGAAAGACGTGATTCATCAAGTCCATGAACGCCGCAAGGGAATTTGTCAACCCAAATGACATCACGGTAAACTCGTAGTGACCGTAACACGTCCTAAAAGCCGTCTTGTGGACATCATTCGGCTTTATCTTCGGCTGGTGGTATCCCGATTGAAGATCAATCTTCAAAAATACCTGGGAACTTTGTAATTGATCGAGCAGGTCATTAATCCTCGGTTATGGATATCGGTTCCTGATTGTCACTTTATTAAGTTTTTGATAATCCACGCACAACCGCAGGGACCCGTCCTTCTTACACACGAACAGTACTGGAGCTCCCCGCGAAGATACACTAGGTCTTATGAAACCCTTGTCCAGTAAATCCTGCAATTGAGCCTTCAGCTCTTTCAAGGCCATTCCGTATGGTGCCTTTGATACTGGGGCCATCCCGGGAACCAAGTCTATGATGAACTCGATCTCCCGATCCTCCGGCATACCCAGCAATTCAGCTGGAATATATCTAGGAAATCCCGTACTACAGGGATGCTAGCCACCGCTGGTCTTTCCCTGCGTTCATCCACTATAGTAGCCAAATAGTCCACGCAACCACCATTTATTAATTTCTTTGCTCGGGACGCAAAGACCGTTAAAGAAAACAGTGTGCTTCTACATGCTTTGTAGACATACTCTTTCTGTCCCGGTTCCCGAAAGGTGATTAGCCGGCTATTGCAGTCGATTGTAGCATAATACTTTGAGAGCTAATCCATTTCCAAAACCACGTCAAAATCTCCCAGTCGCCTTAGCACTAGGAAATCAACCGGCATGAATCAGTCGCCAATCCACACGGCACAAGCAGGGCTATACTCGTCAACCTCAAACGAATGCTCTGACACTTGCACTGACGTAACACCCTCAGACTTATGTACTTTTAATCCGTATGTCATGGCAAAAGATCTACTAATGAATGAATGTGATGCACCTATATCAAATAAAGCCCTACATCGAACACCATGAATAGAAATTATACCTCCCACAATGTCGTCCTCAGACAGTTCCTCCTCCACCACCTGAGCGGTGAAAACCCGTCCTCTCGGCGGCTGGAGAGAAGCTGCAGGTCGCACGCCTGATGGCGTCGGTGTCGCCCCCACGCTCTGCCTCGGGGCAGACGGTATAGATGCAGCATATGGGGTCGGAGATGCACCCCTGTAGCGCTCCGATGCAATGTGGCCCGGCCGGCCACAACGGTAACACCGCCCGTGACGCTTCGCACACCGAGCTGCCGGATACGGTCCTCGGCAGATTACGCACTTCTCGAGGCCCATAGGCTGGCGGGACCGCCGAGAGTGCGATTGCTAGCGCAGGTGCTTAGGGGACTGCCTAAAGCTAGATTGACCCCAAGAGCCACGAGATTGCCTCTTCTTGTCCTTTCCTGTTTCCTTCTCATGGGCCTCGCGATGCTGGTGCATAACGACCTCACCCGACTCGATTAGACGGGAACTATCGATGATCTCCCGATAGGTCGCGATGTTCAACATTTGGACCTTGGAATATATGTTGGGCTGAAGGCCGCGCTCAAAGCATCGCGCCTTATCCTACTCACTACGCACGATGCAGGGGAGGCAGCTGACTATATGGGAGAACTCGTATTCATACTCCTGAACCAAACGGTTCCCCTACCTGAGATTTTTAAAGTCCTCCTCCATTTGCTGTTTAGAGATGTTGGAAAAATATGTTGCAAATAGGAGTCCCCGAAACTCCTACCGTGTCAGCATAGGCAAGGCGGCATCAGCCCGCCTCTCCAGCTCTCCCTTCCACCAACGGTGCGCCATTTGATCAAGAGAAAGGATTGCCAACATAACTCGATCCCTCTCCGGCACCCATAGGTTCTCGAACAACTTTTCCATGGAGTCCACCCAAGACTCCACAACTATCGAGTCCGACTCCTTGCCACTAAAGGTCGACGGATGGAATTTCTGAAAGTTAGCGAGGCTTTCCATCGCCCTCGCCTGCTCTGCCTTTTGGGCCTCATACTCGACGTCTGAAATGACCGAGTCTGCCCATCGGGGCACCTCTCTCATAGCCCAACCGATGGCGCTCGACGAGCTGACATAGGTTTGGCCGCCATAGTAATTCCCTCAGCCGTTGCCCCTAAGTGCGGCGACGTCGTGTGCTCATGCATCATTTGTGCAGCTTAAGCTTGCTGCGCCATCATGTCTTGGAGCCGCTGGATCTGCTTCGCTTGATGCCTCGATGCCTCCTCTTGGCATCAGAATGCCTTCTCTTGACAGCGTGAAGCCTCCTCCTGACGAAGGGAGGCCTCCGCTTATTGTTGGACTATGCCTATGAGTGCAGCCACCTGCTCTCGCAGGTCATGAACTTCATTCGGACCCGAGCCTTCTGATGGCTAGGCACGAGTCAACCTTGTCTCTCGTCGTGGAGCCATTACTCTCCTGCACACCACATAAAACATCAGTCCAAATTCAAAAGATTTGGACAAGAGCGCACTTGAAAGCTAAGTAAAGGTTCGTCGACCCAATCATGCGAAAGTCCATGAGGGATACTTCCTCTCACTTCCAACGTTATGTTGTCGGTCGCCCAACATATCATTAGTCAGTGGAAGTCCATTTTCCTCGATCCATTCCCAACATTCTTTTGGGAACAACACAACCCAATCAAGTACTTTCACCTAAAGTCCACACACTCTCTCATGCCTAAACCCTAGGGTCTTCCTAAGATTTGCTAACAGCCTAGAACCACTTTGTAATGACGCTAACTTTTTATTATTTCCTAATTGACGCCTTTTGGATTTAAGCTTAGTTTTGGTGGATTTTTCTTGGTTTTGGTTCGCTTGGAATTTTGGGTTGCGGTTACTGTATCGTAATAGAGCTCGTTAAACGGAGAGCGACGATGCGATCGGATCTGAAATCCGACTTACGGATCTTCCAGAATGAGGGTTTCATTGTTAGCGGGTATGAAAAGGTGAGTTCGAAAGTTTTCGGAACCCGTTAGGTGTTGTCGGTGCATCGGGATCTGTGCTAGCAGTTACGGGACGTTTCGGAGGATCGGCACGCTTATCGAGGAAGGCAGTGGTAAAAATCCCTTTTTGTAAATATCGGATTTTCGAGATTTTTGTACGTACAATGTAAATAAATAAATAATAAATATTAATAAAAGATATCAATATCCCTTTTACCGTATAACCCTAATTTTAGAAAAAAGATCGCCTCTTCTTCATGCTCCCTCGCCGTGCGTGCCGAAGACGGAGACAGAAAACGTCGCCAATATCGAGGAGCGATCTAGAAACACCACCATCTGCGGAGATCGGGATCGCGTTGTCTTCTCCATCAGAACAGGGTTGGTTAGTTTTTTAGTCTTCGTTTCGTGGATCTCGTCTTTCAGTTATCGGTAAATTAGTCTGTGTTTTGGGTTTCATTCTTGATTGTCATTCGTCGATGTTTTCGAGTGATTTCGTTCATGATTGACGTTCGTTGATGTTTTCGGTTGGCTTCTGTAGTATCCGTACTTTTCGGTCATCGCCCGTGAACCTTGTTGGGATAGGTTTAGCCTTAGTAGCGTCCCTTGTCAAGATCCTTAGTGAGTAGGGTGTTGGCATTCGTTCTTAATTTTAGGAGATAGGGCTCGAGAAACGATGAACGGTGGTGTGTCCGGATCCTAAATCCGACTCCCGGATCTTCCAAAATCGAATTTTGAAGTTCGAGGTATCTGAATCGTGCATCGGAATCCATGCAGCTTAATTCACACGCTTTTCGAGGTGATTGAGGGTAAGCTCGTGTTGGATCGGGGTTAGCAACTTTTGTTCGACGAGTGATAGAACGGGATTTTGTTTCTACCTTGACCTAATTTCCCCTCTTACCCTTTGTGTTACGTACAAGGTTAGGGTTTGGGGAGGGTCACGGTTTTCTGATTGTATAAATAACGACCTGTGTTGACCCCATGAAAGAAAACCCTAGTAACCTAGCCGTCTGGAGAAAAGAAGTGGGAACCTCGTCATCTCCCAACCTAGCGTGCCGGAGGCCGAGGGAGAGACGGGGAGCGGATCGGGAACCTTGTACCTTGAGAGACGGGACCGGATGATCCTCGCGGAAACCTCAAGGTGAGCATTGTCAGTTTCTCGGGGGTCTTCCCTTTTGTAGTTTTTGGGGGTCGTGTCACCCTAGCTTCGACCTTTCCCGCAGGCGCCGCTGCCGCACTGCGCCCGCGTGGGGCCCCGCCGCCGCTATCGCGGCGCCCGCGTGGCTTTGTGCCGCACGGGGCTCTGCCGCTGTCGCGCCGCCCGTGCGGGGCCCTGCCGCCGCCGCTGTTGCACCGCCCGCGTGGCTTTGTGCCACGCGGGGCTCTGCCGCTGTCGCGCCGCCCGCGCGGGGCTTGTGCCCACGCGGGGCCTGCCGCCGCCGCAGCTGTTGCACCGCCCGCGCGGCTTTGTGCCGCACGGGGCTCTGCCGCTGTCGCGCCGCCCGCGCGAGGCTTGTGCCCGCGTAGGGCCCTGCTGCCGCCGCCGCTGTTGCGCCTCCCGCGTGGCTTTGTGCCACGCGGGGCTCTGACGCTGTCGCGCCGCCCGCGCGGAGCCCTGCTGCCGCCGCCGCTGTTGCGCCGCCAGTGTGGCTTTGTGCCGCGCGGGGCTCTGCCCTATCGCGCCGCCCGCGCGGGGCCCTGCCGCCACCGCTGTTGCGCCGCCCGCGTGGCTTTGTGCCGTGTGGGGCTCTGCCGCTGCCGCGCGGGGCCCTGCCGCCCGCGTGGCCTTGTGCCGTGCGGGGCTCTGCCGCTCCCGCGCGGCGCTTGCACCCGTGCGGGGCCCTGCCGCCGCCGTCGTCGCTGTTGCGCCGCCCGCGTGGCTTTGTGCCACGCGGGGCTCTGCCGCTGTCGCGCCGCCCCCACGAGGCTTGTGCCCTCGCGGGGCCCTGCCGCCGTGCCGCTGTCGCGCCGCGCGGGGCCCTGCCGCCACGCCGCTGTTGCGCCGCCCGCGTGGCTTTGTGCCGCGTGGGGCTCTGCCGCTGTCGCGTCGCCCGCGCGGGGCTTCTGCCCGCGCGGGGCCCTGCCGTCGCCGCTGTTGCGCCGCCCGCGTGGCTTTGTGCCGCGCGGGGCTTGCGCCCCGGCGGGGCCCTGCCACCGCCGCCGCTGTTGCGTCGCCCGCGTGGCTTTTTTCCACGTGGGGCTCTGCCGGTGTAGCGCCGCCCGCGCGGGGCTTGTACCCGTGCGGGGCCCTGCGGCCACGCACAAAGCCACGCGGGGCTTTGCCGCTGTCGCGCCGCCCGCGCGGGGATTGTGCCCGCGCGGTGCCCTGCCGCCGCGCCGCTGTCGCGCCGCCCGCGTGGCTTTGTGCGGCGCGGGGCTCTGCCGCTGCCGCGCCGCGCCCGCGTGGGGCTTGTTCCCGCGCGGCGCCCTGCCGCCGCCGCCGCTGCCTCGCCGCGCCCGCGCGGGGCTTGTGCCCGCGCGGGGCCCTGCCGCCGCCGCCGCTGTTGCGCTGCCCGCGTGGCTTTGTGCCGTGCGGGGCTCTGCCGCTGTCGCGCCGCCCGCGCGGGGCTTGCCGTCGCCGCCGTCGCTCGGCCCTTTTCGTTTTTCCGCCGCGTGCTTTCGTGTCTCGACTATCGCTTAATTACGGTTGAGTCGTTCGTGTGTGGCGTCTTCGCTATCTTGGTCTTAATGGTTTTTTTCTGGGGACTTCGTAGGTCGGGGTGTCGTTCGGGGGGAGGGCTGTGAGTCAACTACAGGCGTTCCGACCAAGCGCTGTTCAGGTGGGTACTCTCCTCTGTCACTTCAGGAATATGATAAAATAAATTATGTTTTAGCATGAATAAAGCAACACCAATTTTATGATCGTGTCTAACCCCTGTTTTACATAAGCATATTTATTAATAATATCTCTAACGACTGTGGGTCGCCCTGGTTTATGATACACACACATATCACATTATGAGCCCAAGGTTTGCTTGCACGCACACCGGCGGTTTGACCACCGCACTGGTGTATTTTGTTAAGGAATTTGTGTTGCCGTATTTCGTGAAATTGATTAAGTCTTGAAGATTGAAGATGAAGAAGTTTGGATCATATACCTCAATCTCAAGAAAGAAGAATTCAAAAGGATTAGGTACGTTTAACTAAATATTTTTGGTGATCCGAATACTTCTTATAGTGTAGAAACACTTGGATGAATTTTTAATTGCATAAAAATCAAAAACTGGACATACTACATGTTCAGAGTCCGGACCTGACATTACAGTCCGGACCCCGAACATAGGATAGTTCATGCGCAATTCCAGTCCGGACCTTGGTCACTTCAGTCCGGACCCTGAACGTGGAATTTGCAGGAATTGCATGAACAGTCCGGACCGTGGAAATTACAGTCCGGACCCCGAAGGTATGTTTTTCTGGAAAAAGTTTGTTTCGCTACGACAGTCCGGACCGCCATAATTCCAGTCCGGACCGTCGTCCTGTAAAATCCCAGAAAAGGTTAGTTTTTGATTCTTATCCTCTTCCAACAGTTTCTAACCTATAAATAAACCCTACGATTCATTTTTAGGGTAATCCAAAATACGGTCAAAATGAGAAATCCACATATAGAGAACAAAGGAAATAACTAGATTTAATTCTATGTTTCTTCATCTATATTGATTAATTTGATTCTAGGTTTTCATACTCAGATTTTGAGTAGAATCAAATTAATGAATACTTAGATGGTATTTCCAATCTATCTTTGATCTAAGTATTCGGCGGATCATCACCACCCAAAAACAACGATTTTACCAAAATCGGCGCGTGGACTCGCGTGGCCTTGTGGATTCAAGGTGCAACCGCTCTCGTGGATTCGGAGCGAGGTACGTTCGTGGATTCGAGACGTGCTACTGGGTGAAGACCGTGGATTCGGTCGGACGTCGTAGATTCGACATTGGACGTCGTGGATTCGGCGTTGGACGCAAATCGTGGATTCGAGGAGCGTTGCGGAGCGAGCGGAGAAGATCTACTAGGAGCGTATGGAAAAGGTTGAGTCGTAAGTGAGTACGGTATATCACCTTGTACGTGTTTTAATTCTAGTGGATTTCGCCGTGTTATCAATCCCGTGGTTTTTTACTCCGGTTTGGAGTTTTCCACGTAAAAATCGTGCGTGTTATTTTTCATTTCCGCATTGGGTTTTATTGCACAACGATTTTTGAGTGTTTACGGTTTACACCTATTCACCCCCCCTCTAGGTGTTTTTTCCCCTATTTAGATCCAATTAATCATAACCCAACAAGTGGTATCAGAGCGGGAATAGGGTTGTAAACAATGGTTGAAGGTGGAAACATCAACAGACCTCCGTTCTTCGATGGAACAAATTATGCCTACTGGAAAGTACGGATGAAAGCCTTTTTAATTTCCATCGACGAACGGGTGTGGCAATCAATGGAGTTAGGATCGTCTAATCCAACTGAAATTATTACTGATGTTCGCACCATCAAACCTAGGTCGAAATGGACCAAGGAAGAGGTTGATGTATCTTCTTACAATGGCAAAGGAATTAACGCTTTATTTAATGCCTTGTCACAAACGGAATTCTCTCGCGTCTCGGCATGTGAGACTGCGAAAGAAATCTGGGATGTTCTTCAAGTTACACATGAGGGAACTAACCTTGTGAAGATTCAAAAACTGCAAATGCTTACGAGCAGATTCGACTCTATTTTCATGGCAGAAAATGAATCATTCACAGACTGCTATACACGATTGCAAGACATCGTGAATTCATGTGCTAACTTGGGAGAGAAAATTCCAGAATTTAAAATTGTAAGAAAGATTCTAAGAACTCTTCCTGAAAGATTTCGTTCTAAGGTTACGGCCATTGAAACTATTAAACACCCGGACGAAATCCTTGTAGAAGAATTAGTTGGTTCTTTACAAACTTATGAAATGACATTTCCTACTAATTATTCTTCGGGAAAGGCATCCTCTTCTAAGTCTTCAGGTTTTGCGTTGAAAACAACAAAAGAAGAAGACGCGGATTCATCCTCCTCAGACGACGACGAGAACCTATCTATGGAGGACTTTGAGAAGCAGCTTGCTCTCTTGACAAGAAAGTTTCGCCGAAGTTTTCGAATGGGTAATTCAAGTAAAACTCCATCCTTTGGAAAGTGGAAGAAAGGCAAAGATTTTTCAAGCCAAAAGTCAAGAAAGCAAGAAAGTTTTTCAAAGGATAAGAAAAGCTCAAAGGGACAAGTCCAATGCTTCAAGTGCCGAGGGTACGGCCATATCTCAATGGAGTGTCCAAATAAGAATCCGTCAAAGAAGAAAGCGATGCAAGCCGTCACTTGGGATGACACCTCAACGTCAAATGAGTCATCTTCAAGTGATGAAGAGAATAACGCAACGACGTTCCACGCGTCCACATCTTCACCCTTCATGTGCTTAATGGCAAGTACATCCGATTCATTGTCCAACTCCTCCCAGGTTGAAAAAACTGCAACGGACAACGAATCAAGTAACTATGAAGGTGAAGATTTTGCTCTAGCCTACTATAAACTTTTGAGGGATTCAAAGAAACTGGCTAAGCAAAACAAGGGGTTGAGAGAGAGATTGCAGGATCTCGAAGAAGAAGTAAAAAGGGCAACTTCTCTCTCGACCGGTCTTGAAGTGGAAAGGGATAACCTGATAAAAGCAAATGCTTCACTTCAAGAGAAAAATGAGCATTTTGAGAAGGAACATGTAAAAATGATTGATAAAGCTGGTTACTTCTTGAAGCTCTATACCGAGGCCCGACAGGAGAAAATGGAAATGACGAAGACCATTTTCCAACTAAAAGATGATTTAAAGCGTTTCTCTTCTGGAAGGAGCAAGTTGGATAAGATGCTTGGTCTTGGTCAAACAAACCGATTCGGCCTCGGATACACTCAAACTGCCGACAGTCCTAGTTCGAGTGGAACAGTTTTTGTGCCCCAGTCGGTAACTCCTCCTCCGACGACGGAAATCACTGTATACAACGACAACAACCCTACCTCACCCTTTTCGGGATCGTCAAGAACAAAGGTATGTTTTCGCTGTGGTTATGCAGGGCACATTAGAAGAAATTGCAAGATGGGAGCAAAACGATCAACTCAAGCGCCTCTTGCAATAACTACCAAAAAGGCGATTCCCCGGAAATCAAAAGAAAATTTTTCAAAGGAAAGGAGCCTTGGTAGTTCACCTCGCAAGACGATGTCAAGCAATGAATCAAACAAGACGCTTTCACCAAGGAGAATAACTTCACGAACATTACCGACGCAGTCCAAAAAGGTTTGGGTGCGCAAAGGTGAAATCTTCCCTTGTCTTGTTGTTCATACTTCTTTACATGCTTGTGACAACTCGTCTTGGTATCTGGATAGTGGGTGTTCCCGTCACATGACCGGTGACAAAAACTGTTTTCAAACTTTAGAGAAAATCTCCGGAGGACATGTTGTTTTCGGAGACGGTCGTTCATCTAAAATTGTTGGAAAAGGAACAATCGCTATTCCAGAAGGCCCCATTTTGAACAATGTTTTATTTGTTGAAGGCCTAAAGACTAACCTCATTAGTATAAGTCAACTTTGTGACAATGGTTTCTCAGTTAATTTTTCTTCTGAAGAATGTATTGTAACTGATAAGGACCATGTATTCTTTTTGAAAGGGGTTAGATCTCAAAACAATTGCTATGTTGTTTCAAACAAAATTTCTGAAAAATGTAACCTAGTTTCTTTGGATAATGAAACTCTTTGGCATGAAAGGCTAGGTCACATAAATTTTAAAGAACTAGCAAGGATTTCAAATAAAGACGTGGTTAAGGGGGTTCCTAAACTTTCATTTAAGAAAAACATTGTGTGTGGTGGTTGTCAAAAGGGAAAACAATCAAGGGTTGCACACAAGAACTTGAACCACGTTGGTACCAATCGGCCCTTGGAATTACTGCACATGGATTTAATGGGGCCGACTCGTCAACCATCTTTGGGAGGTAAATGGTATATTTTTCTTTTGGTTGATGATTTCTCTAGGTATTCATGGGTAACATTTTTAAAAGAGAAAGCGGATACTTTCGACTCTTTTCATGAGATTTGTCATCGTATTATGATTGAAAGAAATGAAAAGATCGTTCGTGTTCGAAGTGATAGAGGTGGAGAATTCATTAATTCTAAATTCATTGATTTTTGCATTTCCACTGGCATAAAACATGAATTCTCAGCACCCTATACACCTCAGCAGAATGGTGTAGTCGAGCGCAAAAACAGGGTTGTTCAAGAGATGGCGCGTGTGATGCTTCATAGCCGGAATTTACCGTTATATTTTTAGGCTGAAGCTGTGAACACCGCCGTCTATGTAATTAATCGAATGTATTTGCGCCCGGGAACTTTAAATACACCATATGAGCTGTGGTTTTGTAGAAAACCAAATATCAAATATTTTCGTATCTTTGGGAGTCATTGTTACATTTTACGTGACCGCGAAAATCTTGGAAAATTTGACTCTCGAAGTGACGAAGAAATTTTCATGGGTTATTCTACAAACAGTAGAGCATATCGGGTATTTAACTTGGAATCTAAAACGATGGTAGAATCTATAAATGTTAAAGTAGATGAAGCTTTTCACTTTGCATCTGATAAATCTACCCCTGATATGTCCCTAGATGATGATTCTCCTGCAAATACATCTTCTCATAATAATTCTTCCGATAATGTTGATGCATCTAATGGCTCTTCAAGTTTATCTGATGTGCAGGAATTATCACATGTACCTCCGAGTACTCCGTTACCTCAAACGTTACGCATATCCAAGGATCATCCAAAATCTAACATTATTGGAGACCCACACGAAGGAGTCAGGACTCGGAGACAGTTGATTTGTGGAGTCGCTTGTTACGTCTCCATGATCGAGCCAAAGAACATCGATGAAGCTCTTCAGGATGACTACTGGATTGAAGCAATGCAGGAAGAGCTCCATCAGTTCGAACGAAACAAAGTCTGGGAATTAACGAAGCCTCCAAAGCAACACAACGTGATTGGTACTAAATGGATTTTCAAGAATAAGAAAAACGAGGATGGTACCATCATCAGGAACAAAGCACGTCTAGTTGCTCAAGGCTATTCTCAAATTGAAGGTATAGACTTTGATGAAACGTTCGCCCCGGTAGATAGACTCGAGTCAATTCGTATTTTATTCGCTATTGCTTGTCATTTTAAAATAAAACTCTTTCAAATGGACGTTAAGAGCGCATTTTTAAATGGGTTTTTAAACGAGGAAGTTTATGTGGCTCAACCGAAAGGTTTTGTAGACTATAAACAACCTAACCATGTTTTTCGTTTGAAAAAGGCTCTTTACGGTCTAAAACAAGCACCACGAGCGTGGTACGAAAGGTTGACAAAGCACCTATTAGAAAAGGGCTATATTCGAGGGGGAGCTGACCGGACTCTCTTTGTGAAGCATTATCAGGATAACTTCATTGTGGCACAAATCTATGTCGATGACATTGTATTTGGGGCAACAAGAGATAATGATGCTTCTAAATTCGCGAAAACCATAGAAAGCGAATTTGAGATGTCAATGATAGGCGAACTGACTTACTTCCTTGGATTGCAAGTGAGACAAAATGAAGAAGGCATTCATGTGTGTCAATCCAAGTATGCACTGGAGTTGGTCAAGAAGTTTGATTTAGAAAATTCTAAAGACTTTCCAACTCCAATGGGAACTAGCAACAAGGTATTAGGAAGTGAATCTCTTAGTGAGAATGTAGACGAGAAGCTTTATCGTAGCATAATTGGAAGTCTACTTTATCTCACGGCTAGTCGCCCGGACATATCCTTTAGTGTTGGGATTTGCGCGAGATATCAATCAGCTCCAAAGGAGGATCACCTGAAAGCGGTGAAAAGGATCATCCGGTATGTCAAAGGAACCGTAAATTTCGGAATTTGGTATCCTATGGGAACAAGTCTTGACATTGTAGGATATTCAGATGCCGATTGGGCAGGATCTGTGGATGATCGGAAAAGTACGAGTGGTGCATGTTTTTATCTTGGCCATTGCCTAGTTGCATGGCATAGTAAAATGCAAAACTGCATTGCACTCTCGACTGCCGAAGCGGAATATATTTCAGCGGGTAGTTGTTCAACCCAACTCATTTGGATGAAAAGTGTGTTGAGCGACTTCCGGATTTCAGCAACTTCGGTAACCATTCTTTGTGACAACACAAGTGCTATAGACATTTCCAAAAACCCTATGTTGCACTCAAGAACAAAACACATTGAGCTTAGATATCATTTTCTAAGAGAGCTAGTTGAATCAAATATTCTTCAACTTTCCTACATTTCAACAGAGGATCAATTAGCTGACATTTTAACAAAACCTTTGGATCAAAAATGATTTATTCATTTGCGTAAGGCAATTGGAATGTTTTCCTTGAAATAATCTCTTTTTGAAACCAATGCTTAGGTTAGGTTTTGTTTTTGTGTTTTTGTTCATTATCTATGCTTGTACATAGAACATAAATTGAGCATTAGTTATATTGACTTTAACTGCATCCTATATATATATTTAGAAATTTATTATGCTTTTGATATCATAATAATTTATTTGATGCAATGATCATTTATGTCAATTAAGTCATCTTTGTTTTGATCAAAGTCAATTTCTCTCTCAAATGATCTCTTGATTTAGTTTTTATCTTATTTGACAATTGAGTCAAGTATGAAATCGAGATTAATTTTTGGTTGAATACTTTATATTTTAAATAATTGATAGCCAATTGAGGGGGAGTTGATGAAAATTGTTATGCTCAAAAGATGTGGAAAGAGTTACATCCCAATGAGGAATGTGAAAACTACCACCACATGGAGGAAAGAGCTACCACCTCGGTTGTCCGAGTACTGTGTGCAGCTACCACATGTATACCAAGCATGATTTTTCAAGTTTGATTAGATAAAATGCTTGTTGAAATACTTGACTCTGTCAAATTTCAAGGTTGGTATAAGGTGGGATTTTTAATGAAAGATGCTCAAAGAGCCACTCTCTTCAACAGATTGACTAGATACATTATCTAACATATTTGGGATTTCAAACATCTATTGATCTTGGTATTTCATTTTCTTTACCAAATTTATGATTTGATAAAGACATTACTCATAAGATCATGTTAGATGTGATTGAAGTTGTTCAACTTTAAGGGATTTAATTTTTATAAATTTTCGTTTCATTAGTTGGATATTTTTGATGGATTTTGCATAATCTATTTCTAGTTATATGAAACGATGATTTTCATTTAAAGTTGATACACAAAAGTGCTTACAATCAATTCTGGAATTTCTGGAATTTTTCTGGAATTTTTCTGGAATTTTTCTGAAGAAAAAGTATGGAGCCGGTCCGGACTGGACAAGCCGATCCGGACCCCGAACGCAGGTATTCCTGCGGGTAAGCCGATCCGGACTGGGTTCTTGAAGCAGTCCGGACTGCGGCTAGGGTTTTATATAGAACAAAAGGGTTTTGATATTCTTTTACTTCAATCTTTTGTTTCTGAGTCTCCAGACCTTCTCTCTCTAGAAAACAATCGTCTTGGAGCCTTCCCAACCCATCTTTTTCGATTCAAAGTGAGTTCTTATGATCAAAATCTCGGTTTTTCACTGTTTTTCATCTTTTTGCTCAAAACGTGATGGCAATCTTGTATCTTTTTCGTTTGAGATTGGTTTTTGATCAAATTTCTTTTGAAATAAGAACTCTGGGTAGATTAGTTTTGATTATATGCTAGGTATTCTCTTGATTAACGGATTTTTAGTCTTCGATTTCTGAAAATTCAGTTTTTGGGCATATAATGAGAATTTTTGAAAATCATGGGATTGATCTATTTTTAAAATTCTTTTTGCAAAACTAATTTGATTCCTAGTCTCTCTACACGATAATGATTGTTTGGGTACAATTTTTTCAATTTTTGAAAATAAATATTTTTTTTCGTGTTCTTGAGGTCTGCTCACAGGTTTTTCTATAACCTGAGCACGAGTAGCAAAAATGGCTTTTGCTTGGATTATTGCACTCATTGTAGCAATGGTGGGAACAAGAGCATTTGTTAAAAGGGAACAAGCTGAACCAAGTCAAGAGGAAACGAAGAATGTTCTTCAAAATGGTTCACAATCAGAAGACGACGAAGATTGGGACACATTTTGTGAAGAAGTACAACAAATGGTTGATGACGAAGATAGATTCTATCTAAAGCAAAAGAAGCAGATGAAGTCTTCCTCAAAAACCAAGCAGCACACAAGGAGCAAGAATTCAAGGGGCAGAGGAATTCAGATCAATGAACCCCTCGCCAGAGCACGCTCTCTGCCTAAAGAATCCCCTTGTAAAGAAGGTCAAAATATACTTTCAGCATCCACGCAATCCCCTTCTACCTCCAAGAGAAACATCACAAAAGCTGCTATAGTATCTATGCAACAAGAACAGCGGAAAATGGCTGAAGAACAAGAAAAAATGTCGGCTGACATTCACAAGATGAAACAAAATTGTTCCAACCCGTCAAGGATGCTTAAAGGGATTTTGAACAAATTGGAGTGCAGTAGCTCTGAGGATTCTGAGTCCGACAACTGAATTTCTTTCTGACATATCTTTCTGGTTTGCAGGTTTTTCAGTTTTTAGTTTTTAACTCTCCTTTTATTTTGTAATTTTGGCTTGTTTTGTGACAAAAAGGGGGAGAGAGAGAGACAAACAATGATACAATGACCGAAAATGACAGTCTAAGTGGTTGTGAATTTTGAACAACTTTGAACTATGAAAGGTTAGTATGACCTCAACTTTTGGTTTTATAATGTGTGATTGCATGCCTCGACTAACTATTTGACTAACTATTTGGGCATGTAATATAACTAACAAGTTGCTTGTTGACTAACCTGTCTATGACATTTGGATGTTTAATGCTTAGAAGATATGTTGCTTTTTGATTGAGATCTTATTACATATCTGAATTTGTAAATGTCATGATGAGTATAAACTCTATCTCTGTGTTTGGTTTTGTATGCAAAAAATTCATGAGGTATCTAACGATCTTTTTTGTCAAGAATGTTTTCTTTTGCAGAGAGTACAGATGTCTAAGTCTAGAGTCTGTTCTAAGAGTTTATCTCATGTATTTAATTTTATTTTGGATCTCCATTGTAAATTTTTGTTGTATGGTGATAGCAACAAAAATATCTTTTTGAATCTTCTTGAGTGGATTTGTGTTTTGTCACGAAACCGCCAAAGGGGGAGATTGTTAAGGAATTTGTGTTGGCGTATTTCGTGAAATTGATTAAGTCTTGAAGATTGAAGATGAAGAAGTTTGGATCATATACCTCAATCTCAAGAAAGAAGAATTCAAAAGGATCAGGTACGTTTAACTAAATATTTTTGGTGATCCGAATACTTCTTATAGTGTAGAAACACTTGGATGAATTTTTAATTGCATAAAAATTAAAAACTGGACATACTACATTTCAGAGTCCGGACCTGACATTACAGTCCGGACCCCGAACATAGGATAGTTCATGCGCAATTCCAGTCCGGACCTTGGTCACTTCAGTCCGGACCCCGAACGTGGAATTTGCAGGAATTGCATGAACAGTCCGGACCGTGGAAATTACAGTCCGGACCCCGAAGGTATGTTTTTTTGGAAAAAGTCTGGTTCGCTACGACAGTCCGGACCGCCATAATTCCAGTCCGGGCCGTCGTCCTGTAAAATCCCAGAAAAGGTTAGTTTTTGATTCTTATCCTCTTCCAACAGTTTCTAACCTATAAATAAACCCTATGATTCATTTTTAGGGTAATCCAAAATACGGTCAAAAAGAGATATCCACATATAGAGAAGAAAGGAAATAACTAGATTTAATTCTATGTTTCTTCGTCTATATTGATTAATTTGATTCTAGGTTTTCATACTCAGATTTTGAGTAGAATCAAATTAATGAATACTTAGATGGTATTTCCGATCTATCTTTGATCTAAGTATTCGGCGGATCATCACCACCCAAAAACAACGATTTTCCCAAAATCGGCGCGTGGACTCGCGTGGCCTTGTGGATTCAAGGTGCAACCGCTCTCGTGGATTCGGAGCGAGGTACGTTCATGGATTCGAGACGTTCTACTGGGTGAAGACCGTGGATTCGGTCGGACATCGTGGATTCGACGTTGGACGTCGTGGATTCGGCGTTGGACGCAAATCGTGGATTCGAGGAGCATTGCGGAGCGAGCGGAGAAGATCTACTAGGAGCGTATGGAAAGGTTGAGTCGTAAGTGAGTACGGTATATCACCTTGTACGTGTTTTAATTCTAGTGGATTTCGCCGTGTTATCGGTCCCGTGGTTTTTTTACTCCGGTTTGGAGTTTCCACGTAAAAATCGTGCGTGTTATTTTTCATTTCTGCATTGGGTTTTATTGCGCAACGATTTTGAGTGTTTACGGTTTACACCAATTCACCCCCCCTCTAGGTGTTTTTTCCCCTATTTAGATCCAATTAATCATAACCCAACATATTTTTCCGGAAAGATGGCACGTTGGCCCGTGTACCTCACGACTAGTGATGATGGGGACCTCTCACGGCTGCTCAAGGACCGCACGAGCGCCGGGGAGGGCATAAGCAAATCACGAGAGGCAGGTGCACGTATTTGATGGTTACAGGGGCAGGTATACGGGTCTGGTTCATTACAGGGTACCGTGGCTCTCTTGGGAGGTGGTAAGCGCGGACACGCTGGTGGCTCGATTTGCGTTATTTTCGGTTCCTCTCGATATCGCTTACATTTTTATTACCCCATGTTATGTTGCACCTTGGTAGTGTCACTGATTCCCCACTCTGTGACAGGTTGGTCGGACGCGGGCATGGGACGGCTGTGAGGACGGATTAGGAGGACATGTCGTTTATTAGCGTTGCATTGAGTGACTTGTGTTTGGTTTTATTCGTGTTATCAGCGTAGTTTCTGTTTTATGTGTGTGGATGTGACTGTGGCGTGGTGTGGATGTGCAAATCACTGTGGTGACCCTGTTTGCTTTCATGCTCTGTAGTTTTCGGCCTATTTTTAAACCAGGAAAAATGTTTACGAAAACGGCTTTTAAAACAACGAGTGTCGTGTAGGCACCGATTTGAAAACCCATGGATTTATCCTTTCTAAAGACCAGCGGCCATGTTAAGTAATTACGGTACTCTCTCTTACTATTGTGTGTGACGATTGTGGTTAAGGTGTGGACGAGTTTACATGTGGGTTGGGATACCTGTCTGAGTTGAAACCGCCGTGCACGTGCAAAGGAGGCTCTGCCCTCGGGGTCGAGGAATTTGCACGTGTGCAGGTCTGGCGCGCATTGGGGAACACTGTAAAGAAAAAAAATTTTAATATTCCACGTTTCCGCTCAACCGAAAAAACCCCCGGGGTGTGATAGCTTCATTCTTGAGTTTTGTTCGAGGAGGTTTTTGATTGAGTTTTGAGGTTTCGGCGGGATTGGTTAAGGTTAATCGACGGTGGCTCCGCCGCCGCTCGATGCCCTAGCCGAGCCAACCGCCGCTTGATGCTCTAGCCGAGCCGCCGCCGCCGCCGTGTGCTGCCACCGCAGGCCGCGAGCCGCCGAGGCGGTGCGCCGCGCGCAGCCAGGCGCACTACCGCCGCACGCAGCCTGGCGCTGCTGCCGCGCGCAACCAGGAGCGCTGCCGCCCGCGCGCCGCTCTTGCGCTGTTGGGCACATCGCACAGGGTTGCACCCTGCCCGGGCCGCTGCTGCGTAGTGCTGCCGCACACACGCGCCGCGCCCTGCCAGGGCCGCCGCCGCTGGATGCCCTAGCCACCGCCGCCGCTGGATGCCCTAGCCACCGCCGCCGCTGGATGCCCTAGCCAATCGCTGCTGCTTGCGCCCGCGTGGGGCTGCTTGCGCCCGCGTGGGGCTGCCGCGCCGCCGCCGTGCCAGCGCGGGGCTGGCCCGCGCGGAGCTGCCGCGCTGCGCGCTGCTTGCGCAATCCTGCGCGATGCTGGGCCCACGCGGGGCTACCGCTGCCGCCGCCGTGCCCCGCGGCGGGGGCTGTGCCGCGCGCCGCGCTGCTTGCGCATGCCCGGGCAGGGCTGCCAGCCGCCACCGTGCCCGCGCTGGGCTGCCGCGCCGCGCTATAACCGCACGGGCCAAGCTGCTGCATCGACAACTTGGCTTGTCGATTTTGTGGGCTTGACGGTTTTTGGTTTGACGGTGGTACTTGGTGTTTTCGTCGACGCTTTGCGTGACGTTTTATTTAGCTTATTCATTGACGGTTTTAGCTTGACGGTGCAGTCCGCTTGATGGTGCAGTCCGTTTGACGGTGCAATCCGCTTGTCTTGCAGTCCGCTGGACGGTGAAGTCCGCTTGACGAGCTGTTTTCGTTTGTCGTCGGTTGATTGTCCGCTTGGTTGTTTGTCTCGCGGACTTTTGTCAAGGCAACGGTTGGCGCCGGGTTTCCATCAATTGCCTCGACGACATCGGATCGCGCGGAGGTACGGTTTTTTCAACCGGAGGGATTTTGGACACGGATTTTTTCGTCGTTTATTGTTGTGCATTTTGCCGGGCGCCGTTTTTTATTTCGGAGATCTTTTGTTTCACCATCAGGATTTTATCTGTTATTTTCGTACACCGGGAGAATCCCCTTTTTCGGTAAATCAGGTTTTTGCACGTTTTCTTTCTTTTGACGTTAGGGGTGTTGCTAGAATGTTTGTACCTTCGGGTGACCGGTTGTCGCGGTATGAAGTCCGGTGGACTGCTTGTCCTTATCGGAACACTGGGTAAAAATTATTCGGGAATTATTTTGATCAGGTTTTGATCGTGCTACAATCGAGACACCGGAGGCAGCTTCTGTTTTGGGATAGAAGGGAATTTCAAGTACAGTAGTCGGACCACTGAATTTGCCATTTGGGGTAATGTGTTGATTTGTGTTTTTGGTATTTTATTAGGCCGCGGGTGGTGTTGAATGCGTAGGAGGTCACGGGCGCGGTCATTTATCTCCGTTGTCAGGTGGTGTACTCTTAGAACCCTTTTGTTGCATACATTCATTATTGTTATGGTTGCATCATATTAAGGGATATTGTGAGTGATCGTGGCGGCTTTTCGGAAGTCGGAAGGTGGGTCGGTAGGGTAAAATCTGGTGCGATTGGTGGGACCCTGGTAGTCCGGGGAGGATTTACCAGGACGCTCATAGAGGGACTCGTACTCGGATGACTCCGGGTAGAGATTGATCCCCCGAATTGCCGTCGGGACACCTGGTGAACGGTAAGTGATCTGCACTTACACTTATTGGTTTTCCTTTATGACATATTATGATACATCACTTGGTCGACTTTCGTCGCGACACATGGATTTGGATCCGAATAATGTTATGAGTTGGGACTAACCATGTTATCATGTGTATCGTGTTTCATACTTTTTGGAGCAACGAGTGTCGCAGGTGTTTATGACACTCATTTTTATTGTTACTATGCTCATGTTGCTTGCACGCACACCGCCAGCGTTTTGGCCACCGTGGTCGGTGTACTTTTTCGGAAGGTGGTCTTAGGAACCGTGAATCCCACGAGGTGACGTTAGTGGGGCCCCTTGCGTTATTTGCGGTGCGCACTGGCCTGTGGGGTTTTAATGCACCAAAGTGAGAAGCGGGGCGGTTTTCTTTTGCCTGAGGTCCCCAGACCGACATGGCAAG
>CM055062.1:9279103-9437913 GCA_029204045.2 Tillandsia leiboldiana
AATCCAACTGAAATTATTTACTGATGTTCGCACCATCAAACCTAGGTCGAAATGGACCCAAGGAAGAGGTTGATGTTATCTTCTTACAATGGCAAAGGAATTAACGCTTTATTTAATGCCTTGTCACAAACTGAATTCTCTCGCGTCTCGGCATGTGAGACTGCGAAAGAAATCTGGGATGTTCTCAAGTTACACATGAGGGAACTAACCTTGTGAAGATTCAAAAATGCAAATGCTTACGAGCAGATTTGACTCTATTTTCATGGCAGAAAATGAATCTTTCACAGACTACTATACACGATTGCAAGACATCGTGAATTCATGTGCTAACTTGGGAGAGAAAATCCAGAATTTAAATTGTAAGAAAGATTCTAAGACTCTTCCTGAAAGATTTCGTTCCAAGGTTACGGCCATTGAAACTATTAAACACCCGGACGAAATCCTTGTAGAAGAATTAGTTGGTTCTTACAAACTTATGAAATGACATTTCCTACTAACTATTCTTGGAAAGGCATCCTCTTCTAAGTCTTCAGGTTTTGCGTTGAAAACAACAAAAGAAGAAGACGCGGATTCATCCTCCTCAGACGATGACGAGAACCTATCTATGGAGGACTTTGAGAAGCAGCTTGCTCTCTTGACAAGAAAGTTTCGCCGAAACTTTCGAAGGGTAATTCAAGTAAAACTCCATCCTTCGGAAAGTGAAGAAAGGCAAAGGTTTTTCAAGCAAAAGTCAAGAAAGAAAGCAAGAAAGTTTTTCAAAGGATAAGAAAAGCTCAGAGGGACAAGTCCAATGCTTCAAGTGCCGAGGATACGGCCATATCTCAAGGAGTGTCCAAATAAGAATCCGTCAAAGAAGAAAGCGATGCAAGCCGTCACTTGGGATGACACCTCAACGTCAAATGAGTCATCTTCAAGTGATGAAGAGAATAACGCAACGGCGTTCCACGCGTCCACATCTTCACCCTTCATGTGCTTAATGGCAAGTACATCCGATTCATTGTCCAACTCCTCCCAGGTTGAAAAAACTGCAACGGACGACGAATCGAGTAACTCTGAAGGTGAAGATTTTGCTCTAGCCTACCATAAACTTTTGAGGGATTCAAAGAAACTGGCTAAGCAAAACAAGGGTTGAGAGAGAGATTGCAGGATCTCGAAGAAGAAGTAAAAAGGGCAACTTCTCTCTCGACCGGTCTTGAAGTGGAAAGGGATAACCTGATAAAAGCAAATGCTTCACTTCAAGAGAAAAATGAGCATTTGAGAAGGAACATGTAAAAATTTGATAAAGCTGGTTACTTCTTGAAGCTCTATACCGAGGCCCGACAGGAGAAAATGGAAATGACGAAGACCATTTTCCAACTAAAAGATGATTTAAAGCGTTTCTTCTGGAAGGAGCAAGTTGGATAAGATGCTTGGTCTTGGTCAAACAAACCGATTCGGCCTCGGATATACTCAAACTGAGACAGTCCTAGTTCGAGTGGAACAGTTTTTGTGCCCCAGTCGGTAACTCCTCCTCCGACGACGGAAATCACTGTATACAACGACAACAACCTACCTCACCCTCTTCGGGATCGTCAAGAACAAAGGTATGTTTTCGTTGTGGTTATGCAGGGCACATTAGAAGAAATTGCAAGATGGGAGCAAAACGATCAACTCAAGCGCCTCTTGCAATAACTACCAAAAAGGCGATTCCCCGGAAATCAAAAGAAAATTTTTCAAAGGAAAGGAGCCTTGGTAGTTCACCTCGCAAGACGATGTCAAGCAATGAATCAAACAAGACGCTTTCACCAAGGAGAATAACTTCACGAACATTACCGACGCAGTCCAAAAAGGTTTGGGTGCGCAAAGGTGAAATCTTCCCTTGTCTTGTTGTTCATACTTCTTTACATGCTTGTGACAACTCGTCTTGGTATCTGGATAGTGGGTGTTCCCGTCACATGACCGGTGACAAAAACTGTTTTCAAACTTTAGAGAAAATCTCCGGAGGACATGTTGTTTTCGGAGACGGTCGTTCTTCTAAAATTGTTGGAAAAGGAACAATCGCTATTCCAGAAGGCCCCGTTTTGAACAATGTTTTATTTGTTGAAGGCCTAAAGACTAACCTCATTAGTATAAGTCAACTTTGTGACAATGGTTTCTCAGTTAATTTTTCTTCTGAAGAATGTATTGTAACTGATAAGGACCATGTATTCTTTTTGAAAGGGGTTAGATCTCAAAATAATTGCTATGTTGTTTCAAACAAAATTTCTGAAAAATGTAACCTAGTTTCTTTGGATAATGAAACTCTTTGGCATGAAAGGCTAGGTCACATAAATTTTAAAGAACTAGCAAGGATTTCAAATAGACGTGGTTAAGGGGGTTCCTAAACTTTCATTTAAGAAAAACATTGTGTGTGGTGGTTGTCAAAAGGGAAAACAATCAAGGGCTGCACACAAGAACTTGAACCACGTTGGTACCAATCGGCCCTTGGAATTACTGCACATGGATTTAATGGGGCCGACTCGTCAACCATCTTTGGGAGGTAAATGGTATATTTTCTTTTGGTTGATGATTTCTCTAGGTATTCATGGTAACATTTTTAAAAGAGAAAGCGGATACTTTCGACTCTTTTCATGAGATTTGTCATCGTATTATGATTGAAAGAAATGAAAAGATCGTTCGTGTTCGAAGTGATAGAGGTGGAGAATTCATTAATTCTAAATTCATTGATTTTTGCACTTCCACTGGCATAAAACATGAATTCTCAGCACCCTATACACCTCAGCAGAATGGTGTAGTCGAGCGCAAAAACAGGGTTGTTCAAGAGATGGCGCGTGTGATGCTTCATAGCCGGAATTTACCGTTATATTTTTGGGCTGAAGCTGTGAACACCGCCGTCTATGTAATTAATCGAGTGTATTTGCGCCCGGGAACTTTAAATACACCATATGAGCTGTGGTTTTGTAGAAAACCAAATATCAAATATTTCGTATCTTTGGGAGTCGTTGTTACATTTTACGTGACCGCGAAAATCTTGGAAAATTTGACTCTCGAAGTGACGAAGGGATTTTCATGGGTTATTCTACAAACAGTAGAGCATATCGGGTATTTAACTTGGAATCTAAAACGATGGTAGAATCTATAAATGTTAAAGTAGATGAAGCTTTTCACTTTGCATCTGATAAATCTACCCTGATATGTCCCTAGATGATGATTCTCCTGCAAATGCATCTTCTCATAATAATTCTTCCGATAATGTTGATGCATCTAATGGCTCTTCAAGTTTATCTGATGTGCAGGAATTATCACATGTACCTCCGAGTACTCCGTTACCTCAAACGTTACGCATCTCCAAGGATCATCCAGAATCTAACATTATTGGAGACCCCACGAAGGAGTCAGGACTCGGAGACAGTTGATTTGTGGAGTCGCTTGTTACGTCTCCATGATCGAGCCAAAGAACATCGATGAAGCTCTTCAGGATGACTACTGGATTGAAGCAATGCAGGAAGAGCTCCATCAGTTCGAACGAAACAAAGTCTGGGAATTAACGAAGCCTCCAAAGCAACACAACGTGATTGGTACTAAATGGATTTTCAAGAATAAGAAAAACGAGGATGGTACCATCATCAGGAACAAAGCACGTCTAGTTGCTCAAGGCTATTCTCAAATTGAAGGTATAGACTTTGATGAAACGTTCGCCCCGGTAGCTAGACTCGAGTCAATTCGTATTTTATTCGCTATTGCTTGTCATTTTAAAATAAAACTCTTTCAAATGGACGTTAAGAGCGCGTTTTTAAATGGTTTTTAAACGAGGAAGTTTATGTGGCTCAACCGAAAGGTTTTGTAGACTATAAACAACCTAACCATGTTTTTCGTTTGAAAAAGGCTCTTTACGGTCTAAAACAAGCACCGCGAGCGTGGTACGAAAGGTTGACAAAGCACCTATTAGAAAAGGGCTATACTCGAGGGGGAGCTGACCGGACTCTCTTTGTGAAGCATTATCAGGATAACTTCATTGTGGCACAAATCTATGTCGATGACATTGTATTTGGGCAACAAGAGATAATGATGCTTCTAAATTCGCGAAACCATGGAAAGCGAATTTGAGATGTCCATGATGGGCGAACTGACTTACTTCCTTGGATTGCAAAGTGGACAAAATGAAGAAGGCATTCATCTGTGTCAATCCAAGTATGCACTGGAGTTGGTCAAGAAGTTTGATTTAGAAAATTCTAAAGACTTTCAACTCCAATGGGAACTAGCAACAAGGGATTAGGAAGTGAATCTCTTAGTGAGAATGTAGACGAGAAGCTTTATCGCAGCATGATTGGAAGTCTACTTTATCTCACGGCTAGTCGCCCGGACATATCCTTTAGTGTTGGGATTTGCGCGAGATATCAATCAGCACCAAAGGAGGATCACCTGAAAGCGGTGAAAAGGATCATCCGGTATGTCAAAGGAACCGTAAATTTCGGAATTTGGTATCCTATGGGAAAAGTCTTGACATTGTAGGATATTCAGATGCCGATTGGGCAGGATCTGTGGATGATCGGAAAGTACGAGTGGTGCATGTTTTTATCTTGGCCATTGCCTTGTTGCATGGCATAGTAAAAAGCAAAACTGCATGCACTCTCGACTGCCGAAGCGGATATATTTCAGCGGGTAGTTGTTCAACCCAACTCATTTGGATGAAAAGTGTGTTGAGCGACTTCCGGATTTCAGCAACTTCGGTAACCATTCTTTGTGACAACACAAGTGCTATAAACATTTCCAAAAACCCTGTGTTGCACTCAAGAACAAAACACATTGAGCTTAGATATCATTTTCTAAGAGAGCTAGTTGAATCAAATATTCTTCAACTTTCCTACATTTCAACAGAGGATCAATTAGCTGACATTTTAACAAAACCTTTGGATCAAAAATGATTTATTCATTTGCGTAAGGCAATGGAATGTTTTCCCTTGAAATAATCTCTTTTTGAAACCAATGCTTAGGTTAGGTTTTGTTTTTGTGTTTTTGTTCATTATCTATGCTTGTACATAGAACATAAATTGAGCATAGTTATATTGACTTTACTGCATCCTATCTATATATTTAGAAATTTATTATGCTTTTGATATCATAATAATTTATTTGATGCAATGTCATTTATGTCAATTAAGTCATCTTTGTTTGATCAAAGTCAATTCTCTCTCTCAAATGATCTCTTGATTTAGTTTTTATCTTATTTGACAATTGAGTCAAGTATGAAATCGAGATTAATTTTTGGTTGAATACTTTATATTTTAAATAATTGATAGCCAATTGAGGGGGAGTTGATGAAAATTGTTATGCTCAAAAGATGTGGAAAGAGTTACATCCCAATGAGGAATGTGAAAACTACCACCACATGGAGGAAAGAGCTACCACCTCGGTTGTCCGAGTACTGTGTGCAGCTACCACATGTATACCAAGCATGATTTTTCAAGTTGATTAGATAAAATGCTTGTTGAAATACTGACTCTGTCAAATTTCAAGGTTGGTATAAGGTGGGATTTTTAATGAAAGATGCTCAAAGAGCCACTCTCTTCAACAGATTGACTAGATACATTATCTAACATATTTGGGATTTCAAACATCTATTGATCTTGGTATTCATTTTCTTTAACCAAATTTATGATTTGATAAAGACATTACTCATAAGATCATGTTAGATGTGATTGAAGTTGTTCAACTTTAAGGGATTTAATTTTTATAAATTTTCGTTTCATTAGTTGGATATTTTTGATGGATTTTGCATAATCTATTTCTAGTATATGAAACGATGATTTTCATTTAAAGGTGATACACAAAAGTGCTTACAATCAATTCTGGAATTTCTGGAATTTTTCTGGAATTTTTCTGGAATTTTTCTGAAGAAAAAGTATGGAGCCGGTCCGGACGGACAAGCCGATCCGGACCCCGAACGCAGGTATTCCTGCGGGTAAGCCGATCCGGACTGGGTTCTTGAAGCAGTCCGGACTGCGGCTAGGGTTTATATAGAACAAAAGGGTTTTGATATTCTTTTACTTCAATCTTTTGTTTCTGAGTCTCCAGACCTTCTCTCTCTAGAAAAACAATCGTCTTGGAGCCTTCCCAACCCATCTTTTTCGATTTCAAAGTGAGTTCTTATGATCAAATCTCGGTTTTTTCACTGTTTTTCATCTTTTTGCTCAAAACGTGATGGCAATCTTGTATCTTTTTCGTTGAGATTGGTTTTTGATCAAATTTCCTTTGAAATAAGAACTCTGGGTAGATTAGTTTTGATTATATGCTAGGTATTCTCTTGATTAACGGATTTTTAGTCTTCGATTTCTGAAAATTCAGTTTTTGGGCATACTATGGAGAATTTTTGAAAATCATGGGATTGATCTATTTTAAAATTCTTTTTGCAAAACTAATTTGATTCCTAGTCTCTCTACACGATAATGATTGTTTGGGTACAATTTTTCAATTTTTGAAAATAAATATTTTTTTTTCGGGTTCTTGAGGTCTGCTCACAGGTTTTCTATAACCTGAGCACGAGTAGCAAAAATGGCTTTTGCTTGGATTATTGCACTCATTGTAGCAATGGTGGGAACAGAGCATTGTTAAAAGGGAACAAGCTGAACCAAGTCAAGAGGAAACGAAGAATGTTCTTCAAAATGGTTCACAATCAGAAGACGACGAAGATTGGGACACATTTTGTGAAGAAGTACAACAAATGGTTGATGACGAAGATAGATTCTATCTAAAGCAAAAGAAGCAGATGAAGTCTTCCTCAAAAACCAAGCAGCACACAAGGAGCAAGAATTCAAGGGGCAGAGGAATTCAGATCAATGAACCCCTCGCCAGAGCACGCTCTCTGCCTAAAGAATCCCCTTGTAAAGAAGGTCAAAATATACTTTCAGCATCCACGCAATCCCCTTCTACCTCCAAGAGAAACATCACAAAAGCTGCTATAGTATCTATGCAACAAGAACAGCGGAAAATGGCTGAAGAACAAGAAAAAATGTCGGCTGACATTCACAAGATGAAACAAAATTGTTCCAACCCGTCAAGGATGCTTAAAGGGATTTTGAACAAATTGGAGTGCAGTAGCTCTGAGGATTCTGAGTCCGACAACTGAATTTCTTTCTGACATATCTTTCTGGTTTGCAGGTTTTTCAGTTTTTAGTTTTTAACTCTCCTTTTATTTTGTAATTTTGGCTTGTTTTGTGACAAAAAGGGGGAGAGAGAGAGACAAACAATGATACAATGACCGAAAATGACAGTCTAAGTGGTTGTGAATTTTGAACAACTTTGAACTATGAAAGGTTAGTATGACCTCAACTTTTGGTTTTATAATGTGTGATTGCATGCCCTCGACTAACTATTTGACTAACTATTTGGGCATGTAATATAACTAACAAGTTGCTTGTTGACTAACCTGTCTATGACATTTGGATGTTTAATGCTTAGAAGATATGTTGCTTTTGATTGAGATCTTATTACATATCTGAATTTGTAAATGTCATGATGAGTATAAACTCTATCTCTGTGTTTGGTTTTGTATGCAAAAAATTCATGAGGTATCTAACGATCTTTTTTGTCAAGAATGTTTTTCTTTTGCAGAGAGTACAGATGTCTAAGTCTAGAGTCTGTTCTAAGAGTTTATCTCATGTATTTAATTTTATTTTGGATCTCCATTGTAAATTTTTGTTGTATGGTGATAGCAACAAAAATATCTTTTGAATCTTCTTGAGTGGATTTGTGTTTTGTCACGAAACCGCCAAAGGGGGAGATTGTTAAGGAATTTGTGTTGGCGTATTTCGTGAAATTGATTAAGTCTGAAGATTGAAGATGAAGAAGTTTGGATCATATACCTCAATCTCAAGAAAGAAGAATTCAAAAGGATCAGGTACGTTTACTAAATATTTTGGTGATCCGAATACTTCTTATAGTGTAGAAACACTTGGATGAATTTTTAATTGCATAAAAATTAAAACTGGACATACTACATTTCAGAGTCCGGACCTGACATTACAGTCCGGACCCCGAACATAGGATAGTTCATGCGCAATTCCAGTCCGGACCTTGGTCACTTCAGTCCGGACCCCGAACGTGGAATTTGCAGGAATTGCATGAACAGTCCGGACCGTGGAAATTACAGTCCGGACCCCGAAGGTATGTTTTTTTGGAAAAAGTCTGGTTCGCTACGACAGTCCGGACCGCCATAATTCCAGTCCGGGCCGTCGTCCTGTAAAATCCCAGAAAAGGTTAGTTTTTGATTCTTATCCTCTTCCAACAGTTTCTAACCTATAAATAAACCCTATGATTCATTTTTAGGGTAATCCAAAATACGGTCAAAAAGAGATATCCACATATAGAGAAGAAAGGAAATAACTAGATTTAATTCTATGTTTCTTCGTCTATATTGATTAATTTGATTCTAGGTTTTCATACTCAGATTTTGAGTAGAATCAAATTAATGAATACTTAGATGGTATTTCGATCTATCTTGATCTAAGTATTCGGCGGATCATCACCACCCAAAAACAACGATTTTCCCAAAATCGGCGCGTGGACTCGCGTGGCCTTGTGGATTCAAGGTGCAACCGCTCTCGTGGATTCGGAGCGATGTACGTTCATGGATTCGAGACGTTCTACTGGGTGAAGACCGTGGATTCGGTCGGACATCGTGGATTCGACGTTGGACGTCGTGGATTCGGCGTTGGACGCAAATCGTGGATTCGAGGAGCATTGCGGATCGAGGCGGAGAAGATCTACTAGGAGCGTATGGAAAAGGTTGAGTCGTAAGTGAGTACGGTATATCACCTTGTACGTGTTTTAATTCTAGTGGATTTCGCCGTGTTATCGGTCCCGTGGTTTTTTACTCCGGTTTGGAGTTTTCCACGTAAAAATCGTGCGTGTTATTTTTCATTTCTGCATTGGGTTTTATTGCGCAACGATTTTTGAGTGTTTACGGTTTACACCAATTCACCCCCCCTCTAGGTGTTTTTTCCCCTATTTAGATCCAATTAATCATAACCCAACATATTTTTCCGGAAAGATGGCACGTTGGCCCGTGTACCTCACGACTAGTGATGATGGGGACCTCTCACGGCTGCTCAAGGACCGCACGAGCGCCGGGGAGGGCATAAGCAAATCACGAGAGGCAGGTGCACGTATTTGATGGTTACAGGGGCAGGTATACGGGTCTGGTTCATTACAGGGTACCGTGGCTCTCTTGGGAGGTGGTAAGCGCGGACACGCTGGTGGCTCGATTTGCGTTATTTTCGGTTCCTCTCGATATCGCTTACATTTTTATTACCCCATGTTTATGTTGCACCTTGGTAGTGTCACTGATTCCCCACTCTGTGACAGGTTGGTCGGACGCGGGCATGGGACGGCTGTGAGGACGGATTAGGAGGACATGTCGTTTATTAGCGTTGCATTGAGTGACTTGTGTTTGGTTTTATTCGTGTTATCAGCGTAGTTTCTGTTTTATGTGTGTGGATGTGACTGTGGCGTGGTGTGGATGTGCAAATCACTGTGGTGACCCTGTTTGCTTTCATGCTCTGTAGTTTTCGGCCTATTTTTAAACCAGGAAAAATGTTTACGAAAACGGCTTTTAAAACAACGAGTGTCGTGTAGGCACCGATTTGAAAACCCATGGATTTATCCTTTCTAAAGACCAGCGGCCATGTTAAGTAATTACGGTACTCTCTCTTACTATTGTGTGTGACGATTGTGGTTAAGGTGTGGACGAGTTTACATGTGGGTTGGGATACCTGTCTGAGTTGAAACCGCCGTGCACGTGCAAAGGAGGCTCTGCCCTCGGGGTCGAGGAATTTGCACGTGTGGCAGGTCTGGCGCGCATTGGGGAACACTGTAAAGAAAAAAATTTTAATATTTCACGTTTTCCGCTCAACCGAAAAACCCCCGGGGTGTGATAGCTTCATTCTTGAGTTTTGTTCGAGGAGGTTTTTGATTGAGTTTTTGAGGTTTTCGGCGGGATTGTTTAAGGTTAATCGACGGTGGCTCCGCCGCCGCTCGATGCCCTAGCCGAGCCACCGCCGCTTGATGCTCTAGCCGAGCCGCCGCCGCCGCCGTGTGCTGCCACCGCAGGCCGCGAGCCGCCGAGGCGGTGCGCCGCGCGCAGCCAGGCGCACTACCGCCGCACGCAGCCTGGCGCTGCTGCCGCGCGCAACCAGGAGCGCTGCCGCCCGCGCGCCGCTCTTGCGCTGTTGGGGCACATCGCACAGGGGCTGCACCCTGCCCGGGCCGCTGCTGCGTAGTGCTGCCGCACACACGCGCCGCGCCCTGCCAGGCCGCCGCCGCTGGATGCCCTAGCCACCGCCGCCGCTGGATGCCCTAGCCACCGCCGCCGCTGGATGCCCTAGCCATCGCTGCTGCTTGCGCCCGCGTGGGGCTGCTTGCGCCCGCGTGGGGCTGCCGCGCCGCCGCCGTGCCAGCGCGGGGCTGGGCCCGCGCGGAGCTGCCGCGCTGCGCGCTGCTTGCGCAATCCTGCGCGATGCTGGGCCCACGCGGGGCTACCGCTCCGCCGCCGTGCCCGCGCGGGGCTGTGCCGCGCGGCGCGCTGCTTGCGCATGCCCGGGCAGGGCTGCCATGCCGCCACCGTGCCCGCGCGGGGCTGCCGCGCCGCCGCTATAACCGCACGGGCCAAGCTGCTGCCATCGACAACTTGGCTTGTCGATTTTTGGGGCTTGACGGTTTTTGGTTTGACGGTGTTACTTGGTGTTTTCGTCGACGGCTTTGCGTGACGGTTTTATTTAGCTTATTCATTGACGGGTTTTAGCTTGACGGTGCAGTCCGCTTGATGGTGCAGTCCGTTTGACGGTGCAATCCGCTTGTCGGTGCAGTCCGCTGGACGGTGAAGTCCGCTTGACGTAGCTGTTTTCGTTTGTCGTCGGTTGATTGTCCGCTTGGTTGTTTTTCATCGCGGACTTTGTCAAGGCAACGGTTGGCGCCGGGTTTCCATCAATTGCCTCGACGACAGTCGGATCGCGTCGGAGGTACGGTTTTCAACCGGAGGGATTTTTGGACACGGAGTTTTTCGTCGGTTTATTGTTTTGCATTTTGCCGGGCGCCGTTTTTATGTTCGGTCTTTTGTTTCACCATCAGGATTTTATCTGTTATTTTCGGTACACCGGTAGAATCCCCTTTTTCGGTAAATTCAGGTTTTTGCACGGTTTTCCTTTCTTTTGACGTTAGGGGTGTTGCTAGAATGTTTGTACCTTCGGGGTGACCGGTTGTCGCGGTATGAAGTCCGGTGGACTGCTTGTCCTTATCTGAACAATGGTAAAAATTATTCGGGGAATTATTTTGATCAGGTTTTGATCGGTGCGACAATCGAGACACCGGAGGCAGCTTCTGTTTTGGGATAGAAGGGATTTCAAGTACAGTAGTCGGGACCACTGAATTTGCCAGTTTGGGGTAATGTGTTGATTTGTGTTTTTGGATATTTTATTAGGCCCGCGGGTGGTGTTGAATGCGTAGGAGGGTCACGGGCGCGGTCATTTATCTCCGTTTCAGGTGGGTGTACTCTTAGAACCCCTTTGTTGCATAATTCATTATTGTTATGTTGCATCATATTAAGGGATATTGTGAGTGATCGTGGCGGCTTTTCGGAAGTCGGAAGGTGGGTTCGGTAAGGTAAAATCTGGTGCGATTGGTGGACCCTGGGTAGGTCCGGGAGGATTTACAGGAGCTCATAGAGGAGACTCGTACTCAGGATGACTTACGGGTAGAGATTGATCCCCCGAATTGCAGTCGGGAACTCTGGTGAACTGGTAATATCTGACCTTACACTTTATTGGTTTCCTTTATGACATATTATGATACATCACTTGGGCGACTTTCGTCGCGACACATGGATTTGGATCCGAATAATGTTATGAGTTGATGACTAACCCCATGTTATGCATGTGTATCGGTGTTCATACTTTTGGAGCAACGAGTGTCGCAGGTGTTTATGACACTCATTTTATTATGGTTACTATGCTCATGGTGCTTGCACGCACACCAGCGGTTTGGCCACCGTGTCGGTGTACTTTTTCGGAAAGGTGGTCTGAGGACCCGTGAATCCCACGAGGTGACGTTAGTGGGGGCCCCTTGCGGTTATTTGCGGTGCTGCACTTGTGCAGTGGGGGGTTTTAATGCACCAAAGGTGAGAGCGGGGCGGTTTTCTTTTGCCTGAGGTCCCCAGACCGACATGGCAAGGTGCTCAGTTCAGTTTCTCGGGGATGATATGATTAATTGCAGGATGGGATTATGGATGCTCTGGTTTTACAGTTTGATTTATTATCCGCACCTTTTAGCATCATACTTGTAGTTGTGTTTTATCTCTACTCTTCATGTCACTGACTCCCACTGTGTGACAGGTTTGGTCGGGTCTAGGGATCAGGACGATGGTGAGGACGCTATTTGGTGAGGTGTGAGATTACCTCGGTCAGGTTCCTTGTTTTTCTTCTTCCTTTTATAGTTGGTTATTTCCTTTATGGTCGTTTTCTGTGCATGTGGACGTGTATCATGTGGATGGTGTGGATGTTGAGACAGGCCTTATGTTTTGTCAAATGAACTTATTTTATAGAACTATGCTTTCAAAATAGGGTTTATGGACGCGTCGTGTGGACGCGGGTTTTCATACTTAAAAAGGAATTGCGAAAATGGCTTTAGAAACTTAAGTGTCGTGTGGGCACTGTTTTCAAAACTTGTGGATTTATCCTTTCAAACCTATGGATGCGCCGGGAGTGCGCCGTTTAATGAATTAAGATGTTAGCGTTTTCAAATTCACACTCTGGTAATTTATAACTATTAAGGCTTGGTGGTTGATGTTTTTATTCGGGCTATGGGATGCCGTGCATATACAAGGGAGATCTGGTATATGTGGCGGGTCTGTGCACGTGCCACGCGGGAGCCTGTTTCAAAAAAAAAAGGGGGGGGGGGGGTTGCTTTCCGCTTTTAAATTACTCCTAGGGCGTGACACACTTCCAAAACTCTGATACCACTCTAATTTATCAAGCCCCGAGACCGCCTATTTGGACAGTCCGGGTATGCCAACAGACCCGCAAAACGGGCATGACCTCTTCACTCCCGCAAGGAACGGTCGAACATCTCAACGGCAATTAGCCCAAAGAGAAAGAAAGTATATCAGAGTGAAACATAATGCTAATTTAAACATTCAACTTTAACATAATTCCAACCATTAAAGCTGAAACGTACTGGAATAAACACTTGGTACATATAACAAATAGTTACAATTTTCTTTTTCTCTCAATACATTGTTCACTCCCCAAAATAAAGCAAAAATGGTACTCGATCTCTAGACCCGCTAGGTCCGCTACTCTGCCGGGCCCTTGCCCCTATCGAGTGTCTCACCCGATGTACCTAGCCTTGTAATGTGGTCACCAAAATGTGGTGTGAGAACTATAAATAGTTCCTAGTGGGTTCATCCACCGAGAATAAATGTTCTATACCTCTTAATCCAAAGGAAGCATTAGTAGCAAGATATATAACCAGTTAGGAAAAGCAATAAAATTACTCTAGCATGCTGATAATTTAATCACTACATTACTAGTTCCATGCAAACTACTATGCTAGGCCTCACTAGGCTATCATGCTCATACTTGGCTACTAGGCCGCTAAGAGGGGTTACTCCTAACCAGGCCACTTTACTTGTTTATTTAACCTTTTGCTTTAGTTTCACTTGCTTATCCCTTGTAATTACCTCGTCTAATGGACCCGTGCGCTTGTAGTCACTACACCCATGTTGGCTTTTAGCGGCACTTTTGTGGTGGCATTTAGGAAAAAAGCCACCAAAAATAAATTTTTGCCGGCAGTTTTTTAAAAATGCCGTTAAAAAAAAATTATATTTATTTTATTTTATTTATTTTATTTATTTATTTAATCTTAAAAAAAATTATATTAAAAATACCTAAAAAAATTTTTACTGGCATTTTTTTTAATGGCATTTGCAAAAAATGCCACTAAAACCTAATTAATATCTACCAAATGCCAGCAAAGGAAATATTTTAATTCCCGCGCACGCGCAGGGGAAATTTATTTGTTTCCCGCCAGGTACCTATCATGCGCAAGAAAGAAAAGAAAGAAATCCAAAAAAAAATCCCTAGCTACTTCCCCAACCGCGCAGGCGACGCTTCTCCCTGTCCGCGCGCAAGCTCCCCCGTGCACCGTCTCCCTGCGGCCACCTCTACCGCGCGCCTCCGCCGCCTCGGCTCCGACTGCGCAAGAAAGAAAAGAAAGAAATCCCAAAAAAAATCCCTAGCTAGCTACTTCCCCAACCGCGCACGCGACGCTTCTCCCTGTCCGCGCGCAAGCTCCCCCGTGCACCGTCTCCCTGCGGCCACCTCTACCGCGCGCCTCCGCCGCCTCGGCCACCGCCTCCCCTGCGGCCATCCATCCCGCGCGCAAGCGGCCTCTCCCTGTCCGCTCGCCCGGCCGCCACAGCCTCCCCTGCGGCCACCTGTACCGCGCGCCTCCACCACCATTAAGCTGCCGCAGATAATTAAGGTTTCCTCTAGCTTCCCCCCTCCACCACCATCGATCTGCCGCGCACCCATTTTTCTGGCAGAAGCTTTGCGCACGCGGTGTTGTCGATGCTCTCAGGCTGAAGATTGAAGCTTTGTAGAGCGTCTTCTCCAACGACGGTCGGAGCTCTGTCCAGGTTCGAGCGTCTTCTCCAACGACGCTCGGAGCTCTGTCCTGGTTCAAGCGTCTTCTCCAACGACACTCGGAGCTCTGTCCAGATTCGAGCGCCTTCTCCAACATTAGAAGCTCGAAACTCTGTCCAGGTTCGTGCGGGACATTAATTATTTTTTCTTCATCAGTTTTTATGACATATATGTGCCATATATATATAGGTTTAGCTTAGGAAGGATTAAATCGAAAGCAAATTAATTTTATTTCCACCTAGGCATGTGAGGGGTTTCATATTAATTTGCATAAAAATATTAGAAAAATAATGGTGAAGGGATTAGAAAGAGATTAATTAATCAAAACCACTTCTAGTAATTTGAGCCATAGAGAGGATAAAAAAGAGTGCATGTTTGGATGCTTTGGATACCATGAAATAATAATTGATATAGCAAACATATTATTAATGTTTCTTTTTTGATCATTGGGAGCATGTAGGGTTTGACTTAGTTGAGGGGCCAGGACAATGTGAAAGAAGTAAATAAATGTATGAGCTTTGTGGTTCCATAATTTCATTTATTTATTTTCTCTTTCTTTGTTTCATTAAATTAAATAAAGTGTTCCATATTGAGATTAGATATGTTTCTCATACACAGGAGATTAAATAAGTAAATTACCTTGTTGGAAACTTGCCCCTTCTTATACCATAAATTAGTAGATAATTAGCTTGGTTGTGTATTATTCATTACATCTAAAATCTAAAATTGGTAGCTTATATAGCATAGTGCGTCAAAATTTTTTTTTCTGACATAAGAGAACTTGTGATCCAACATGGAAATCAAATTGAAGTTTCACAATACAAATATATATATATATATATATATATATATATATATATATATATATATATATATATATATATATATATATATATATATATATATATATATATATTGAGACAAGATCGGGATCCAGATTCATATCCCTCAAGAACTAGATCAAAATTTTGGTGCTCCAAATTCTGTGCCTTAAATCTAGTCTTAAGTCTTAATGCTCCAAATTCTGGTGCTTTACGTGGTCAAATCTTTTACTTTTCCTTGGTTTTGTGAAGTGTTTGTATTGGAATGCTTCAAGTGTTGCTGGGGTGTTTGGTAAGTTTCTTTCTTTATGAACTGTAGTCGTGTGATAATTTCTTGGATCTTTCTGGTACCTATCATGTATTCTGTTTTAGTGTCATAACTAGTTTTTGTTGTCTCATTACATTAAGCTTTTCATTAGGGACACAGTTTCTACTTCAGTATTTGGTTAGGTGCTTAATGATTGCTTTTAGCATTAGATCATGCTCTAGAAGTTAGGGCAAAGAAGTCATTTTAAGAACGATTAGATGATAGTGATGTGTGGCGGAAAAGCCGTGTGACAATACAATGTTGAAAACTTTTAAGAAGTTGGTCAATTATTAGAATTCATAAGTTTTATGAAAAATTTATATATTTTAGCTCTTAATAATGACGTCAATGTAACTGAACTTAAAATACTAACTTTTATGCATATACAGGTAATTCTATTGTCAAGAATACCTAAATTACTTGTCTAGGATATGGATAAGACATGGATTCTTAAGCCAAGGTAATGTTCTAATTAATATTTCTAAAGTTATGAATATTAAGTTATGTTAGTATATAAAATTAAGTAATATTTATTTGTACCATTCAATTAATGTATTTAGGTCAAGTGATGATTACCAACAAGGATTGAATCAATTCCTCAAATTTGCATTTGACAATGCATCTAAAGAAAGTATGATCCTTTGCCCATGTAGAAAATGCACTAATTGCTTTTGGAAAGAAGAGGAAGTTGTCTATGAACATCTGTTATGTGATGGATTTATGCAAGGTTATACAAGATGGATATTTCATGGAGAGGATATTATCCAAACAAAACCTAATGAGAATGTCAACATTCAGAATGAACAAATCAGTGATGAAATGAACGATCTTTTACACGATGCATTTTTTAATCCAGAGTTAGATTTAGATGTGGGAGATTTAGATATTGAAGAATTGACAGCGGAGCCAGATGACGAGACTAAAAAATTTTATAATTTAGTGAAAGATGCTAATCAAGAAATATATAATTTTATAATTATTTTGGCACTTATAAGTGCCACTAAAAAGGGGTATGCTGGCGGTTTGGAGTGCCGGGACAGATAGTTTTGCTGGCACTTGTAAGTGTCACTAAAATCAGATACGCTGGCATTTTGGAGTGCCGGGACAGATAGTTTTGCTGGCACTTGTAAGTGCCACTAAAATAAGATATGCTGGCGGTTTCGAGTGCCGGAATAGATCGTTTTGCTGGCACTTGTAAGTGGCACTAAAATGGGATATGCTGGCGGTTTGGAGTGTCGGAATAGATCGTTTTGCTGGCACTTTTAACTGCCACTAAAATCAGATACGCTGGCATTTTGGAGTGCCGGGATAGATACTTTTGCTGGCACTTGTAAGTGCCACTAAAATAAGATATGCTGGCGGTTTCGAGTGCCGGAATAGATCGTTTTGCTGGCACTTGTAAGTGCCACTAAAATGGGATATGCTGGCGGTTTGGAGTGTCGGAATAGATCGTTTTGCTGGCACTTTTAACTACCACTAAAATCAGATACGCTGGCATTTTGGAGTGCCGGGATAGATACTTTTGCTGGCACTTGTAAGTGCCACTAAAATAAGATATGCTGGCGGTTTCGAGTGCCGGAATGGATCGTTTTGCCGGCACTTGTAAGTGCCACTAAATAGGGATATGCTGGCGGTTTTGAGTGCCGGAATAGATCATTTTGCTGGCAATGTCGATCGTTTTGCCGGCAGTTTAAAGTGCCGGCTTTACCATCTATGCCGGCGGTTTGATATAAGTGCCGGTAAAAGATTTGCCGACGGAGTTTTCGCCGGCACAAAAAAATGCCACAAAAAAATGCCGGGAAAAACTATTACCGGCACTTTTATGATGTTTCCCGGCAGTTTAAAGTGCCGCTAAAAGCCAACATTGGTGTAGTGAGTCCTCCTACCAAAGACGAGGCAAATCCAAGACGCTATTCACACCATTGGTGCTCTCTTTTTACCATTCGAAGGGCATGCCAAAATGGGCCCCCTGCTCGGGGAGACAGCTATCGCTATCACACTCCCAATCTGTCACGCCCCGGAGGATTTGAGATGAGCGGAAAACGTACATATATTTTTTTTCCTCTTTTCTGAAAACCACCTCTCCTACCGGTGCGCGTGAGACCCGCCATATATACAAATTCACTCTATAGACGGACAGAGTCTCCTTTGTATATGTACGGCGTTACAATAACAACATCTACTTCAACCACACAGTCACAACGAAACCAACGAAAGAGAGTATTGCATTTATTCACAACTAAAGTTTCCATTCACAAGATAAAGAGACGAGACCACGGGTTCGCAAACGGTGTCCACACGACACCTAATTTTCCAAAATGTATTCGTACGTCTCTTTAGGGCGGTTACGTCTTTTAAAAGGATAAATCCAGGGGTTTTCAAAGTAGTGCCCACACGACACCTGGTTTTGGAAAGCGTTTTCGAAATCCTTTTGTTCAGTTTAAAAACATGCCGCACGCAAGTTAAATAAAAAGCATATCCAGAATCACATCACAAACGAAATACTCTCAATCCAACATCCACATTATTCCACAGTCAAGCAATTGAAAACTAAAGAGTAAAGGAGATGAGATAACCCCAAACAAGTATAACGGAAAAGAGCCTCATATGGCTAATGTCCTCTAAACGCTGCCTCACCATCGTCCCGGCTAACTCCCCTAGTCGTACCTGTCACAGTGTGGGACAATCAGTGACAAATAAAGTAGATGAATATATAACAACAAAAAGTATTGGAAAGACAAACCGATACACCGAAGCATTTCGCTTTTTCCCCTCATGAGTCACCGTATCCCTGTTTTAATGAAAGAGTATCTGTCGGAAGGTCTAAAGAACCCTCCCCCGTGAACGATCACTTTGCTTGCGCATTATGCCTTTAACCCCTCCAAGGTTCTAGTGCGGTACCTTTAGTAACCGTGAGGGGTCCCCACTCGACACCTTTACCTTCGTGGGTTACACGGGTCAACGTACCACAATTCCAGAAAAGTACACCCAATCGGTGGCCAAACTGCCGGTGTGCGTGTAAGCATCTATGAGCATCATTGCCGAAACCGGCGAGTGTTAAAGCACCGCGACACTCAGTCGCTGTTACGGCATTTTGGTGTTGGCATATTTCGTGAGTCAAGTCAGTGAGTTGAGTCGGAGTCTTAAAGGGATCAAATTGTCAATCAGCAATCAAAGACTTAGAGAAGATTCAACAAGAGCTCAAGTTGACACTCAGTGTCTTGAGTCTTGAAGATTGAAGTTGAAGAATTGTGGATCAGTTACATCAATCTCAAGAAGAAAGTATTCAAAAGGATCAGGTATGGTTAACTAAATAATTTTGGTGATCCGAATACTTTCTTATAGTGTAGAAACACTTGGATGAATTTTTAATTGCATAAAAATCAAAAACTGGACATGGGACATGTTCAGGATCCGGATCAGACAGTCCAATCCGAATCCCGAAGGGTGCTTGTTCATTGGCAAATCCGATCCGGATCAAAGGTCATTTCGATCCGGATCCCGAACGTGGGTTTTTGCTGGAATACATGAACGATCCGGATCAGGCATTTCAATCCGGATCCCGAACCCTGTTTTTCTGGAATAGCCTGACTCATTATGACGATCCGGATCACAGTAAATCCGATCCGGATCGCCGTCCTGAAAATTTCCAGATAAGGTAAGTTTTTGATTCTTATCTCTTTCCAAAGGTTTCTAAACTATAAATAGACATTTAGGGTTTCTCAAAAACGGGGGGAGCACGGCCGATCAATTGATAAAACACTTGAGAGCAACCCTAGAGGCTAGGTTTTTATCGTTCTTCTATATAGCCTCTTTTAGGTCAATTCGACGATTCTTTCAAGAACATATCTTTTGTCGAATTGATCTAATCTTTGCTTAGAGATTTTTCCCATGGATCTTCATTGATAATCTAAGCAAAGGATCACCATCGAAGCCAATATTCTTACCGGCTGAGTTTGCGTCGTGGATTCGACGTGGCATCGTGGATTCGGTGTGCTAAAGGCATTTTTTGGATTCGAAACGTGTGCTCGTGGATTCGAGTGGCGTTCGTGGATTCGAACGTGTGCAGTGGACGTGCAATCGGTGGAGCGCAAGGTCCGAAGAAGTTGAAGGAGGGGTTAAATCCGTGGAGACGGTAATCACCTTGTTATTCTTCTTTTCTTAGTGGATTGTTATTGCGTGGACATCCAATCGGTGAGCGCAAGGTCCGAAGAAGCTGAAGGAGGGGTTTGAGTCCGTGGAGTCGGTAATCACCTTGTTATTCTTCTATTCTTAGTGGATTGTTATTGCGTGTTGGTCCCGTGGTTTTTCTCCTGGATTGGAGTTTCCACGTATATCTCGGTGTGCTATTTTTATTTCCGCATTGGTTTTTATTTTGCACTGAGATTTGGTTTTATAAGTATTACACCTATTCACCCCCCCTCTAGTTGTTTGATAGTACCTATTTAGATCCTTGTGGATCCTATAAAAACCTACAGTCGCCACAGTTAGCAATAAAAGAACGGGAATATCTCATGCAACGGGTTAAACAATTAACATGATTCATCTACTTTATTACGCTTGCCATAACGATAACATATAACGAAACTTATTGCGAAAGTACCCACCTTGTTGCGAGAAGATCGGGACACCTTGAACCTTGACACACTCCCGCTCAGCACCTGGACCTAAAGAAGTCCCCCACAAGAACAATAAGTCAAACTTGACGCACCATGTCGCAAAAATGAAACCCGAAACCCAACAACGCGATGAAAACCTCGTAGCAGCGTGTTCACGTCGCACGACGGCTCCCCGCGCGGCACCTGCACGCGCGGCGCCTCCCCGCGCGGACGTCATGAGGCCGCGCGGCGCGCACGCCCGCAGGTGGCCCCCGCACAGTGCCTACCCGCGCGGCGCCGTCGCCCGCGGGCGCCCCGCGCGGCATGAGGCCGAGCGGCGCACACGCCCGCGAGTGGCGACCGCGCGGCGCCTGCCGCCCGCGGGCGCCCCGCGCGGCATGAGGCCGCGCGGGCGCCACCCGAGGCCTCGTGCCGCGCGGGGCACCCGCCCCGCGCGGCGCCCACCCGCACGGACGCCGCCGCCCACGGTTCGGCTTGCGCGCCGCCCGCGGGTGCCGCCCCGCGCGGCACGCGCCACCGGCGGGCGGCGCCCCGCGCGGCCCAAGGTCGCGCGGCGGCGGCGGCGGCGGCGGCGGTGGCGACGATGACGGCGACGACTTTTCGAGAAAAAGACACGAAAACCCTAAAAATACAATAAAACAAAATCCACTTACCGATTCCGACGGGGAAGATGATCCGATTGCACTCCTGTTTCCAACACGTTGATCGGAGTGTTCGGACTCCTCCGCCTTCTTCCTCTCCCTTCTCTTTTTCCTCCGGTTAGGGTTTCCGTTCCTTTCTTTTCTTTCTCTTTCTCTCCGGCTAGGGTTTCTCTTTTTGCGAAAAGTGGGATTTCCTCTAATACGTACGAAATAAATCCCACATCTAAATAATTATTAACTAATAAATAATTATTTAATTATACGGGATAAACCCACCTTTCCTTGGAAAGCGTGCCGGATATTCTGCACGGATTTTGGTGCGCGCTAAGTCACCGCAATCCTAAAGACCCTAATCCGGGAGGTCCCTAGGTCGGATTTCAGATCCGATCCTACCGTCGGTCATCATTTTTCGAGCCCTTTCACAGGAAAATACTCGTGCAGCGCGACGGTCAACTTAAGAAACTCGATAAATTCGGCTTTCCCCGAAAAGTACTTTATTAACAGGAGGATAAAATATTACTCAAAAAGTCATGACATTACACCACTCACACTTTATAAGAAGTTTCGTCCTCGAAACTTAATCACCACCCTCGCTAAACAATTCGGGAAAACACTCCCTCATCTTCGTTTCCAGTTCCCACATTACTTCGCGTTTTTCGTGATTGCTCCACTGGACCTTTACATAGGGGATGGTCCGATTGCGCAATTTCTTGTCTTCTCGTGCTAAGATTCGCACCGGTGTTTCCTCGACGCTTAAGTCTTCTCGCAGCTCGATCGTGGAAACATCTAGGGCGTGAGAGGGATCGGGAAGGTACTTCCGGAGCATTGAGACGTGAAACACGTTGTGGACTCGATCAAGATTCGGCGGCAAGGCCAACCGGTACGCCACCGGGCCCATGCGTACTAGGATCTCGAACGGTCCCACGTACCTCGGACTTAACTTCCCCCTCAGGCCGAAACGTCGGGTCCCCTTTGAAGGTGAAAGTCGGAGCAACACATGCTCGCCCACCATGAATTCCAAATCCCGTCGTCTATGGTCCGCGTAACTTTTCTGTCGGCTCTGGGCAGTCAGCAGCCGTTGCCTGATAAGGGGCACTTTCGCTTCGGTCTCCTCTACTAAGTCAGGTCCCAAAAACTTGCGCTCTCCCAAATCGTCCCAGCATAATGGAGAGCGACAGCGGCGCCCATACAGGGCCTCGTATGGCGCCATTTGGATGCTCGCTTGGTAGCTGTTGTTGTAGGCGAATTCCACAAGGGGTAGGTATCGCGACCACCCTTCGCCCAAGTCAAGTACGCATGCTCGGACTATATCCTCCAGAATCTGAATCACCCGTTCTGATTGTCCGTCAGTTTGCAGGTGAAAAGTCGTGCTGAACTGTAGTTTGGTTCCCAATGCTCGTTGCAGGCTCTGCCAAAAGTTCGACACAAAACGCGTGTCTCTGTCCGACGTAATGGACGCCGGTATCCCATGCAACCTCACCACCTCATTGATGTAGGTTTGCGCTAGTCGGTCTCGAGTCCATGTCGTATGAATGGGCAGGAAATAGGCCGATTTCGTCAAACGATCTACTATGACCCATATCGCATCATGTCCTTGTGGCGATCTCGGAAAGCCGGTCACGAAATCCATCGTAATCCTCTCCCATTTCCATTCCGGCATGGGTAACGGCTGTAACTTCCCTGCTGGGCGTTGATGTTCAGCCTTTACTTGTTGGCACACCAAGCAATGCGCCACGAATCGTGTCATGTCCCCCTTCCATTTAGGCCACCAGAAGGTTTGTTTAATATCTTCGTACATCTTTGTTCCCCTAGGGTGCGCTGAGTAGGGAGCATTATGCTCTTCCCTCAGAATTTCTTTCCTTGAGTTCCGATAGGTCAAGCACGCAAATCCGCCCTCGGAACCGTACTGTGCCATCAGAGCCCATCGTAAAGTCGCCCCCTTGGTCCGAAGCTATTCTGCCTCGCACAAGCTGTAGCTGGGTGTCTGTTGATTGCCCTTCCAAAATCTTGTCGACCAAGGTAGGCCTGACTACCAGGGTCAGGAGTTGTGCGACCGTACCTGCCGGTACTACCTCCAGTCTTAATTGCGAGAACTCTGCAATCAGACGATGCTATTGAGTAATGGCGTTTGTCATCGATTCCCCCGTCTGCCCTTTGCGGCTCAAGGCGTCGGCCACCACGTTTGCCTTTCCGGGGTGGTAGTGGATCGACAAATCGTAGTCTTTTGGTAGCTCGAGCCACCGCCTTTGCCGTAAGTTTAGCTCATTCTGAGTAAAAAGGTACTTGAGGCTCTGGTGATTGGAATACACATTGCAGTGTGTCCCGTATAGGTAGTGTCTCCACAGCTTGAGGGCAAACACGACTGCTGTAAGCTCCAAGTCGTGAGTGGGGTAATTCCGTTCATATTCCTTGAGTTGTCTTGACGCGTAGGCTATGACCTTTCCCTGTTGCATAAGTACGCTCCCAAGACCGCTTCGCGACACATCACAATAAATTTCATAGTCCTCCCCGGGCTCTGGCAGAGCGAGCACCGGGGCCCGCATCAATTTATCTTTGAGTTCCTCGAAACTCTTCTGGCATTGGTCCGTCCAGATAAATTTCTCCCCTTTTCGGGTTAGACGATTTAAGGGGGTGGCTATCTTGGAGAATCCTTCCACAAAACGTCTATAGTATCCTGCCAATCCTAAGAAGCTTCGGATCTCCGTTACCGTCGTCGACCGGGGCCAGTCTGCCACGGAGTCTATCTTCCTCGGATCCACCGCAATCCCAGACGTCGAGACGATATGTCCCAAAAAGTCCACCTCACGGAGCCAGAACTCACACTTTTTGAGTTTGGCAAATAGTTTCTGGTCCCGGAGGGTCTGAAGGACTAATCGTAGATGCTCCTCATGTTCCCCATCTGTGCGGGAGTACACGAGGATGTCATCAATAAAGACCACTACGAATAGGTCTAAGAAGGGTCTAAACACCCTATTCATCATGTGACGCCCCACTTCCCAGGGGGTCACCCATCCTAGAACTACTCTAGCTCTAGCACGCTTAACTCTCATGTTCCTCTTGGATCTTGCTACCATCCAAAATGCTATAGCCGGGTTAGAGATTTAGTCCTATTATATCATTTATATAGAGGACTAATCCAAATTCCGGGGGTGTTACATTCTCCCCCCCTTTAAGCCCTGACGTCCACGTCAGGCTCAAGCACACTCACAAGCACCAGGCGATGTGAGACTCGTCTCGCTAGCCTTAGCCGACCTTGTGAGGAGCTGCACTCCACTCACAACGGTCATTAGCCGGGGAGCCTCGCTCTACCCGCTATCCCTGGCTCAGCCGAGACTCATCTCACATTTCCGGCTGGTGAATGTCTCTGATACCAACTGTGACGCCCCACTTCCCAGGGGGTCACCCATCCTAGAACTACTCTAGCTCTAGCACGCTTAACTCTCATGTTCCTCTTGGATCTTGCTACCATCCAAAATGCTATAGCCGGGTTAGAGATTTAGTCCTATTATATCATTTATATAGAGGACTAATCCAAATGCCGGGGGTGTTACACATCATGTCCATGAACACCGCTGGGGCGTTGGTGAGCCCGAACGGCATTACGGTGAATTCGTAGTGACAATAACGCGTCCGGAAAGCGGTTTTAGGGATATCTTCACCCCTAACTCTGAGCTGGTGATAACCGGACTGCAAATCGATCTTTGAAAATATCATTGCTCCCTGCAATTGGTCGAACAGCAAAGGAAATATCTACCAAATGCCAGCAAAGGAAATATTTTAATTCCCGCGCACGCGCAGGGGAAATTTATTTGTTTCCCGCCAGGTACCTATCATGCGCAAGAAAGAAAAGAAAGAAATCCAAAAAAAAATCCCTAGCTACTTCCCCAACCGCGCAGGCGACGCTTCTCCCTGTCCGCGCGCAAGCTCCCCCGTGCACCGTCTCCCTGCGGCCACCTCTACCGCGCGCCTCCGCCGCCTCGGCTCCGACTGCGCAAGAAAGAAAAGAAAGAAATCCCAAAAAAAATCCCTAGCTAGCTACTTCCCCAACCGCGCACGCGACGCTTCTCCCTGTCCGCGCGCAAGCTCCCCCGTGCACCGTCTCCCTGCGGCCACCTCTACCGCGCGCCTCCGCCGCCTCGGCCACCGCCTCCCCTGCGGCCATCCATCCCGCGCGCAAGCGGCCTCTCCCTGTCCGCTCGCCCGGCCGCCACAGCCTCCCCTGCGGCCACCTGTACCGCGCGCCTCCACCACCATTAAGCTGCCGCAGATAATTAAGGTTTCCTCTAGCTTCCCCCCTCCACCACCATCGATCTGCCGCGCACCCATTTTTCTGGCAGAAGCTTTGCGCACGCGGTGTTGTCGATGCTCTCAGGCTGAAGATTGAAGCTTTGTAGAGCGTCTTCTCCAACGACGGTCGGAGCTCTGTCCAGGTTCGAGCGTCTTCTCCAACGACGCTCGGAGCTCTGTCCTGGTTCAAGCGTCTTCTCCAACGACACTCGGAGCTCTGTCCAGATTCGAGCGCCTTCTCCAACATTAGAAGCTCGAAACTCTGTCCAGGTTCGTGCGGGACATTAATTATTTTTTCTTCATCAGTTTTTATGACATATATGTGCCATATATATATAGGTTTAGCTTAGGAAGGATTAAATCGAAAGCAAATTAATTTTATTTCCACCTAGGCATGTGAGGGGTTTCATATTAATTTGCATAAAAATATTAGAAAAATAATGGTGAAGGGATTAGAAAGAGATTAATTAATCAAAACCACTTCTAGTAATTTGAGCCATAGAGAGGATAAAAAAGAGTGCATGTTTGGATGCTTTGGATACCATGAAATAATAATTGATATAGCAAACATATTATTAATGTTTCTTTTTTGATCATTGGGAGCATGTAGGGTTTGACTTAGTTGAGGGGCCAGGACAATGTGAAAGAAGTAAATAAATGTATGAGCTTTGTGGTTCCATAATTTCATTTATTTATTTTCTCTTTCTTTGTTTCATTAAATTAAATAAAGTGTTCCATATTGAGATTAGATATGTTTCTCATACACAGGAGATTAAATAAGTAAATTACCTTGTTGGAAACTTGCCCCTTCTTATACCATAAATTAGTAGATAATTAGCTTGGTTGTGTATTATTCATTACATCTAAAATCTAAAATTGGTAGCTTATATAGCATAGTGCGTCAAAATTTTTTTTTCTGACATAAGAGAACTTGTGATCCAACATGGAAATCAAATTGAAGTTTCACAATACAAATATATATATATATATATATATATATATATATATATATATATATATATATATATATATATATATATATATATATATATATATATATATATATATATTGAGACAAGATCGGGATCCAGATTCATATCCCTCAAGAACTAGATCAAAATTTTGGTGCTCCAAATTCTGTGCCTTAAATCTAGTCTTAAGTCTTAATGCTCCAAATTCTGGTGCTTTACGTGGTCAAATCTTTTACTTTTCCTTGGTTTTGTGAAGTGTTTGTATTGGAATGCTTCAAGTGTTGCTGGGGTGTTTGGTAAGTTTCTTTCTTTATGAACTGTAGTCGTGTGATAATTTCTTGGATCTTTCTGGTACCTATCATGTATTCTGTTTTAGTGTCATAACTAGTTTTTGTTGTCTCATTACATTAAGCTTTTCATTAGGGACACAGTTTCTACTTCAGTATTTGGTTAGGTGCTTAATGATTGCTTTTAGCATTAGATCATGCTCTAGAAGTTAGGGCAAAGAAGTCATTTTAAGAACGATTAGATGATAGTGATGTGTGGCGGAAAAGCCGTGTGACAATACAATGTTGAAAACTTTTAAGAAGTTGGTCAATTATTAGAATTCATAAGTTTTATGAAAAATTTATATATTTTAGCTCTTAATAATGACGTCAATGTAACTGAACTTAAAATACTAACTTTTATGCATATACAGGTAATTCTATTGTCAAGAATACCTAAATTACTTGTCTAGGATATGGATAAGACATGGATTCTTAAGCCAAGGTAATGTTCTAATTAATATTTCTAAAGTTATGAATATTAAGTTATGTTAGTATATAAAATTAAGTAATATTTATTTGTACCATTCAATTAATGTATTTAGGTCAAGTGATGATTACCAACAAGGATTGAATCAATTCCTCAAATTTGCATTTGACAATGCATCTAAAGAAAGTATGATCCTTTGCCCATGTAGAAAATGCACTAATTGCTTTTGGAAAGAAGAGGAAGTTGTCTATGAACATCTGTTATGTGATGGATTTATGCAAGGTTATACAAGATGGATATTTCATGGAGAGGATATTATCCAAACAAAACCTAATGAGAATGTCAACATTCAGAATGAACAAATCAGTGATGAAATGAACGATCTTTTACACGATGCATTTTTTAATCCAGAGTTAGATTTAGATGTGGGAGATTTAGATATTGAAGAATTGACAGCGGAGCCAGATGACGAGACTAAAAAATTTTATAATTTAGTGAAAGATGCTAATCAAGAAATATATAATTTTATAATTATTTTGGCACTTATAAGTGCCACTAAAAAGGGGTATGCTGGCGGTTTGGAGTGCCGGGACAGATAGTTTTGCTGGCACTTGTAAGTGTCACTAAAATCAGATACGCTGGCATTTTGGAGTGCCGGGACAGATAGTTTTGCTGGCACTTGTAAGTGCCACTAAAATAAGATATGCTGGCGGTTTCGAGTGCCGGAATAGATCGTTTTGCTGGCACTTGTAAGTGGCACTAAAATGGGATATGCTGGCGGTTTGGAGTGTCGGAATAGATCGTTTTGCTGGCACTTTTAACTGCCACTAAAATCAGATACGCTGGCATTTTGGAGTGCCGGGATAGATACTTTTGCTGGCACTTGTAAGTGCCACTAAAATAAGATATGCTGGCGGTTTCGAGTGCCGGAATAGATCGTTTTGCTGGCACTTGTAAGTGCCACTAAAATGGGATATGCTGGCGGTTTGGAGTGTCGGAATAGATAGTTTTGCTGGCACTTTTAACTACCACTAAAATCAGATACGCTGGCATTTTGGAGTGCCGGGATAGATACTTTTGCTGGCACTTGTAAGTGCCACTAAAATAAGATATGCTGGCGGTTTCGAGTGCCGGAATGGATCGTTTTGCCGGCACTTGTAAGTGCCACTAAATAGGGATATGCTGGCGGTTTTGAGTGCCGGAATAGATCATTTTGCTGGCAATGTCGATCGTTTTGCCGGCAGTTTAAAGTGCCGGCTTTACCATCTATGCCGGCGGTTTGATATAAGTGCCGGTAAAAGATTTGCCGACGGAGTTTTCGCCGGCACAAAAAAATGCCACAAAAAAATGCCGGGAAAAACTATTACCGGCACTTTTATGATGTTTCCCGGCAGTTTAAAGTGCCGCTAAAAGCCAACATTGGTGTAGTGAGTCCTCCTACCAAAGACGAGGCAAATCCAAGACGCTATTCACACCATTGGTGCTCTCTTTTTACCATTCGAAGGGCATGCCAAAATGGGCCCCCTGCTCGGGGAGACAGCTATCGCTATCACACTCCCAATCTGTCACGCCCCGGAGGATTTGAGATGAGCGGAAAACGTACATATATTTTTTTTCCTCTTTTCTGAAAACCACCTCTCCTACCGGTGCGCGTGAGACCCGCCATATATACAAATTCACTCTATAGACGGACAGAGTCTCCTTTGTATATGTACGGCGTTACAATAACAACATCTACTTCAACCACACAGTCACAACGAAACCAACGAAAGAGAGTATTGCATTTATTCACAACTAAAGTTTCCATTCACAAGATAAAGAGACGAGACCACGGGTTCGCAAACGGTGTCCACACGACACCTAATTTTCCAAAATGTATTCGTACGTCTCTTTAGGGCGGTTACGTCTTTTAAAAGGATAAATCCAGGGGTTTTCAAAGTAGTGCCCACACGACACCTGGTTTTGGAAAGCGTTTTCGAAATCCTTTTGTTCAGTTTAAAAACATGCCGCACGCAAGTTAAATAAAAAGCATATCCAGAATCACATCACAAACGAAATACTCTCAATCCAACATCCACATTATTCCACAGTCAAGCAATTGAAAACTAAAGAGTAAAGGAGATGAGATAACCCCAAACAAGTATAACGGAAAAGAGCCTCATATGGCTAATGTCCTCTAAACGCTGCCTCACCATCGTCCCGGCTAACTCCCCTAGTCGTACCTGTCACAGTGTGGGACAATCAGTGACAAATAAAGTAGATGAATATATAACAACAAAAAGTATTGGAAAGACAAACCGATACACCGAAGCATTTCGCTTTTTTCCCCTCATGAGTCACCGTATCCCTGTTTTAATGAAAGAGTATCTGTCGGAAGGTCTAAAGAACCCTCCCCCGTGAACGATCACTTTGCTTGCGCATTATGCCTTTAACCCCTCCAAGGTTCTAGTGCGGTACCTTTAGTAACCGTGAGGGGTCCCCACTCGACACCTTTACCTTCGTGGGTTACACGGGTCAACGTACCACAATTCCAGAAAAGTACACCCAATCGGTGGCCAAACTGCCGGTGTGCGTGTAAGCATCTATGAGCATCATTGCCGAAACCGGCGAGTGTTAAAGCACCGCGACACTCAGTCGCTGTTACGGCATTTTGGTGTTGGCATATTTCGTGAGTCAAGTCAGTGAGTTGAGTCGGAGTCTTAAAGGGATCAAATTGTCAATCAGCAATCAAAGACTTAGAGAAGATTCAACAAGAGCTCAAGTTGACACTCAGTGTCTTGAGTCTTGAAGATTGAAGTTGAAGAATTGTGGATCAGTTACATCAATCTCAAGAAGAAAGTATTCAAAAGGATCAGGTATGGTTAACTAAATAATTTTGGTGATCCGAATACTTTCTTATAGTGTAGAAACACTTGGATGAATTTTAATTGCATAAAAATCAAAAACTGGACATGGGACATGTTCAGGATCCGGATCAGACAGTCCAATCCGAATCCCGAAGGGTGCTTGTTCATTGGCAAATCCGATCCGGATCAAAGGTCATTTCGATCCGGATCCCGAACGTGGGTTTTTGCTGGAATACATGAACGATCCGGATCAGGCATTTCAATCCGGATCCCGAACCCTGTTTTTCTGGAATAGCCTGACTCATTATGACGATCCGGATCACAGTAAATCCGATCCGGATCGCCGTCCTGAAAATTTCCAGATAAGGTAAGTTTTTGATTCTTATCTCTTTCCAAAGGTTTCTAAACTATAAATAGACATTTAGGGTTTCTCAAAAACGGGGGGAGCACGGCCGATCAATTGATAAAACACTTGAGAGCAACCCTAGAGGCTAGGTTTTTATCGTTCTTCTATATAGCCTCTTTTAGGTCAATTCGACGATTCTTTCAAGAACATATCTTTTGTCGAATTGATCTAATCTTTGCTTAGAGATTTTTCCCATGGATCTTCATTGATAATCTAAGCAAAGGATCACCATCGAAGCCAATATTCTTACCGGCTGAGTTTGCGTCGTGGATTCGACGTGGCATCGTGGATTCGGTGTGCTAAAGGCATTTTTTGGATTCGAAACGTGTGCTCGTGGATTCGAGTGGCGTTCGTGGATTCGAACGTGTGCAGTGGACGTGCAATCGGTGGAGCGCAAGGTCCGAAGAAGTTGAAGGAGGGGTTAAATCCGTGGAGACGGTAATCACCTTGTTATTCTTCTTTTCTTAGTGGATTGTTATTGCGTGGACATCCAATCGGTGAGCGCAAGGTCCGAAGAAGCTGAAGGAGGGGTTTGAGTCCGTGGAGTCGGTAATCACCTTGTTATTCTTCTATTCTTAGTGGATTGTTATTGCGTGTTGGTCCCGTGGTTTTTCTCCTGGATTGGAGTTTCCACGTATATCTCGGTGTGCTATTTTTATTTCCGCATTGGTTTTTATTTTGCACTGAGATTTGGTTTTATAAGTATTACACCTATTCACCCCCCCTCTAGTTGTTTGATAGTACCTATTTAGATCCTTGTGGATCCTATAAAAACCTACAGTCGCCACAGTTAGCAATAAAAGAACGGGAATATCTCATGCAACGGGTTAAACAATTAACATGATTCATCTACTTTATTACGCTTGCCATAACGATAACATATAACGAAACTTATTGCGAAAGTACCCACCTTGTTGCGAGAAGATCGGGACACCTTGAACCTTGACACACTCCCGCTCAGCACCTGGACCTAAAGAAGTCCCCCACAAGAACAATAAGTCAAACTTGACGCACCATGTCGCAAAAATGAAACCCGAAACCCAACAACGCGATGAAAACCTCGTAGCAGCGTGTTCACGTCGCACGACGGCTCCCCGCGCGGCACCTGCACGCGCGGCGCCTCCCCGCGCGGACGTCATGAGGCCGCGCGGCGCGCCACGCCCGCAGGTGGCCCCCGCGCGGTGCCTACCCGCGCGGCGCCGTCGCCCGCGGGCGCCCCGCGCGGCATGAGGCCGAGCGGCGCACACGCCCGCGAGTGGCGACCGCGCGGCGCCTGCCGCCCGCGGGCGCCCCGCGCGGCATGAGGCCGCGCGGGCGCCACCCGAGGCCTCGTGCCGCGCGGGGCACCCGCCCCGCGCGGCGCCCACCCGCACGGACGCCGCCGCCCACGGTTCGGCTTGCGCGCCGCCCGCGGGTGCCGCCCCGCGCGGCACGCGCCACCGGCGGGCGGCGCCCCGCGCGGCCCAAGGTCGCGCGGCGGCGGCGGCGGCGGCGGTGGCGACGATGACGGCGACGACTTTTCGAGAAAAAGACACGAAAACCCTAAAAATACAATAAAACAAAATCCACTTACCGATTCCGACGGGGAAGATGATCCGATTGCACTCCTGTTTCCAACACGTTGATCGGAGTGTTCGGACTCCTCCGCCTTCTTCCTCTCCCTTCTCTTTTTCCTCCGGTTAGGGTTTCCGTTCCTTTCTTTTCTTTCTCTTTCTCTCCGGCTAGGGTTTCTCTTTTTGCGAAAAGTGGGATTTCCTCTAATACGTACGAAATAAATCCCACATCTAAATAATTATTAACTAATAAATAATTATTTAATTATACGGGATAAACCCACCTTTCCTTGGAAAGCGTGCCGGATATTCTGCACGGATTTTGGTGCGCGCTAAGTCACCGCAATCCTAAAGACCCTAATCCGGGAGGTCCCTAGGTCGGATTTCAGATCCGATCCTACCGTCGGTCATCATTTTTCGAGCCCTTTCACAGGAAAATACTCGTGCAGCGCGACGGTCAACTTAAGAAACTCGATAAATTCGGCTTTCCCCGAAAAGTACTTTATTAACAGGAGGATAAAATCTTACTCAAAAAGTCATGACATTACACCACTCACACTTTATAAGAAGTTTCGTCCTCGAAACTTAATCACCACCCTCGCTAAACAATTCGGGAAAACACTCCCTCATCTTCGTTTCCAGTTCCCACATTACTTCGCGTTTTTCGTGATTGCTCCACTGGACCTTTACATAGGGGATGGTCCGATTGCGCAATTTCTTGTCTTCTCGTGCTAAGATTCGCACCGGTGTTTCCTCGACGCTTAAGTCTTCTCGCAGCTCGATCGTGGAAACATCTAGGGCGTGAGAGGGATCGGGAAGGTACTTCCGGAGCATTGAGACGTGAAACACGTTGTGGACTCGATCAAGATTCGGCGGCAAGGCCAACCGGTACGCCACCGGGCCCATGCGTACTAGGATCTCGAACGGTCCCACGTACCTCGGACTTAACTTCCCCCTCAGGCCGAAACGTCGGGTCCCCTTTGAAGGTGAAAGTCGGAGCAACACATGCTCGCCCACCATGAATTCCAAATCCCGTCGTCTATGGTCCGCGTAACTTTTCTGTCGGCTCTGGGCAGTCAGCAGCCGTTGCCTGATAAGGGGCACTTTCGCTTCGGTCTCCTCTACTAAGTCAGGTCCCAAAAACTTGCGCTCTCCCAAATCGTCCCAGCATAATGGAGAGCGACAGCGGCGCCCATACAGGGCCTCGTATGGCGCCATTTGGATGCTCGCTTGGTAGCTGTTGTTGTAGGCGAATTCCACAAGGGGTAGGTATCGCGACCACCCTTCGCCCAAGTCAAGTACGCATGCTCGGACTATATCCTCCAGAATCTGAATCACCCGTTCTGATTGTCCGTCAGTTTGCAGGTGAAAAGTCGTGCTGAACTGTAGTTTGGTTCCCAATGCTCGTTGCAGGCTCTGCCAAAAGTTCGACACAAAACGCGTGTCTCTGTCCGACGTAATGGACGCCGGTATCCCATGCAACCTCACCACCTCATTGATGTAGGTTTGCGCTAGTCGGTCTCGAGTCCATGTCGTATGAATGGGCAGGAAATAGGCCGATTTCGTCAAACGATCTACTATGACCCATATCGCATCATGTCCTTGTGGCGATCTCGGAAAGCCGGTCACGAAATCCATCGTAATCCTCTCCCATTTCCATTCCGGCATGGGTAACGGCTGTAACTTCCCTGCTGGGCGTTGATGTTCAGCCTTTACTTGTTGGCACACCAAGCAATGCGCCACGAATCGTGTCACGTCCCCCTTCAATTTAGGCCACCAGAAGGTTTGTTTAATATCTTCGTACATCTTTGTTCCCCTAGGGTGCGCTGAGTAGGGAGCATTATGCTCTTCCCTCAGAATTTCTTCCTTGAGTTCCGATAGGTCAAGCACGCAAATCCGCCCTCGGAACCGTACTGTGCCATCAGAGCCCATCGTAAAGTCGCCCCCTTGGTCCGAAGCTATTCTGCCTCGCACAAGCTGTAGCTGGGTGTCTGTTGATTGCCCTTCCAAAATCTTGTCGACCAAGGTAGGCCTGACTACCAGGGTCAGGAGTTGTGCGACCGTACCTGCCGGTACTACCTCCAGTCTTAATTGCGAGAACTCTGCAATCAGACGATGCTATTGAGTAATGGCGTTTGTCATCGATTCCCCCGTCTGCCCTTTGCGGCTCAAGGCGTCGGCCACCACGTTTGCCTTTCCGGGGTGGTAGTGGATCGACAAATCGTAGTCTTTTGGTAGCTCGAGCCACCGCCTTTGCCGTAAGTTTAGCTCATTCTGAGTAAAAAGGTACTTGAGGCTCTGGTGATTGGAATACACATTGCAGTGTGTCCCGTATAGGTAGTGTCTCCACAGCTTGAGGGCAAACACGACTGCTGTAAGCTCCAAGTCGTGAGTGGGGTAATTCCGTTCATATTCCTTGAGTTGTCTTGACGCGTAGGCTATGACCTTTCCCTGTTGCATAAGTACGCTCCCAAGACCGCTTCGCGACACATCACAATAAATTTCATAGTCCTCCCCGGGCTCTGGCAGAGCGAGCACCGGGGCCCGCATCAATTTATCTTTGAGTTCCTCGAAACTCTTCTGGCATTGGTCCGTCCAGATAAATTTCTCCCCTTTTCGGGTTAGACGATTTAAGGGGGTGGCTATCTTGGAGAATCCTTCCACAAAACGTCTATAGTATCCTGCCAATCCTAAGAAGCTTCGGATCTCCGTTACCGTCGTCGACCGGGGCCAGTCTGCCACGGAGTCTATCTTCCTCGGATCCACCGCAATCCCAGACGTCGAGACGATATGTCCCAAAAAGTCCACCTCACGGAGCCAGAACTCACACTTTTTGAGTTTGGCAAATAGTTTCTGGTCCCGGAGGGTCTGAAGGACTAATCGTAGATGCTCCTCATGTTCCCCATCTGTGCGGGAGTACACGAGGATGTCATCAATAAAGACCACTACGAATAGGTCTAAGAAGGGTCTAAACACCCTATTCATCATGTGACGCCCCACTTCCCAGGGGGTCACCCATCCTAGAACTACTCTAGCTCTAGCACGCTTAACTCTCATGTTCCTCTTGGATCTTGCTACCATCCAAAATGCTATAGCCGGGTTAGAGATTTAGTCCTATTATATCATTTATATAGAGGACTAATCCAAATTCCGGGGGTGTTACATTCTCCCCCCCTTTAAGCCCTGACGTCCACGTCAGGCTCAAGCACACTCACAAGCACCAGGCGATGTGAGACTCGTCTCGCTAGCCTTAGCCGACCTTGTGAGGAGCTGCACTCCACTCACAACGGTCATTAGCCGGGGAGCCTCGCTCTACCCGCTATCCCTGGCTCAGCCGAGACTCATCTCACATTTCCGGCTGGTGAATGTCTCTGATACCAACTGTGACGCCCCACTTCCCAGGGGGTCACCCATCCTAGAACTACTCTAGCTCTAGCACGCTTAACTCTCATGTTCCTCTTGGATCTTGCTACCATCCAAAATGCTATAGCCGGGTTAGAGATTTAGTCCTATTATATCATTTATATAGAGGACTAATCCAAATGCCGGGGGTGTTACACATCATGTCCATGAACACCGCTGGGGCGTTGGTGAGCCCGAACGGCATTACGGTGAATTCGTAGTGACAATAACGCGTCCGGAAAGCGGTTTTAGGGATATCTTCACCCCTAACTCTGAGCTGGTGATAACCGGACTGCAAATCGATCTTTGAAAATATCATTGCTCCCTGCAATTGGTCGAACAGGTTGTCGATCCGCGGCAGGGGGTATTTGTTCTTTATTGTGACCTTGTTTATTTCCCGATAGTCTATGCACAAGCGAAGGCTTCCGTCCTTCTTCCTTACGAACAAAACGGGCGCGCCCCATGGCGACACTCTCGGTCTGATGAAGCCTTTATCCAGGAGGTCTTCTAGTTGTGCTTTCAGTTCCTTCAGTTCGGCAAAGGCCATCCTATACGGTGCTTTGGTAATAGGTTGTGTGCCTGGGAGTAGTTCAATAGGGAAATCGACCTCTCGTTCGGGTGGCATCCCAGGGAGTTCCATCGGGAACACATTTGGGAACTCTCTTACAACTGGGATGTCGGAAAGCGAGGGGGTGTGTCAGGCTGCTAGATCCACCGAGGCTAAGTAAGCCACGCACCCGCCATCCATTAATTTCTGGGCTCGAGACGCGAAGATGACGGCAGAGAAGAAAGTGCTTTTACATGCCAAGTAAACGTGTTCCGGAAAGCCCGGCTTCTGCAATCGTACCTGACGCTTGTCACAATCGATTATCGCCTGGTACTCGGTGAGCCAATCCATGCCTAGCACTACGTCGAACTCTTTCAACGGGATGACCACCAAATCCCAAGGGCAGGACAACCTCCCCAACTTAATCGAGCAGGAAGGTACGAAGCTGGTTGCTTCCATTGGTCCCCCAGGGGTCTGGACGGTCATTAGGTTGCCTAGGGGCCTACTCTCTAGAAGGTGTGCGTGAGCAAAGGTGCGGGATACGAAGGAGCGAGATGCTCCGGTGTCAAACAGGGTTCGAGCTCAAAAATCAGAAATTAAGGTAATACCTGCTACTACGTCCTCCGGTGGTTCCGCTCCCCGCTGGTCTATCGAATAGACCCTCCATCCAGGCTGCGGTCGCGTTTTCCCTTCCTGTCGAGAGATTGAGGGGCGTGGGGGTGCTCCCGATGGGGCTCTTCCCCGTCCCTGCGGTTGTGGTGTCGGGGTGGAAGCTGCGGAGGACGCCGCCCCCGTGTTCAAAGGGCAGCTGAATCGGAGATGACCAAGCTTGCCGCAGCGATAACAATGGTCGTGCCTCTTAAAACATTCTGTAACTCGGTGCGCTCCTCCACAGATAATGCAGGGTTTGTCCCCCGGCCGTTGTCACCCTGCTGGCGTGCTCCTGGTCCCTTGTTGCGTCTTGTGGTGCTTTGGAGGCCGGTTCCCACCGGAGAAGCCCCCTCCAGGGTAGGACTGAGAGCGCTTCTTGTCCCGGTTATACTCTGAGTTCTCACATCGGGCGCGTGTGATAGCAAACCCACGTTCCACAATAGTGGCCCTATCGACCACTGCCCGAAAAGTGTGTAAATCCGCCGCTTGGACGACTTCGAAGATGTCGCCCCGTAGCCCATCTACAAAAAGGCGAGCCTTGTGAGATTCGTCCCATATGACGAAGGGGATGCAGTTGACTAATCTCATGAACTCTCGCTGGTACTCCATGACAGACCGATTCCCTTGCTTGAGGTGTTTGAGGTCATCCTCCATTTGTCATTTAACGCTGTTGCAGAAGAACGCTCCGAACAATTCCTCTCTGAACGTGGACCATGACGGAAGTGCAGTGGTCTTCGACGGGTCCGGGCGTACCGTCTTCCACCAAATACGAGTGTTTCCTTCCAGACAGTGGACAGCCAAGGGAACTCGCTCATGCTCCACCATCATTAGATCTTCAAAGATTTTCTCCATGGTGTCCACCCATTTCTCTATGACCCAAGGGTCGGTCGTTTCTCCTTCAAAGATGGGCGGATCGTGCTTCTTGAACTCTGCCAGGTTTGTTCTTACTCTTTCCCGTTCAGTCTGCTGATCGGATGCCTCTCCTGCAGCTGTGGACATCCCGGGGGTAGGGGTCGTCACCGCTTCCCTTGCTGAGTCCCCCGCAGTCGTTCTCGGTGCGGGCCCCGAAGCTGTCGGGGTGGGCATGTCCAAGGGTGCGGTAGGTGTGAGGACCCGGAAATTGCCACGTTTGGATTACTGTTGGATCTGTGACTTCTGGAGACCCCGGTTGAGTGTTAGAGGTGTTTGCGCGCATTTTGGACCCAAGATTTGGACCCGGCATGAAAAACGGATCAAGTTTGCTTTTTCGAGAATTTTTGAGAAATTTTAGAAGTGGAATTTGGCAAATCGGACATCGGATTTGGATTCAGCGCGCGAAAACGATCGAAACGGGCTATTTACTTGGATTTTTCGGAGCCCGGACGCGAAAACACGAATTTCGAGGCGTGGGGTTACTGTTCCGGCGGCCGGAGAAGCGCCGGCGGCGGCGGCGGGCGGCGGAGCGCGGCGGCGGGTGGAGGCGCAGCCGCGCGGTCCACCGCGAAGGCGTGCACCCGAGCCCTGGCCACGTGGCGGGCCCCGGTTGGCGGGCGCAGCCGCGCGGTCCACCGCGAAGGCGTGCACCTGGGCCCTGGCCACGTGGCGGGCCCCGGTTGGCGGGCACAGCGGGCGCGGTCCACGGAAAAAGGCGGGTGTACAGTGGACCGCTGGGTGGACACGTGGCATCTCCAGATTGGCTGGCTCTCGTGCGCGCGGTCCACGGAGCAGTGGCGGGCAGGTGACCGTACGCGGGCAGGTGCGGGGCAGGTGAGGCGGCGTGGGGGGCGACGTGGGGGCGCCACGTGGCGCCCCGTGGTTGGCCGGGCGCAGCCGCGCACGTCCGCGTGTCGGGACACGCGGCGTCGCGCGGTTCGCGGGCGCACGTGCGCCGGGCGTGGGGAGAGCGTCTGGGCCACGTGGCGGCCCGAGAGGGATTCGGGCGCGCATAGTAATGGGCCGGGCCCGTTACTGTAGCAGCCCGAATGCCCCGGGCGCCCGAATTTTGGGCCAAAAGTCCAAAATCTGGATTTTTTCGGGCTGGGCCTATAAATAGGCTGCTTGCTGGTGCTTTTTGCCCCCTCTCTCGAGCTCCTCTGCCCTTAGCCTCTTTAGCAAAGTTGGAGATATTCATGTTGCGCATCTTCTGGCAGAGGCCCAGAATTTTTGGAGGCCGCGGCGTCGACGACTTCGGCATCGGAGCACAGAGTGACGATCTTTCATTGGAGGCCTGTTATCGTCGCAGTTTGGTCTAAGAGGTCCACAGAGCTATTCCGACAGTTTTTTTGGACAATTTCTATGGCATTGGATTCACGAGAGGTACGCCTTCGTTTTCCGTATTGATCATCTTGCTGGATTCAGAGGTTATGGCACAGTTTTCGAGACATTTCTAAGCCACTATTTTGTTGGTGGAGTTTTGGACAGCATCCCCTTGTCGGAATTTTATCTCCGCACTCGAGCGTCAGATCGAGACGAGCCTGTACACTTTTTGCATCTACTCATCGCGAGGATTATCATCTTATTTTTCTTGGATTTTTCTGAGAGCTTACCGGAGGTATACTATTCCCTTTTTATCTGTGCAAGAGTTTACAGTTGTGTGGTTGTGAGTGTTTGCACACCTGTACTGTGGAATTTGTAACTTGGCCTACGGGGCTCGGATTTGGACGTGCAGGTACCCGTTTCGAAGGTCTTGACGAGACGATCACTGTGATATTTTTATTGGAATTTTCAGAGTATTTTCAGCAGGTGAAATAAGTGCATCTTTGGGGCTGATTTTTAGTGTGTATGTGCGTGGTTAATTTTTGGAATTTAAGTGTAACTGTGAACTCTGTGTTGTACCCAGGAGGGTTTGCGAGTATTGCTGGACCCGTTGGAATTGGAGATTTGGTTTTTCTGGTATTTTCAGCTGTGGGACTTGGACAGTCAGCTCTTCAGGTGGGTGGCCTTGTCTTCATGACCTATGGACTGTGCATTAATTCTATCTGTGTAGGGACTTGCATGTTATAGATGTGTTCTATATAGCATGCTAGATTATAGGAATTGATGTTCCTGATGTTGTTAGATGATCATGTGTTTATTTTCTTTCCCTACAAGCTGTTGATTATTGTTATCTTGGAACTTGACCTAGCACCCCCGCCATATGCAGCATGTTCAGCCAGACTGTAGAAAACTCTAATTTGGGCTAGGTTTTTATTGCTCTAGACCTTCCCACACCACTATTCTATATTTCACTCTGGACGTAGAGTTTTCCTCGCCCGGGTAGTGGGCCGAGAGGTCGGGTTGTTGTGGGATGCATTTACACTCGTGTCTGGGGACCGAGTGGAGTTGATAGCAGTCTGTAGATCAGGTTTCTTTGGGAGAGTGACAGTGGTTGTGGATCTGGTTCCTTGGGAGCCGTCTGAGTGACAGTGAGTCTCGGCAGTGTCGTTCTCCTGCCTGTGTTGAGACAGTTGTTTGCAGTGGATGCGATGTTTGGCCTGTTGAGGCAGTTGTTCGCAGTGGATGCGACGTTCGGCCTGTTTGGCCTGTTGAGACAGTTGTTCGCAGTGGATGCGATGTTTGGCCTGTTGAGGCAGTTGTTCGCAGTGGATGCGACCTTGTACTTTGAGTTGGTGGAGTTGCTTGTGTCTTGAGATTCGAGAGAGCTGATCAGCTGAGTCGTCGAGAGTGCTCCGACCGTTGTGCGTGAGCGAGGATTTTGGACTATAGCCTGCAGTGCCAGCTCGACAGAGTGCGCGGATACCCTTGTCCTCGTTGGGGTCGCTCCCCTCGAGTGCCACGTCCGGGGTGGGTCTGCACTTTGGTATCGCGACTTGTCGACGTTTTATTCCTCTGGCCGAGCCGTTTTGGCAGTTATGGACGCCCTACGTAAGTCCGCTCCTCAGGGACGTAACGGCAGTAGGTCCTACGTAAGCCCGCTCCTCCGGGACGTAACGGCAGTAGGTTGGCGCAGGTTTGACTGGACCCGTGGTGGCAGTCAGTTAGATTGGGTGATCAGAGATGAGAGTTAGTTGTGGCATCATGTTCTTTCTGTTCTACTTTTTGAGCATCTAGATAGAGGCATAGTAGCTGTAGAATTTACTTACCAGCTTTTTCTTACAGCCGTGCATTTGTTACTTTATGCCTCTAGTAGACTTAGTGGGCAGACCGTTGGGCTTGTTGGCGGCACCCACTGAGAACTACTTGTGACGTAGTTCTCACACCCGTCGTGGTGTATTTTCCCACAGGGACTTCTACTCCTGTTCCTGTTGCTGCTTCTTCAGATCGAGGTGAGGGAGTCGCGAGCTAGATCCCTACCAGTCATCGTCCAGAGAGTAGATGTACCCTTATTATTTTGAGAGTTTCTTGTTGAGAGACCCTGTAGTGAGGTATAGAGTTATACTTTTCTTTCTGAGTTGAGTGACTTGTACTTTGGTGAGGACTTTGTACTAATTTATTTGATTTCTAGCAGTTTATTTTTAGCTCTGATATCTGGATAGTATAGTATCTATCTTTTGCAGGTTAGACGCTTCGTCTATACGGAGTTCACCGTATGGACGGCGGATCTGTTGGCGAGCCCGGGTCGCAGTTTCGACGCCAGGGCGTGACAGTAGGTTGCTCTGCCGACACACCCGTCGTCGAGGTCCGAAGGGGCATAGCTGCAGTTTCACCACCTGCCCCTGGCGGTCCCGTAGTGGGAGCGGTCGATCCGAGCAGAGGGATCGGGACGTCCTCCACTGGTGCGGTTGTCTGCCGTTGCGTTAACTGGCGGACTTGTTCTGTCAGCGTCGCCAGCTGCCCGGCCATCTCTCGCAGTTGCTGCCGGAGAAGTTGGCTCTCCGCGGCGGTCGGGGCCGTACTTTTTGCACCCGCCTTATCAGCCGACGACCTAGTCCGGGCCATTATCTGCTGTATACAAAGAAATCACGTCAATCCTAATGTTACTGACCTAGTGCCTTGACCTACAAACGCACCGAACATAAATCCCCCCTTCTTCCCCGCGAACACTCGCGGTCTAACGCACCTACACCTTGGTTATCTCATGTTTAGTTGCTTGTGGCGTTATGCACTGTGAATTTTGGTCACCGACTACTGTGGTTAAAGTCGTTTGCTCTGATACTATATAATCTGTCACGCCCCGGAGGATTTGAGATGAGCGGAAAACGTACATATATTTTTTTTTTCTCTTTTCTGAAAACCACCACTCCTACCGGTGCGCGTCAGACCCGCCACATATACAAATTCACTCTATAGACGGACAGAGTCTCCTTTGTATATGCACGGCGTTACAATAACAACATCTACTTCAGCCACACAGTCACAACGAAACCAACGAAAGAGAGTAATGCATTTATTCACAACTAAAGTTTCCATTCACAAGATAAAGAAACGAGACCACGGGTTCGCAAACGGTGTCCACACGACACCCAATTTTCCAAAATGTATTCATACGTCTCTTTAGGGCGGCTACGTCTTTTAAAAGGATAAATCCAGGGGTTTTCAAAGTAGTGCCCACACGACACCTGGTTTTGGAAAGCGTTTTCGAAATCCTTTTGTTCAGTTTAAAAACATGCCGCACGCAAGTTAAATAAAAAACATATCCAGAATCACATCACAAACGAAATACTCTCAATCCAACATCCACATTATTCCACAGTCAAGCAATTGAAAACTAAAGAGTAAAGGAGCCCCAAACAAGTATAATGGAAAAGAGCCTCATATGGCTAATGTCCTCTAAACGCTGCCTCACCATCGTCCCGGCTAACTCCCCTAGTCGTACCTGTCACAGTGTGGGACGATCAGTGACAAAGAAAATAGATGAATATATAACAACAAAAAGTATTGGAAAGACAAACCGATACACCGAAGCATTTCGCTTTTTCCCCTCACGAGTCACCGTATCCCTGTTTTAATGAAAGAGTATCTGTTGGAAGGTCTAAAGAACCCTCCCTCGTGAATGATCACTTTGCTCGCGCGGCACGAGGCCGCGCGGCGGGGGCCCCGCGCGGCACGAGGCCGCGCGGCGCGCGCCCGCGGGTGGCGCCCGCGCGGCGCCCACCCGCGCAGACGCCGCCTCCCGCGGTTTGGCTTGCGCGCCGCCCGCGGGTGGCGCCCCGCGCGGCACAAGGCCGCGCGGCGCGCGCCACCGGCGGGCGGCGCCCCGCGCGGCCCAAGGTCGCGCGGCGGCGGCGGCGACGATGACGGCGACGGAGGCGGCGACGACTTTTCGAGAAAAAGACACGAAAACCCTAAAAATACAATAAAACAAAATCCACTTACCGATTCCGACGGGGAAGACGATTCGATTGGACTCCCGTTTCCAACACGTTGATCGGGGTGTTCGGACTCCTCCGCCTTCTTCCTCTCTCTTCTCTTTTTCCTCTGGTTAGGGTTTCGTTCCTTTCTTTTCTTTCTCTTTCTCTCCGGCTAGGGTTTCTCTTTTTGCGAAAAGTGGAATTTCCTCTAGTACGTATGAAATAAATCCCACATCTAAATAATTATTAACTAATAAATAATTATTTAATTGTACGGGATAAACTCACCTTTTCTCGGAAAGCGTGCCGGATATTCTGCACGGATTCCGATGCGCGCTAAGTCACCGCGACCCTAAAGACCCTAATCCGGCAGGTCCCTAGGTCGGATTTCAGATCCGATCGTACCGTCAGTCATCGTTTTTCGAGCCCTTTCATTGGAAAATACTCGTGCAGCGACGGTTAAATTAAGAAACTCGATAAATTCGGCTTTCTCCGAAAAGTACTTTATTAACAGGAGGGTAAAATATTACTCGAAAAGTCATGACATTACACAATGCAAGTCCCAACTCCGAATGTGCCATATCTTTTCTCTTTACTTTGCCTTTTTGCCCCTTACCCTAGTTTATTAACCTCTAGGGTAGCTTAGGTGCCCATAGGTCACCATTTTAGGTTAGGAATTCTTTAGTTGCTTACATTTAACAATAACCCTAAGTTATTAATCTAGGGTTGCCCAAGTATCATTAAGACATTACTTTTCACTCTAACCTTCGAGTTCATTGACTCTATGTTTAACTCTAGCTTTAACCCTTAGGTTATTCCCTAAGCTAGATGTCACTCATCAACCTAAATGTTCATTCCCTAGGTTATATGCCACATATATCACCTTACTTGACCTAGATTTTCTCCCAAGTCAAATCCACACAAAAACCTAGATTTTAGGTTAAGCTCATTTAGAACAAGGCTAAACCTTGTATTTACTTCTTTGACCATGCTTAGGGTTAAACCCTAAATTACCCAAAAGAGCTAAAATGTTATCTACAACTCTACTTTTACAGCTATGCTTCAAAAATCAAAGAAGGCTAAGGAAAAGAGATGAAATCACCCGATTTTGGTGAAATCCCCCACCTCTTGTGTAGATCCTTGAAAGGGGGGGCTTGATCTCTTGATCTTTAAGAAAAACTCCTAAAACATAGGTTAAAAACCAAAAGAGATCATTAACATCCTCTTTGGATCGAGCTCAAAAACCTAAAACCCCCAAAAACCCTAAAAACTCACCTCTTGATTCCTTACTTAAGAGAGGTTGGGAGAGATTCTTCTTTCTACTAGGATGCTCTCCTAGTGCTCCTCTCCGATCCGTGGCCTCGAAATAGAACAAACCCACCAAAACCCTCTTCTCCAAGCTTGGGTTCTTCTCTTTGCTAGAAAAGAAATAGAGAGACAGTGGGGGAGAGTGAAAGAGAGGGTGAAAAAAGAGCTCTGTGGGTTGGAGGAGAAGTCCCTCAACTTATATGCCTGGACCCATTTTGAAAATCACGAAAATGCCACTCTCTCACTGACAGCCCCAAAATGGTCCGAACTTTTTCGGGAAAACGGTCCGGACTCCGAACGTTGGTTTTCAGCACACCAAAATAGTCCGATCCTTTCTGTACGTGGTGGGGACCTTTTAAAAAGGTCTGGACTTTTTCCAAAAAGGTTCGGACCCCGAAGGTCAAATTCGCACAATCACTTCGTCTCAAAAAATGTGTTTTCGCTCTACGAGGCCCTAAATCCCACGGGATCATTCTGACATGCTCGGAACTCATTCTTTAACACGCCTACAACCATTTTGATTGTTCCCGGGTCCATTTTAACCCAAATTCCATTTCGGAACTTATTTAAACCTTTGGTTTCAACCCACATTTAGCTCGAAGGTTTTTTGCTTCAAACCGAACATGCTCTAACTCTTTAATCGTATTTTTAAACACGTTTAGTGTGTCTTTCTGCACTTTGCCATTTTCGCAAAAGTCGGGGCATCACATGAGCTCTCTCACTCATGACAACCGCGCCCCTCTCAATCTATAACGCCTGCTCAAATAATGGATCAGGGGTCAGCAGTCTCAGAGAATGAACAAAGGCATAAATCTCGGGACAAATACCTCTCTCGAACAAGTAGACCCAGTGCAGCTCGTCCCGGGCGACCAAAGGTACGTAGTTAAGCAACCGCGTAAACTCCCGCAGCTACTCCAGTACAGTATGGTCATCCTGCTGGAGGTTCTCCAAATCCTCATCCAGTTTCTACTCTACACTGTTCGAAAAGTAGTCCCCTAACAGTCTCCCATACATGAAACTCGGACCAAGGTAGCTGACATGTGAGGACCTGGATCCCTACGACGAGATTACTAGTTGATCAGCAGCTCCTGGAGGCCTATGTGGCGTGTCGGTGACGTTTGTGCACCAATTGGACACTAGTGATGGACTCAGTGTGTTTAATGGGTCACGAGAGTAGTCAGATGACCCCGTCGAATGTTTAGAAGTGGTTTCGCGCGCAATGGATATTAAATTGGGCTCAGCGCGAAGTTTGGACAAAGAACACCTTTCCGGATGCCTTCGGTAATTTTTAGAGTTGGAATTTGGCAAATCAGGCAGCGGATTCGGATTCAGCGCGCGAAAACGTTGAAAATAGACTACTTACTTGTATTTTTTGCAGCCCGGATGACCCGGCACGGATTTCGAGGCAAGGGGTCACTATTTCGACGGCTGGGGCAGCGCCGGCGATGGCGGCGGACGGCGGCGCGGGCTCGAGCAGGCACAGGCGCGGCGGCAGGCGCGCGGGCAGGCGCGCGGTCCACGGGCCGGCGTGCACCGGAGGGCGGACACGTGGCGGGTTTTGATAGGTCGGTGCCGTGGACCTGGTTTACGGAGCAGGCGGGGGACCGCCTCGGGAAACGTGCCTGGCAGAGGCGCAGACCCGCACGGGGAAGGCGCGCGGGCCCTGGCACGGCGTCAGCGGGGGGCAGGCCACGTGTCGGCCTCCCGTTCGCGGGTCAGCGCGACGCGATGCGTCGCTGCTGCCGTGCGTCAGCGCGGGGCGCGGGTGCGGTCCACGTGACGGCCGCCGGTCTGTGGTCGCGGTGCACGGGTCCATGGACACGTGTCGCTCCCCGGTTGGCCGAACGCGGATGACGTGGCGCCTCGCTCGCGCGGCGCGGACGCGTGGACCTCGGGGCTGGTTACTGTAGCAGCCCAAAAACCAGTTTCGGGCACCCGGAAGTTGCGCCCGAATGTGGGATTTCGGCCTATAAAGGCCCGAATCGCCCCATTTCTTCTTTTTTCTCCTTTTTGCTCGCACAGAGAGGCTAAGGGGAGGGAGAGGGCGATTCGTGGGGGGGTTTTCGTGGGTGCGCGAGTGCGCCGTTGACCCCATGGAGTGCACGAGGTGTTCCAAGGAGCCGGATTGACGCGTTGGACGGCGCGACGGGTCGAGGTAGGTCCCGTTTGTTGTTTTGCGGTATTTTTGGCACAGTTTTGAGTTTTCCTTTTTGGATTTTGGATTTGACCCCATGCCCTCATGCGTGTTAGGGACCGTGTTTTACTGTGCCGTTTTACTGCGCAGACTGTTGCTGGCGTTTTGGACACGCCTCGTTTTGCGTGCAACCTTAAGAGAAGCATGCTCCGTTTCGCGTGCAGATTCGAGGTACGTGCACCGTTTCGCGTGTAGGTCATGTTGACGTGCACCATTTTGTGTGCGGGTTTTTGATGACGTGCACCGTTTTGCGTGCAGGTATGGTGGCCGCGCATCGTTTTGCGCGCAGACTCGTAAAGTGTTCACCGTTTTGCGTGCAAACTTCATGTACGAAACTCGGATTGAGGCGTGCCTTTACACTGTTTGCATCTACGCGTCGCAAGGATTATCGTCGTGTTTTTCGGGGAATTTTTTGAGATTCGCCCGAAGGTATTCTTCTTTCCCCTTTACTGTGCAGAGTATTACAGTTGTGTATGTTGTGGACTTTCGCGCTCACCGCGTTGTGGAATTTGTAACTCGGCCTCCGGGACTCGGATTTTGACATGCAGGTACTCATTTCGAATGGCTCGACGCGATGATCGCGTCCGTATTTTTGGTGGATTTTTCAGAGTCCGTTCTGCAGGTGAAAATTGCACATCTTCGGGAATGGTTTCAGCAGATGGTGTATACTTGGATATTTTAGCATAAAGTGTAACTTTTGACCTTTTGTTGTACCCAGGAGGGTTCGCGAGTGTTTTTGGAACACTGCTAGGAGCCGAGGTTTGCGCGACATGTACCATGGATACGGGTTCAGCGGATTGTGCGTGCAAGTGGCCACGCTCTTCACCGACCCCAGGTTTGCCTTGGATTGAGCTCTTCAGGTGGGTAAGCTTAATATTGGTAACTGTATAGGGTGTTTATGTTATGGTGAATGTAAGTGCACTTGTGGGGATGTCACCCCTCTATGACTGATAGCAGGCATATTTGATGTACAACCAACATGAGCGAGAGGTAAGCAAGGAATGGCCTACTTGGGTGAGATTGGTATACCATAGTAGGAATACTTTAGCATGCTTTGCTAATATATGTTTCACCCACTTTTATCGTTTCTGAGGACAAAAGCATGCTTGTATGGACATGTAGTTAGGCCATCTTTTACTGCTGCACTACTTTTGGAACTTGACTTAGGAGAAACCATGTTATCCTTTTCTCCTTCTTTGTTAGTCAGACGGTCTGTGTTGCTCGGGTGCGAGCAGGGGTCTTGTCACGCCCCGAGCCCGCCAATTGGGTCGGTTCGGGCACGCCAACAGACCCGCCAATCGGGCACGACCTCACGCTACCCGAAAGGAACGGTCACCACCATCTCGAATGGATACAATGCTTATGATGAGATATAATATCAGAGTAAGATCACTACTATTTTAAAACTTTCATTCAATAAACAAATAGTTTAAGCCGATATGAAAGCATGATAAGAATGAACCATAATAAACTTTATTACATTTTACATCTCTCAACTTACAATTACATAATATTACAATGCTCTTCCCCACAATACATGGTTCACTCGAACATAAAAGGAAGGTACCTCTGCTAGACCCTCTAGGTCTCTATGCTGCTGGGCTCTTGCCCCTGACGTATGCCTCGCCGTCTGCATCTAAACCGTCGCGATCGCTGCATCCATACCTGAACCTGTGGGGGGGTGCACCCAAGGGGTGTGAGAACTCCTGACAGAGTTCCCAGTGGGTTCAACCACCGAGAAAAAGTGTCCTACACCACTTGGTCCAATGGAAGCAATAATAATAGTGCTAGGAAACTAAAATCCCCAATATCAAAATGCGGCTATTCAAAATAATACATCACTGTCTGTATATACTCATCGACCCAGCACTACACTGTCTAGCCACACTAGGCTGCTAAGCACCAACTCGACCACTATGCCGCTGTATACAGGGTCCAACTAACCCGGCCACCTTGGCCACTCTATTTTTCTTTATTCTTTAGATTCTGGTGCTTTAGTTCAAGTTAACCCTCAGAAATTTCTTTTCCAACGGGCCCCAGCCCGGTAGTCCTGCTACCATAAGATAAGATTTCTAAGGTTGCCGATAACACCCGTAAGTGTTACCCCGTCCTACGGCTGAAGCGTCCCGAACGGGTCACTGCCCGAGAGAGGGATTACTGCCCGTACCTCCAACCTGGGCTGGCCTCACCGTAGGCCCGCCCGTTTTATCTTTTTATTTTCTTTCTACGGAAGAAACGTCCCGAACGGGTCACTGCCCGGGAGAGGGATTACTGCCCGTACCTCCAACCTGGGCTGGCTTCACTCCGTAGAATTTCTTTATATTTTCTTTTCTTTCTCTTTTTACTTTAGTTCTTAGGCTCTTTGCTTTTGAACACTTGCTTTCCTTTCTTATTCGAGCTTACAGCTCCCATTTTGCCACTGGCAAAACTCTTCCTCTCTTCTTTGAGGGTTTGGCTCTTTACTTTCACTTTTAGCCCTTCGAAAGTATCTCGTCCGACGGGTCACTGCCCAGGGAGTCCTGCTCCACATGACGAGTCCCAAATTCGAAGGCGCCATTTGCATTCTCTTTATGTTCTTTAGCCACTTTTAGCTTGCTTTTAACTTTAAGCCTCTTTATATTAAGCAATTTGCTTGCCTTGCTTATTAACCAGTTTTTCATCCCTTACCCTAGGTCTTGCCATACGGGTAACCAGAGAGTCTCCTGGACTTTTACATATTTCACTTCCTTTGTTTAACTCAAATTGAAGTTAAAGTTATTGTCCCTTTGCCCGGACACCCTATGACCTTCTAGGGTTATATTTGTTTTATTCTTTAACCTTGGGGTCTTATCCCGCTTTCCTGATTCCTTACTGAATCCTAGAGTTAACTTAACTCTATTTTCGATTTCACTTTTAACTTAGAGTTACCCTGACTCTAATTCCTTGTCTGTGAGTTTAAACTCCTCTGGATCACTTTAGGTTCCCTTTACCTAAGTTCCATATTGTACTCATCCTAGAGTCCCTTGACTCTATGTTGATCACTCTATCCAGTGTCCTTAGGTTATTGCCTAAGACAATGCCACTCGTCCAACCCTAGGATAATCTCCTAAGTTTTGATGTCACTCAGTGAACCCTAAAACTAGGTTTTCTCCTAGTCTTGCTACCAACATGTTTCCTTTCCTTATGTCACATGATTCCTAGGGTCATACCCTAACAGGATCACAATCATAATAGCTAATCCTTTTTCATGCATGCAATTATTTTCATCTTATTCATAAAATAATAATTATCTCTACGCATGCATAATCATCATATATCTTTGGCAACCAACAGTTGCACTTTTGCTCTGTGTCCATTTGCACATGCACATCTATTCCTCTATCTCTGGCAACCAACAGTTGCACTTTTCATCTGTGTCCTTCTACACAGGCAATCATAATCATAATTACCTAACGCCTCTAACAGGCTACTATCATGCTTCGAATCGAAAAGCAGAAGAACAAGGGGAGAGGTCACCCAATTTCGGCAGAATCCCCCACCTTGTAGTGTCCCCAATTGCTTGTAGACACTTGCAATTGGTCTCCGCGCGATTCCACTTGTTCCCTCAAGCTTGCACGCAAAACGGTGCACGTTCACCAAACCTGCGCGCAAAACGGTGCACGTTATTAAATTAATAACCCACACGTAGAATGGTGCGCGTCACTTTAACCGGCACGCAAAACCATGCGCGACAACACGACCTGCACGCGAAACGGTGCACGTACCTCAAATCTGCACGCAAAACGGTGCACGTCTGACTGTAGGGTTGCACGCAAAACGGTGCACATCATTTTCCTAGCCTGCACGAAAAACGATGCAAACCATTAGATTCTACACGCAAAACAGCGCGCACCGGTCCAAACCGCATGCAAAACGGAGCACGTACCCCGTATTGGCATGCAAAACGGTGCACGCTCCACTGTAGGGTCGCACGCAAAACGGTGCACCTTCATCCAGCCCTGCACGCAAAACGAGATGCATTGTTAGAACCTACACGCGAAACGGTGTCCGTTAGTCCAACCTGCGCGCAAAACGGAGCACATACCTCGCACATGCACGCAAAACGGTGCAAGTCCCTTTTCCAACGTTGCATGTAAAACGGTGTATATTTTCCGGGTTTGCGCCCAAAACTGCGCATATTTTCTGCACCCGCGCGCAAAACGGAGCACGGTGCCAGAACCCGCGCGCAAAACATAGACCGCACGCAAAACGGTGCACACCATTGGGGTCCGCACGCAAAACGGTGCAGCAAGATATGGTCCCTAACACAGATGAGAGCGAGGGGTTAAACCAAGGTCAACAACATGCCCCAAACTGTGCAAAAATACAGTAAAAGCAAAGCGCTGGACTTACCCGACCGCGCCGCCGCCGCCGTAACGCCCCCATCGGAAGCCTCGCGCGCTCCACGAGGCCCGCGACGCAAAATGCCATCACCTACAACCTCCTCCCCCACTCTCCCTCACTCTCGGTTGAAGAAGGAAAAGAAAGAAGGGGAGAAAACGGCTTGCGGGGAGGAAGAAGAAGAAAAGGAGGGAGAGAGGGAAGGGTGGTCCACGGGCCCACGGTACCCGGTGCACCCGCCGGTCCACAGCACCCGCTCGGGAGCACCCGGTCCAGGCAACGAAGCGGCGGGCCACGTGGCCGCGCCCCTGCGCGCCACGCGGCCACGCAGCCTGCGCACAGGCGCGTGACACGCGCCCGTGACACGGGCACGCGCCCACGCGCGCCCGGGGGCCGCCAGTGGGAGCCCGCCACGTGGCGGCCCCCCACGTGCCCCCGCGCAGGCGGGTGCGCTTCCCAGCGCGCCCGCGGCGCGTTCTGACACGCGGCCGCCTCGAATGGCGCGCCGCCACCTCCTCGGGACCCGTGCCGCGCATGCCTCGTGATTCGTGCCCTTGATGCCTCGGTTTGCGTGCAGCGCCGTCTCGAAAAGCGCGCACGCCTACCGGGCTCCAAATCCAACAAATGAATAGTCCATTCTTAGCGATTTCGCACGCTGAGTCCAAAAACGATATCTGTTTCTCCAAATTCTCGTCCAAACATTTGTCGAATCCCCTCGGATAGCCCACTGATCCGGTTTTCCGCACCGGGTCCAATTCTGAAGCCCGATTTGCCGAATTTCAACTCTAAAATTCCCCGGAGACGCCCGGAGAGGCAATCTTCAATCCAAACTCCGCCCGGGGGCCAAATTTGACATCTACGACGCGCGAAACCACTTCTGAACACTCGACGGGTCCTCTAGTGACCCACGCGATCTCTTTTTAAGCCCGGTTTCCAACGCTTGCGCCCAAGTTGCACCATAATTCCATTTCTTGGGCCCAACACGCGTCCAATCACGGCCAAGGCCACCGAAAGCTGCCGAACAACCAGCAAACCCTACGTTGGGAATTTCGGGACCCTTTTTGATTTGCCAAAAGTCCCACTGAATTTGAATTCGCTGGCGGAGCCCGTTCTCTCAATCCGGGTGTCCGATCAACGCGAAACTCTTACTGTGGCCTTAAAACATATTTACGGAGCTCCCGTAATTTTCTCGGAATTTTCCGAGACTGTGAATTTTCCACTTACAATCTGGGCCCACTTTCTCACATAAGATTCTAGATATCTTATTTTAATCCCGATTTGGGCCCAATTCATTTCTAGGTCATTATTCACCTCAATAAACAATAGTATTTCATACTATTTTTATTTCCATCTATTTATATTCCAAATGCCGGTTCACTACATTCTACCCCCCTTAAAATAAGTTTCGTCCTCGAAACTTGAGTCACATCTCGACTCCTTACTCACTCAAGAGGGGGAAACTTTGCCCTCACTATCGGGCTCACTGAACCTCGTGACCGGCATTACACTGCCTGCTCGCCCACACTTACACGAGCAGCTCATTCCTGGATCCCTATCTCAACTCAGGGACAACTCAGACCTGGTGTCTGGCCACTTTCCCCAAGTAGGGGTGAGACACATTTGAGCACTTGCTCTCTCAATTGCCACAAAGGCGAAGTCTCATCTTGCGAAATCTTCACTTTAATTCCGCGATCACTTTATCTTTCCCAAGGAGGTTGCATCCGCAACCAATTACGGTTACCGCAATTTCCGGTCACTCCGCTGCCTGATGTGGAGTGCAGAGGCCAATCCTCAAGTTCTCAGCCATCACACACGCTACTAGCGTTCTAAGTCCACGGGTTTTCAGCTAACCCGATATCTCGGACTACTCACAGGTTCACGGACCACGGTCCAATAGGGTCTATAGCCCAAAACTAATCCAACACTGTACAATGGCTCACACTAGCACACAGACCCAATCGTCATACGGGTAGATCCTCACTTAGGATCACTACACCAACACTCCCTCTAGGAGCTACAGTACCTCAATCACCACTAGCTCTATGGCCTGGTCATAACACACTTTCAGTGTACTAATAGTCTCAATGCTTACACGTGGCATTCCACGTTCCCGGGTCATCGCTCGAATTACCGTCCCGACCAAATCTCTATTATGCCCCGCCATCAGGCCTCGGGCCGCTGTCTCTCACAGCCGACTGCGCCTGCCCACTGGGCTACAGGCCCACAGTCCACGAACATGGTCCAGGCACGGATCGTCCCCAAGCGAACCCGCCAATCGTCGCCACGCGACCACTATGCTCACTGAGCAAAACCAACCGGCGAGTCGTCAATCCACGACCCAACCTCTCTATCAACTCTGGTCACACTGGGCAGAGGCTAACGTGCCACCTAGTCAGCTTTCTCTGGCTAAACGATACTTGTGCCCCATGAGCACCCAAACAGTTGGGCGTCCTACGCCCCCAACGCTAACTCGCGAAAATTCAATGCTAAGCGATTTGCTTAAACACACTACGGCTCTCGTGCAACTTTCCCAACTAGGTCGAGACACCACGATAACTGTTTCACCAACTCTGGTGATTAACACGCGAATCCTGTGGTGGCAACCCTTGCCATTATGCCGATCCCTCAGACCGGCGCCATAAAACTCCCGCTTACTTGCGAGGTTTTCGAATCTCGAAACCTATCCTGGGTCTTACCAGTCCCACTATGCGGCACTCAGCCATGAAGACATGCCACACAGTCACTATCGTCATCAGGGCAAACTTTCGCCACTAGGCCCGTAAGTCTTTCTTGCCCCAACCTTTAGGGCACAGTAACTTGGCTCTCGCAACAAAGCGATCACCAGCGTTTCATGAGTCGGTCTCTCACTGGACCTCATCAACTATACTTTGCCAGCAAACCAGCTGACACAAGCTTATAACATCCCTTGCTGAAGGTGCGGGGTGCGCCGACAAAAGCTCGGCAGCCACTGCCACCCGCTCTACTGTCGCCCCTACATGTGGCGATGCCGTATGCTCGTGCGTCATCTATGCAGCCTCAGCTTGCTGCGCTATCAACCACTGGAGCCTATCTATCTGCTCCAACGGTCATGCTGACGCCACTCTTAGGCGTCGGAATCTGTTTTCCTGCCGGCGGAAAATCTCCGCCTAACGGCAAGCAGATTGACCTGCTGCTGGACCACACCAACAAGTGCGGTCACCTGCTATCGGAGCTCGTGTACGTCGTTTGACCCCGAGCCCTCTCGTGACTCGAGTCAAAACAGGTGCGTCACCTTATGTGGTGTCATTGCCAATATGCACACCACAACGAAACAACTAGCCCAAACTTAGCCATTCGAGCAACGCGCAATCCGTATACCGACAAAAGGCTCGTCGACTCAATCATGCGAAAGTATAGGAGGGTACTCCTTTTCATCTCCAACATTATGTTGTCGGCCGCCAACGTAATATCCGAAAAATGAAAGCTCGTCGCCCTCGATCAGTCACAACATCCTTTGTGGGAACAAATAACAACCAATCAATTACTTTCGCCCAAAAATTCACGCACTCTCTCATGCTAATCCCTAGGGTCTCCCTAAGGTTGCTAACCACCTAGGACTGTTCCTAGGCTCTGATACCACTCTTATCTGTCACGCCCCGAGCCCGCCAATTGGGTCGGTTCGGGCACGCCAACAAACCCGCCAATCGGGCATGACCTCACGCTACCCGAAAGGAACGGTTACCACCATCTCGAATAGATACAATGCTTATGATGAGATATAATATCAGAGTAAGATCACTACTAATTTAAAACTTTCATTCAATAAACAAATAGTTTAAGCCGATATGAAAGCATGATAAGAATGAACCATAATAAACTTTATTATATTTTACATCTCTCAACTTACAATTACATAATATTACAATGCTTTTCCTCACAATACATGGTTCACTCGAACATAAAAGAAAGGTACCTCTGCTAGACCCTCTAGGTCTCTATGCTGCTGGGCTCTTGCCCCTGACGTATGCCTCGCCGTCTGCATCTGAACCGTCGCGATCGCTGCATCCATACCTGAACCGGTGGGGGGGTGCAACCAAGGGGTGTGAGAACTTCTGACAGAGTTCCCAGTGGGTTCAACCACCGAGAAAAAGTGTCCTACACCACTTGGTCCAATGGAAGCAATAATAATAGTGCTAGGAAACTAAAATCCCCAATATCAAAATTCGGCTATGCAAAATAATACATCACTGTCTGTATATACTCATCGGCCCAGCACTACACTGTCTAGCCACACTAGGCTGCTAAGCACCAACTCGGCCACTATGCCGCTGTATACAGGGTCCAACTAACCCGGCCACCTTGGCCACTCTATTTTTCTTTATTCTTTAGATTCTGGTGCTTTAGTTCAAGTTAACCCTCAGAAATTTCTTATCCAACGTGCCCCAGCCCGGTAGTCCTGCTACCATAAGATAAGATTTCTAAGGTTGCCGATAACACCCGTAAGTGTTACCCCGTCCTACGGCTGAAGCGTCCCGAACGGGTCACTGCCCGGGAGAGGGATTACTGCCCGTACCTCCAACCTGGGCTGGCCTCACCGTAGGTCCGCCCGTTTTATCTTTTTATTTTCTTTCTACGGAAGAAACGTCCCGAACGGGTCACTGCCCGGGAGAGGGATTACTGCCCGTACCTCCAACCTGGGCTGGCTTCACTCCGTAGAATTTTTTTATATTTTCTTTTCTTTCTCTTTTTACTTTAGTTCTTAGGCTCTTTGCTTTTGAACACTTGCTTTCCTTTCTTATTCGAGCTTACAGCTCCCATTTTACCACTGGCAAAACTCTTCCTCTCTTCTTTGAGGGTTTGGCTCTTTACTTTCACTTTTAGCCCTTCGAAAGTATCTCGTCCGACGGGTCACTGCCCAGGGAGTCCTGCTCCACATGACGAGTCCCAAATTCGAAGGCGCCATTTGCATTCTCTTTATGTTCTTTAGCCACTTTTAGCTTGCTTTTAACTTTAAGCCTCTTTATATTAAGCAATTTGCTTGCCTTGCTTATTAACCAGTTTTTCATCCCTTACCCTAGGTCTTGCCATACGGGTAACCAGAGAGTCTCCTGGACTTTTACATATTTCACTTCCTTTGTTTAACTCAAATTGAAGTTAAAGTTATTGTCCCTTTGCCCGGACACCCTATGACCTTCTAGGGTTATATTTGTTTTATTCTTTAACCTTGGGGTCTTATCCCGCTTTCCTGATTCCTTACTGAATCCTAGAGTTAACTTAACTCTATTTTCGATTTCACTTTTAACTTAGAGTTACCCTGACTCTAATTCCTTGTCTGTGAGTTTAAACTCCTCTGGATCACTTTAGGTTCCCTTTACCTAAGTTCCATATTGTACTCATCCTAGAGTCCCTTGACTCTATGTTGATCACTCTATCCAGTGTCCTTAGGTTATTGCCTAAGACAATGCCACTCGTCCAACCCTAGGATAATCTCCTAAGTTTTGATGTCACTCAGTGAACCCTAAAACTAGGTTTTCTCCTAGTCTTGCTACCAACATGTTTCCTTTCCTTATGTCACATGATTCCTAGGGTCATACCCTAACAGGATCACAATCATAATAGCTAATCCTTTTTCATGCATGCAATTATTTTCATCTTATTCATAAAATAATAATTATCTCTACGCATGCATAATCATCATATATCTTTGGCAACCAACAGTTGCACTTTTGCTCTGTGTCCATTTGCACATGCACATCTATTCCTCTATCTCTGGCAACCAACAGTTGCACTTTTCATCTGTGTCCTTCTACACAGGCAATCATAATCATAATTACCTAACGCCTCTAACCGGCTACTATCATGCTTCGAATCGAAAAGCAGAAGAACAAGGGGAGAGGTCACCCAATTTCGGCAGAATCCCCCACCTTGTAGTGTCCCCAATTGCTTGTAGACACTTGCAATTGGTCTCCGCGCGATTCCACTTGTTTCCTCAAGCTTGCACGCAAAACGGTGCACGTTCACCAAACCTGCGCGCAAAACGGTGCACATTATTAAATTAATAACCCACACGTAGAATGGTGCGCGTCACTTTAATCGGCACGCAAAACCATGCGCGACAACACGACCTGCACGCGAAACGGTGCACGTACCTCAAATCTGCACGCAAAACGGTGCACGTCTGACTGTAGGGTTGCACGCAAAACGGTGCACATCATTTTCCTAGGCTGCACGAAAAATGATGCAAACCATTAGATTCTACACGCAAAACGGCACGCACCGGTCCAAACCGCACGCAAAACGGAGCACGTACCCCGTATTGGCACGCAAAACGGTGTACGCTCCACTGTAGGTTTGCACGCAAAACGGTGCACCTTCATCCAGCCCTGCACGCAAAACGAGATGCATTGTTAGAACCTACACGCGAAACGGTGTCCGTTAGTCCAACCTGCGTGCAAAACGGAGCACATACCTCGCACTAGCACGCAAAACGGTGCAAGTCCCTTTTCCAACGTTGCACGTAAAACGGTGTATATTTTCCGGATTTGCGCCCAAAACTGCGCATATTTTCTGCACCCGCGCGCAAAACGGAGCACGGTGCCAGAACCCGTGCGCAAAACGGAGACCGCACGCAAAACGGTGCACACCATTGGGGTCCGCACGCAAAACGGTGCAGCAAGATATGGTCCCTAACACAGATGAGAGCGAGGGGTTAAACCAAGGTCAACAACATGCCCCAAACTGTGCAAAAATACAGTAAAAGCAAAGCGCGGGACTTACCCGACCGCGCCGCCGCCTCCGTAACGCCCCCATCGGAAGCCTCGCGCGCTCCACGAGGCCCGCGACGCAAAATGCCATCACCTACAACCTCCTCCCCCACTCTCCCTCACTCTCGGTTGAAGAAGGAAAAGAAAGAAAGGGAGAAAACGGCTTGCGGGGAGGAAGAAGAAGAAAATGAGGGAGAGAGGGAAGGGTGGTCCACGGGCCCACGGTACCCGGTGCACCCGCCGGTCCACAGCACCCGCTCGGGTGCACCCGGTCCAGGCAACGAAGCGGCGGGCCACGTGGCCGCGCCCCTGCGCGCCACGCGGCCACGCAGCCTGCGCACAGGCGCGTGACACGCGCCCGTGACACGGGCATGCGCCCACGCGCGCCCGGGGGCCGCCAGTGGGAGCCCGCCACGTGGCGGCCCCCCACGTGCCCCCGCGCAGGCGGGTGCGCTTCCCAGCGCGCCCGCGCCGCGTTCTGACACGCGGCCGCCTCGAATGGCGCGCCGCCTCCTCCTCGGGACCCGTGCCGCGCATGCCTCGTGATTCGTGCCCTTGACGCCTCGGTTTGCGTGCAGCGCCGTCTCGAAAAGCGCGCACGCCTACCGGGCTCCAAATCCAACAAATGAATAGTCCATTCTTAGCGATTTCGCGCGCTGAGTCCAAAAACGATATTTGTTTCTCCAAATTCTCGTCCAAACATTTGTCGAATGCCCCCGGATAGCCCACTGATCCAGTTTTCCGCACCGGGTCCAATTCTGAAGCCCGATTTGCCGAATTTCAACTCTAAAATTCCCCGGAGACGCCCGGAGAGGCAATCTTCAATCCAAACTCCGCCCGGGGGCCAAATTTGACATCTACGACGCGCGAAACCACTTCTGAACACTCGACGGGTCCTCTAGTGACCCACGCGATCTCTTTTTAAGCCCGGTTTCCAACGCTTGCGCCCAAGTTGCACCACAATTCCATTTCTTGGGCCCAACATGCGTCCAATCACGGCCAAGGCCACCGAAAGCTGCCGAACAACCAGCAAACCCTACGCTGGGAATTCCGGGACCCTTTTTGATTTGCCAAAAGTCCCACTGAATTTGAATTCGCTGGCGGAGCCCGTTCTCTCAATCCGGGTGTCCGATCAACGCGAAACTCTTACTGTGGCCTTAAAACATATTTACGGGGCTCCCGTAATTTTCTCAGAATTTTTCGAGACTATGAATTTTTCACTTACAATCTGGGCCCACTTTCTCACATAAGATTCTAGATATCTTATTTTAATCCCGATTTGGGCCCAATTCATTTCTAGGTCATTCTTCACCTCAATAAACAATAGTATTTCATACTATTTTTATTTCCATCTATTTATATTCCAAATTCCGGTTCACTACAGGTCTGGGGTAGTGTAGCCGGGACATTGGTGTCAGGGACGGGTTGTGTTGGATTGCGGTTGGCAGGGTTTGCGGTGACCGCGGACTTTGGGCGGTTGACCGGAGGTCGGTTATAGGACTTGATTATAGACGGCAGGGTATTGCGGCAACCGCGGATATTGGGCGGTTGACCGGATATTCATTTATGCACCAGATTGGGTATCTGATTTCTCTAGTGGACGGAGATTCCCACTATTTGAGTACTTTTGCATCTGATTGAGGACCGAGGATTTCTTTAGTGGTTGGGCTTTCCCACTTTGATCAGGGTCATGATCCAGTCCTGCTGATTTATACTTATGTTACTGGTTATTGAGATACTTTACTCGTGTGGGTCGCTCCCTTCGAGTGCCACTCCGGAGTGTGCGATCGGACGGTTCGAGGCCGATCTGTTACTTACTTTGAGTCCTTGAGACTCCTATCCCTTATCGGTGTTATGCATTGGCCAGCATACCTGATTTGTCAGGCACAGCAGGCAGTACCAGTTTTACTGGTGGTACAAGATTGGGTTATTTCAGGCATTTACTTTATTGTTGCACTCGTGTCAGGGGGACCGAGTGGAGTCTAGTAGCTGTGTTTAGACCAGTGCTAGTGTTGTCGGGAACCGCTTGGGGATTGACGGTAGTTCCGAGGTCGTTGTGAGTTAGTCGACCGTTGTGCGAGAGGTTTCGTGATCTTGAGGCTATCCGTTCTGAGAGAGAGAGTGGATTTTGACTATAGCCTGCATGAGCCACTACTCGATAGCGAGTTAGTCCGTTTGGATGCCCTACGTAATTCCTGCCCGTCAGCGGGAGGTGGTCGTAGGTGGGGCACAGGTTTGACTGGACCAGATGTGGAAGTCAGCTCGATTGGGTCGATTGTGCACTTCATGTGCTAGTGGTTGCATGCCATTCTTTGATTCTCCCCTCTTGAGCATTTAGATGGAGGCTTGGTAGCTGTTAGGTGACATTTGCGTTCTTGTTTAGTTCCCACTTCTTTGGTTATTTTATGTCTCTTGAGGACTTAGTGGGCAGACCGTCGGGTCTGGCAGTGGTACCCACTGAGAACTCCCTTTTTGGTGTAGTTCTCACACCCTTTGGGGGTTTTCCCCTTCCTTGTTCCTTCCTCTCCTTTGTTTTGCAGAGTCTTAGCGGGTGTTGCTGATTCTGCGGTTGTTGATCGAGGCGAGCGAGTCACGAGCTAGATCCCTACCCGTCGTTGGAGAGTAGCGGTACCCCCTTCAGAGGAGACCTGCAGTAGTTTGGCTATTTTGTTTTTCTCTTTTGAGAGACTCATGTAGTGAGGATATGATATGTATTGAGAGCCTGTACACTGATGTATTTATTGGAGATATCTCCCTGTTGAGTTTTGAGCTTTGTATATGAGGATATTGTATCATTATCATTTTTGGGAGATGGACATTGTTGTATTATTTCTAGTTGTACAGTGGTTGATTTTAGTTATACAGCAGATTTTCATTTATAGCTTTGATATCTGTTAGCTGTAGTACTTTTCTTGCAAGTAGGACGCTTCGCCTATGTGGGGTTTGGCATAGGTGGCGGATCTGTGGACGAGCCCGGGTCGCAGTTTCGACCCCGGGGCGTGACATGACAGGTGGTCTGAAACTCCGTAGGCTCAACTCTCCGCCACTACGCATCAGCGTCTCCCTCCAAGTAAAGAACAATCATCTGCACCCTCTTGGTCTCCTGAATAAAGATGTCCCTGAAGAGCTTCTTCATAGCTGCAATCCAAGACTCCACCTCCAAGGCTCTGCATTCTGCCCCATGAAACTGGGCGAGTCAAACTGACAAAACAAGCCAACCGCTTCGCAATCAGCTCCTGCTCGGCCAAGGTCAAAGGTGTTAAGGATTTTATATTGGCGTATTTCGTGATGTGTTTTGAGTCTTGAAGATTGAAGTTGAAGAATTGTGGATCACATACATCAATCTCAAGAAGAATGAATTCAAACAGATCAGATACGTTTAACTAAATAATTTTTGTGATCCGAATACATTCTTGTAGTTTAGAAACACTTGGAATATTTTTCATTGAATAAAAAAAAAAACTGGACATTTTAAGTGTTCAGGATCCGGATCAGGGCCATCCAGTCCGGACCCCGAACATAGTTGAGTTCATGCGAAATTCCAGTCCGGAACTGCCTCCTTTGAGTCCGGATCCCGAACTATGTGTTTGCAGGAATCGCATGAATAGTCCAGATCAGACAATTCCAGTCAGACCCCGAACTTGTTTTTCTAGAAAAATTCTGTCTAAAAGACGATAGTCCGGATCCGATTAAATCCAGTCCGGACCGCCGAGCGGGAAAATTCCAGATAAGTTAGTTTTTTATTCTTATCTCTTTCCAAAGGTTTCTAACTTATAAATAAACCATAATTTTCATCTTTTAGGGTAAATCCAAATAACGGAGATAATCAAAAATCCACATATAGAGAAGAAAGGAAAACACGATTAATTTCATGTTTCTTCATCTATATTGATCAATTTGATTCTAGAGTTTTCAAACTCTTATTTCTTGTAGAATCAAATTGATGAATACTTAGATGGTGTTTTCTTGTCTATCTATGATCTAAGTATTCGGATTATCATCACCAATAAACAAACAATGATTTCTCAAAATCGGCACGTGGATTCGCGTGGCCTTGTGGAGTCAAGGTGCTACCGCTTTCGTGGATTTGGAGCAAGGCACGTTATTGTGATCGATACGTGCTACATTGGTGAAGACCGTGGATTCGGTTGAACGTCGTGGACTCGGCGTTGGACGCAAATCGTGGATTCGAGGCGCGTTGTGGAGCGAGCGGAGAAGATCTACTCGGAGCGTACAGAAAAGGTTGAGTCGTAGAGTTACGGTATATCACCTTGTACGTGTTTTAATCTTAGTGGATTTCACTGTGTTATCGGTCCCGTAGTTTTTTACTCATGTGACGGAGTTTTCCACGTAAAATCTTGCGTACTTATTTATTTTTCCGCATTGGGTTATTTTTACGCAACGATTTGGTGATTTTATTGTTTACACCTATTCACCCCCCCTCTATGTGACTTTTCCCCTATTCAGATCCATTATTCACATAACCCACAAAAGGTCGGCCTAATCCCTGAGCTCCGCTGCTAGAAGAAGGTGCTGTCGATAAAGGGGGCACAATAGGTGGTGCAGAGGCTCCAAAACTCATAGTGCTGGCTCACTCCTCTGAGCTAACAATCACTCCAAGAGTTCCTCCTACCACGGTTCCTCTCCTCCATGCGAGTAATCTGTGCTCGCAACTCATCCATCACGGCAGACCTCTCTTACTCGATCTCCACAGGAGTGCCGGAGTTGAGCGCGAAGGAACACGTTGCCCATGAGCCATCCTCAGCCAAAGCGGAAAGAACACCGAGCCAGAACACAAACAATGCTTGACCCAATCTAGCGAAAGTCAAGGATATCTCCTCACTTCTGTAGCTTTATATTGTCTGCAGCCAACATAATTTCCCGATAGAAGGAACGTATGTCAATCCCTCTCCAACCTCATGAAGAGTTAATAAAACAAATCACCGATTTTCGCGATAAATCATGTCTCTTACGCCCTATCATCCTAAGGTCTGTCAAAAGCCTAGGATTTTCTATGTCCCAACTGACCTATCCCTAAGCTCTGATACCATATTAATCTGTCACGCCCCGAGGGTAAACCAAAACTCGGGCTCGTCAACAGATCCGTCATGTACGCGAAATTTCTCACGTACACGAAGCGCCACAACCTGCTCAAGTATAAGAGGAGTACACAAAAGAGCAAAAAAAACAGAGCTGTAAAATAAAACCATCTCAGACTAAAACTGTATAAGTAAAAATAGGTACAATAACATCTCCCAGATTACAAATATACAGAAGTCATCTCTCAGAAATGTAATATACAACCAGCTGGCTAAAGCCAGACCAAATATACAGTAATTTGAAAAGCTAAACTATAAACAAAGTAAATAATACAACACTGGGTCCACCACTAGCTCTCAAGATGGTAGGAGGTCTATCTAGCCACCGATCCTCCTCGCCACGATTCGCAGGCACTGCAATAGCAGTGAAGAAACCTAAGCAAAGAAGGAAAAAAAATGGGGGAGACAACGGGTGTGAGAACTACTAAAAACCAGTAGTTCTTAGTAGGTATATCATCAAACTCCAACTTACGCACAAAGTCTACTAGAGGCGAGAAAAGGAGAAAGTGGTAAAGCAGGAAAGTAAAGCTGCTGATATGAAAACTACCACTACTACGCCTCTAATGCTAAAATGTACAATAATCGGTGTATGTATGCATCACTAAAGGGGCTCACGGATCAATCAGAACACTCTATCGGTAAAGAAACACCATAAGAGTGGCCAAACCGTCGGTGTACGTGAAATGTACAGCAGGTGCATGGCGATCACAAATGCGGATGCTCAATGCTCATGGTCGAAAGATCGAAAATATGACAAGTAACCGAAACTCCCAAACGGGATCATCAGTCAATCTCGGTGCCAGAAAATGCCATAGTGAACCAGTAAACTAATACTCTATCATGCATAATCATTTAGAAGCAATAGCAGGTATAATAATCAGCAGTAGGAGGTGTGTAAATCAACAACTAGTAATGTCATAACCATCAGATGAAACTGAGATAAATCATGATGTATAGGGGCAATATTTGAATGCAGGGCTAGCAATAGGCTCAAGGGTTCGTTCGAATGCAGAACCCAGTGAGGTGATACTATAGCAATACCTGGAGCGGAGGACCCACACTTCAGTGCAGGCGATCCATGAATCCGCTGCTAAGCTCATGTAGAGGCTCCGGACTGCTTAGGCCTAAAACAAAACAATTGATCAGATACAAACTCACACAAACCCAACCCACTGACTCATAGTGTATGAAATGACTAAACCACTGACTCAAATTAAGTCCCGGGATCCGCCGGAATTTTTGGTATTCTGTCGATCGACCGATAATGGTCCGAATAGTGCTTACAGGCTAGCAAACTTAATGAAACTTCACCTGCTGACCCGGAACACTTCATTTAAGGTGTCTAGGTATGTCACGCCCCGAGTTCAAAAAACCAGCGTCTAAAAATTTTATTTTTTTTCTCTTTTTTATCAGAGTTTCAAAACCAGCCAGGGCGCAACAGACCGCCACATATATAGAAGAGTCCCAACCCCCTTTGGGATTGAGCCTTTTCTATATATGCACGGCTAGCTTGGCAACATCATCAGAGTTACTAACTACGTAACAACTACAAACAAAGATTACAAATTAACTTTTCAATTATTTACATCTGAATTACAACTCTTTCCTTTAACATCAAATAATACATGAACTTTCGGTTGCCCAGGGTCAACATCTAACACGGAACCTCACCAAACACATCCCGACATCCCAGCACCCGATCGACCTAAAAAATAGTCACCCGAGAGTGTGAGATACACTGTAAATGTATCCCAGTGGGCACGACGAGCCGAGAAATAGCAGATCGTACCTACTGGTATACAATACTAGAGGATAGTAATAATCACATGTTAGGTATAGAAGATATATCTTTGGAGCTGTAATTTAAAGCAGCTTTCAAAATCTTTAAGCGAGCTTAGGATAATAACCATAGATCAGGCAATCTACTAAAGGATAGTAATAATCAAGATTAAGTAAACAAGATTATGAAGCGAATGAATAATCAACAAGGAAATACATCAATATCTCAGCAAGGGAAAACTGGATAAACAATCAGCAGGTCTACTGATATCATGAATACTGAATTAAGCATGCTGAGAAACTATATAGGCAGGTATCAAACAAATGCTGATGATAAATGAATGTATTCAAACAGGAACCAGGGAAGCAGACTAAACAGGCAACATATGCATCAACAATGAAATATCAAATTACCCAATCACAAGCCACCATATTGGTCTACAAGACCTCAGGCAAACTGCCCACCTGGCACCACCTGGTTGACATTTCCCCCCCTGGGGGTCACGGGTTGCCACTGCTAACCACTTTACCGGTAAAGAACATCGCTGCGGGTAATTACTCCGCTAATGTTCGTGAAGAACAACGGTGCGGGCGATCATAATGCAAATGCTCAAGCTCTCGGTCCACTGACCGGGTAATTCGGCAACAAGCCGGGAAAATCCCCACTGGGATGCAACAGTATAAGCCAACAAAATCACAACTCAAAAGAACAGCAACAAGATGAAACAATCTCCAACAAGGATGCAAACTCAAAACCAACTGAAACTCTACTCATATGCAGGAATAATCAGCAACATGAATCATGGATCAGATATAATCAGAAGTACTGATAATCAGGTATAATAATTATCCAGGTCTGAAAGCAACTAAATACCAATCATGCAGGCTAACCAATCATGCAAAACTAAACACATGTTTTTGAGAAAACCATTTTGAAAACAAGTTTTAGGTCCAAGCCTCGAAGAGCAATGCCTTTGTCCTATCAAACAAGAACAGACTCAGGCGACCCCACGATGCTTGGTAAAAACATTTATTGAATTAAATCATGTGTTTAGCAGCATAACATTTGATCAACAACAAGCCAAAACAATCCAATCAAGGATGCAATATCAGAATCAACTGAATCTCAACTCATATGCAGGAATAATCATCCACTACTATAGTTTGGATCAGAAATAATCAGGGAGTACTGATAAATAGGTATGCAACTAGAAATGACCAAAATCCCAACAAGGGTGCAATGCAGAATATAATCAACAACTTCTAGAACATGGATCAGGATATACTGATAATCAAGTATAAATGTGCAAGCTAGCTAATGACCAATCAGGCATGGCAAATGTCCAGAAATAGAGTCATAATATCTGGAAGCAACTGAGAATCAATCATGCAAAACTAAAAATCATTTTAGGAAAACATTTTGAAAACATGTTTTATGTCCAAACCTCGAAGAGCTATGCCTTCGTCCTATCAAACAAGAACAGACTCCGGCGACTCTGCGATGCTTGGAGACAAAACATTGGTTGACTAAAATCATGTTTATAGCAAAATTAAAACTGATCAAAAGGAAGGCAGGCTCGAAATTCATCTAGGCTACAAGAACAGGGGTCCAACCAATACTATACCCAGAGGGCCGAAATGATAAAGCCCGGACCGAAGATAAACCCACCTGACGTTTTGCAGGCGATTAAATCGTATCAACTGTACGCTCGGAACCAGAGGCAAACCAAATCAACCTGAATCAAAAATACTGATCATGGAGCAATTCAACCACACTTTTAGTGCCATTCGAGCACTGTTTTCGCTCGTTCTTTCAACTGGAAAAACATTTTCACGAACCGTCACTTCCAGTAGGTGACATTTGACTTGTTGAACACCGTGATCACACATTTGCGGCAGCACGAAACCCGAGGAAAACTTCGGCCATGAAACACTCCTCTAACATAGACTTAAACACATTTTTGCTTCTTTGGATCAACAAAATCTAATTTAAACTCGAGCATCGCGTCCAGTGACCCCAAATTAGTCAAGATCTCACTGTCGCGGCTTCGCAAACAGCCCAGAACAGACTTTGGGCCAAAACTTTAACCTAAAGCTTGTTTATACTATAACTACTCATCTAGTGATCCAAAATCAATTTTGTTTGAAACATAAGCTCAAAATACCTCAAGTTTCACAGGGCTTGCCCTAGTGCAGCCCAGCAACTACTGGTTCAACCAGAACCAACACCAAGCTCTCAGACAACATTCACAATGCTCCAAATGTAATTCCTCACAGATCCTGTTTGATCTGAAGTGAGCATCAAGCTCAGGGAATAATTTGAAGCAACATTCATATTTAAATCGAAGCCTAATTCCCACTTTTTATTCTCTGTAGCATTTTATCAAACATTTCGTGTGCACCTTTCACGTACAAACACACACTACCTTGCCCGAGTTGATGAAGATAAGGAAGAAGCCGATTTCTCTTCTCCTTCTTCGCGCGGCCACGGCAACCACCAAGATGTTCTTCCAATCACAGAGGAACACCCCAAAACACTCCAGGACCAACTTGGAAAAGTTTGGTTCCAACTTTCTTCCCTCACTCTCTCTCGGATTTCTTTCTCTTGGGTTATTGTGCTCCTTAGCCTCCAGCACTCGAGGAATAGATCTAGGAAACTCTGAGGGAAATTGGTGCTTCGTATTACACCCAAGACCCCTCGCGTATCCAACCCAAGAAGACCAAGAGACAATTATCTTTAATGCATGCATTTTTGGATTTTCTTGCAAATAAGTCCTTATAGAATCAAATCCGAACCCCTAGGTCCCTCCTGTAGATACATTATGCACCCAACACCTTATAAAATTAATCCCATTAATTTAGATGCATAAAATATCAAACTTATTGCAAGAATACATGCTTTTTCAGCGTCTTTCACGCTTTTCGAGAAAATCCGCTCGATGAATTGCGAAACAGACTTCGCCACGACGTCCGGCTCGTCGAGACCTATCAAGTAGCGTATTTGTTTGTTTCGTTTAGCACTCTAGTAAAATCTCGGGCCATCTTGTTCGACAAAATGCGGTTCATTGCACGCACCCCGATGCACCCGGGTCGCCAAACGCGAAATCCGTCCGTGCCAATGCGCTCAGAACATTGAAATTAGCTAGGTTCGACTACTCATACCCCTATGTCAGGGTTCCGGATAGTGAATCGGCCAACAGTGGTCGAAAGGGAATTTAAAATACAGGGTCACTATTAACAACGTAAGTTGTGGGACCCGTTCTTCTTCGCTGTTTTGCGGAAGATCCGACCGTTGGATCGCCGACATGTGAATATGAATTTTTCATATTTCGACGAGACGGTCGCAATGGTGATCTCGGATTTTCGAGATCAGGCTCCGATCAAAAGTCGATATTCTAGGGCCTCTATTGCACGACAAATTCTCAATGTTTGCTCAATTAATTAATTTACAAACTTAAAAAGCAAAGTTTAAAGTCTTTATATTTCAGGGTTACTACAAGGTATCAATAATTAATATTGAGCCACTAATAGTCTTAACTATGTCGTAAGTATCATGAACGCCAGAATCGCCGATTTCGGCTCCAGAAGTCCCCAACGCGAATTGAAAGTCGCTGGACCAGCGAGGACAGCGTCGGGAATAGCCAAGTACACCTGTCCATCACAAATGATCATCTACTTTGCTCGGATCGCACATTTTGCACCGAAACGATGGTAAATCGACGGTTTTGCTGATTTACGACTCGTTAATTAATTTTGACTTAACGAAAGCCATCGGACCCCGAACGAAAAGTTCAGAAGTCGTGTGCATGCTGCCCGTGTCACGCCCCGGAACCCGGGCTGGCCAACAGATCCGCCATGCACACGGGATTTCCCGAGTACACGAAACGCTGGTAACCTGCTCCGATATAATATGAACAATAAAAGAGCATAATACAGAGCTGAAGTAGAAGAACCACATAGTGTCTCAGACTTGAACTACAAATAAAGCTGTAATAAGTACAATAATCTCCCAGCTCACCAAAATAGTACAACCAGCTAGCGAAAGCCAGACCTAAAATAAAAGAGGAATACCACAGTCTGAGTAAAGGGTGCAGCATCTATCTAACAACTCTCAGTCTCCCAGGAGATCTATCTATTCAGCGATCCCCTTACCTCGATCAGCTGCCGATGGCCTAGCAGCTTCCGCAGACAACTCTGCAAAATAAAGGAGAAGGAAGAAACAGAAAATAACAATGGGGGTGAGAACTACCAGATAAACCAGTAGCCTCCCCTAGTGGGTAAAACCTCAACTCTGACGCACCCACTAGGACTACTAGAGGCAAAGGGAAAAAGATGAAGTGGTAAGGTACATAAGGTACTGAAATAGGGAACTACCACTACTAGCATGCCTCTAAATGCGATACCGAAAGAAATGATTGTCTGAATGCATTAGGAAACAGTGTCTGACCAAATAACCCAATCTAGTACCATCAGTAAAACTGATATTGCCTGCTTAGCGGAATCTGCACACACGGCTCGAAACCGCGGGATCGGCTCGCACGGCTCGCATCCCAAAATAAGTATCAGACCGGCACACACGGCTGGGTCCAAAAAGAAGCCTACCTCCGGAGTGGCACTCGAGGGGAGCGACCCACACGAGTAAAGTATCTCTGTCATCAGTATCACAAGTATCTCTGTAACACATGTCTCACAAGTATCACAATAGCAGGACTGGATCATGACTATGATCAAAGTGGGAAAACTCCATCCACTGATGCAATAGTACTCAATAAGTGGGAAACTCCATCCACTAGCAAAAAGCTCGATCCCCAATCTGATGCAAAAATAAACCAGACTCAACCCCAATCTAATGCAAGGAGAAACATCCGGTCGACCGCCTACAGCCCGCGATCACCGCAATACCCCACCAGTCCACAATCCAGTACAATCTCGACCACACTATCCCAAACCCCTGCTCATACTCGAGCAACAAGCATCTGAATGCAAAGGAGAGCAATAAAACATGTCAAGTCCCAATATGATAGTGTAGCAATAAATAGGGGCTAACTAGATGCCCAAGCAAGCATGCAACTGTACCATTTAAAAGCTGTAAAAAGTGTCAAATATTTATTTTAAAAGATTGATTTACTGTACTGATATAAAAATTATTTGCATGCGAGATTATAGCCTTTGTCCCAATCACAGTGTCCCAAGATAAGTTATCATATAATCTGTGGGGTCATATTAAATTTTAGGAGAGTTCGTCCCAGCGGTTCTCATCAATTGTCATATTAGTTCGTCCCAATGGTTCTCATCAATTGTCATATTAGTTCGTCCCAATGGTTCTCATCAATTGTCATATTAGTTCGTCCCAATGGTTCTTATCAATATTTTAGGGGAGTTCTAATAATCCCAGTGAGCTTGTCAAAAATGAGGTAAGCAACACCCGCCCATCTCGAACAGCTCAAATCACACCCAGATAGTCTCCTGGCTGTCCACAGTCCCCTAAAACTGCTGTCTGCCGAAAACGGTGCCCTACAGCAACACACATTGCACAGGGTGTAACTATATTATTCATAAAAATACAGCTTTTGCTGTTTTTCAAATAGCACGAAAAGAGAGGAGTTTTTCACCTCTGTATAGTGCTCAGAAAAATCCAGAAAAATTACGGTTGCGTTCCTTGCGACGAGTAGATCGAAATAGACTCTTTAAATGCCTCGATCTGATGCTCCTACGCCAAGATAAAAATCAGAGAAGTCGATGCTGTCCAGAAATTTCCACAGGAAAAAGGGGGGTCAAAGAGGCTTCGGAAACCGCGCCAAAAGTGCGAAACAGAGCGATGTGATCAACATGAAAATCGAAGCCTTACCTCTTAGGAACGCGCTGCCGCAAAAATCGTTCAAAAATTCCTCCTGGTTAGCCCACAGGGATTTTTCGACTGAACTGCGACGGGAAATGGGCCGAAAAAGAAAATCGTCGCAGTGCGCCGCGTCGCAGATAACTCACTATCGGTAACTCCAAAAATTCTAAAATTTCTAGGAGAGAGAGAGAAGAGAGAGAAACAATTTTTGTAGAGGGCCCAAGCTCTAGTTCTCTCTCTAAGGCTCGGATCCCGAGATGAGAATGGGAGGGAGTGAGGGATCCTATATATAATGGGCCAAGGAATATTCTTGGGCTCCACACAGGATCGGACAGAACAGGAAACACCGAAATGGACCATCCAAAACGCACCACGTGTCCACAAAATAGGAAACAGCCGTGCAAGGACCACTGAGAGTTTGCCACGTGTCCCCCGGGTGCACGTGCTCGGTCCCCGCTCCGGGTTTTCCGAAAAATGTTGGCCAATGGGATCGTGCCACGTGTCACCTCCCCAGCTGCCTTCTAGAAGCCGGCCAACCAATCAGAGGACGCCACGTGGCAACAGCAACCTTCGGTGCTCCCGGTGCACGCCACACCCATGGACCCCGCACCTGCGCGCCTGCCCGCGACTGCCCGCGCCGTGCTCCGCTGCGCTCCACCGCGCTCCGCCGCTGCGCCGCCGCCCGCCGGTCGCCGCCGCCTGCCGGAACAGTAATTCCGGCCGCAGGAGTTACTGTTCCGGTGAACAGTAATTTTGCGCCGAAAAATAAAGTAAATATACCATTTTGATCGTTTTTGCGCGCTGAGTCCAAATCCGATGCCCATTTAGCCAAATTCTCATCCAAAATTTTGCCGAAAGCTCCCGGAAAAGCCCACTTGCTCCGTTTTTCGTGCCGGATCCATTTTAAAAATCTGTTTTCGACACTACTAGCTCCGATACACTGTGTGAGCTTCCTGTAGTCACTATAATCACAGCAACAGTCTCTATAGAAGTCCGGATCATCACATCCTCCCCCACTAAAAAGAGTTTCGTCCTCGAAACGAGACTAAATTAAACAACAATCCTCAGTCTGATGTCTCAAATAAGTAGGGGTGGGTATCCCTCATTTTCGACTCGGGCTCCTACGTAGCCTCGCGCTCGTCATGATTGCTCCAAAGGATCTTCACATAGGGGATGGCTCGACCGCGCAATTCTTTCACTTCTCGATCCAGAATTCGCAGTGGGCGCTCCTCATACCTCAAATCCTCGCTAATCTCCAGCGGGGTGAAATCTATGACGTGCGACGGGTCGAAGACATACTTCCTTAGAGTAGAAACGTGAAATACATCGTGGACACCAGCAAGCATCGGAGGAAGTGCAAGTCGGTAGGCAACTGGCCCAATACGCTCCAATACCTCAAAGGGTCCAATATATTGGGGGCTAAGTTTCCCACGAATGCCGAATCTCCTGATTCCTTTGGACGGCGAGACTTTCAGGAATACATGATCTCCAACCTGAAATTCTAAGTCTCGTCGCCGAACATCGGCATAGCTCCTCTGTCGGCTTTGGGCTGTTTGAAGATACTTTCGAATCACTCGGACCTTCTCCTCCGCTTCTATCAATACATCTAGTCCCAAGGTCCGCCTCTCGCCCACGTCACTCCAATAAAGTGGTGACCGACACTTGCGTCCATACAATGCTTCAAACGGAGCCATCTGAATGCTCGCTTGAAAGCTATTATTGTACGCGAATTCAGCCAAAGATAAATGTCGAATCCACCCTCCGCCGAAATCCAAGACGCAAGCCCTCAACATGTCCTCCAGGATTTGTATAGTCCGCTCTGACTGCCTATCAGTCTGCGGATGAAAAGCCGTACTGAACCTGAGTTGAGTCCCCAAGGCTGTCTGCAAGCTCCTCCAGAAACGCGAAACAAACCTCGGGTCTCTATCTGATACAATGGAGGCTGGTACTCCATGTAGTCTTACTATCTCATCTAGATATAGCTGGGCTAGTCGCTCAAGTGGCCACGTAGTCTGCATGGGCAGAAAGTGCGCCGACTTGGTAAGTCGATCTACAACTACCCAGATAGCATCAGCTCCTCCCTGTGCCCTAGGTAGTCCAACCACGAAATCCATCGTAATATGGTCCCATTTCCATTCGGGGATTAGGAGACTCTGTAACTTGCCAGCTGGCACTCGATGCTCAGCTTTCACCTGCTGACAAGTTAAACACTGGGCCACAAATCTCCCAATATCCCTCTTCATGCCTTTCCACCCGAAGTGTGCCTTGAGGTCTTTATACATCTTAGTCCCACCAGGATGTAGGGTATAAGGTGTATAATGGGCCTCTCGCAATATCTGCTCTCTAATCTCCACATCTATTGGCACACATGCTTGGTCTCTGTACCTTAGTACTCCCGAAGCGTCGACTGTAAAGTCCCCTGACTGATCACTCGGAATTTGATCTTTAATCCTGGTCAAGTGGGGGTCCTCACTCTATTTCTCCCTGATCCGGTCCAGCAGAGTGGGCTGCATGACTAAAGACGTCAGTCTAGCAGAGACCCCAGGGGACACAACCTCTATCTCGAGTCGCCTCATTTCCTCTAACAGAGGCGCATGATCTGTAATCAACATGGACAAACTCTGCACCGCCCTCCTACTGAAGGCATCTGCAACCACATTTGCCTTGCCCGGATGGTACAGGATGTCCACATCATAATCCTTTAGTAATTCCAACCACCTACGTTGCCTCAAATTTAGCTCCTTTTGCGTGAACAGGTACTTTAGGCTCTTGTGGTCGGTGTAGATTTCACAATGCTCCCCATATAGATAATGATGCCAAAGCTTTAGTGCAAACACCACGGCAGCAAGCTCCAAGTCATGGGTAGGGTAATTCCTCTCGTAATCTTTGAGTTGCCTTGATGCATAAGCAATTACCCTCCCTTCCTGCATCAACACACAACCAAGTCCGCTGTGTGATGCATCACTGTAGATTACATATCCTTTTCCCATAACAGGGAGGGAAAGGATAGGGGCGGTCATTAGTCTACTCTTCAGCTCCTCAAAGCTCCTCTGACAGTCCTCACTCCAGGTAAACTTCACTCCTTTACACGTCAAACGAGTGAGGGGTGTGGAATGCTTCGCAAAGCCTACCACAAACCGACGATAATAACCAGCTAAGCCCATAAAACTACGCACCTCAGAAATGGTCGCCGGTCGGGGCCAATCCCGGACCGCCTCAATCTTCGCTGGGTCCACCGCCACACCTGCGGCGGAAATCACATGGCCCAAGAAGACTACCTCCCGAAGCCAAAATTCGCACTTTGCCAGCTTGGCAAAACACTTCTTCTCTCGCAGAAGTTGCAGCACAATCCTTAAGTGCTCCTCATACTCCGCATCACTCCGGGAGTAAACCAAGATATCATCAATGAAAACTACCACGAATCGATCTAAGTACGGTCGGAAGATCCGGTTCATTAAATCCATGAATGCGGCAGGGGCATTAGTTAGTCCGAAGGGCATAACTGTAAATTCATAATGCCCATACCGTGATCTAAATGCCGTTTTCGGAATATCTTCGGCCTTCACCTTCAACTGGTGGTAACCGGACTGCAAATCTATCTTAGAAAAGACACAAGACCCTTGCAACTGATCAAAAAGATCATCGATGCGCGGCAAAGGGTACTTGTTCTTAATGGTCACTTTATTTAATTCCCTATAGTCCACACACAATCGAAGTGACCCATCCTTCTTTTTCACGAATAGCACCGGCGCTCCCCAAGGCGACACACTCGGCCTAATAAAGCCCTTGTCCATCAAATCCTGGAGTTGCGCCTTGAGCTCTCGTAGCTCAGCCGGTGCCATCCGGTAAGGAGCCTTTGAGATTGGCGCAGTTCCTGGAACTACGTCAATCACGAATTCGATCTCCCTATCTGGCGGCATGCTTGTCAGCTCAGGTGGAAAAACATCCGGAAACTCGCGGGCAATAGGGATATCCCCGAGTCCCGGCGCCGCCGTAGGCCCCTCAACAACATTAGCCAAAAAGGCTACACATCCTCGACGGATCATCTGCCTCGCTCGGGAAGTCGAAACCATAGAGGCAAAGAAAGCACTCTGACATCCCCGGTATACCAACATTTCCTGGTCTGGCTCTCTAAAAGTGACGGTCCTTGCGGCACAATCAATAGTCGCAAAATACCGAGCCACCCAGTCCATCCCGAGGACCACATCGAAGTCCTTCAATTGTCTCAGGACCAACAGGTCTGCTGGCATAATCCAGGACTCGATTTGCATCGGGCAGGACCAACAACACTCCTCTACGTGCAAGGTGTGATCGGGAATCTGAACCTTTCGTGCACGTGGCAAAAGTCCTACCTCTAACCCATGTAATGATGCAAATGATCTACTAATAAAAGAATGTGATGCTCCCGTATCAAATAAAGTACGAGTCCTAATGCCAGAAAGTAGGGTGATACCTGCCACCACGTGATCTGCTGCCGAAGAGTCCTCTACCTGCGCAGCATACACTCGCCCACTTTGAGCTGGAGGGCGATAATCCGTGGGATGGGAAGAAGATGGCCTGCTTGCTGGAGCATATGGCCGCTGAGCCGTCGACCGTTGCTGCGATGAAGATGGGGCAGATGCTGAAGAAGGGGTGGCGGGGGCCGAAAAGGGTCACGAAGCTTGAATGTGCCCGGGCTGTCCACATCTATAGCAGCGACCCCACCCCTGGTCGCAGGTGTTGGAAAAATGCTGACCTCCACAGAAAATACAATTGCCGGGGGCCCGTGGTTGTCGTGACTGCTGTTGCTGTAGAGACTGCCGCTGTCGCTGAGGCTGCCGCTGCGACCCACGCTGCGACGATTGTGATCTCTGCTGCTGCTGCTGCCGCTGCTGGGGCCTCTGGGATCCACCAGGCCCTTGCCGCTCAGACCGTCCTTGGCCGGAAAACTGTGGCTGAGATGGTCGTGGCGGCCTCCACGAACTAGCTTGTCCCCCAACCTCCGGTACCGGTCGCTTCGCCCCCGAGATCACTACGAGAGCTGGAGCTACCTCCTCCATTACTACCTCCCCGCATTCCACATAAAGCGCCTGCTCCATCGAGGCCTCCAAGGTCTGCAACCTACGCGAGCGAACCAGTTGAAAAAGGTCCCGGCGCAACCCTCGCTCGAACATGTAAATCCGGTGCGCCTCATCCCTGGCCACGTTCGGTACACACGCCAACAACTGATTGAAATTGGCAATGTATTCGTGTACGGGCCGATTTCCCTGGCGAAGGTTTCTCATCTGCTCCTCCAATCTCTGTCGGACGCTTTTCGGGAAGAAAGCCCCGAGAAGGAGACCATCTCCCGCATTCTGGCCCGAGAAATGGGGTGGGTCAAACTGGCAAAATCTCATCAACAAGTCAACCATCTCCCGCTGCTCTGCTGGGGTCAGAGGTGTGGTGACCCGGACTTTTGTAGAAGCTTTTGCGGCTTTATCAGTGACTATAGGAAGCTCACACAGTGTCATGGAGCTTGTAGAATTGAAATTGGATTTTTAAAATGGACCCGGCGCGAAAATCGGATCAAGTGGGCCTTTCCGGGGGCTTTCGGCAAAATTTCGGATGAGAATTTGGAAAATCGGACAGCGGATTTGGACTCAGCGCGCGAAAACGATCAAAATGGTGTATTCACTTTATTTTCGGCGCCAAAAATACTGTTCACCGGAACAGTAACTCCGGCCGCCGGAAAATACTGTTCCGGCGACCGCCGAAAATACTGTTCACCGGAACAGTAACTCCGGCCGCCGGAAAATACTGTTCCGGCGACCGGCGGCAGGCGGCGAGCGGCGGCGCACGGCGGAGAACAGAGGCGCAGCGGCGGAGCAGGGCCGCGGGCAGCGCGGGCAGGCGCGGGCGGGCGCGGGCAGGCGCGCAGGCGGGCGGTCCACAGAATAGTCGTGCACCGGGTGCAGGGAAGGTTGACGTTGCCACGTGGCAGCTCCTCATTGGTCGGGCGGCGTCAAGGAGGGCGGCCTGTCTGGGACACGTGGCGGCTTCTGGTTGGCCGACACTTTCCGGAAGACCCGGCGCGTAGACCGGGGGCGCGGACCACGTGAACCGCGTGGTGACACGTGGTGTGTCCCTATTGGCGGGTGCACGCCGCCCACGTGCTCGAGGCACATGGAACACGTGGGCGGCTGGGACACGTGGCGGCGCCCGATTGGCGGGCGCCGCTGTCCGCTGTTTGGCGGACACGTGTCGCGCCCGGGCTCTTCCGGGCGCGCACAGTGATCGCAAATTGGGCCGCACTGTAGCAGCCCAATTTTTCCGGGCGCCCGATTCTTGGGACACAGTGGGTATTTTGGCATTTGTTTTCTGGGCCTATAAATACAGCTCCACTTTCCTCCCTTTGTGTTCTTTTTCCGAGCTTTAGAGAGAGAATCTGAGGGTGTGGCCTTAAGAAGACTTCTTCCTCTCTCTATCCTCCATCTCTCTAGGAAGTTTTGGAATTTTTGGAGTTACCGACAGCGAGTCATCTGCGACGCGGCGCGCTTCGACGTTTCCTCTTTCTCGGCCCATTTCCGTCGCAGTTCAGTCAGAATTTTCCTGTGCGCAAACCAGGAGGAATTTTTGGACGATTTCTTCGACAGCGTGTTCCTGAGAGGTAAGGCTTCGATTTCCGTGTTGATCGTTTCGCTTTATTTTGGGTTTTTGGCATGGTTCCCGAGGCATCTCTTGACCCCATTTTCTGTGATGGATTTCCTGGACAGCATGGGCTTGTTGATTTTATATCCTGGCATAGGAACATCGGATCGAGGCGTTTAAACAGTTGATTTTGATCTACTCGTCGCAAGGAACGTCCCCGTATTTTTCTTGGATTTTTCTGAATTTCCCGAAAGTGAGAAATCACTGTTTCTCCAGAGTTAAGTGCTACAGTTTTTTTTGGGGGGATTCTTTAGGGATGGTTACCTTGTCGAATTTATATCTTGACCTGCAGAACTCGGATTTGGACGTGCAGGTACTCGTTTTGAAGGTATCGATGCGAGGATCGCTGTGATATTTTTATTGGAATTTTCTGGGCATTTTCAGCAGGTGAAATAAGGGCATCTTTGGGACTGAGTTCTATATGTGTTTGCGGGGGTAGTTTTTGAGATTTATGGACTTTATGTTGTACCCAGGAGAGTTGCGGGTATTACTGGACCCCTTGGAGTAGGAGATTTGGATTTCCTGGTACTTTCAGCTGTGGGATTTGGACAGTCAGCTCTTCAGGTAGGTAGTTGTTGCTTACCTCTTACTGTGATTTACTCACTAAGTTCATTTAGAGGATTCCCCGTTTGGACTTATTGATTGATTACCATGCATGATTGAATGATATAAATGCGAGCCTATCATTTGAGATTAATTATGTGGATATAGCATGTTGGAAATATTACTGGGATAATATTGTTGTTGGAACATGATCATTGAGATATTTTAATAGTGATAATTAACATGCCGTGTAGCACATAGATTTTATGAAAGTTGGTTAAATGGATTAAGTATTGGGACATGATGACATATCTATGTGCGGGTACCACTTTGAGATTTGTTATGGACCAGGGATTATATACATGTGTAGTTGACTGATGATTTTAGCATGATGGTTACATTCATGCGGAGCTATTACTTAATACACATGTGGAGTTACTGTTTGATACACTTTCTTTTATCTTTCTTGAGGACTGTTGCATGCTTGTTTGGACATCTATATAGGCCACTATTTATTGCTACACTATCATATTGGGATTTGACTTAGGAGAAACCATGATTGTTTTCTTTCTCCTTCTCATTTTGACTTTTGATTCATATTGCTCGGGTTCGAGCAGGGGTTTGGGATAGTGTAGTCGGGACTTTGGAGTCTGGGACAGGTCGTACTTGATTATGGATTGTGGGGCATTGTGGTAACCGCGGATATTAGGCGGTTGACCAGATATTGGTTATTTCATCAGATTGTGGACTTGTGGGGTATTGCGGTAACCGCGGACATTAGGCGGTTGACCGGATGTTTACCTTTGCATCAGATTGGGGTTTTCTTTAGTGGAGGGGTTTTCCACTTTGATCATAGTCATGATCCAGTCCTGCTTTTATGATACTTATGACATGGTTACTTTCCTCGTGTGGGTAGCTCCCCTCGAGTGCCACTTCGAAGCGTGCGGGGTACCAAGTGGGTACCGGACGGCATTGACTCATTGCTATCACTTTGGTGCGGATCAGGTTGCACGATGATGATAGCGGCAGCAGGCGGTACCAGTTTTTACTGGTGGCTAGATTGGGTTTATTTGGACAGATGCGGTTACTGATGCATACTTACGGTCATTCATTTTGGCACTGCATTTAGAGGCATACTAGTGGTAGTTCCTTCTTATCTGTAGTTTTATAGCTTACCACTTTCTTCATTCTTTGCCTCTGGTAGACTTAGTGGGTACGTCGGAGTTTGAGGCTTTACCCACAGGGGGAGGCTACTGGTTTACTAGTGGTTCTCACCCCCACTATTGTTTTTCTCTCTTTCTTTTTCTTGTTTTGCAGAGTCTTCTGCGGGAGCTGCGGGGCCATCGGCAGCTGATCGAGGTGAGGGGATCGCTGAGTAGATAGATCTCCTGTGAGGCTGTGAGTTGCTGTTAGACAGATATTGTACCCCTTTTTACTCAGACTGTGGTAGTTCACTTTTATTTTGTGGTCTGGCTTTGGCCAGCTGGGTGTATTATTTTGGTGAGCTGGGAGTTTATTGTATTTTCACAGTTTTTATTTCTTTTCCAGTCTGAGATATTATGTAGTTCTTTTAGTTCAGCTCTGTATTATGCTCTTTTATTGTACATTTATATCTGAGCAGGTTACCGACGCTTCGTGTACATGGGAAATTCCGTGTGCACGGCGGATCTGTTGGCGAGCCCGGGTTCTGGTTTCCACCCGGGGCGTGACAAGAGGTCCCGTCAACCCAGACGACTGTCTACCAGTACCCCGAGCAACAGGGAATGCCGGGGTCACCGGTACAACTGGGGGATTCACAGCAGGGGAAGAAGGTACGGGAGAACTCTCTGGGGGTGCTACAACAGGCTGCGCCCTCTGCTCTAACATCTGCGTCAGCCGACCCATAGCCTCCTCCTGACGCCGAACAGCCTCGGACATCTGGGCCATCTGAGCCTGTAGCTCTGGCACCTTACTCTGCTGGCCCTGCCCGGACTCCTCCTGATCGGGCTCAGGGGAATCAGGCTGAGAACGCGTCAACATCCTACGTCGCGGAGGCATCCTACCACAAGAAACCACACTCAGTATCATATCCCCACACGACCCAATCTAGCGAAAGTCAAAGACATCCCCATATTTCTGTGACTTTATGTTGTCTGCAGCCAACATAACGGTTCACCAGAAATTGGGCATGTCGATCCCTCTTCTCTCACTGGAAGAGTCAACAATAAATCAACGACTTTCGCAAATATCCCGTCTCTCGCACCCTATTATCCTAGGGTCTACCAAAAGCCTAGGGTTTCCTAAGTCCCAACTGACCTATCCCTAAGCTCTGATACCAACTTAATCTGTCACGCCCCGGAACCCGGGCTGGCCAACAGATCCGCCGTGCACACGGGATTTCCCGAGTACACGAAGCGCTGGTAACCTGCTCCGATATAATATGAACAATAAAAGAGCATAATACAGAGCTGAAGTAGAAGAACCACATAGTGTCTCAGACTGGAACTACAAATAAAGCTGTAATAAGTACAATAATCTCCCAGCTCACCAAAATAGTACAACCAGCTGGCGAAAGCCAGACCTAAAATAAAAGAGGAATACCACAGTCTGAGTAAAGGGTGCGGCATCTATCTAACAGCTCTCAATCTTCCAGGAGATCTATCTATTCAGCGATCCCCTTACCTCGATCAGCTGCCGATGGCCTAGCAGCTCCCGCAGTCGACTCTGCAAAATAAAGGAGAAGGAAGAAACAGAAAATAACAATAGGGGTGAGAACTACCAGATAAACCAGTAGCCTCCCCTAGTGGGTAAAACCTCAACTCTGACGCACCCACTAGGACTACTAGAGGCAAAGGGAAAAAGATGAAGTGGTAAGGTACATAAGGTACTGAAATAGGGAACTACCACTACTAGCATGGCACTAAATGCGATACCGAAAGAAATGATTGTCTGAATGCATCAGGAAACAGTGTCTGACCAAATATGTAGAAATCTAGAATTTGAAAGTCTCTGTTTGCCTTTAATGTTTAAAATTTGTCATTTTGGCAAAAGTGGAGTGTTAGTGGGCCAATAGTGGGCCCAGAAATATCGACTTTTGATCGGGGTCTGATCTGGAAAATCCGAGATCACCATTGCGATCGTTTCGTCGAAACATAGAAGTTTCATATTCATATATTTTCGATCCGACGGTCGGATCTTCCAGAAATCAGAAATCAAAAAGTGGGCCCCGCGACTTAAGTGAATAGTAACCTTTGAATTTTTAATCCCTTGTGATCATGAATGGTCGAACCACTATCTAGAATTTTAACATAGGAGTATGAGTAATGGATCCTAGCTAATTTCGACGTTCTGAGCGTAATGGCACTGACGGATTTCGCGTTTGGCGACCCGTGTGCATCGAAGTGCGTGCGTCGGTTTGCGACATACAGAACAAGATGGCCCGAGATTTCATACGAGCACCAAATCAAACAAATGATTAGCCTATTTTGAAGGTCTCGACGAGCCGGACGTCGTGGCGAAGTCCATTTTCAGTTTCGGCGACTCGGGTGCCTCAAAAAGCGTGAAATACATTGAAAAAGTGGGTATTTTTGAAGAAACCCTAATATTTTATGTACCAAAAATTATGAGGCTTATAAGTTGGGGTGCTGGGTGCATTTGTCACCTACAGAGGGACCTTAGAGTTTTAGGATCTTTGTGTAGGGGGTTTTGTGCAAATGTGCATTTAAACACTTGTATTCACGTGTTGGAGTGTACCCTGCCTCTTCCCCTTCGTAACTGAAGCTCCACCAGCCTCTCCAGCTCGCAACCGCCGCGTCCCTTCAGCTGCCGAAACGGCCGGCCGCTCGGGTCGCCGGGGTTAAAGGTAAGAAGCCTAGTTTGGAGTTTCCCTTGAGTTGTGAAGGAGAGATCAACCAAAGCCATAGGGATTAGCCAACCTTCCTCTGAGAGCTTCATTAAGAGGCCGCAACCGAGCCCTGGTGTACCCGACCCCAGCCGCCGCCGAGTGCCGCCGCAGCCACTTTCCTCTTCTTCCTTTCTCCGACGAGGTGTGAAGTTGGACGGGATCTCTTCAAAGTTGGATTGGGAGGTGTCTGAGGAGTTCCTGGTGCTTGGAGGACCCTGCTGGAGCAAGCCTTGGCCGCGCGTAGTGAGGGAACCAAGAATCCGGCTTCCTCCTTCTTCCCCGAGCTCGGCTAAGGTGAGGGTCCTTAACCAACGGTTTCTAGCACCCCGGACCATTAGCAGTGGACTTCTTAGGTCCTTAGCTTCCTCCCTGCAAAGCCCCGAGGTCCCATGCAGCATGGTTAGCCGGCGGCCACAATGGGTCGCCGGAAACCTAACCTAGCTCCGCCCCTAAAGAACTCGGCAACCGCTGAATATAAACGCACCAAAATTGGTGTGCTTGGACTGTAGGAGGAGAGGACCAAATCCACCAAATTTGGTGGAGTATGGTTGAGCCAATTAATGGCAGTTTTATGCCCTAGTTCGGACTTTTTGTTGCACTCGGCCGAGCTTGATGCTCCGGCGCCGGCGGCCCTCTCCGACGCCGGCCACCTACCCAGAAGCCTTACTGGGAATGAGAGGAGTGCTCCCATGCATTTGCATGGCACCCATGCAGCATCAAAATGATGCGGCCATGGATGAACCCGAAATTGATAACTTTGCGGCCGCCGGAGCTCCGGCCACTTCCGGCCGGGGGGGAGATGGTTGGGAAGCTTCGTGGTGACCCAGGGAGCCTTCCCTCTAAGTTATAGAGCTCCAGGTTGCCTCTGTAAAATTCCGCCATTAGAGGTGGAGGAGCTCGAAACCGAGCTTTCTCCAGCCGCGTCGCCGCCGTGCCCTGTCGCCGGACACGGGTCCAGGTGAGTTTGTTGTGTGTTTTAGCGTCCAAATGGCCAAGTGGTTGGGTCCCAGATGTTTTGGTTGGATGGTCACGATTTTCAAAACAAGCACACTTCATCTTCTTCGTTGCCCCGACCATTCCATCCATGCAAACTTGGCCCAGGCTTGCAGAGAAGGTAGAGAGAGTTATATAGATCATTTCCCTCCAAGTCTTATAGCATTTGGTTCAGTGTTTGCAGAGATCGACCTGGGATTGGTGTTTGTGTGGTTGTATGTAAATGTTGCCCACCAAGTGTTTGTATAAATGCATGAATGAAGAAATAATGAGAATTGGACAAAGTTATGAATATAAAAGATGCTCAAACTTATCCCCTGAGCTTAGTGCTCACTTCAGATCAAAGTGATTTTGTGTGGATTAAAGTTTGGTGCTTTATGAACTTGTTTGAGTGCATGGCTTTGGTTCTGGTTGAACCAGCAGATCTGGGCTGCAACTAGGGTGAGCCCTGTGATCCTTACAATATTTAAAGACCTTTTCATATACAAAGTTTGCTGGTTTGAAGTTTAAATTAAAAGATGTAGTTGAATCAACCTTTTAGTGAAATGTTTAAATAAAACATGGTTCCGGGCTGTTTGCGAAGCCGCGATAGTGTGCCCTAGGCTAATTTGGGGTCACTGAACGCGATGCTCGCGTTAGAAACAGTGTTAGAAGTCCCGGAGAAACAAAAATTCATTTGGGCTATGTTAGAGAGAGTTTTTATGGCCCGAAGTTTGCCTCGGGTTCCGTGCTGCTACAAATTAGTGAGCACGGTGTTCAGCATGAAAAATGTCACCTGCTGGAAGTGACGGTTCATCAAAATTATTTTCCAGTTGAAAGAACGAGCGAAAACAGTGCTCAAATGGCACTAAAATGTAATTTCTGAAAACTTTAAGGGTTTTAATGCAAAATAGACAATGAGTACTGGTTAGTAAAATGTTTAAATGATTCCTAAGCTTTCCGTTGGGAATCCATCGGCTTTCGTTGAGCGGAAATAGGATAATAGTCCGAGAATCGGCAAAATCGTCGATTTAACGGTATCCGGGTGACAATTAAAATAACTAAGAGGGTTTCAAATTGATCTGGGTTTAGGTTAGAGTTAGCGGGACTGAATTGATCCTTGATTGGTGATTTTTGATCCAGGTTGATTCAGTTTGCACCTGGAGTTGAGCATTTAGAGGATTACAGATTAATTGCCTGCGCATTGACAGGTGGGTTATCTTCGGTCCGGGTTTTATCAGTTCGGCCCTCTGGGGTGCGATACTGGTTGGACCCCTGTTGTTGATAGCTTAATCTAATCTCTTTGAGCCTGCCTTTCTTTGATATATTATATCTGCTATCTGCCTGATCTATGCCTGTTATCTGTTCTATTTTGCCTTACATGATTGTCTATAGCACCTCTAGTATTCATACTTTTACTCGGACATTTTCATGGTTGATTAGTGAGCCTGTTTGTTCTGTTGATCAAATGATACATCTCTGAGCACATAGATTTATTTAACTGAGGTTTTAACCCGAGCTTCGTAGGATCGCCGGAGTCTGTTCTTGTTTGATAGGACAAAGGCACTGCTCTGCGAGGTTTGGACCTAAACCCAAGCTTCGTAGTGTCGCCTGAGTCTGTTCTTGTTTGATAGGACAAGGGCAATGCTCTTCGAGGTTTGGACTTTTCAAAACAGTTTTCTTAAAATATGTGTTTAAGTTTTGTATCATTTGGTTGGTTTGTGTGGTTGAGTTGAGTTTATCTGTGAGCTTCTGTTGAGAGAGATTTGCCTTGATCTTGCATATGAGTTGACATTTATTGCTGAGTGTTCCTGCATGAGTGTTGAGATTCAGTTGGTTTTTGCCCTTGCATCCCAGTGGGGATTTCCCGGCTTGTTGCCGATTACCCGGTCAGTGGACCGTGAGCTTGAGCATTTGCATATGATTCGCCCGCACCGTTGTACTTCACGAATATCAGCGGATTTGCTACCCGTAGCGATGTTCTTTACCGGTAAAGTGGTTAGCTGAGGCAACCCGTGACCCTAGTTTGGGGAATGTCAACCAGGTGGTGCCAAGAGGGCAGCCTCGCCTGAGGTCTTGTGAAGGCCAATATGGTAGCTTGTGATTGGGTCTTTGCGTTTTCATCTATTTGATGCATGAGTTGTTAAGTTGCTTTATATGATTCTATGTGATGCCTCTGATTATAGTTCCATTGTTATCTTGCTGATTGTCCTAACTCCTTGATGTGTTGATTATCCTGATACATGTTTTTAATTCTGCTAAAATTATCTCCTATGCTTGTCCCTAGTTCATGAGTTGTACTTTCTTTACAGCACCAGTTATATATCTGCTTTACCCTAACCCCTGATCTATTACTATCCTCTAGCATTGTATACCAGTAGGTACGATCTGCTATTTCTCGGCTCGTCGTGCCCACTGGGATACACTCGGTGTGTCTCACACCCTCGGGTGACTGTTTTTCAGGTCGAGCGGGTGTTGAGATGTCAGGACGAGTTGGTGAGATCACGAGATAGAGCTTGACCCTGGACAGCCGATAAGATCAAGTATTTAATTATTTGTTGTATCAAATGTAATGCAATGTAATTGAGAAGTTATTGATATTGTAATTTAATCTTGCTTAGTAGATGTACGTAGTTAGTACTCTGGTTGTATGCCAAGTGAGCCGTGCATATATAGAAAATGGCTCAACCCCCAGTGGGATTGGGACTCTTCTATATATGTGGCGGTCTGTTGCGCCCTGGCCGGTTTTAAACTCTGATTTCAAAAAAAAAATAATAATAATAATTTAGACGCTGGTTTTTAAACTCGGGGCGTGACAAAATAACCCAATCTAGTACCATCAGTAAAACTGATATTGCCTGCTTAGCGGAATCTGCACACACGGCTCGAAACCGCGGGATCGGCTCGCACGGCTCGCATCCCAAAATAAGTATCAGACCGGCACTCACGGCTGGGTCCAAAAAGAAGCCTACCTCCGGAGTGGCACTTGAGGGGAGCGACCCACACGAGTAAAGTATCTCTGTCATCAGTATCACAAGTATCTCTGTAACACATGTCTCACAAGTATCACAATAGCAGGACTGGATCATGACTATGATCAAAGTGGGAAAACTCCATCCACTGATGCAATAGTACTCAATAAGTGGAAAACTCCATCCACTAGCAAAAAGCTCGATCCCCAATCTGATGCAAAAATAAACCAGACTCAACCCCAATCTGATGCAAGGACAAACATCCGGTCGACCGCCTATTGTCCGCGGTGACCGCAATACCCCACCAGTCCGCAATCTAGTACAATCTCGACCACACTATCCCAAATCCCTGCTCATACTCAAGCAACAAGCATCTGAATGCAAAGGAGAGCAATACAACATGTCAAGTCCCAATATGATAGTGTAGCAATAAATAGGGGCTAACTAGATGCCCAAGCAAGCATGCAACTGTACCATTTAAAAGCTGTAAAAAGTGTCAAATATTTATTTTAAAAGATTGATTTACTGTACTGATATAAAAATTATTTGCATGCGAGATTATAGCCTTTGTCCCAATCACAGTGTCCCAAGATAAGTTATCATATAATCTGTGGGGTCATATTAAATTTTAGGAGAGTTCGTCCCAGCGGTTCTCATCAATTGTCATATTAGTTCGTCCCAATGGTTCTCATCAATTGTTATATTAGTTCGTCCCAATGGTTCTCATCAATTGTCATATTAGTTCGTCCCAATGGTTCTTATCAATATTTTAGGGGAGTTCTAATAATCCCAGTGAGCTTGTCAAAAATGAGGTAAGCAACAACCGCCCACCTCGAACAGCTCAAATCACACCCAGATAGTCTCCTGGCTGTCCACAGTCCCCTAAAACTGCTGTCTGCCGAAAACGGTGCCCTACAGCAACACACATTGCACAGGGTGTAACTATATTTTTCATAAAAATACAGCTTTTGCTGTTTTTCAAATAGCACGAAAAGAGAGGAGTTTTTCACCTCTGTATATTTCTCAGAAAAATCCATAAAAATTACAGTTACGTTCCTTGCGACGAGAAGATCGAAATCGACTATTTAAACGCCTCGATCTGATGCTCCTACGCCAAGATAAAAATCGGAGAAGTCGATGCTATCCAGAAATTTCCTCAGCAAAAAGGGGGTCAAAGAGGCTTTGGAAACTACACCAAAAGTGCGAAACAGAGCGAAGTGATCAACAAGAAAATCGAAGACTTACCTCTTAGGAACGCTCTGCCATGAAAATCGTTCAAAAATTCCTCTTGGTTAGCCCACAGGGATTTTTCGACTGAACTTCGACGGGAAATGGGCTGAAAAAGAAAATCGTCGCAGTGCGCCGCGTCGCAGATAACTCACTATCGGTAACTCCAAAAATTCTAAAATTTCTAGGAGAGAGAGAGAAGAGAGAGAGAAACAATTTTTGTAGAGGGCCCAATCTCTGGTTCTCTCTCTAAGGCTCGGATCCCGAGGTGAGAATTGGAGGGAGTGAGGGATCCTATATATAATGGGCCAAGGAATATTCTTGGGCTCCACACAGGATCGGACAGAACAAGAAACACCGAAATGGACCATCCAAAACGCACCACGTGTCCACAAAACAGGAAACAGCCGTGCAAGGACCACTGAGAGTTTGCCACGTGTCCCCCGGGTGCACGTGCTCGGCCCCCGCTCCGGGTTTTCTGGAAAATGTTGGCCAATGGGATCGTGCCACGTGTCACCTCCCCAGAGCCGGCCAACCAATCAGAGGACGCCACGTGGCAACAGCAACCTTCGGTGCTCCCGGTGCACGCCATACCCATGGACCCCGCACCTGCGCGCCTGCCCGCGCTTGCCCGCGCTGCCCGCGCCGTGCTCCGCTGCGCTCCGCCGCGCTCCGCCGCTGCGCCGCCGCCCGCCGGAACAATAATTCCGGCCGCCGGAGTTACTGTTCCGGTGAACAGTAATTTTGCGCCGAAAAATAAAGTAAATATACCATTTTGATCGTTTTCGCGCGCTGAGTCCAAATCCGCTGTCCATTTCGCCAAATTCTCATCCGAAATTTTGCCGAAAGCTCCCGGAAAAGCCCACTTGCTTCGTTTTTCGTGTCAGATCTATTTTAAAAATCCGTTTTCGACACTACTAGCTCCGATACACTGTGTGAGCTTCCTGTAGTCACTGTAATCACAGCAACAGTCTCTATAGAAGTCCGGATCATCACAGCCCGAGGCAGGCCAAGTGGCTATAATTGCAACTAGACCCTTCTATTTTCCTAAATTTTTATAATAACCTATAAATATAGCTTCTTTGGAGAGTTACCTTGATCCGAAGGCTTTTGGACTAAAATGGAAGTGTCGGGTGGTGGCCCACGACTAGCTGGAACCCATGCACGTTGTCTTGTGTTCAGTCGATGTTCAAAAGACACACTGGGCCTACCTACAAGTTGATCATAAGTTCAACCATTAATTTCTTCACAAACTATCCACATCGGTAATTCTGGAGTGAGCATCATGCTTAGGGGAGTCCAAGGGTTCAGGGGCTTGCCTACCTGAAGTCTCAAATCATCGGAGTCAAGAGAACTCCGCACCTTAATGTATTTGAGGTGGTGCTGCCCAACAGGTGAACCAAAGCTTCTTGGCTTCCAACTTGGGTGAGCACGGATGTCTCTTGGATCCCAAGAGGACCGTGCTTGCCTTCGTAGCGAGCGCCAACGCTCGGGGTGGCCGGGAAGCTAACTCCGGTAAAAAATTACACCAACAAGGACTTAGTTTGGTCAGCACTAAACCAACTTGTTTCCTGCGGCCAAGGAACGTCGGCATGGGTCATAAAAGATGAAGTCTGGCCAAGTGAGTCCAGCCAGGGGTGTCGCCGATGACTGGAAACTACGGCGGCGACGTGTGGTTAATTGTGGCCAAGCTAAGGCACCAGCGGTGGAGATCTTGCTCTGGCGGCCGAGAGGAGTAACCACGGGTCATAGAAGGTTGAGTCCAAGGAGGTGAGGTCGATGGAGACCAACGCCGGCAGTCAAAGGCAGGGGCGGTGGCGCTCCCTTAACCTGCAACCAACCCGCGATAGTTCGGGTTCACTAATGAAACCCAGCGTAGGGACCCACTTGGGATCAACGGGGTGGCGTCAGGAGGACCCTAGGAGTCCCCATACGTCGGCAGAGTTAGCGGGGAGTGATGGCGGCGGTTGATCCAAGACCCACGACCTGGGCCTTCCAAATCTGGACTGAATGTCCAGACCTAGCAGAAGGCAGGGTTTGGTGGCACGGGCTAGTTGAGGAGGCTTCACCAATGTTGGAGGGTGGCAACAGTGTGGTATGGGTGCAGAGCAAACAACCTAGGTGAGCTCGGGTTCACCAAACTCCAAGAAAAATCGAAGAAGAGAAGCAAGATTGGGTCTCGTTAGGCCAGGTTAATCATTTCTTTGGGAACACCCCTTAAATTCTAACTTTTCGGATTATAAAAATTCCAGAAATCAACGTTCCACTCGACGAGACCGATCAAATAGCAATTTTGTTTCATCACGTTTGGGTCTCGTTAGGCCAGGTTAGTCATTTTTTCAACTACACCCCTAAAATTCCGACTTTTCGAATTATAGAAATTCTAGAAATTAAATTTAAATTCAAATTTTTGAATTTAAATTTCGTAAGTATTACATTTGTGGAGATTCATCTTTCATACAATTCAAGAAAAATATTAAACACGCCCTCCTTTATGACGTGCCAGAAGGTTTGTTTGATAAAAATTTATTGGGAAGTCATCGGGCGCTGACGCTGTTGTCACCGCCTAATTGAAATACATCCTTCTTTATCTACTCTATGTTAAAGGGGTAGTTAGCTGATCAGGGTTGGTAACTTGTTTGGCTCGATAAATTTCACTCCAATCTCCATTGGCCCCCACTCATTCAAAAATTAAAAAATTATTCCACTTTGTATTAGTTTGTTTCTTCTAGTTTTGAATAGATAATGCTTTCATTTTTACTATATAAAAAAAGAAATTTTTTTTTTTTTTTTTTTTTTTTGCTGAAGTGCATCTCCATTCATCTGATTCTTGGTAAATCACGATGAATCGTGCGCGTATTGACAGCAGAAGTAGCAGAATAGACTATATATATATATATATATATATATATATATATATATATATATATATATATATATATATATATATATATATATATATATATATATATCAACCCATTAAATTGTGGGGAATTGAATCCATAGTTAACTTTTTGGTACCTAGGCAATGTTTAAGATCAAGTTTGATGCATGCCATATTAATCTTAAGAAAAATATGGTCCAATTAGAAACAGCACATTCCTAAAATTGGGGAAAAATTGAGTTCTTTGATTTTGCATTTCGATTAGCCTGGTTAACTAACTCAAAGTTAGATAGACGTAATTTCTTACTCATGACCCATAAAGTTTTATGTTGGTATAATATCATTATTTTGGCTTTTTTTTTCAACTAGTTGTAGTTGTAGTGCACATACTATGCACATTGTAATTATTTTGTTGAACATAAGTATATCCGAATTAAATATTAATTAGGATTTTTTTATTAGACAGGAATTTTTAGTAAACAAAAAAGGAATAAACACAATTTCGTTTTTCAGAATTAGTAAGCAAAAAAAAAGAAGGGATAAAATTGATTTTTTTAGTAAGCAAAGACAAAAAGGGATAAAAGAATATGGTATAGTTTCCATGTTTAGCAGATTTTTTTTTTTTATTTTTTTTTTTGCAGTTTTTTAGTTTTTTCATATATGGGAGGAGGAGAATATTTTTTGATTCTATTGTGGATTCCGTCAACAGACAAACTAATATTTAAAACCTACGCTTTTATATATATTATAGATAAATACATAGGAATTAATTTTTTCTGTATTATTTTCTCAATTTTTTGAACAAAAGTGTGTGTTTCATTCATATCTATCGTCTCACTCAACTATATTTCACCATGAGAATAAACGCTCCTAGCTAGCACCCACATCACAAACTTCTCAATTCATAAAGCATATGCTAGTTTCCAAGGCTTTGTTTGGATGCATTGATTTATTGTTTAATAAATTTTTTAAATGTACTTAAGAAAACTTTATAATTTGAGAGATGAAAAGTTCGATCCAATATATCAAAAAAATATACTATATTCAGCTTGTAAGTTATATTTTAAAAATAAAATAAATAACACCGAATGTAAAATACACTAACTAATCAAATTATAAAGGCGACGAACTTATAAAAAACTAAAATCAAAGTTCCAACTCTCAATCATAAAAGAAAATTTGTATAACTTACAAGCTATCAATAGATAACTTATTGTACACCCAAAAATAGAGTCAAAATAAAATACTCATAACGCACGAACGAAAAAATTATCACTTGATAAATTTTTCTAACATTCAAACAGCACTATAGTTGTTAAATGTATAGAATTCCCTTTTAGATAGTGATATTCTTCCTGTGTCCACCAACCAGATGGTATGAGCTTGCGGAGTGTCTCACACTCAGCAAATTGAGCTTCACTTGCAGTACTATCATCAAAAGTCAAGTGCCTAGCTACTCAGTAGTTAATTACAAGTCATTAATTGGATAGCTACACTTCATGAACCCACATTACATCTGCTGTCCCTTGGCCATTCGTCATTAACTATCAACTTTTGGTGATCTGATTAATTAAGTGAGGTAGTAGTTGATAAGTACACGTTGGTTATTTAATTAAATATAATTGCATACGAAATCATCCTTATCGCCCTCTAATGACGTAATCTTTGGTAAAACTGCAGTGCTATTTGTGAAAGTTTTGGATTTTAGGAACAATCCATAGAATTTTATTTGGCCAGACTAGCTAACATCCTGCACGTAGAATGTGTTTGAATTTATCATATTTGTTGAATCATATCAAATAGTATGTAGTGACGATTTTATAAAAAAATAATAATTTAATAATATTGAAACTTGTAAAATAAGTTTTTGTTAGGGTAAACTTTGATTTTTTATATCTTTATTCACTTTGTAATCCCATAGTTCAAGAAGTTGTACTTACCTACTCAGTAATTTTATTTTTTTTCAACAAAATAATTATTGTCAAACAATATAGTAAAGCATTTTTTTTTAAAAAAAATCACATAATAGTATTCTATTTAACGATAGGTCTTTATAACGAAATAAAAATAAAATCACAGATTAGCTAAGTTACGTTTTAAACCACGAGTGGCGAGGTGAAAATACGTTATACCATAAATTAGTTAAGTATAATTTTTTAAATTACGGAGTGTCAAAGTAAAATTACGCCAGCAAATTAAAGTTTACTTTTTTTTATCATTAGTCGGCTCTTTGCCCTGTGATATTGTTTATTTGGATCATCAAAACATGATCTAGGAGTGTAAAACGGGCTGAGCGACTGATGGCATGACAGCGGGTCGAGCCGATTTGACTCGCTGCATTCGGCTGTGATGGGCTAGGCCATCTAGGCCAGTTGTTGAGACCCAACATGGTCTGCAACGAGTCTGGATGGTGCCCGGCCGATAACTTGCCCGCAGTCCGGCCTGAGACTAGAACCTCAAGCGTTGGGGTTGCGCGGTTGGAGCTGCCATTGGCTCCTTGGGAGAAGGAGCCCAAGGTCTTCCTCGGGCAGACCAGGAATACCTTGGGAGCCCAAGATGAAGGGAGGAGTTTTGGTCTTATTTGGACCAAAATACCTACCCTAATAGTAAATTAGATTGTTGGGGAGAGTATTTTGGTCCAAAATTTTATAATCTTTTAATAATTTTTTAAAAATAATTAATTGTTTTCTAAATATTATTATAAGTTTTATATTCTTTTATTAAAATATTACATTTAAAATAAATATTTGAATATTTATTTTTAAAAATTTTATAAATTTTAAGAAACATTAAAAAAAAACAGAAATGAAATGGCCGGGCCGCTATTTGGGTCGAGAGGGGGTGGTGGGGGTGTTTTGGGTTGGGATGTCACAGACTCACAATTGGCCGGTTTCGATCGACCATGCCAACCCACATTACACTCTTCAACGGGATCCATTTAATATAGAATAGTTAAATATAATATTTTGAAGAGTAAACTGTACTTTTGGTTCTCGAAGAGCTGCCCGACATTTTAGTTCTTAAACTTTAATTTATCAAAATTTTTAATTTAAAATTTTTAAAATTATTTTAATTAAATTCTATATTTCAATTTAGTTGACAATTTTAATATATCATTATTTTAAAAGTGATGTGATATTTTAATTATAGACTAATCATCAATCACAATACTATTACATCACATTTACATTAATTATAAATTAATATTTAATCAAATAAACTGGGTAATAAAATTCGATTGTAATAATTATAAAAGTTCAGGCCAAAAAATATAATAAATTCCTGTTTAAATACTGAAATATCACAAAGATCATAGTTTGAGAACCAAACGTGTAATTTACTTTATTTTGAAAGGGGTTAAAATGTTTGAGTAAAGTCAGATTTTTTATAAAACCATATGCTTCGAATGTGGATATGTGTTGGATGCTAAATTTTTATTACCATATCCACTTAAAATGAAATCGAATTAAGATATAAATCAGATTTGTATTCGGATAATAATACAAAAGTAATATGCATATTAAATTAGGATCTAAAATTAGCACAAATTAAACGCAAAATGCAATAGAAGGTTTATATTTGTGTTCAAACTTTGTATATTTATATTTTATTCAATAAAATTTAATATTTTAATAAATAAAAATATAATTTTAAATAAAATTTATAATAAAATAAATGAAGAACACATAAACCACTTTATCCCCTTATAATATATATTATTAATATCTCTCTTATCTATTGCATTCATATTATTTTAATATTTTTTTGAATACGGATATGAATATGTGTTGAATACTAAATTTTGACAACCATATCCGCATTCTATTGACTCCGATAACGAATTTGATTTAAGTTTATCATAATCACTTTCACCCTAAATCTTGAACAACAAAATGGTACGTAAAAATACGTTAAATCACATAGGAGGAATTAAAGTTTATCCAAAAAAAAAAAAAAAAAAAAAAGGGTATAGAAAAGACTCTCTCGCACACTATTGTAAATCTAACTCGTGGTCTCTTGCAAAAATTTGATTGATCGAGATGATGAAAATGCAAAAAATTCTAATGTAGACTTTTAAATCATCTTCAAATTCTATTTTTTCATGGTATAATTAAGTATCAAATTAAGAGCTTAAAAGGGATTTTGTTTTTGGTAAAATATCATCTTTCTTCTTTTTTTACCAATGAAGATCGTTTCCATAAAAATTTAAAATAAATGAACTCCAAGCATAATTTCAAGCGAGAAACATCACATGACATCACATAAAACAAGGAACAATATCCTCAATTATTTGTGTAAAGTACATTACCGATCACTAAATATAGAAAACAGTAAATTCAAATTCAGAAAATAATATTTGAGATTTTAAATTTAAATATTAAATTATATTTTGATTAGGAGAATTGAGAGAGATGACTAATTTTGTAAATTATGGATAGTTTCCCATGAAACAGAATCGATACTTAATTGTGGAAGTCGTGGTGAGGTCTCTTTCCAGATTCGGCGCGTCAAAAGTACGAAAAAGTATGAATATAAAAAAGTGGCAGAAATAAGAAAAAAAATATTTTTGGAAAAGACGTGGCATCTTATACACCATTTCGTGTGAAATCTTATAGAGAGAAACTGCTACACATATTGCGTGCATTATGGGGGGCTGAGATAAAAATAATGTGTTTACAGGGACTATCTTATGATTTTACAAATCCCACATTATATTGTATTAGGGATTCGTATACTCTAATCCTTTCTCTCTCCCTCTCAACCCACATCCGCCACAGAAAGGCCTTTCCCCACCTGAGGCGCACCACTCTGACCACCGGCAACCACCTCCGACCGCCGGTGTCTAGCCGAAAAACCCTCTCCATTTCTCTATATCTCTTTTCCTCAAATAAATCGAATTAGATCTCCCTCTTTCCTCGGTCGCGCCGCTTTCGACCCCCGTCGGCGATATCTAGGAACTCTGATGACGCCGTCCCGGCCAGCCCTAGTGCCTTCGTATGCCTCGAGCCCGTGATCTACCATGGTAAACCCGATCTAGGTGGATCTTGGCCGCAGATCGAGTAGCACCACCGTCGCCGCTTCCTGCTATTGCCGCCAGTGTTGGAGGACACCAAAGGACCTTTCGGTGCCGCCCTATTGAGTCGCGACCTTTCCCATTGTTGGGATCCATCTCTGAACCCAAGGTGCTCCGTGGGCTGGTCGCAGCTCCAGATATGCCACCGCTGCTGCTTTCCGTCGTTGGCCAGCACTCATTCCGGCCTTCCCTCATCGGCTACAACCCCCTACTAGCCGCGCGCGCCTTCCCTAGCTCCTGGAGCCCAGGAAGAAGACCCCTGCTCTGGGTTGCCTGAGCTAAGGTTAATTTGGGTTGGGCTCCCCTATTCCGGCCATCCCTATGGCCGACGACCCTCCAGAAGGTGAGCATAGTTCTGTAGAGTTATCGTGGCCCCTCATGCTGACCTTCGTTGCAGTCCAAGGAGCCCTGGATTTCATATTCAACTACGTCGCTCCTATAGAGCAAGGAACTTGAGGTTCACGTAGCCATGGCGTGCTCCTTGACCTTCGTTTGTGCTCCGAACGGCAAGCACCATTTTCAGAATATCGAGACCTATCGGGCTGTGTTGTCGATTGGGTTCCGAAGTGCGGAAAGTTCGGTAACATGCTTAAAAACCCTATTTTCTTATATTGTAATACAAATAATGTCATGCATAAAGATAATTTAAATTGGGGAGTTTGTGACAACAATAGTCCCACATCGGATGGAAAGAGGGTTGTGATTGGGTATATAAGAGACTATGGACCCTAATAATAATAACTGGACTTAAGCATTTTGGGCCGGTGGTTTAGGCCCAACGAGTTATATTGTTAATGGGCTGGATCGTTATATTTGGTATTAGAGCCAATCACCAGCTGGAAGTATCTGACGAGTCTCGGCTGAGCCAGGATATGAATGATAAGGTGACAAGTTATACCAGGATCTGAATGACAAGACTAGCGAGACAAATCTCACATCGCTTGGTGATCTTGAGTTGTGTGTGTGATTGGGCTGACGGAAATATCAAGTTTAAACAGGGGGAGTCTGTGACACCCTGTGGTTCCACATCGGATGGGAATCGGATTGCGATTGGGTATATAAAAGGCCATGGACACTAGTAATAATTGTTAGATGTATGCCCTAGAAGTTGTCACGCCCCGGGAGCAATTTTAAAACGGAAAGCAGCCCTTTTTTTTTTCTTTGAAACAGACACCCGCGTGGCACGTGCACAGACCCGCCACATATACAAGATCTCCCTTGCATATGCACGGCGTCCCAAAGCCCGAATAAAAACATCAACCACCAAGCATTAACAGTTACAAATTACTAGAGTATGAATTTGAAAACGCTATCATCTTATTTCATTAAACGGCGCACACCCGGCGCTTCAATAGGTTTGAGAGGATAAATCCACAGGTTTTAAAAACAGTGCTCACATGACACTTAATTTTCTAAAGCCATTTTCACAATTTCTTTTTAAGTGTGAAAATTCGCGTCTACACGATGCGTCCATAAAACCACAATCTGAAAACATAACTCTACATAGTGTAAGACTGTCTCAATATCCACACCATGCACGTCCACATGCACAGTACGACGACAAAGGAAATAACCAACTAAAAACGAAAGAAGGAAAAGGAACCTGACCGATGTAAAATCACACCTCACCAAGTAGCGTCCTCACCATCGCCCTGATCCCCAGACCCGACCAAACCTGTCACGCAGCGGGAGTCAGTGACACGAAGAGTAAGAAGTAAACGTAAAAAGTGCAAGATGCTAAAAACAACTAAGAGTATCACAAATCGAAAGACCAGAGCATCCCCACTCCCCCTCATGTAGTCAATCGCAACCCCCTGTAAAAATCAGAACTGAGCACCAGCCTCAGAAATACGCACCGCTCTGAGCACCTACCTCAGAGCTACACACCGCTCTCACCTTGGTGCTTTTAACCCGCCACCTACAGGGGCCCCCACTACGTCACCTTGTGGGGTTCACAGGTCAACGTACCACCTCTCAGGAAAAGTACACCAGTGCGGTGGCCAAACCGCTGGTGTGCGTGAAGCAACCATAAGCATAGTAACCATAATAAAACGAGTGTCCACTGTAAGAAAAATACGGATATAAGCGCAGCGGAAGAAAGAAACGCAATTAAAATTTTTTCTTAAACCAAGATCACCTCATGTTTTGTTTTAGATCATAAAAGGGTAATCTAATTGATCTCATCAATTAGGATTTAATTTTTACCTTGCGCGGGTCGAGATCACCGCGAAGCCGACGATCGTTGGTAAAAATTGTTCGTCCTTGATAGCCGCGCACGCACCCGGCCTCTACTTGTGTCCACACGGAATTACGCCCTTGATCGAAAAATCGATCTCCTTGATTCGCGATCCGATCGCGAATTAATTCTTGCGTCGATGTAAGGAGGATGAATCAATCTTCTAATTGTGCTAGCAATCTTCCGAAGATCGAGAACGATTAATTATGGAGGACTTTAGGAAAAGGGAGAGGATAGGCGGCTAGGGTTTTCTCGCGTTCCGCGACTTGATTAATTTCCACTTTATCTTTCTCCAAAATTGTTACGTATCACATACGTACTACCTATTCTTATAATAGGAAGTTGGCCGGCTATAACAAAATTAAATCTTATAATTAGTTACAAAAAGATCTCCTAAAAAATAGTAACTAATTAAATCTTATAATTAGTTACAAAGAAAGATCTAGTAACTAATCTTATAATTAGTTACAAAGAAAATATCTCCTAAAATATAGTAACTAATTAAATCTTATAATTAGTTACAAAGAAATATCTTTTAAATTAAATCTCAAGATAAAATCTAGTAACTAATTAAATCTTATAATTAGTTACAAAGAAAGATCTTTTAAATTAAATCTCAAGATAAAATCTAGTAACTAATTAGATCTAATCCTAATCCGATTGGATTATCCATTATCCTACGTGTGTAACATTTACACATAAGTCCTCCAAATATTTACTAACAATTAGCAAATACACCATGCAAGTTTTGCACTTAAATACCTCTAATTTACAATAATTGCAAATTAGTCCTTTTACTAATAAATTAGTAAACTTTAGTATTGTGATTATAATTAATCCATTCTATAAACTTCTTTATCATCTCCTTGATATCGATCATGCGCGATTCCTTATGTGTGTGACCTAATAGGTTCAATTCTGTCTGGTAGTGAGATATGATGCGATCCCCATCGACATCATCATCGAAACTCCTTTTGATGGATCAAACACTTTTGATTCTTCCATCGTATAATAATTATTCGCCTATAATTATTCTTATTGGTTCCCACAATCCACCAGTGACGCCTAGCAGCATATGATGGCAATCCAGTCAGAAGTGAATATTGGACTGAACCTCAAGGTGCAGTTACCGTACAATACAATCCTTCTATCGCATAGTCCCAACTGAGTGGAGGTCATGGAATACTCGTCAAACCCCATCACCCGTTATATGACAAATTTGATAGGACACAAGCTCATATGGTTACTCTTGGAAACACCTTTCCATGAACCATATTACCCCGGCCGAGGATTTCTGAGCTTTGCCTTACAAATAGTATAGGACTAATTATCTCTCTACCGAGAGCGATAGATCCCCTGTAAACAAACACCCATTCCTAATATGAACCGACTGCGGCCAACATATACTACTAAGACCCGTGACTAGGATCAGAGTTTGCATAGTCAAACTACAGTAGCCTCATATTGAATGGCCGTGGTGTCGCAGGTCTAAGGATCAGTTGTACCACTGCAACATCGAATCAGTTACTGACGAAAGAGTAGACATCCAAGTAACTAATCGTAATTGGTCACGCTCAGTGCCCTTGTTCTATAACAACCACCTGCACGTTCGCTCCAGTGTCCCCACACTAATGACTTGAGACTCGTCATCCTAAAAGAGAGCGACACATACATCAATCTTGCCGGATCAATCATCGTCCCCATGATGATCCTCCGATTGAGAGCATTCATGACTTAATCACTAATAATATGTATCTCAAATTCTTAACTCTTAAGAATATACATTATCATCTCATTAAATCAAAGGACGATTCATGGACACATCAAACATGAATGGCATAAAATGCCCAAATTATAATAAAGATCAAGTACAAATATGTTCCATATAATAAAATGTGTCAGCCTGATAGGCTTTTGGGGCATACAACTAACAATCTCCCACTTGCACTAAAGCCAATCAGTCATATATCTAATGCCCATCTTCTCAAGATGAGTCGCTAGTTTTTGCTGAGTCAAAGCCTTAGTTAGCGGGTCCGCCACGTTATCTGCGGAGGCAACCTTCTGCACTTCAATATGTTTATCTTTGATGTACTCTCTGATCTTGTGATACCGCCGCTCGATATGTTTGGATTTCTGATGAGATCTCGGCTCCTTAGCTAATGCTACGGCGCCATTATTATCACAATATAGTGGCAGGGGATCCCTACTAGAGGGAACCACGCCAAGCTCAGTGATAAATTTCTTGATCCAAACAGCTTCCTTGGCAGCTTCAGATGCAGCGATGTACTCTGCCTCCATAGCAGAATCAGCAATCGTCTCTTGTTTAGAACTCTTCCAAACTATTGACCCACCATTGCAAATAAATAGATACCCAGACGTAGACTTTCTATCGTCTATATCAGACATAAAGTCTGAATCTGTATAGCCATCAACTTTGAGTTCTCCACCTCCAAGAACCAAGAACATATCCTTTGTTCTTCTCAAGTACTTAAGGATATTCTTTACCGCTACCCAATGCTCTTCGCCTGGGTTCGACTGATATCGACTAGTGACGCTCACAGCCTGTGCTATATCAGGTCGAGTACATAGCATCGCATACATTAAACTCCCTATTGCGGAAGCATAAGGGACCCTGCTCATGCGACTTCTCTCTTCAGGTGTCTTAGGAGACATAGTCTTAGAGAGGTGAATTCCATGTCTTAGAGGTACCATACCCCTTTTGGAATTCTCCATGCTGAACCTTTTCAACACTTCATCTATGTACATAGCTTGCGATAAACCAAGCAACTTCTTAGGTCTATCCCTATAGACCTTTATCCCTAGGATATAAGATGCTTCTCCAAGGTCTTTCATAGAAAACTCTTTGGATAACCATAACTTCACCGATGTTAACATAGGAATGTCATTCCCAATTAGGAGTATGTCATCCACGTACAATACGAGGAAAGTAACAGCACTCCCACTAACCTTTTTATACACACACGGCTCTTCTTCATTTCTGATGAAATCGAACGATTCGACTGCATCATTGAAACGAGTGTTCCAACTCCGAGAAGCTTGCTTCAACCCATAAATGGATCGTTGAAGCTTGCACACTTTATGACTTCTATCTTTGGTAGTGAAACCCAAAGGCTGCTCCATATAGATTTCTTCTTCAAGATATCCATTCAGGAAAGCAGTTTTTACATCCATTTGCCAGATCTCGTAGTCATAATGTGCAGCAATAGCAAGCAGAGTTCTGATGGATTTAAGCATGGCTACAGGTGAAAAGGTATCCTGATAGTCAATGCCTTCGCGTTGACTATAACCTTTTGCTACCAGCCTAGCTTTATAGGTCTCTACCTTTCCATCAGAACCAATCTTTCTCTTGAAGATCCATTTGCATCCAACGGGTACAATACCCTCCGGTGGATCAACCAAAGTCCAAACTTGATTGGAGTACATTGAGTCTATTTCAGACTTCATGGCTTCCAACCATTTTTCGGAGTCGATGTCTGACATCGCCTCGCTATAAGTCTTAGGATCATCTCTATGATCCTTGTCTCCCACTAGGAACATTTCCTCCATGTCCTCTATAAATAATCCCATGTATTTATCAGGAGGATGAGAGATTCTACTAGACTTGCGAGGTGGCAATGTAATCTCTGGTATCACAGAGTTATCAGGAAGGGCTCTTGGAATGCTCGATTCTAAAGAGACTTTCTCCTCTAGTTCTATTTTTCTCCCACTGCCTCCTGCTAAAATAAATTCATTTTCAAGAAAGAAGGCATGTCGGCTCACAATCACATTGTGACTTTCTGGGAGATAAAAATTGTATCCAAGTGATTCCTTGGGATAACCAATGAATCTTCCCTTGACTGATCTGCTTTCCAATTTGTCCGTCTTTAATTTCTTAATATAAGCCGGACACCCCCAAGTCTTAATGTGAGTAAAACTTGGCTTCCTACCGTGCCACATCTCATATGGTGTGGTGGGAACAGATTTGGAAGGTACTCTGTTTAAGATATAAATAGCCGTAAGAAGTGCATAACCCCAAAGTGACGTAGGTAAATTTGTAAAACTCATCATAGATCGAACCATATCTAATAAAGTTCGATTCCTCCGTTCAGACACCCCATTCAGTTCTGGTGTTCCAGGAGGAGTCCATTGAGAGACAATACCATTATTCTTGAGGTAGGTTAAGAAATCCGTGCTAAGGTATTCCCCTCCTCGATCGGATCGAAGAGCCTTAATCGGTTTTTCCATTTGCTTTTCTACTTCTTGTCTAAACTCTTTAAACTTTTCAAAGACTTCAGACTTGTGTTTAATTAAATACACATACCCATACCGTGAATAATCATCAGTAAAGGTAATAAAGTAGAGATAGCCGCCCCAAGCAGACACATCGAATGGGCCGCATACATCAGTATGTATCAGGGCGAGTACTTCAGTAGCTCTCTGTCCTTGTCCAACAAAGGGAGACTTAGTCATTTTTCCTTGAAGACATGATTCACAAGCTGGGTATGGTTCAGGGAGTAAGGATCCTAAGATACCATCCTTAGCCAGCTTGTTAACCCTATCTTCTCCAATGTGACCAAGCCTCAGATGCCACAAGTATGTTTTGTTTACCTCCTCTCTAGGTCTTTTAAAACCAATAGTATTCTCATTCATGTCATTGTGAACTGTATTCATACTAACATCCATATGTAAGTAATAGAGATTGTCTATTAAAGAACCACAACCTATCAAATTATTCCTCAAATAAATTGAACAAATGTTTGATTCAAAAATAAACTTATAACCGTCCAATACCAAACGTGAAACAGAAATAAGGTTTCTAGTCGCACTAGGAACATAAAGACAATCTCTAAGTTCTAAAACTACTCCTGTCGGTAGACATAAAGGATAAGTCCCTACAGCAACAGCAGCAACTCTTGCTCCGTTTCCAACGTGTAGGGTAATCTCTCCATCCCTAAGTCGTCTACTTTTCTTTAGCGCCTGCATTGAAATACACAAATGCGAGGTGCATCCCGAGTCAATGACCCATGTAAAAGTAGAACAAACCGGTAAGCTAGTAGTTTCAATGATATGAATCTCGGACATACCTTTCCAAAGTTTTTATCCTTCACCTTGTCCTTATTGACTTTTAGCATTCCTTCAACCGTGACCAACATATTCAACAGCTCGGCGAGAGTGCAAGTAATTTTATTCATTTGAAAATTTAAAAAAAAACTGAGAAAATGAATCAGGTAATGATTGTAAGATCAAATCAATTTGAAGTTCTGCGTCCATAGTCATTCCGAGCTTCTCAAGCTCCTCAATGTCCTTAATCATCACCAAGCAATGATTATTGACTGAGTGACCATCAGACATCTTAGTCCTGAACAGTCGCCTTGACACCTCGTAACGAGCTGTTCGACTTTGCTCATCATACAACTCTTTAAGATGGAGCAAGATGTCAGTAGCACTTTCCATGTGCTCATGCTGGCGTTGCAACTCATTACTCATAGACGCAAGCATGTAGCATTTTACCTTCATATCATCATCAGTCCATTTATTTCTAGCATCTTTCTGTTGAGCTGTTGGATTTTCGGGCATTGCTGGAGCCTCCGTGTCCAACACATAGGCTAATTTCTCAGAATTGAGAACAATTCTCAAATTCCTCAGCCAATCGGTGAAATTCGGTCCAGTTAGGCGATTAGTATCAAGTATTTTGACAAGTGGGTTAGAGGCGGCCATTTTTGCAGATGGTTAAGATTCTAATTAGTTGTGTACTTAATCATAATCCATTTTGATTAGGGCCTTTAAATCTAAATGGTGCCTCCCACCAATTTTAGCGAATCTCCACACTCCCCGAGTGGAGAAAACAAAAACTTTACTAAAAGTTTCTAGTGGGAATTGCGGTCCCATCTATTTGCACACTACCTCATCCTGACAGATTCTTGGCAATGAGTAAAGAAATGAGTGAACAACTCTTGTTCAATGCTTCTCAAGCAAATCGCAATTTTATCTTTGGCCTCCAAAAATATAGGCCTCATCCTAACAGATTCTTGGCCTTATCTTTTGGTTAAATTAGACCCACCGTTCATCATGCAAATAAAAAGTCATTGAATCCTCATCCTGACAGATTCTTGGATTCAACCCCTTTCTTACCACATAGCATCTCATGCCAATAGAATGGTTGCGGCTCCCTAATGCAACTGACCCCCGTATCCGGGTGCATCAATCAACACTAAAGAGACGCCCACACCCTACAACGATGGAAGGCCACTAATGGGTTCATAACACCATTAACTTAATATTTTATTTAGGGAGATTTGTTATCTCATCAGTTTTAATTTATAAATTTACATCTCATGCAAACCATCGCATCATATGCACACATATATCGCATATATACATAAAAAAATAACTACCGGTGATGATCATGGATTTTAATTTGATTCGGGCCTGAGCCACCAGGCCGGAATCGGGTCAAAGGGTATTACATACAAAAACTTGCTCTGCATCTTGATCAGATTGGAGTAGATCAACTCTTGTCGGCTCCCTCGATCAATATTTGGTCCAAACTTGATCTGCACCGCATCAACTCTTGAATGGAACAAATCGTCATGGAACCTAGAACTACCCCTTTACCGTTTAATTTTGCAACAATTACAATACAACCCATAATAATAATGAGACGTGCAGGTCTCCAAATTACATAATTTAATTGGTGCACGCAGGCACTCAAAAGGAATCTAACACTGGGTCCTTATTAAATTACACCCATTCACATCATCACAAGGTTGCTATCCATGATCATCACCTCATACACATCACAGGCATATAAAATAAAATTCTCTAATTCGATTTCTAATTAATTGGGTTTCAAAACAATCAAAAATATACTCAAAAACAATCTTCATTGTTTTGATTTTGATCGTTCCAGAAAAACCCAATCAACATCGAAAAAGAGATTAGATCTAAAAAAAACGATGAGGGTGGCTCCGATACCACTGTAAGAAAAATACGGATATAAGCGCAGCGGAAGAAAGAAACGCAATTAAAATTTTTTCTTAAACCAAGATCACCTCATGTTTTGTTTTAGATCATAAAAGGGTAATCTAATTGATCTCATCAATTAGGATTTAATTTTTACCTTGCGCGGGTCGAGATCACCGCGAAGCCGACGATCGTTGGTAAAAATTGTTCGTCCTTGATAGCCGCGCACGCACCCGGCCTCTACTTGTGTCCACACGGAATTACGCCCTTGATCGAAAAATCGATCTCCTTGATTCGCGATCCGATCGCGAATTAATTCTTGCGTCGATGTAAGGAGGATGAATCAATCTTCTAATTGTGCTAGCAATCTTCCGAAGATCGAGAACGATTAATTATGGAGGACTTTAGGAAAAGGGAGAGGATAGGCGGCTAGGGTTTTCTCGCGTTCCGCGACTTGATTAATTTCCACTTTATCTTTCTCCAAAATTGTTACGTATCACATACGTACTACCTATTCTTATAATAGGAAGTTGGCCGGCTATAACAAAATTAAATCTTATAATTAGTTACAAAAAGATCTCCTAAAAAATAGTAACTAATTAAATCTTATAATTAGTTACAAAGAAAGATCTAGTAACTAATCTTATAATTAGTTACAAAGAAAATATCTCCTAAAATATAGTAACTAATTAAATCTTATAATTAGTTACAAAGAAATATCTTTTAAATTAAATCTCAAGATAAAATCTAGTAACTAATTAAATCTTATAATTAGTTACAAAGAAAGATCTTTTAAATTAAATCTCAAGATAAAATCTAGTAACTAATTAGATCTAATCCTAATCCGATTGGATTATCCATTATCCTACGTGTGTAACATTTACACATAAGTCCTCCAAATATTTACTAACAATTAGCAAATACACCATGCAAGTTTTGCACTTAAATACCTCTAATTTACAATAATTGCAAATTAGTCCTTTTACTAATAAATTAGTAAACTTTAGTATTGTGATTATAATTAATCCATTCTATAAACTTCTTTATCATCTCCTTGATATCGATCATGCGCGATTCCTTATGTGTGTGACCTAATAGGTTCAATTCTGTCTGGTAGTGAGATATGATGCGATCCCCATCGACATCATCATCGAAACTCCTTTTGATGGATCAAACACTTTTGATTCTTCCATCGTATAATAATTATTCGCCTATAATTATTCTTATTGGTTCCCACAATCCACCAGTGACGCCTAGCAGCATATGATGGCAATCCAGTCAGAAGTGAATATTGGACTGAACCTCAAGGTGCAGTTACCGTACAATACAATCCTTCTATCGCATAGTCCCAACTGAGTGGAGGTCATGGAATACTCGTCAAACCCCATCACCCGTTATATGACAAATTTGATAGGACACAAGCTCATATGGTTACTCTTGGAAACACCTTTCCATGAACCATATTACCCCGGCCGAGGATTTCTGAGCTTTGCCTTACAAATAGTATAGGACTAATTATCTCTCTACCGAGAGCGATAGATCCCCTGTAAACAAACACCCATTCCTAATATGAACCGACTGCGGCCAACATATACTACTAAGACCCGTGACTAGGATCAGAGTTTGCATAGTCAAACTACAGTAGCCTCATATTGAATGGCCGTGGTGTCGCAGGTCTAAGGATCAGTTGTACCACTGCAACATCGAATCAGTTACTGACGAAAGAGTAGACATCCAAGTAACTAATCGTAATTGGTCACGCTCAGTGCCCTTGTTCTATAACAACCACCTGCACGTTCGCTCCAGTGTCCCCACACTAATGACTTGAGACTCGTCATCCTAAAAGAGAGCGACACATACATCAATCTTGCCGGATCAATCATCGTCCCCATGATGATCCTCCGATTGAGAGCATTCATGACTTAATCACTAATAATATGTATCTCAAATTCTTAACTCTTAAGAATATACATTATCATCTCATTAAATCAAAGGACGATTCATGGACACATCAAACATGAATGGCATAAAATGCCCAAATTATAATAAAGATCAAGTACAAATATGTTCCATATAATAAAATGTGTCAGCCTGATAGGCTTTTGGGGCATACAACTAACATCCACCTGCGACACTCGTTGCTCCAATAAAGTATAAGTGCCGATACACGTGCAGAACATGGGGTTAGTCATCAACTCATATTATCCCTTACTACGATAAACATAACAATAACCATCTATACAATAAGGAGGTTCTAAGGGTGTACCCACCTGAAACGAAGATAAACGACTGTGCCCGTGACTCTCATAAGCAATCAACACCACACGCGGGCCTAATAAAATATCCAAAAACACAAATCAGTAATTTACCCCCCCAGCTGGCAAATTCAGCGGTCCCGACTACTGTACCAAAAACCCATTCTATCCCCAAAACAGAAACCGAAGAAAGATTCCGTGTCCAAAAATCCCTCCGGTTGCAAAAATCGTACCTCCGACGCGATCCGACTGTCACGAGGCAATTGACGAAAAATGGGTTCCAATTGTTGCCTTGACGAAGTCCGCGACGAAAAACAACCGAGCGGAGGCTCATCTGATGAAAAACGAAAACAACTGCGTCGAGCGAACTGCACCGTCAAGCGGACTGCGCCATCAAGCGGACTGCGCCGTCAAGCGGACTACACTGTCTGGCGGACTGCACCGTCAGGCCAAAAACCGTCGAAGAAAACGCCAAGTAAAACCATCAAGGAAAATCTGTCAAGCCAAAACCGTCGAGCAAAACCGTCGACGAAAACGCCAAGTAAATCGTCAAACAAAAACTGTCAAGCCAAAACTGTCGAGCAAAACCATTGACGGCAGCGGCTCGACCCATGCGGACATAGCGGCGGCGCGGCAGCCCCGCGCGGGCACAGCCCCGCGCGGGCATAGCGGCGGCGTGGTAGACCTGTGAGGGCCCAGCCCCACACGAGCACACGCAAGCAGCGTAGCGCGGTAGCCCTGTGCGGGCACGGCAGCGGTGCGGCAGGCCCGTGCGGGCACAGCCCCGCACCGGCACGCGCTAGCAGCATGCGTGGGCGCATGCAGCGGCGGTGGCTAGAGCATCCAGCGGCGGCGGCCTGGCAGGGCGCGGCGCGCGCGTGCGGAAGCTCCACGCGGCGGCGGCCTGGCAGGGCGCGGCCCTGTGCGGCATGCAAGCAGTGCACGCCGGCGGCGGCCAAAGGATCCAGCGGCGGCGGCGGCTAGGGCATCCAGCAGCGGCGGCTTGGCAAGGCGCAGCGCGCGTGTGCGGCAGCACCACGTGGCGGCGGCCCGACAGGGCGCGACCCTGTGCGGCATGCCCTAACAGCGCAAGGGCGGCGCGTGGGTGACAACGTTCCCGGCTGCGCACGGGCGGCAACCCGCATGGCTGCGCGCGGGCGGCATCCCCTAGCTGCGCGCGGGCGGCAGCCCCTGGCTGCGCACGGGCAGCCCGTCTAGCTGCACAAGGCGCAGCGCCTTGGCGGCGTGCGACCTTTAGTGGCAGCGCGCGGCGGTGGCCGCGGCGGCTCGGCTACGGCATCAAGCGGCGGCGGCGGCGCCGGCTTGGCTAGGGCATCGAGCGGCGGCGTCGGCAGCGGCTCGGCTAGGGCATCGAGCGGCGGCGGCGGCAGTGGCTCGGCTAGGGCATCGAGCGGCGGCGGCGATAGCGGCTCGGCTAGGGCATCGAGCGGCGGCGGTACCTTCACCATCGGCGAACATTCATTTAAGAACAAAACCAACAAAAATTCAAAACCAAATCCTCGGTGAAATCAAACGGAACCTACGTCAAAGCCGACAATCGAAAACAATGAACAAAACCGACGAACGGAACCGTCAAACCAAAACCAAGGATCAAACAATCAAGAACGAGATTCTAAACGCAAAACTAAAGTATTGATAACAGGGAGACGAGATTCACAACACGAAAAAGAACGATGCTAACTAACCTAGCTCTGACGAAGAAGACGATGCGATTACGATCTCTCCGCAATCGCTGGTGTTTCCGGATCTGTTCCAGGTCTTGGCGACCTCTCCGGTCTCGTTCTTCGGTACGCACGACGAGGACGAAGGAAAAGAAGCGATCTTTTAAAAACTAGGGTTTCGCGGTAATCGGGATATAATTATATTTTATTAATAATTTATTTCTTTTCCCCTTTCATATGTACGCATAAAGAAAAATCCCCATATCCGGTATTTTAAAAATATTTTTAGCCGATTCCTCAATAAGCGTGCCGATCCTCCGAACCGTCCAATAACCGTTAGCACGAATCCTGATGCACCAATAACACATAGCGGGTTCCTAGGATGTCAGAACTTACCTTTTTGGACCCGCTAACACTGAAACCCTCATTCCGGAAGATCCGTCAGTCGGATTTTTGATCCGATCGCATCGTCCTTCTCCGTTTAACGAGCTCTACCGCAATACAGCAACCGCAACCCAAATCCAAGAGAAACAAAGGCAAGAAAAACCACCAAAAACAAGCTCAATTCCAAAAGACGTCATCTAGGAAATAATAAAAAGCCAGCGTCATTACATCACAACCCCCTTAAAAGAAGTTTCGTCCTCGAAACTTAACTACTACCCGCGTTAGTAAAACGGGAAAAACGCTATCACAAAACCAAAAAAAAAAACTCACGTAGCTCCACGCTCCCCACGGTTACTCCACCAACCCGGTACGTAGAGAAAAGTCGGGTACATATCTACCTACTGCCAAGATCCGCATCGGGGTCAAATACCCACTCCCGAAGCATTGACTCGTGTAACGCCCTATAAATCCTGTCGGAACTTGGTGGTAACCAGAACGATAAGCTACCGGACTGAACCTGCCCTAAGGTTTCAGGCAAACCGCGGGCTCAACCTGCCTTGCAACCCTACCATCCCGTCCCTCTTGATCGAAACTAACCTGAGTAAGCCTGCTCCCCGACTTGGAGTTCCACGTTATGACGCCACCGGTCCGCAGACCACCTCTGACGACGCTGAGCAGTCAGCAACAAAAGTCTCGCGATGCGTTGAGGTACCCCAATCCTACCACCAAACCCGGACCGACGAGCCCTTACATGCCCAAAATAACCCAACAACAAGGGAGAAACCACACTAATACCCTCACAAAGCTCCAAGAGGTGCCAACAAAACAGGCCGAGTCACCGACTACCAGTAATCCTACACGGAAAGATTACAAAACCAACTGTCACCCGACTCGAGGCCACCAGGTCGGGGCATATCCACCCCCCGAATCGCCCGCTCCGATTGTCCGTCCCTCCGAGGTGACACCCAAAACTAAGGCTAGGATTCAACTCTTCGACCTACCACAAGGTCCACCCCACAGAAAAAGCTGCATGCAGTGCATCCTAGCCGAAAGTGGCCAGTGCCAAAGCTCTAAGTAGTCAACAGATCCCGTTGACCTACACTTGCCCCAATTGATCAATGACCCAAAACGCACCCAAACTAAGCCTCAAGACTATGCCTTGGTCATGGGAAGCCAGCGACAAAAACCAAGAGATATGGTCCTACTTCCGTCCTGGCACCGAAGGGGGTGCGACACTCTGATTAACCACTAACGCTCAGTCCCAATCCGTTGCCCCTCCAAGCGCCGGGCAACGAACCGAGCTGCAAACTCCCAGACCAAACAGTCACACTCCCAACCAGGAGAATTCTGAGCTCAAAGTCCACTGAAACAAAGGCCTCCAGGTACAATAAACTACTCATCCAAAACCTATCGGGTCGGAAAAAAGGACATGCAACGAATACAGCAAGAAAAACCTTGCCATAAAACTGCCTAGGTTTACTAAGCACACTCGAGGGATCACGCGCCAACCCACCCGTAAGACAACCTAACCGACCCTCTTGTGCAGAACACAAGAACCCAACCCAGAGCTACACCACCACAACCCCCTTAAAAAGAGCTAACCGGCACCACCCAGCGTCAAAAAGCTAAACCCCCAACATAAAGTCGCCACTTACGCACACTTGTGCGAAGCGAGACACGTCCTCTCTAACCAAAATCGAGCCCAAACGAACAAAATTTACTAGCCCCGATGGTCTCCTTTTTAACCCAAAGGAGCACCCCAAAGCCCCACCACGACGATTTCTACAACCATCGCAGTGACCACAGTAAAAGCCGAACTATGGGTAACAACCGTAGGGGAAGAATCCTCATTCCCACCCATACCTTGCCCAAGATGCAAAAAGAATCGGCCGACTATCTGCTGCAACCTAAAACCAGAAGACCTAAAAGGTACAAACTTAGACAAGAGGCTACCCAGTTACCCACGACTGACAAAACAGCCGACACACTAACAAACACTGGCGGATTACACTACCACCAGTCACCGTTACTAACGGCGACCAGAACGTCGGCAGGGGAAGGGGTTCGGAAAACAAAAGCTGGCGCAACGATCTGTTGTGTTAATAGCCGCACAAAGTGCATGAGCACCGTCAGTAGACCCACAGTGTCCTATGCCTGTTGCTTAATCCATTGATTCCCAGCAACCATCAAGAACCCAGTGGCAGCCGACCTCGACCCCAACCTCCAAAACAACACGACTACACTAGCACAACACCCGAGCTAAACCGAGAAACAATTCTCAACACTCCCACACTCTCGCATATCTAAGACTCAGGTTATTCCATAGGTCAACTGCATGTGAATTTATACTTAGTGGATGTTGGACACATATTCCCAATAAAAATTGTGGTTGATGCCGTTTTGCTCTGATACCATCTTAATCTGTCACGCCCTGGGAGCAATTTTAAAGCGAAAAGCAGCCCTATTTTTTTTTTTTTTTCTATGAAACAGACTCCCGCGTGGCACGTGCATAGACCCGCCACATATACAAGATCTCCCTTGCATATGCACGGCGTCCCAAAGCCCGAATAAAAACATCAACCACCAAGCATTAACAGTTACAAATTACCAGAGTATGAATTTGAAAACGCTATCATCTTATTTTATTAAACGGCGCACACCCGGCGCTTCAATAGGTTTGAAAGGATAAATCCACAGGTTTTAAAAACAGTGCCCACATGACACTTAATTTTCTAAAGCCATTTTCACAATTTCTTTTTAAGTATGAAAATCCGCGTCTACACGACGCGTCCATAAAACCACAATCTGAAAACATAACTCTACATAGTATAAGACCGTCTCAACATCCACACCACGCACGTCCACATGCACTGTACGACCATAAAGGAAATAACCAACTAAAAACGAAAGAAGGAAAAGGAACCTGACCGAGGTAAACTCACACCTCACAAAGTAGCGTCCTCACCATCGTCCTGATCCCCAGACCCGACCAAACCTGTCACGCAGCGAGAGTCAGTGACACGAAGAGTAAGAAGTAAACATAAAAAGTGCAAGATGCTAAAAACAACTAAGAGTATCGCAAATCGAAAGACCAGAGCATCCCCACTCCCCCTCATGTAGTCAATCGCAACCCCCTGTAAAAATCAGAACTGAGCACCTGCCTCAGAAATACGCACCGCTCTGAGCACCTACCTCAGAGCTACACACCGCTCTCACCTTGGTGCTTTTAACCCCCCACCTACAGGGGCTCCCACTACGTCACCTTGTGGGGTTCACGGGTCAACGTACCACCTCTCCGGAAAATTACACTAGTGCGGTAGCCAAACCGCTGGTGTGCATGAAGCAACCATGAGCATAGTAACCATTATAAAATGAGTGTCCACCTGCGACACTCGTTGCTCCAATAAAGTATAAGTGCCGATACACGTGCAGAACATGGGGTTAATCATCAAATCATATTATCCCTTACTACGATAAACTTAACAATAACCATCTATACAATAAGGAGGTTCTAAGGGTGTACCCACCTGAAACGAAGATAAACGACTGTGCCCGTGACCCTCCTAAGCAATCAACACCACACGCGGGCCTAATAAAATATCCAAAAACACAAATCAGCAATTTACCCCCCAAGCTGGCAAATTCAGTGGTCCCGACTACTGTACCAAAAACCCCTTCTATCCCCAAAACAGAAACCGACGAAAGATTCCGTGTCCAAAAATCTCTCCGGTTGCAAAAATCGTACCTCCGACGCGATCCGACTGTCGACGAGGCAATTGACGGAAAACGGGTTCCAATTGTTGCCTTGACGAAGTCCGCGACGAAAAACAACCGAGCGGACGCTCATCTGATGAAAAATGAAAACAACTGCGTCGTGCGAACTGCACCGTCAAGCTGACTGCACCGTCAAGCGGACTGCGCCGTCAAGCGGACTGCACTGTCAAGCGGACTGCACCGTCTGGCGGACTGCACCGTCAGGCCAAAAACTATCGATGAAAACGCCAAGTAAAACCATCAAGGAAAATCTGTCAAGCCAAAACCGTCGAGCAAAACCGTCGACGAAAACGCCAAGTAAATCGTCAAACAAAAATAGTCAAGCCAAAACCGTCGAGCAAAACCGTTGACGGCAGCGGTTTGACCCATGCGGACATAGCGGTGGCGCGGCAGCCCCGCGCGGGCATGGCGGCGGCGCGGCAGTCCCGCGAGGGCCCAGCCCCGCGCGGGCACACGCAAGCAGCGCAGCGCGGTAGCCCCGCGCGGGCACGGCAGCGGCGCGGCAGGCCCGTACGGGCACAGCCCCGCGCGGGCACGCGCTAGCAGCGCCCGCGGGCGCAAGCAGCGGCGGTGGCTAGAGCATCCAGCGGCGGCGGCATGGCAGGGCGCGACGCGCGCGTGCGGCAGCACCACGCGGCGGTGGCCTGGCAGGGCGCCGCCCTGTGCGGCATGCAAGCAGTGCGCGGCGGCAGCGGCCAAAGGATCCAGTTGCGGCGGCGGCTCGGGGATCCAGCAGCCGCGGCCTGGCAGGGCGCGGCGAGCTTGTGCGGCAGCACCACGCGGCGGCGGCCCGGCAGGGCGCGGCCCTGTGTGGCATGCCCTAATAATGCAAGGGCGGCGCGTGGGCGACAACGTTCATGGCTGCGCACGGACGGCAGCCCGCATTGCTGCGCGCTGGCGGCAGCCCGCCTTGCTGCGCGCGGGCGGCAACCCCTGGCTGCGCACGGGCAGCCCCCCTGGCTGCGCGCGGCGGCATCGCCTTGCTGCGCGCGGCGGCATCGCCTCGGCGGCGCGAGGCATGCAGTGGCAGCGCTCGGCAGTGGCCGCGGCGGCTTGGCTAGGGCATCAAGCGGCGGCGCCGGCTCGGCTAGGGCATCGAGCGGCGGCTCGGCTAGGGCATCGAGCAGCGACGGTACCTTCACCATCGGCGAACATTCGTTCAAGAACAAAACCAACAAAAATTCAAAACCAAATCCTCGGCGAAATCAAATGGAACCTACGTCGAAGCCGATGATCGAAAACAACGAACAAAACCGACGAACGGAACCGTCAAACCAAAACCAACGATCAAACATTCAAGAACGAGATTCTAAACGCAAAACTGAAGTATTGATAATAGGGAGACGAGATTCACAACACAAAAAAGAATGATGCTAACTAACCTAGCTCTGACGAAGAAGACGACGCGATTACGATCTCTCCGCAATCGCTGGTGTTTCCGGATCCATTCCAGGTCTTGGCGACGTCTCCGGTCTCGTTCTTCGGCACGCACGACGAGGACGAAGAAAAAAAAGCGATCTTTTAAAAACTAGGGTTTTGCGGTAATCGGGATATAATTATATTTTATTAATAATTTATTTCTTTTACCTTTTCATATGTACGCATAAAGAAAAATCCCCATATCCGGTATTTTAAAGATATATTTAACCGATTCCTCGATAAGCGTGCCGATCCTCCGAACCGTCCCATAACCGTTAGCACGGATCCTGATGCACCAATAACACATAGCGGGTTCCTAGGATGTCAGAACTTACCTTTTTGGACCCGCTAACACTGAAACCTTCATTCCGGAAGATCCGTCAGTCGGATTTTCGATCCGATCGCATCGTCCTTCTCCGTTTAACGAGCTCTGCCGCAATACGGCAACCGCAACCCAAAACCAAGCGAACCAAAGCCAAGAAAAACCACCAAAAATAAGCTCAATTCCAAAAGACGTCATCTAGGAAATAATAAAAAGCCAGCGTCATTACAGAAGTCTACCAGGCCGACACATATATTCTTTTTGGGATATAAATTTGCATTTGACTTTTTTCATTATGAATGTGTTTGGATTCTTATTTTCATTCATGTTGTGTTTGTATCCATGAATTGTCCAAAAAATTAATAAGACGATGATATGTATTCTCAAGAGTTGAGAATTTGAGATATGTATCATTGGTAATTAATTCCTAAATGCTCCCAATCGATGGATCATCATAGGGACAATGATTGATCTGGTGAGATTGGTGCACAGGTCGCTTTCCTTTTAGGGTAGACAAGAGTCGAGTCAACAGTGTGGGGACGCTAGAGAGAATGTGCAGGTGGTTGTTGGAGAAAAAGGGTACTGAGCGTGACCAACAAGAGAAGTCACTTAGTTGTCTATTCACTCGTCAGTCTGTACAGGTGTTACTGCAGCAATCTGTACGGCATTACTGTAGCAGTCCGTACAATTTTTTAAAATTTTATTTTTTAAGTTTTATAATTTTGATGAGACCAATTTTATTTTACTGTAAAATTTGATAAGATCAAATTTTATTTTCAAAATTTATATAGCTTTCACATAAGATGTGAATTCTTGATAAAATCAAGTAGATATTTTTGCGGATTAAAATTTTGATCAAAATTGTTTGAATTAACTAATTAGTTAATTCAAATGATCGATAAGATCGGTTCGGTTTGGTGATTTGATCACCTATTTTTCTAAATAGTTGGTAAACGGTTAATAAAAATATCCAAAATTAATTAATGTAATTGTGATGTATGAGATACATATGGGTGATGATCATGGATAGCAACTTATTTTTTGTATCGATATGTGATGTATGATGTGTATGCAGATTTTGATAATTTTAAATTTATTTAAATTAAGAACTCTATATTAGGGTTGTTTTGGGTGCCTATGTGCACTAGCCAATATTATTCGGAGACTTGTGTGTCTTAATAGATTAGAGATAAATATTATCGAATGTAATTAATATAATTTTATTCTTTTATTTGGTTGCACATCATTGGTTGATTAGTTGCAAACCGATAGCACACAACAAGCCCAAATCGAGACGAGCACCTGATGGCGGTCGGATCAAGGAGTTGATGGTGATCGAATCAAGATGTAGCTCCGGATTGGATCAAGTAGTTGAAGACAATCAAACCAATGACGTGTGTGCTTGTAATTTTGACCCTAAGGCCTCGATTCCGGCTCAGTGGCTCGAGCCTGCATTTTCTTTTTAGATCCATGATCATCACTAGTTATATTATGTTTTTATGCACAGATTATTTTTATTTGCATGCGATGTAAATAAGTAAAATTAAATATGAGACCTAATTGTTAATCTCCTCACAAATATTAAGTCGAGCGGTCTTCTGCCATTGTAGAAGTGTGAGTGTCTTTTCTGGTGTTGACTGGTATGGCTGGTTATAGTGGTCAGTTGCATCGGAAAAACGCAACCACTCTATTAGGATGAGATGCTGGGGGAGTAAAGATAGGGTTGGAACCAATATCTGTCAGGTGAGGAACCCATTGACGACTTTGCTTATGTGCTTGAATAGTGGGTCTAACTTAACTAAGAAATGAGGATAATATATGCCAGGTGAGGCCTACAAGACATAGAGACCGAAAATCACTGCAATTTGCTTTAGAAACATTGGATAAAAGTTGTCCACTCATTGATTTGCGTGTTGCCAATATCTGTCTGGTGAGGTGATGCGCTAAACATGTGGGACTGCAGTACCCACTTGAAACTCTTGTCACGTTGGATTTTCGTTTCTCTATCCGAGAAGTGTAAGAGACTCAAGAAAATAGTGGGAGACTAACGTTTGTTTTTAATAGTTCCTAAAACAAAACTTTTAAAACAAATACAAATATCTAATTTGAATTTTTACTTTCTGCAAAATAAGATCTTTCAATCCTCTTTCTCACATTCTCAAAACTAACCACTTAACCAGAAAAAACTATAAAGACGAGCTTAGGAATTTAAAAATAGTTTTGAGTTCTAAGAAGCATAGTTGTGTTCTCGACCAGAACTTCCCCGCATTACCAAACCGTCCAACAGCTCATCAAAGGGCAGTCTGCTCATGATCATTATTTAACAATGATCGGAGACTTTGAGGAGCTTGAGAAACTAGGCATGAAAATGGATAAGAAATTGCAAGTTGATATGATCCTGCAATCTCTTCCTGATTCATATAGGCAATTTGTTGTAAACTATCATATGAATAAATTTGACTGCACGAACTGTCACACCCCAAGATCGCCAATTTGGACAGTTCGGGCACGCCAACAGACCCGCCAATCGGGCATGACCTCTCTATACCCGAAAGGAACGGAACAACCATCTCAATGAATACGAGTAATCAATGAGGTACAATATCAGAGTATAAAACTACTAAACTAAAACTGCTAAACTAAAACTTTCATTCATTTAAACAAAATAATTTAACATGCTTCTGAAAGTGAAGTATAAGAGTGAACCACAAAATATAGAGTTAATTACATTTTTCTCTCAACATGTATTTAACATTAATTACAATATTTATCTCTTTCCTCACAATACATAGTTCACTCGAATGCCCAAAAAGGTAAAGGTACTGTTAGACCTTCTAGGTGTGGTGTCCCGGTTTTTCCATACGACTTGACTAGGTGGTCGGCGGTGAGAAAACACCTATTATTGGTGTATCGAGCCCGTTGTGCATCAAACGGATGCCAAAAAAGGACTCAGCGTGCGAAAACGTTAAAAATCGGCTATTTTCGGACTTACTGGGCCTTCGGGCCGAATTATTAAGTGGGTCGGTCCACGACCCACTTCCGCGTGCACCGGGACCAACGGAAACGCGCATAGGGACGCGTGGCACGCGTGGATTGGTTGGTCAACGCCCACGAGACAGGGCGTGCTCCGCGCCGGGCGCGGCGAATCGTGGACCGCGCCAGCCACGTGTCGCCCACCCATTGGCGGGCGCAGCGACCCGGCTGGCCCGACGTGAACCGCGGAGCATGCTTCCCGTCGTGGACCGCGCTGCCACGCGGCGCGGCGTGATTGGCGGGCGCGCGTGCGCGGGGAGCCCGGGGCGCGGAGCAGGCCACGTGGCGCGCTGTGGGGTTTTTGGGCGCGCACAGTAGTGGGCTGGGCCGGATTCGGGCGCTCGATTCCTGTGCCCGAATCCGGATCCTCCTTTAGTGTGGGCTTGGATTATAAATAGCCCATTTGGGCTTTGTTTTTGGGCTTTTCTTCTGTGTTTCTGAGCCCATTTTTCGACAGGAGTTCCACCTTCGAGTCTTCTTCGACTTTTGGGATCCCGGAGATTTTTGGGAGTCGTGCCATCTGCGTTCTTCTCGACATCGCAAGCTTCGACGCACCTTTGATACCGAGTTTTTTTCGTCGACGCTTTTTTCGCGAGCTCCCCAGGACTGACGGGAGGGTGTTTTTGGATGATTTTCATGGCATCGGTTTCACGAGAGGTAGATCTTCGTTTTTCGTACCTTCCGCTTATCTCAGTTTTGGGTTTTTATTGGGATTTCTGGAACATCTTTGAACCTCTTTTCTTGCTGCTGGTTTTCCTAGACAGCAGAGCTTGTTCGATTTTTATCTCTGCGCTCGGTTATCGGATTGTCACGCCTCGGAGGTTCTAAATAAGCGAAAAAGCGTATACATTTTTCTCTTTTTTTTTTTTTTTTTTTTTGAAAACTTCATCCTCCGGTGCGCGCCAGACCTGCCACATATACAAATTCACCCTGCGAATAGACGGAGTCTCCTCTGTATATGCACGGCGTCACAATCACAGCATTCACTTTAACCACGCTAGTGCACATAAGTAAAGGAAAGCAAAGACCACATTGCATCGGGAATTAAAGAGGCTGACTAACTTTGAAAGGATAAATTCACAGGGTTTTTAAAAACGGTGCCCACACGACACCTATGTTTTTCAAAACATTTTCGCAATCCATAAATCCACAGGGTTTTAAAAACGGTGCCCACCCGACACCTATGTTTTCAAAACAATTTCGCAAAGCTTTTTCAGTTATTTGCAACCGGCCGGCCAGCAAGTAATAGAATAAAACAGTCATCCACATGAATACGAAACCATCCCAACATCCACATCAACCATACAGAGGTATCAACTCACATAAGCTACTAACCCAAATGAAATAAACAAAAAGCAGGTAAATAAGTTCTTAGCCCTGAATAGGGCCACCGTCCTTAATTTGCGGCCTCACCGTCACCCCAGCTCTCACCCCTGACTGAACCTGTCACAACGTGGGGAGTCAGTGACACAGAGAGTAAAGTAAAACATGCTGTAAAGACTGTAAATAAAACAAACCGAAAGAACCGGAGCATCCGCACCCCTCATCGTGCAGTCAATAGTAACCCCCCTGTACAAACCAGACCGAGCACCTGCCTCGGCAAACCACACCGCTCGTACAAACCAGACTGAGCACCTGCCTCGGCAAATCACACTGCTCGTACAAACCAGGCCGAGCACCTGCCTCGCCAAACCACACCGCTCGTACAAACCAGGCCGAGCACCTGCCTCGGCAAACCACACCGCTCTCATCTTGGCGCCTTTAACCCCCCACCTGCGGGGGCCCCCACTACGTCACCTTGTGGGGTACACGGGTCAACATACCACCCTTCCAGAAAAGTACACCCACGCGGTGGCCAAACCGCGGGTGTGCGTGTAAGCAACCTCGAGCATCATACCCGAACATGATGTAATATATAGCACCGCAACACTCGATCGCCACAGATAACAGTGATAATAGTCCACAAACATAAACAGGGAATAACAGGATTTTAACATGCATATACTTTACCCTTACAGCATTACCCTTCGTTCTAGACCATGAAAGTGTCGAGAAAGGTACCCACCTTAGCGTGCGTCGACCGGACACTCGGACTCGTCCTGCGTCCTCGTGTGACTCCGGAACCTAAAAAGTCCCCCAAAGAAAAGCATCAGTGACACTAAAACTGACCACCTCGAAATAATCGCAAAACGAATCGAACCCGTCCCATAAAAGTGGCTCCAGGGACCCGGCGGCGGAGCCACTCCGCGCTGCGTGCGGCATCCCAGCGCAGCACCAGCCCGCGCGGGCGCGCACTGACTGCGGGCAGCCCTGCCAGCGGGCTGCCCCGCGCGGATGCCTGCAGGCGCGGGCGGCCCCGTGTGGCACCAGCCCGCGCGGGCGCCCTGCCTGCAGGCGCGGGCGGCCCCGCGCGGCACCAGCCCGCGCGAGCGCCCCGCCTGCGGGCGGCCCCAAGCGGCACCAGCCCGCGCGGGTGCCCTGCCTACAGGCGCGGGCGGCACCGCGCTGGCGCCCCGCCTGCGGGCGGCCCCGCGCGGATCCCTACGGGCCAGGGCGGCCCCATGCGGCACCAGCCCGAACGGGCGCCCCGCCTGCGGGCGGCCCCGCGCAGCACCAGCTCGCGCGGGCGCCCCGCCTGCGGGCGGCCCCGCACTGCACCAGCCCGCGCGGGCGCCCTGCCTGCAGGCGCGGGCGCACTGCCTACAGGCGCGGGCGGCCCCGCGGGGCACTAGCCCTTGCGGGCGCCCCGCCTGCGGGCGGCCCCGCGCGGCACAAGCCCGCGCGGGTGCCCTGCCTACAGGTGCGAGCGGCACCAGCCCGCGTGGGCGCCCCGCCTGTGTGCGGCCCCGCGTGGCACCAACCCGTGCGGGCGCCCTCTGCGGCCAGGCCCTCGCGGTGGCGGCGGCGGCAGCAGTGGCGACGGCGGCGGCACAAGCCAAAAAAACTCACCCACGATCCCTACGTGGCTACCGAAAGAAAACCCAACACGAAAATTGAAACAAACGCGGACCGCTCACCTTGATCTCGCGGAAGGGAGAGGAAGAAGAAGGGTCACCCGTTCCTCGCAGGCGATGGTGCTCCGGTCCCGTTCTCCGCCTCAGGTACGCTTGATCAACAACGTCGATGGAAAACCCCTCCCTCTTTCTCTCGGTCTAGGGTTCGCCCATCGCGTTCCTTGGAAAGAGAGAAAATGTGGGATTTTCGAGTTCTCCCCCGTACGCACCCGATCCAAAAAAACCAAATAATAAAATAAAATAAAATAATAAAAATAAACCCTTAGTCGTTTGAAATTTGAACAAGGGGTCCAGATTACCTCGAAAAGCGTGCCGATCGCCAGCATGGATTCTGATGCACCTTAACGAATAGGGAACTTCAAAACTCTTTTCCGGGAGATCAAGGAGTCGGAATTCAAATCCGATCGTGCCACCATTCACCGTTTTGCGAGCTCAAGCACCTAAAAATACCCGCAAATACCGACGATCAGCCCAGGAATTCACGAGTTTTCAACCCCCTAACAACTAGTTAATTCAAATGTCACGCCCCGGAGGTTCTAAAGCAGCGGAAAATGTATACATTTTTTTTTCTTTAAATGAACCTTGCCTCCGGTGCGCGCCAGACCCGCCACATATACAAATTCACTCCCCAACCGGGCGGAGTCTCCTTTGTATATGTACGGCGTTCCGAGCACGATTAGTACTTTAACCATGCAATCATTGAGCAATAATCAGAAGAGATCACACCTAACCATACAATCATAATCACCACACTTTTTGAAAGGATAAATCCATAGGTTTGAAAGACGGTGTCCACACGATACCCGATTTTACAAAACGTTTTCGCAATCTCTTTTACGCGGCAAAATTGCATGAAAAGATAAATCCACGGGTTTAGAAATCAGCGCCCACACGGCACTTGATTTGAAAACGCTTTTGAAACAATGTTTATATTTGAAAACGAGCCGCATTCATAAATCTCCACAATCACAGATATAAGAGATCTCAATCCAACATCCACAATACACCAATCACAAGCAATCTTTGTCGCGCCCCGGGGTCGATACTGCGCCCCGGGCTCGTCAACAGATCCGCCGCCCATATGGGAAGCCCCGTATAGGCGTAGCGACTAACCTGCAAAGAAACATCTACACTAGCAGATATCAGAGCTGAAATAGTAAAAGCTGAAATAAAAGACATAAAATATAACTACAACTCCCAAGTATACAGACCAACCTCACGAGAACACAAGAGTCTCTCAGAAAAGCAGGAAAGAAAGGTACAACTCAAAACCTCACTACAAAGTCACTCGACATAGCACACACCAAAATAGTACAGGGGTACATCTACTCACACACTGAAGATGACAGGAAGGGAACTATCTCGCGACTCCCTTACCTCGGTCTGAAGGAGCTGGATCAGCAACAAGAGCTGCAGGAACCGGAGCAGAAGTCCCTGGGGAGAAGACACCACGACGGGTGTGAGAACTACATCCCACAGTAGTCTCAGTGGGTGCCGCCAACAAGCCCGACGGTCTGCCCACTAAGTCTACCAGAGGCAAAAAGTAACATATGCAGTGCTGTATGGAAAGCTGGGAAAAGTAACTCTACAGCTACTATGCCTCTAACTAGATGCTCAAAAGTGGAACAGAAAGACATGATGCCACAACTAACTCTCCTCCCTGATCACCCAATCTAAACTGACTGCCTCATCGGGTCCAGTCAAACCTGCGCCAACCTACTGCCGTTACGTCCCGGAGGAGCGGACTTACGTAGGACGTCCATGGCTGCCAACAAAAGCACAGCCAGAGGGACAAATGCAACAACAAGTCGCGAAAGAACATCTCAAACTCACGCCGGTATAACAACCCGGTCTCGCCTACTCCGGAGTGGCACTCGAGGGGAGCGACCCGCTCGAGTCAAAGTAACCCATAACAAGTATCTCTGTAAAGTATCTCTGTAAAGCTCAAATGTGGCTCATGCAGGCTATGATCCAAATCCTCGATCAACAAGATCGGCTAACAAACAAATCACTGACTCACTCACTGGCTGGAATCTACACAGCTGAGACTCACTATCACTCTGACAGCTCCCAGGAACCCAGGTCTACCATCACTATCACTCTCCCAAAGAAATCGGATCTACAGACTGCTATCGACTCCACTCGGTCCCCAGACACGAGTGCAAATGCATCCCACAACCACCCGACCTCTCGGCCCACAACTCGGGCGAGGAAAAGCTAAGTCCATAGTGAAATGAAGTATCGTGATGTGGAATGTCTAGAGCAATAAAAACCTAGCCCAAGTTGGAGTTTTCTACAGACTGGCTGAACAAGATGCATATGACAGGGGTGCTAGGTCAAGTTCCAAGATTTCACTACTTAACATAAAGTAGGAACCAAAAGATTCAACAACTGATATACAAGATACAACATACAGTTTTACACATGCAATTACTCCAATTTCTAACATGCATGATCCTACACACATAGAATTAGTACACAGTCCAGAGTTCTTGGAAGCAAGGTCACCCACCTGAACACGCTAACTGTCCAAGGTTGTATAGCTAAAAGTCCAGAAACAGCCAAAACACAGTATCCACCAAGCTAGCAACACGGTAGCAATGCTCACAATCTCCTGGGTACAAAACATAATCCAAGATTACACTTTAATCCACAAAATCCCAAGTTCCCAAAAATCTGTGATGAACAGTCCCTAAAACACGAAATATCCACCTGAAAATCATCTTCCAAAAATTCTAATAAAAATGTGACGGCGATCCTCGCGACGAGTAGATGTCGATAGACTCCTAAATCGTTGAAATCCGATGTCCGGTTGAGGAGATAAAAATCCGACAAGTAGGTGCTGTCCAAACCATCCATCAGCCGGAAAGGGGGTTAAAAACGTACCCAAAACCCCAAGAAAAGCTCAGTTCCAGAAAAAGTGTCCAACACAAAAGTTGTATAGTTACCTCCTACGAAACCGTCGCCGCAGAAATCGTCCAAAAATACCGTCAGGGTAGCTCTGTAGACCTCCCAGACTGAAATGCGACGAAAATGGTCCTCCTACAGGAAATCGCCGCTCCGCACCCCGATGCAGAAGTCGCCGTCATCGCGGCCTCCAAAAATCCTGAGCTTCCGTCAAAAGATGCACAAGAGGAAGAGGAAGAATTTTGGTAAAGGGCTCAGGAGCTAAAAGCTTCGGGAAAGGCCTCAAAAATGAGGCCCAAGTTACCTATTTATAGGCTACAGCAGAAAAAACTAAAAAGTCCAAGTATTGGGCTCTCGGCCCAAACAAATCGGGCGCCCGAATCATTCGGGCGCCTACAGTGTTGGGCCCGGCCCAACACTGTGCGCGCCCGGATCGATCCGGTGCCGCCACGTGTCCTCCCGAACAAGGGATAGCGGTGCGGGGCCACCCGATGGCCGCCACGTGTCCGGCCCCGCGCTCCCCGCGGCCGGCGCACATGCTCCCACCAATCATGGCGCGCCACGTGCAGCGCGGTCCACGGCAGCGACCATGGGCCGCGGTTCACGGCGGCCCACCCGGGTCGCTGCGCCCGCCAACCAGCGGGCGACACGTGGCCCGGCGGGTCCATCGTGCGCCGCGCCCGACGCGGTCCACGCGCTGTCGCGCGTGCGTTGACCCGCCAACTGGCGTCTGCCACGTGGCACTGTGCCGCGTCGCATACGCCAGGTGCGCATGGACCGACCAACCAGAAGAAGCCACGTGGCCCGCCCGGTCCACTGCACCAACCGCGCGCCCCCGTGGACCGAGTAGCGTGAGCCCGCTAATGGGCAGCCGCCACGTGTCCAGTCGCCGGTCCATGCACCAGCGCCCAAGCTCTGTGGACCGAGCGGTATGCGCCGGCCCAATCAGAAGCTGCCACGTGGCAGGGGCTGGTCCACGGCTGTTCACATGCACCGAAACGCGTGAAAAACTTCCGGGAGTCCGTTTTTGGGCATCCGGACTCAGAATTTAACAAGCAAATAGCCATCTTCAAGCGTTTTTCCGTGCTGAATCCATTTCCGACCTCTGTTTGGCCTAATTCTTTTTCGAAATTTCGGCAAACCCAGCCGAAAGCCAACACAGCAAGTAATATCACACAGGGTCCATCTGTGGCTTCCTATTGATGCACCATGGGCCAGATACACCAATGATAGGTGTTCTAACAGTGGATTCATCGGAAGAACGTTGCATGGGCACCAGGGCCACTACATCCTCCCCCACTAAAAGGAAGTTTTGTCCTCGAAACAAAGTAAAGTAGAACAGACGTACCTCAACCGGAAGTCTCGAAGAGAAAGGGGTAGGCATCTCTCATCTCTGTCTCCAGCTCCCAAGTAGCCTCTCGCTCCTCGTGATTGCTCCATAAGATTTTCACATACGGGATGGCCCGGTTGCGCAATTTCCTCACCTCACGAGCAAGAATCCGCAACGGGCGCTCCTCATAAACCAGGTCCTCGCCGATCTCCAAAGGAGTGAAGTCAACCACATGCGACGGATCAAACACATATCTCCTCAGAGCTGAGACATGAAAAACATCGTGTACACCGGCCAAGCGTGGAGGAAGAGCAACTCTATAAGCCACATGGCCTACCCTCTCAAGTACTTCAAAGGGTCCAACAAAACGGGGACTAAGCTTCCCACGCACTCCAAATCTCCGGACCCCCTTCAAAGGCGAGACCTTCAAAAATACATGGTCACCAATCTGAAACTCTAGGTCTCGCCGACGAGTATCAGCGTAGCTCCTCTGACGACTCTGAGTAGTCTCAAGATGTCGGCGAACAACTCTAACTTTCTTCTCGGCCTCCAAAAGAAGATCTGGTCCCAAAGTCCTCCTCTCACCCACATCACTCCAATACAAGGGTGACCGACACTTGCGTCCATACAACGCTTCAAACGGAGCCATCTGAATGCTCGCCTGATAGCTGTTGTTGTACGCAAACTCAACCAATGATAAGTGTCGGTACCACCCCCCTCCAAAATCCATAACGCACGCTCTCAGCATGTCCTCGAGGGTCTGTATGGTGCGCTCGGACTGGCCATCAGTCTGTGGGTGGAAAGCAGTGCTAAATCTGAGCTGGGTCTCCAAGGCTGACTGTAAACTCCCCCAAAAGCGTGACACAAACCTCGGGTCCCGATCTGAAACAATCGACGCTGGTACACCGTGCAGCCTCACTATCTCATCCAGATACAACTGTGCCAGACGCTCCAACGACCAAGTCATCTGAACAGGCAAGAAATGTGCAGACTTGGTGAGTCTATCCACAACAACCCAAACCGCGTCGGCTCCACTCTGCGCTCTCGGCAGTCCAGTAACAAAGTCCATAGTAACGTGGTCCCACTTCCACTCGGGAATTGGAAGACTTTGTAACTTGCCAGCAGGGACTCGGTGCTCTGCTTTCACTTGCTGGCAAGTTAAACAATGAGCCACAAATCTTCCAATGTCCCGCTTCATTCCGGACCACCAAAAATGTGCCTTGAGGTCCTTATACATCTTAGTACCACCAGGATGAATGGTATAAGGTGTACAATGGGCCTCTCTCAAAATCTGATCTCTGATCTCAGGGTCCATAGGCACACATACTCGGTCCCTGTACCGCAGTACTCCCGAGCTATCCACAGTAAAATCCCCTATCTGATCTGCCCGTATCTGTGATCTGATCCTCTCCAAGTGGGGGTCCTCACTCTGTGTCTCCCTGATCCTGTCCAACAAAGTGGGCTGCAAGACCATAGACATAAGTCTAGCAGAGACCCCAGGGGATACTACCTCAATCTGGAGTCGCCTCATCTGCTCAATCAGCGGTGCCTGCTGCGTGATCAACATGCTCAAACTCTGCACCGACCTCCGACTCAAAGCATCTGCTACAACATTGGCCTTGCCGGGATGATAAAGGATACTCACATCGTAGTCCTTTAATAACTCCAACCACCGGCGTTGCCTCAGGTTCAGCTCCTTTTGTGTAAACAGATACTTTAAGCTCTTATGATCTGTATAGATCTCACAATGCTCACCGTAGAGGTAATGCCGCCACAGCTTCAACGCGAACACCACAGCTGCAAGCTCCAAATCATGAGTAGGGTAATTCTTCTCATAATCCTTTAATTGCCGTGAAGCATAAGCAATTACCCTACCATGCTGCATCAAAACACAACCCAATCCGCTGTGAGAGGCGTCACTATAAATCACGAATCCATCCCCCATCACTGGCAGTGTAAGAACTGGTGCTGAAATCAGTCTCCTCTTCAGCTCCTCAAAACTCTGCTGGCACCGCTCAGTCCAAATAAACCTCATCCCCTTCCTAGTCAAACAGGTCAGGGGAGTAGAGAGCTTCGCAAAGCCCTTTACGAACCGACGGTAATAGCCTGCCAAGCCCAGAAAGCTCCGGACCTCAGTAACCGTCGTCGGTCTCGGCCAATCCCGAACTGTATCAATCTTCGCCGGGTCAACAGCCACTCCTGCGACTGATACTAAGTGGCCCAAGAATGCAACCTCCCGAAGCCAGAACTCGCACTTTTTAAGCTTGGCATACAACTTCCTCTCACGTAGAAGCTGCAGCACTATCCTCAAGTGCTCCTCGTGCTCCACATCGCTCCGGGAGTAGATCAAGATGTCGTCGATGAACACGACCACAAAAAGGTCCAAGTACGGCTGGAAAACCCGGTTCATCAAGTCCATAAATGCAGCAGGAGCATTAGTCAAACCAAACGGCATAACCGTGAACTCATAATGCCCATACCGGGATCGAAAAGCCGTCTTGGGGATGTCCTTGGCCCTCACCCTCAACTGGTGGTAACCTGACTGAAGATCGATCTTCGAAAACACTGAGGCTCCCTGCAACTGGTCGAATAAATCATCTATCCGTGGTAGGGGATACTTGTTCCGGATGGTCACTTTATTCAACTCCCGGTAATCCACACACAAACGAAGCGACCCATCCTTCTTCTTCACAAATAAAACTGGCGCTCCCCACGGAGAAACACTAGGCCTAACAAAGCCCCTGTCCATCAGATCCTGAAGCTGGGCCTTCAACTCTCTCAACTCAGCAGGCGCCATCCTATAAGGTGCCTTTGAGATTGGTGCGGTTCCCGGTACCACATCAATCACAAACTCTATCTCCCTCTCCGGCGGCATAGTCGTCAACTCAGGGGGAAACACATCTGGGAACTCGCGGGCAACAGGAATATCCTCGAGTCCCATTGCCGCCGTAGGCACCTCCACAATCGTCGCTAGGAAAGCAGTGCAACCTCTGCTAATCATCCGCCTAGCTCTCGCTGAAGAAATCATCACTGCAAATAAGGAACTCTGACAGCCTCGGTAAACAAACTCCTCCTGTCCCGGCTCACGGAGGGTCACTGTCCTCTCTCTGCAGTCTATGGTAGCATAGTACCTCGACAACCAGTCCATACCAAGCACAACATCGAAATCCTGGAGCTGCCGCAAGACAAGCAAGTCTGCCGGCAAAATCCAGGATCCCAACTGCACAGGGCAATCCCTACAATACTCCTCGACATGCAAGACATGATCTGGTATCTGAACCTCTAATGCATGTGATAAAGAAACTACCTCTATACCATGTAGGGATGCAAATGCTCTACTAATAAATGAATGCGATGCACCGGTATCAAAAAGAGTACGAGTACGAACTACAGAAATCAAAATAATACCTGCGACGACATGCTCTGCTGCGGTAGCATCCTCAACCTGAGCGGCATAGACTCGACCGCTCGGCGCCGGGGGATGTCGCTCTGGCTGTCGCGAGGACGATGAAGCAAAATTTGGCCTACCGGAGGCCGCCGAAGGTCCTGCTGACTGACGAGGAACAAAGGATGCAGAAGCTGAGGAAGGAGCCGGATAACCTGCCCTGGGGCACGCCCTCGCGAAGTGACCGGTCTGCCCGCAACGGAAGCAGCGGCCCTGACTCTGCGGGCACAGGGTTGGTGGGTGCGGTCCTCCACAAATGATACAACGGTCGGGGCGCGGCTGCCGCGAAGTCTGCTGCTGCTGCGAAGACTGCTGCTGTCGAGGTGGTCGACGCTGCTGCTGCTGAGACTGACGAGATGCCCCAGATCTCTGCCGCCCCTGATACCCCCGTCCCTGAGAGTGGAAACGGGGAGGTCTCGGGGGTCCCTGTCTACTCGACTGCCCCTCCTCAAACAGCGCCGGGCGCTTTGCCCCAGGAGTCACTACGGGGGCTGGAGCCACCTCTGCCATCACGACCTCACCACTCTACACATAAAGTGCCTGCTCCATCGAGGCCTCCAAAGTCTGTAATCTGCGGGAGCGGACCAACTGATAAATGTCCCGACGCAACCCTCTCTCGAACATGTAGATCCGGTGGGTCTCATCTCTGGCCACGTGGGGCATACAAGCTAACAGCCGATTGAAATCGGCTATGTACATGTGTACGGGCCTATCTCCCTGGCGGAGATTCCTCAGCTGCTCCTCCAAACTCTGTCGAACACTCTCAGGAAAGAAGGCCCCAAGAAGCATACCGCGAAACTCTGCCCATGAGATAAACTGGGTCCCAGGCGGACCTGCGGGTCGTACACGCCGCCACCATGCCTCGGCGTTGCTCTCCAGAAAATGAGTAGCCAACAGAACTCGAAACCTCTCATCAATAAAAAAGCTCTCAAAATGGCGCTCCATGGCCATAACCCAAGACTCAGCCGCCCACGGCTCAGCACTCATACCCGAAAAGCGGGGTGGATCAAACTTGCGAAACCTCATCAAAAGATCCACCATCACCCGCTGCTCTGCCAAAGTCAAAGATCCCGTCGTCCCAGACGGTGGCCTACTGGAAACTGGCTCAGCCGGAACTGCTGGTGCAGGCTGCACAACAGAGGGTGCCACAACAGGGGAAGAAGGCACCGGTGAACTCTCAGGGGGTACTACCGCGGGCTGCGCTCTCTGCTCCAACAAGAGCGTCAACCGACTCACAGCCTCCTCCTGGCGTCGAGACGCCTCAGCCAACTGTGCCATCTGGGCACGGAGCTCCAGAACCTCGCTCTGCTGTCCCTGCCCCGAGTCCTCCTGCTCGGGCTCAGGACGAAGGCTGCGAACGCGTCACCATCGAGCGTCGAGGAGGCATCCCCACCTGAGGGACAAGGCAAACAGTCAGAACCCAAATCATCTCTCGACCCAATCTAGCGAAAGTCAGAAGGCATGTCCCCCTTCCAGAAGTACTATGATGTCTGCAGCCAACATAGTTGCCACTGAAGGAAGACATGTCAATCACTCATCCCGAACCGCTCGGGAGAGTTAGAAATCCAATCAGGACTCTCGCTAAAATCACGGCTCTCACGCGAGTCATCCTAGGGTCCAACCACAAGCCTAGGGTTCCTAAGAACTCCAAGACCTACATCCTAGGCTCTGATACCACTCTAATCTGTCACGCCCCGGGGTCGATACTGCGCCCCGGGCTCGTCAACAGATCCGCCGCCCATATGGGAAGCCCCGTATAGGCGTAGCGACTAACCTGCAAAGAAACATCTACACTAGCAGATATCAGAGCTGAAATAGTAAAAGCTGAAATAAAAGACATAAAATATAACTACAACTCCCAAGTATACAGACCAACCTCACGAGAACACAAGAGTCTCTCAGAAAAGCAGGAAAGAAAGGTACAACTCAAAACCTCACTACAAAGTCACTCGACATAGCACACACCAAAATAGTACAGGGGTACATCTACTCACACACTGAAGATGACAGGAAGGGAACTATCTCGCGACTCCCTTACCTCGGTCTGAAGGAGCTGGATCAGCAACAAGAGCTGCAGGAACCGGAGCAGAAGTCCCTGGGGAGAAGACACCACGACGGGTGTGAGAACTACATCCCACAGTAGTCTCAGTGGGTGCCGCCAACAAGCCCGACGGTCTGCCCACTAAGTCTACCAGAGGCAAAAAGTAACATATGCAGTGCTGTATGGAAAGCTGGGAAAAGTAACTCTACAGCTACTATGCCTCTAACTAGATGCTCAAAAGTGGAACAGAAAGACATGATGCCACAACTAACTCTCCTCCCTGATCACCCAATCTAAACTGACTGCCACATGGGGTCCAGTCAAACCTGCGCCAACCTACTGCCGTTACGTCCCGGAGGAGCGGACTTACGTAGGACGTCCATGGCTGCCAACAAAAGCACAGCCAGAGGGACAAATGCAACAACAAGTCGCGAAAGAACATCTCAAACTCACGCCGGTATAACAACCCGGTCTCGCCTACTCCGGAGTGGCACTCGAGGGGAGCGACCCGCTCGAGTCAAAGTAACCCATAACAAGTATCTCTGTAAAGTATCTCTGTAAAGCTCAAATGTGGCTCATGCAGGCTATGATCCAAATCCTCGATCAACAAGATCGGCTAACAAACAAATCACTGACTCACTCACTGGCTGGAATCTACACAGCTGAGACTCACTGTCACTCTGACAGCTCCCGAGAACCCAGGTCTACCATCACTATCACTCTCCCAAAGAAATCGGATCTACAGACTGCTATCGACTCCACTCGGTCCCCAGACACGAGTGCAAATGCATCCCACAACCACCCGACCTCTCGGCCCACAACTCGGGCGAGGAAAAGCTAAGTCCATAGTGAAATGAAGTATCGTGATGTGGAATGTCTAGAGCAATAAAAACCTAGCCCAAGTTGGAGTTTTCTACAGACTGGCTGAACAAGATGCATATGACAGGGGTGCTAGGTCAAGTTCCAAGATTTCACTACTTAACATAAAGTAGGAACCAAAAGATTCAACAACTGATATACAAGATACAACATACAGTTTTACACATGCTATTACTCCAATTTCTAACATGCATGATCCTACACACATAGAATTAGTACACAGTCCAGAGTTCTTGGAAGCAAGGTCACCCACCTGAACACGCTAACTGTCCAAGGTTGTATAGCTAAAAGTCCAGAAACAGCCAAAACACAGTATCCACCAAGCTAGCAACACGGTAGCAGTGCTCACAATCTCCTGGGTACAAAACATAATCCAAGATTACACTTTAATCCACAAAATCCCAAGTTCCCAAAAATCTGTGATGAACAGTCCCTAAAACACGAAATATCCACCTGAAAATCATCTTCCAAAAATTCCAATAAAAATGTGACGGCGATCCTCGCGGCGAGTAGATGTCGATGGACTCCTGAATTGTTGAAATCCGATGTCCGATTGAGGAGATAAAAATCCGACAAGTAGGTGCTGTCCAAACCATCCATCAGCCGCAAAGGGGGTTAAAAACGTACCCAAAACCCCAAGAAAAGCTCAGTTCCAGAAAAAGTGTCCAACAAGAAAGTTGTATATTTACCTCCTACGAAACCGTTGCCGCAGAAATCGTCCAAAAATACCGTCGGGGTAGCTCTGTAGACCTCCTAGACTGAAATGCGACGAAAATGGTCCTCCTACAGGAAATCGCCGCTCCGCACCCCGATGCAGAAGTCGCCATCGTTGCGGCCTCCAAAAATCCTGAGCTTCCGTCAAAAGATGCACAAGAGGAAGAGGAAGAATTTTGGTAAAGGGCTCAGGAGCTAAAAGCTTCGGGAAAGGCCTCAAAAATGAGGCCCAAGTTACCTATTTATAGGCTACAGCAGAAAAAACCAAAAAGTCCAAGTATTGGGCTCTCGGCCCAAACAAATCGGGCGCCCGAATCATGATTCGGGCGCCTACAGTGTTGGGCCCGGCCCAACACTGTGCGCGCCCGGATCGATCCGGTGCCGCCACGTGTCCCCCCGAACAGGGGACAACGGTGCGGGGCCACCCGATGGCCGCCACGTGTCCGGCCCCGCGCTCCCCGCGGCCGGCGCACATGCTCCCACCAATCATGGCGCGCCACGTGCAGCGCGGTCCACGGCAGCGACCACGGGCCGCGGTTCACGGCGTCCCACCCGGGTCGCTGCGCCCGCCAACCAGCGGGCGACACGTGGCCCGGCGGGTCCATCGTGCGCCGCGCCCGGCGCGGTCCACGCGCTGTCGCGCGTGCGTTGACCCGCCAACTGGCGTCTGCCACGTGGCACTGTGCCGCGTCGCATACGCCAGGTGCGCATAGACCGACCAACCAGAAGAAGCCACGTGGCCCGCCCGGTCCACTGCACCAACCGCGCGCCCCCGTGGACCGAGTCGCGTGAGCCCGCTAATGGGCAGCCGCCACGTGTCCAGGCGCCGGTCCATGCACCAGCGCCCAAGCTCTGTGGACCGAGCGGTATGCGCCGGCCCAATCAGAAGCTGCCACGTGGCAGGGGCTGGTCCACGGCTGTTCCCATGCACCGAAACGCGTGAAAAACTTCCGGGAGTCCGTTTTTGGGCATCCGGACTCATAATTTAACAAGCAAATAGCTGTTTTCAAGCGTTTTTCCGTGCTGAATCCATTTCCGACCTCTGTTTGGCCTAATTCTTTTCTGAAATTTCAGCAAACCCAGCCGAAAGCCAACACAGCAAGTAATATCACACAGGGTCCATCTGTGGCATCCTATTGATGCACCATGGGCTAGATACACCAATGATAGGTGTTCTAACAGTGGATTCATCGGAAGAACGTTGCATGGGCACCAGGGCCACTACAATCTTAGACATACTAACCAAAACAAACAGAGATAACCATAAAACTGTAAAGTATAATAGCCTCAGTGGCTAGGGTCCTCTAAACGCTGCCTCCCCGTCGCCCCGGTCCCCACCCCTGCTCGGACCTGTCACAGTGTGGGTAGTCAGTGACTGATAAAGTAGATGATAAACAAGTAAATGCTATAAACTGAAAAGACAAACCGATACACCAGAGCATTCACTTCCCCCTCATGAATCGCTAAATCCCTGTCACAATCACGCTGGGCACCTACCCCAGATTTAAAATATATTGGGCACCAACCCTAGATACCGCGCTCATTTCTTGGTGCCTCCAACCCCTCCACTGCCCAAGTAGCAGTTTGCCTCACCGTGAGGGGTCCCCATCATCCCTAGTCGTGGGGTACACGGGTAATCTTACCATCTTTCCGAAAAAATACATCCTGTGCGGTTGCCAAACCGCCGGTGTGCGTGTAAGCAAATATGAGCATATAGTTTAGCATTGCGACCCCAGCCGCCTCAGTTAGAATATAAAACGGGTCACATGCAATGGGGTTAGCCAATTTACCAAACATCTACTTTAATCTCACAATAACACGGGAACGACTATACACGGAAAATATCGAAAAGGTACCCACCTCGAAGCCAGTCGAACGAACCACCTGGAACGTCCCGCGCCCTCGAACGACACCTGGACCTAAAAGAAAAGTCCCCAGAGAGTACAGATCAATAGCCATCCAATTTCCTCGAAGAATACGGGTTTCACCCGAAACCACCGATAAACCGACCATTTTGCCGATTCACGGATCGTAAAGCGAGGGTCTGATCAATAAAAGTCAACGGATTCCAAACGAAAGGTTCAGAGATCATGTGACTGCTGTCCCCAACAACCAACCATGCTACAATTACATTTAGACCCCCCGAACTTTGCCAAAATTGCATTTTATTCATATAAAACCCACTAATTACGTCACAACTTTTAAACAGGGAAACTTTAAACCAAAATAATTTACACGTAACTAGATTTTAACGTGCTGGACTCCTTGCTCACAGTCTAGGGCCGAATTGAGCCATGGAGTTACAATTTAGCTAATGTCCAATACGTTCCTAGATTCAATGTTGCTTAACTATTTTCCTATCAAGTCATTCTCAGTTTTTATGTGAGCATCATGCTCAGGGATGTCGAAAAGTACAGAGGCTCACCTCTGATCCTCTGCCGGCCCACCAAAACCAGGTGTATGAATAACACGATCAAACCGGAGCTCGACTTCGAGCTTTAATTAAAATAACAGTTCTGGACAGCAACCAAGTTGTACATTAATTTCAGGACATCAAAAATGATCAGGGGCTCACCTAAGGCAGGTTGCAAACCCTCCGGTTTGGCTGTTGGAGCAAAAGCCACTCGCCTTCGTCTTCTTGGAGCGCGGATTGGCCGGGTTCACCTCCTACTCAGTCATTCTTCAAACTAAGGTGAGCATCACCTTTCTGGGACTTCCAGGAGTGGAAGAAGCCTCTGCCTAAGAAGCTTGACAGCTCCCCGTGCTCCTCAACCCGAGGAAGAAGAAGATGAAGCTAAATTAGCCCATTAATGGCAACTTGAGAACCAAGCTGCATGGGTTGCATGCAAAGGGACTAAAGGCAAGCCCAAGGTGTCAGAAGACTTACCCAAGTTGGCCGGCGCCGGAGGAGCAACGACGGCGGCGGGGTGGCGATGCCCGGCCAATACCAAGAACCAAGCTTTTAGGTTTTGCTCCCCCGCCTTCCACATTGAGCCAAAACCCACTAAACCTCGTGGGACTTCTTCTGGGAACCAGCAGAAGGTTCTGCTCATCTTGGTTCCGACGCCGGAGCTCTGGAGGCAGCGCGCGCTGAACCCGTCCAAGAACTAGGGTTCCGGCGGCCCATTTGCGTCCGCCGGCCATCCGGAGGTCCGGAGACCTCGAGGCTTCACCTGGGTCACCCTTTTAATGTCAGAAGCCGGCTGCTAGGGTCCAAGTTACAAGGAACCCAACAAATGGTGAGATCCTACCTCGCCGGATCTGAGGAAGAAGAAGGTGGTGGCCCCCCGGCGGGGCCTGGCCTCGGGGCTCCTCGATCTGCTCCTCTGGAGGCCAAAGGTGCTCCCAGATGGAAGTAGAAGAGATCCCGAGCCCTTGGGTTGCTTCCTTCCCCACTAACCCGAGAGCAAGAGTAGATCTTGCTTTACTCCTTACTTTTCCGACGAGGGATGGTGGCGGCCGGCGAAGCTGCGGGTGCACCCGTCGGAGCAGGAGCAGAGGAAGTCGAGAAGCCTCCTCTGGTGCGGCTGGGTGCAATGGATCCGAGGCTAGGGCATCTCGGGTCTACTTATATGCATTGGCACAAAATGCTAATAAGTCTTTCATCTAACATTATCTAGAGTCGGGTCCTTCGCAGGGACTTTATCTCGCACCTTGGCCCCTCTCCAAAGGATCTCATTGGATTCCGCACATAAAATGCGGGGACTCTTATGCAAAAACACCATTTTTCGCCATTTTTCACGCTTTTCGAGACCACCGGTTCGTCAAACTGAAAAACGAACACTACCACCACGTCCGGCTCGACGAACCCTTTTGAGTAGCAACTTTGGTTCACTGAAGACGAACTTCGATAATTCTAAAATCCATCTTATATGGTAGTTTAAACAGTTCGAAACGCTTTACGATGCTTCAGGCTCGTCAAACAGAAATTTGGCCAGCACCACTGCGCTCAGAACGACGATGCCATTTAAATCGATTACCTGGATCGTCGGATTCGGACTCCAAACGGTCGATCGGCCGACGTTGGCCAGCGAGGGAATCAAATCAGGGTGTTACTATTCACTTCACTATTCACTTAAGTCGTGGGTCCCACTAGTTTTCCTGCTGCTTTCAGGACGATCCGACCGTCGGATCAACAATTGGTCTATACCATTTTCACCCGATTCGATGAGACGGTCGCACTGGAGATTTTAGATTTCCGAGATCGGACTCGGATCAGAAGGCGGAAATAGTGCCTCGGAAACTGTGCAATTCGCACTCCGGTACACAACCCACTAAGGTTTAGATTTGTTTCATCACACGTATTCGCACTTGAATTTTACTCTTTATTCCAACTCGAATTTTCTCGAGCATTACATCACTCACACCTTACAAGAAGTTTCGTCCTCGAAACTTAAATACACCAGAGATTCAATACATGGGGATAGTGCCCAAACTTGTCCGACTTGCGCTCATAATTGGCTTCGCGCCCCTCGTGATTCCCTCATTTCTCTCTCTGGCACTAGGAGAGGTTGCAGTTTTCCCGCCTGGCGCTGATGTTCGGCCTATACTCGATGACCAACTCAAAAGCGAGCCACGAGTTGTGCTACATCCCTTGTCAATTTAAGCCACCAAAAGTCTGCTGTTGATCCGTCCTGCTGTGTAATCGCGGTTACCGATGTCTCCCGCCTGACTCTTATCGCTCAAGGCATCAGCTGCTACATTTGTCTTTCCGGAGTGATTTTGATTGGACGAAACATAGTCACTGAGTTGCTCGGTCTCATAGGCCTTAACTCCCCCCCTCTGTTGCCTTAGCACACCTCCAAGTCCGTCGGCTGGCCTTCCAAGATCCTCTCGATCAAGGTAGGCTTAACTACTACGGGAAGGAGTTGCGTAGCCGCACCCGCCGGCACTACCTCCAGTTTTAATTGTGAGAACTCTGCGATTAGGTGACCTTGTTGGGTAAGGCGCTCAACGCCGTTTCTCCCGTCTGTCCCTTCCGGCTTAAGGCGTCGGCCACCACCTTTGCCTCTCCAGGGTGGTAATGGGTCGACAACTCGTAGTCTCTCAGTAGTTCCAGCCATTGCCTTTGCCGAAAATTCAACCCCTTTTGTGTGGACAAGTACTTAAGGCTCTGGTGGTCGGAGAACACATTGCAGTGCGCTCCGTAAAGATAGTGTCTCCAGAGCTTTAAAGCAAACACGACTGCCGCGAGCTCCAAGACGTGTGTAGGGTAGTTCTGCTCGTATTCCTTGAGCTGTCTTGACGCGTAGGCTACGACCTTCCCTTGTTGCATTAGTACGCTTCCAAGACTGCTCTGGGATGCGTCGCAACAGATCTCATAGTCCTCTCCGGGCTTCGGCAGTGTGAGCACTGGCGCCCGTGTCAATCTGTCTTTGAGTTCCTCGAAGCTCTTCCTGCATTGGGCCGTCTAGATGAATTTTTCCCCTTTCCGGGTTAATCGATTTAGGGGAGTGGCAATCCTTGAGAAACCTTCCACGAAGCGTCTATAGTACCCTGCCAGTCCTAGAAAACTCCGGATCTCCGTTACCGTTGTTGGCCGGGCTCGGTTGGTCACGAATTCTAACTTTCTCGGGTCCTCCGCTATTCCCGACGCTGAGACTATGTGTCCCAACAAGTCTACCTCGTGGAGCCAGAATTCACACCACTTGAGTTTGGCATACAATTTCTGGTCCCGGAGGGTCCGGAGTGTAGGTTTTTATATATTAAGGATCCACACGGATCTAAATAGGCGCTATCAAACAACTAGAGGGGGGGTGAATAGGTGTAATACTTATAAAACCAATCTCAGTGCAAAATAAAAACCAATGCGGAAAATAAAAATAGCACACCGAGATTTACGTGGAAACTCCAATCCAGGAGAAAAACCACGGGACCAACACGCAATAACAATCCACTAAGAAAATGAAGAATAACAAGGTGATTACCGACTCCACGGACTCGACCCCTCCTTCAAATTCTTCGGACCTTGCGCTCATCGATTGCACGTCCACTGCACACGTTCGAATCCACGAACGCCACTCGAATCCACGAGCACACGTTTCGAATCCACGAAACGCCTTCAACACATCGAATCCACGATGCTACGTCAAATCCACGACGCAAACTTGATAAAAGCTTCGATGGTGATCCTTTGCTTAGATTATCATTGAGGAACCGTAGAAGGAATCTCTAAGTAAAGACTAGATCAATTCGACAAAAGATAGATCTTGGAAGAACCGTCTAATTGACCTAAAAGAGGCTATAAAGAAGAACGATAAAAACCTAGCCTCTAGGGTTGCTCTCAAGTGTTTTATAAATTAATCGGTAGTTCTTGAGAAACCCTAAGTGTCTATTTATAGTTTAGAAACCTTTGGAAAGAGATAAGCATCAAAAACTGACTTAACAGATTTTTTCCCGCACGACGGTCCGGACTGGATTGGCTCGGTCCGGACTGTCGTCTTTTTTTCAGCAATTCCTGAAAAAACAAGGTTCGGGGTCTGGACTGGAATCCACGGTCCGGACTGGATTAACAAAACAGTCCTGAACAGAATTTTCAGTCCTGAACGGATTTCCTGAAAAAATAGTTTTTGACTTTTATGCAATGAAACCTTATCCAAGTGTTTCTAAACTACACAAATGTATTCGGATCACCAAAATTATTTAGTTAAACGTACCTGATCAATCCGAATCCATTTTCCTTAAGATTGATGTATATGATCCACAATTCTTCAACTTCAATCTTCAAGACTCAAAACACTGAGTGTCAACTTGAGCTCTTGTTGAATCTTCTCTAAGTCTTTGATTGCTGATTGACAATTTGATCACTTCAAGACTCCGACTCAACTCACGAAATATGCCAACACAAAAAGCCGTAAAAATCTCCCCCTTTGGCAATTTCGTGACAAAACCCAAAAATACATAAAACGCTCAAGTCACTCATCTTAAACCAAAAAATCGAAACTCAGTGTCATCACCAAAACATTGACTTTCTTTGCGTGAAAGATCCAATAAACAAAAATTACATTTGAACCAGTCTTAGAACAAACTCTATGACTTAGGACTTGGAGTCTTAAAGTGATGTAGATCCTGCAAAACAAAACTCCAAACAAATCAAAAGTCAGTTGTCAGAAATTAAACATTTGATTCGTCCTTTTGGTTCTTTTTGTTTTTCGGCTCCTTTTTCATCATCTCTTTTCTTTATCTTCCCCTATCTTGAGCATCTCTGTTCTCCCCCTATTTATGTTCTCCCCCTATTTCTGTTCTCCCCCTTTTTGTCACAAATTGTCAAACAGTGAATATAGGCAAAAAGAAATCACTAACAGCATTAGTTCATAGAGAAAGAGAGATAAAAGCTCAGTTCCGGTATATAACAAAAACGCAGATTTAGTACCGATCCTCGAAGGCAAAAATCACAAAAATTCTTGAAACAAATCCAAATTTTGAAATCTTTCAAATACCGATTTGCATTCCATCAAGAAAACAATTTAAGTGCTTGAAAATAATATGAGATCACATAGATGTCATTCAATCCAATTAATTTTATAAAAATTAAAAAGATTTACTCCGAAATCATGAAAAACAAAGATAAGACATTATAAACCGTTTTTCATATTATATACGTCAAACACAAGTCATCAAAAATAATCTTGTGATCCAAAGTCTATCAAGATGTAACGGATTTACAAAGATGACTTACAGAGATTTCCAAATGACATCAATTTTGAATTTTACTCTTTCAAATTTGAGATAAGCACTAAAATACCTAAGGGTGGCTCTTTGAGCATCTTTTAACTATCCCACCTTATACCAACCAGGAGATTGTTCAAAATAAGAACTTTGAATTTAAATCTCCGAATGCTTCAACTAAACAAAATTTCATAAATATTTTTCAAGCATCCATAACATGTGGTAGCTTCACACACTAACCAGACGACCGGGGTGGCAGCTCTTTCCAACATGTGGTGGTAGTTTTCACACTCCTTTCGGATGTAACTCTTTCCACATCTTTTGCAAATCATTTCATTACCCTTGTACGAAAATACAATCTCTTATGTGAAAGAATTAAATCCCAAATTTTAGTCTATCGGTTGTCTCATGTTTATCACAATGAATTCACACAACTGAGATAGATTAATCATCTAAAGATCACACATGATAACTAAAATTTGATGAATATAATTATCAAAAACTCCTATAATGAAATATCTTCAAGAATTATGATTATGGAGTAAAGTTGATAATACATATAAAATTAAATTGGAGTGATTGAAAGTGAAACCCTTTTTATTCAATGCACTTGTTCGTTAAATCCCTTTTGTTCAAAAACAAAACATAAAAATAAAGAGCATTGAAAACATGTAATGCAGAGATTAACAAAAATATGAAAGGAAAACCAATCAAAGCATTACATACAGTCATAAGCTATTTAGAACTTAAGACAAGGAAAGATATCACCTTTCCGAATCCAAAATCGTCGAATTTTGGGTTGTCTTGATTCATTGTGGTTGGGAGATGACAGCTTTGACTGTTGATCCACCTTAGGTCTTTGCGCTACAATGATCCACTTGTATGATTGATGTTGTGGCTCAGACCTTTGGTGGTTTGAGTGAACTCCTTTGACTTGATGAGTCTTTTGATTCCGTTGAGTTCGCTCCGTAGATGAAGTTGCCGAAGAATTCCTCTTTCTCTTTTTCGGGCACATCTTCATCAAGTGTCCTTCAAGTCCACATTGGTGACAAGTTCTTCCTTTCAACTTAGTTGTGGAACTTGAAGCCTTCACAATTTGGTTCTTCTTGAATCCCAAACCAACCTTGTTTGTTTGACCTAATCCGAACATACAATCAAATTTCTTGGAACCAGTTGAAAGCCTTTGTATGTCGGATTTAAGTTGATGAACTTGCTTGGTCAAAGCTTGGTTGGTGACATGAATTTCCTCAAACTGTTTTTCTAGAAAATCAATCTTATTAATATGGGAATTAACGATCGTTTCCGATTGATTTATCTTTTCTTGGAGGATTTTATTATTATCCAATAAAAGCTCTCGTTCCTCCTCGAGATCATGAAGTTTTATCTTTAAAGCATGATTCTCGTCTTGAGTCTCTAGTCGTTGCTTCCTCAACTTCTTGATATGCTTGGCCATCTTCTAGATTCCGCAAGAAGTTGTTGATATGCCTCAACGAGTTCTTCTTCGTCCGACTCCCCCTCACTTGATGACTCTCCGCCGGATGTTGATGTTTCATACAAAATCAAAGGAGTAGAGTCAGTAACTAAAGTTGATAAGCAAAAATTGGAAGAGGGAATTCGAGAGGCATGAAAGGCAACAACTTTTTCCTCTTTACTTGAGGTCGATTCATTAGAAGTAGAATCGTCCCAAGTTTTCGCTTGCAAAGCCTTCTTTTTATATGATTTCGGAGAAGGACAATCCGTTGAAATATGGCCGTAGCCTTTGCATCTATAACATCGGATTTCCCCTTCGAATTCATCTTTTTCCTTAGAAGGTTTTGCAAAGCTTTTGAGGTTAGAGGATTTAGAACCCGATGATCCTTTAGATGGTTTCGAGGATGAAGATCCATCGGTTCGATTCTTCCAAAACTTCCGACGAAATTTCTTTATGATCCGCGCCAATTGTTCTTCAAAATCGGCAAAAGAGATTTCATCGTCGGAACTTGATTCGCTATCTTCTTCCTTTGTTGATTTGAATGCAATACCTGTAAGCTTAGAAGAAGACTTGGAAGAAACTTGATTAGTAGGAAAAGTCATTTCATAAGTTTGCAAAGCACCTACTAATTCCTCTACTCTCATCTCATCCGGATGACTAACGGTTTCAATGGCGGTAACCTTTGCCCTAAACCGTTCCGGAAGTGTCCGAAGTATCTTTCTTACAATTTTCGACTCCGGGATCTTTTCTCCTAAATTAGCACAAGTATTGATTACATCTTGAAGTCTAGTGTAATAATCTGTAAACAATTCATGCTCTTCCATATGAATAGAGTCAAATTGACTTGTAAGCATCTGGAGCTTTTGAATTTTTACAAGATTAGTACCCTCATGTGTAATTTTGAGAATATCCCAAATTTTCTTCGCAGTTTCACACGCGGAAATTCGTGTGAACTCAGTCGAGGAAAGAGAATTAAATAAAGCGTTCATACCTTTCCCATTGTAAGAAGATCTTTCGAATTCCTCTTTGGACTATCTAGAGCGAGGTTTTGGGGTAGTAGAATTTCCTACTTCCTCAATAGGATGCACCCAACCGCATTCCACGGATTGCCATACCCGCTCATCAATTGCGATGAGAAAAGCTCTCATCCACACTTTCCAATAAGCATAATTAGTCCCATCAAAAAGAGGAGGTCTATAAATATTACCACTTTCACCCGACATGATAGATAAACCTAAAACCCGCTCTGATACCACTTGTAGGTTTTTATATATTAAGGATCCACACGGATCTAAATAGGCACTATCAAACAACTATAGGGGGGTGGTGAATAGGTGTAATACTTATAAAACCAATCTCAGTGCAAAATAAAAACCAATGCGGAAAATAAAAATAGCACACCGAGATTTACGTGGAAACTCCAATCCAGGAGAAAAACCACGGGACCAACACGCAATAACAATCCACTAAGAAAATGAAGAATAACAAGGTGATTACCGACTCCACGGACTCGACCCCTCCTTCAACTTCTTCGGACCTTGCGCTCACCGATTGCACGTCTACTGCACACGTTCGAATCCACGAACGCCACTTGAATCCACGAGCACACGTTTCGAATCCACGAAACGCCTTCAACACATCGAATCCACGATGCTACGTCGAATCCACGACGCAAACTTGATAAAAGCTTCGATGGTGATCCTTTGCTTAGATTATTATTGAGGAACCGTAGAAGGAATCTCTAAGCAAAGACTAGATCAATTCGACAAAAGATAGATCTTGGAAGAACCGTCTAATTGACCTAAAAGAGGCTATAAAGAAGAACGATAAAAACCTAGCCTCTAGGGTTGCTCTCAAGTGTTTTATAAATTAATCGGTAGTTCTTGAGAAACCCTAAGTGTCTATTTATAGTTTAGAAACCTTTGGAAAGAGATAAGCATTAAAAACTGACTTAACAGATTTTTTCCCGCACGACGGTCCGGACTGGATTGGCTCTGTCCGGACTGTCGTCTTTTTTTCAGCAATTCCTAAAAAAATAAGGTTCGGGATCCGGACTGGAATCCACGTTCCGGACTGGATTAACAAAACAGTCCTGAACAGAATTTTCAGTCTTGAACGGATTTCCTGAAAAAATAGTTTTTGACTTTTATGCAATGAAACCTTATCCAAGTGTTTCTAAACTACACAAATGTATTCGGATCACCAAAATTATTTAGTTAAACGTACCTGATCAATCCGAATCCATTTTCCTTAAGATTGATGTATATGATCCACAATTCTTCAACTTCAATCTTCAAGACTCAAAACACTGAGTGTCAACTTGAGCTCTTGTTGAATCTTCTCTAAGTCTTTGATTGCTGATTGACAATTTGATCACTTCAAGACTCCGACTCAACTCACGAAATATGCCAACACAAAAAGCCGTAACACGGAGGATTACTCGCAAGTGTTCCTCGTGCTCTTTGTCTGTGCGAGAGTAGATCGGGGTGTCATTTATAAAGACCACTACAAACTGGTCTAAGAAAGGCTCGACTATCCTATTCATCATGTTCGTGAACACCACTGGTGCGTTAGCGAGTCCACATGGCATAACCGTAAACTCGTAATGACCATACCGAGTTCCAGAGGCTGCTTCCGGTATGTCATCACTCCGGACTCTAAGCTGGCGATAGTCGAACTGCAGATCAATCTTCGAGGACATCGTCGCTCCTTGTAGTTGGTCGAATAGGTCATCAATCCGAGGTAAGGGGTACTTGTTCTTCACTATGATCATATTTATTTCCCGGCTGTCGATGCACCATCGTAGACCCCCGTCCTTCTTCCGTACGAATAGTACGAGTGCACCCCAAGACGACACGCTCGGTTTGATGAACCCCTTATCCAAGAGGTCTTCTAATTGTGCCTTAAGCTCCTTTAGCTCGGCAAATGCCATTCGATGCGGTGCCTTGGTGATAGGTTGTGTGTGTCCGGAATAGGCTCGATGGCAAACTTGGCTTCTCGCAATCGATTAGCACCTGAGATTCAGTAAGCCAATCCATTCCGAGTACCACCCCGAATTCCCTTAGCGGTGAAACCACTAAGTCTCAAAGACAACTGAGCCTTCTCAACCTCATTGGGCAGAATATTCGCTTCCAAGGGTCCTCCTAGGGTCAAGACTGACATTACTTAGAAAATGGGTCTTTCCTAAATAATTATGGCTAGGAACACAAAGCAGGAAGTGGAGAGGTGGGATCTCCCAATACCTAACCAGGCCCTACTCGCAAAAGAAAAACTAAGAGTAGGGTGCCACCTGCTACTACTTCCCTCGGGCAGTGCGTCCTTTGTCGTGCCGTCGCGTAAGACCTCTCGTTCGGGTCGCGCCGCAGATAGAATCGTTCTCAGGTTCAGGGGCAGTTAACGCGGGACTGCCCCAGTTTGTCACAACGAAAGCAATGGTCGTGCTCCCAGGAACAAAAGATCACCCGGTGTGCTCATCCGCAGATGCGGCATGGCCGGTCCTCCACCCCCCCGGCTCTGGTCCTCTCGCCGGCGTGCTTCTGGTTCCTTGCGGCGTTTCCGGATACTTGGGTGGTCGGCTCCCATTGGGAAAGTCATTCCCGGGATAAAGCTGGGGTCGTTTCTAGCCCCCTGGCTGGGCTCATGATCCTTCTGCCGGGTGCGTTCAACGGCCAATTCCCGCCCCACCACGGTGGTCCTGTCGATCACTTCTCGGAAGGCGGGTAAACCCACCGTCGGTATTACCTGAAAAGTGTCGCTCCGTAAGCCATCCTCGTGAAGGCGGGCCGTGTGGGGTTCGTCTTTCCTAACAAAAAGGGGAATGCGCACGGCCATGTCGTGGACCGTTGTTGAAGTAGCCGATTCTCCATAGTTGTTGGAGCCGTCATATCCACTTCTGCACCATCGATTGAAGACCAGGTTCGGGACATTACCCGTGCATACAAAGAAACCAACTTAGTCCTAGACTTAATTGGTCTAGCACCTTGACTTACGAACATTGGGACTCTATCCCTTTTTCCCCGCACTCACGTTCGTACTTTACACACCTACACCTTGGTTATCAAATTGGTTAGTTACTTGTGGTATTACAATCTGTGGATGTTGGTCACTGACCGCCGTGGTTAAAGTCGTTTTTCTCTGATACCATATAATCTGTCACGCCCCGGAGGTTCTAAAGGAGCGGAAAACGTATATATATATTTTTTTTCTTAAATGAACCTTGCCTCCGGTGCGCGCCAGACCCGCCACATATACAAATTCACTCCCCAACCGGCCGGAGCCTCCTTTGTATATGTACGGCGTTCCGAGCACGATTAGTACTTTAACCATGCAATCATTGAGCAATAATCAGGAGAGATCACATCTAACCATACAATCATAATCACCACACTTTTTGAAAGGATAAATCCATAGGTTTGAAAGACGGTGTCCACACGACACCCGATTTTACAAAACATTTTCGCAATCTCTTTTACACGGCAATATTGCTTGAAAGGATAAATCCACGGGTTTAGAAATCAGCGCCAACACGGCACTTGGTTTGAAAACGCTTTTGAAACCATGTTTATATTTGAAAACGAGCCGCATTCATAAATCTCCACAATCACAGATATAAGAGATTTCAATCCAACATCCACAATACACCAATCACAAGCAATCTTAGACAAACTAACCAAAACAAAGAGAGATAACCATAAAACTGTAAAGTATAATAGCCTCAGTGGCTAGGGTCCTCTAAACGCTGCCTCACCGTCGCCCCGGTCCCCACCCCTGCTCGGACCTGTCACAGTGTGGGTAGTCAGTGACTGATAAAGTAGATGAGAGACAAGTAAATGCTATAAACTGAAAAGACAAACCGATACACCAGAGCATTCACTTCCCCCTCATGAATCGCTAAATCCCTGTCACAATCACGCTGGGCACTTACCCCAGATTCAAAATATATTGGGCACCAATCCCAGATACCGCTGTAATAGCCGCTAGTTTAAAATATTTTAGGGGTCTACTTTTGGTTTCGTTATTTCCGCATTTCGTTTCGGGGGCTGGAGGGTGATCGATTAATTCCCTGTTTCCGGACAGACCGTCGGGGCCCGCGGCTATTTTTAGTTGATAGAACTCGCGAAACGGAGAGCGGCGGCGAAATCGGTTCTGAATTCCGACGCCGGAATCTCCCGGAATAAATTCCGGAAGGTAGCTAACGGCTCAGATGGTTAACGCGGTTTATTTAGAAAGACCGGACTCTAGTTCGCACCTGATTTGGACCCGTTTTAACTTGAACTGGTTTCTCTCCCTCTTTCCAACTTAACCGTTCCCGTTATTTTTCCCCGTCGGGTAACTCCCCTTAAACTAACCGTAACTCCCATAACTACCCACCCCCTCTAACTACCCACTACCCGTAACTCCCATAACTACCCACTCCCTCTAACTACCCATTCCCCCATAACCACCCGTAACTCCCTTTAACTACCCACTCCCCTTAAACCACCACACTCCCCTTAACTACCCGTATCTTTCCACATTTCCCCACAAGTCACCTACGTACGAGACCCTATTTCCCCAACCCTTCAGTTTCCCAAACCAAACCCTTCTGCTTCCTCACCGACTGCGCGGAGGACCCAAGAGGCGAGACCAAGGAAGGAGAAGGAGGCGTCCTCACATTCCTTGTAGCCGAACGCGCAGGATCGGATCGCCTCTCCCTCCGACAACCGAGGTGAGCACGCTAGGGTTTTGCCTTCTCGCCCCGTTCTTGGTTGGAGCGGACGAGAGGGGGGGGGGGGGGAAGGAAAAGAAGGGGCGTGGGCACCGCCGGAATCCGGCGCGCACGGCGGCACCGCATGCGGGCTGCCGCATGCGGGCGCCGCCACTTGCGGGCGGCACCGCATGCGGGCTGCCGCATGCGGGCGCCGCCACTTGCGGGCGGCACCGCATGCGGGCTGCCACATGCGGGCGCCGCCACAGGCGGGCGGCACCGCATGCGGACCGCCGCATGCGGACGCCGCCGCTAGCGGGCGGCACCGCATGCGGGCTGCCGCATGCGGGCGCTGCCACTTGCGGGCGGCACCGCATGCGGGCTGCCGCATGCGGGCTGCCGCTTGCGGGCGGCACCGCATGCGGACTACCGCATGCGGGCGCCGCCGCTTGCGGGCTGCCGCATGCGGGCGCCTCCGCATGCGGGCGCCGCCGCTTGCGGGCTGCCGCATGCGGGCGCCGCCGCTTGCGGGCTGCCGCATGCGGGCGCCTCCGCATGCGGGCGCCGCCGCTTGCGGGCTGCCGCATGCGGGCGACGCCGCTTGCGGGCTGCCGCATGCGGGCGCCTCCGCATGCGGGCGCCGCCGCTTGCGGGCGCCTCCACATACGGGCGCGGCCGCTTGTGCGCCGCCGCATGCGGGCGCCGCCGCATGCGGACGGCCGCACGCGGTTAGTACACCGCCCAGCCATGCGGGGCCAGGCGCATACATGTGTGAATTGTACGCAAGGTGAGAGGGCGCCGGGCGCTCTAATCATTAGTCTGACAAAGCCTTAAGTTGCTGACTCCTATATGACAGATTCGTGTAGGTCCGGGCGGACACCCGAGACGCGAGAGAACCTTACATCAGTCAGGAGCGCGACAACAAGGTGGGTTTACGGTCGAGGCTGAGTATTATGTTGGTAATCCGAAAGGGACTTTTATTATTAATCGGTACTAACACTGATGGTTTCTATGATGTACTACCTTACCCCGTGACATGGTTACTTGGTTACTTGGTTACTTGGTTACTTGGTTACTTATGCTCGAGTTGCGACACGCGCACCCGCGGTTTGGCCACCGCAAAGGGTGCTCTTTTCCGGAAAGGCGGTCTTTGACCCGTGTTACCCCACGAGGTGACGTAGTGGGGGGCCCCTGACCGCTGGGGGGTCTGAGGCAGCGAGGTGCGAGCAGTGGGACTGCCGGGATTGGATCCCGATGTAGTCAGGTGTGGGACTGCCGGGATTGGATCCCGATGTAGTCAGGTGTGGGACTGCCGGGATTGGATCCCGATGTAGTCAGGTGTGAGACCGCCGGGATTGGATCCCGACGCGGTCAGGTGTTACAGGTGTTACCGGGGTTACAGGTGTTACAGGTGGTACAGGTGGTTGCGAGTTACCATTACGAGTAGAGCGGTTGTTCCGGCTAGCCTTACTTTGTGGCTTGGTATTACTTTACTGCTTTAGTACTATTTTGATGATAGTGTCGCTGACTACCCACTCTGTGACAGGTACCTCCAGGGGGTAGAGGTAGGCGACGGTGAGGCCGAGTTGGTAGCAGTCGGTCTGAGGGAGCCCTAGTATGCTGTTTTATTTACCTTCTCTGCATTTCATTCAGTATTGTAGGTTACTGTGTGGTTCTCGATACCCTTGTGGGGTCGTGTGGATGTTGAGTTCTTTCTTTCTACTTATGCACTACTATTTCCGTTATTGTTCCCGTTTGGCCGCTTTCAAAGCAACATGACTAGAAAAGAAAAGAACTTCGAAAACTATCTTTTAAAAATCTGGGTCGTGTGGACCTGTTTTCCAACACCTGTGGATTTATGGCATCTTTTCAAACTGTCTTCAAAACCTTGGGTCGTGTGGACCTGCTTTCAAAACTGTGAGTTTATCCTTTCAACTTGATTGGCCACGGGTATTGTTTAGTCTTCATGCACCGTACTACTTCGAACTGTTGTGACTAAATGGGAAAATGATTGCTCATAATCGGCTATTGTAGCAGCCGCGACGCCGTGCATATACAGAGGAGACTCTGCCCGATTTTCGAGTGAATCTGTATATGTGGCGGGTCTGGGCACGCGCCGGGGAAGGAGGTTTCTAAACAAAAAAAAATTCGTACGCACTTTACGCGTACTTTGAAGTATCGTTTCCGCTAAAATAAAACCCCCGGGGCGTGACAACCGCGCTCATTTCTTGGTGCCTCCAACCCCTCCACTGCCCAAGTAGCAGTTTGCCTCACAGTGAGGGGTCCCCATCATCCCTAGTCGTGGGGTACACGGGTAATCTTACCATCTTTCCGAAAAAATACACCCTGTGCGGTGGCCAAACCGCCGGTGTGCGTGTAAACAAATATGAGCATATAGTTTAGCATCGCGACCTCAGCCGCCTCAGTTAGAATATAAAACGGGATTCACATACAATGGGGTTAGACAATTTACCAAACATCTACTTTAATCTCACAATAACACGGGAACGACTATACACCGAAAATACCGAAAATGTACCCACCTCGAAGCTAGTCGAACGAACCACCTGGAACGTCCCGCGCCCTCGAACGACACCTGGGCCTAAAAGAAAAGTCCCCAGAGAGTACAGATCAATAACCATCCAATTTCCTCGAAGAATACGGGTTTCAACCGAAACCACCGATAAACCGACCATTTTGCCGATTCACGGATCGTAAAGCGAGGGTCTGATCAATAAAAGTCAACGGATTCCAAACGAAAGGTTCAGAGATCATGTGACTGCTGTCCCCAACAGCCTACCATGCTACAATTACATTTAGACCCCCCGAACTTTGCCAAAATTGCATTTTATTCATATAAAACCTACTAATTAAGTCACAACTTTTAAACCGGGAAACTTTAAACCAAAATAATTTACACGTAACTAGATTTTAACGTGCTGGACTCCGTGCTCACAGTCTAGGGCCAAATTGAGCCATGGAGTTACAATTTAGCCCATGTCCAATGCGTTCCTAGATTCAATATTGCTTAACTATTTTCCTATCAAGTCATTCTCAATTTTTATGTGAGCATCATGCTCAGGGATGTCCAAAAGTACAGAGGCTCACATTTGAGCCTCTGCCGGCCCACCAAAACCAGGTGTATGAATAACATGATCAAGCCGGAGCTCGACTTCGAGCTTTAATTAAAATAACAGTTCTGGATAGCAACCGAGTTGTACACTAATTTCAGGACATCAAAAATGATCAAGGGCTCACCTAAGGCAGGTTGCAAACCCTTCGGTTTGGCTGTTGGAGAAAAAGCCACTCGCCTTCGTCTTCTTGGAGCGCGGATTGGCCGGGTTCACCTCCCACTCGGTCATTCTTCAAACTAAGGTGAGCATCACCTTTCTAGGACTTCCAGGAGTGGAAGAAGCCTCTGCCCAAGAAGCTTGACAGCTCCTGTAATAACCGCGGGTTTATTTCTCTTTTTGGTCTTACCTTTGTTTTTTTCTTGAACCGCTTTTCGGCTAAGGGGCTGGGGTGCGATTATTGTTTCGTTGTTTCTAGGCAGGCCGTCGGGGTTTGCGGATATTTTTGGAGAATAAAGCCTGCGAAACGGAGACCGGCGACGCGACCGGATCTGATTTCCGACCCCGGAATCTCCCGGAATAAATTTCTGAAGTTTGTAGCAGTCCGAGCGTTCAGCACGCCTTATTAGAGGTAAACCAGACCCGGGTTTAATTTAATTTAAGTTATTTTTATTTTATTGCGACTTTGGGTTTAGACCCAATTGTGCCAAAACGACTAATTAAGTAGGCTAGGGGAATTAGATTTGGGAACCCCTTTTCTTTCCCTCTTACCCTTGGCGTGCGTTACCCCGAGCGTGATCAAGAACGCTTTCCCCAAACCTTCCCTTTGATCGGCGTGGAGCACCGCGACGAAGCGATCGAGAGGAGGGAAGAACACCGCACGCTTTCTACCGGAACCGGGCACGCAAGAACGGACGATCCCTCCCCTCTCAACCATCGTCGTCGAAACCGAGTTGAGATGGAGGTTTTCAGTTATGGTTTTTTTTTGGGTTCTTGATCGTTCCAATCGGCAAGGGGAGACGCGGGGGGGGGGGGGGGGGGGGGGGGGCACAGGCGACGGATTCTCCGGAATCCGCCGCATGTGCGAAGACCCGCCCCCAAACCGGCGTTCCCGTGTGACCCGCACGGGGCCGGGCTCGCGCCCAGCCCCGCGTGCGGGGGTGACCCGCACGGTGCGGGGGTGACCCGCACGGGGCCGGGCTCGCGCCCAGCCCCGCGTGCGGGGGTGACCCGCACGGTGCGGGGGTGACCCGAACGGGGCCGGGCTCGCGCCAGCCCCGCGTGCGGGGGTGGCCCGCACGTGCGGGGGTGGCCTGCACGGTGCGGGGGTGACCCGCACGGGGCCGAGCGTGCGCCCAGCCCCGCGTGCGGGGGTGACCCGCACGGGGCTGGGCACGCGCACGGCCCCGTGTGCGGGCGGGGAGCCGCGAACCGGGACAGGCGGATTGTCGTGTTTTTTTTATCCGAGTCTGAGCACTGACTTTCCCTCGCGGCAGGTGGGTGTGCGAGTCCGAGCGAGCGTACTGGGACGCGAGGGAGTCGAGCGTTGATTTCTACTAGCGACAGGTGGGTTGAGTGTGGTATTTAGCATCGATCTCCGACGACCGTTTACTTTAAATATTACATATTATCGTTCCACTTTAAATGCTACCTATTATCGTTACTTTAGATGCTACATGTTATCGTTGCACTCTAGTAGTTATGTGTTATCATACTCCTGACGTTACGTGTTACTGTTTTACCTTCGATTATACTTGTTAGTAGAGTACCTTGATTACACATGTTACTATCTTACTCTTGTTCATGCATTGTGGTTACTGTGCTCGAGGCTGCAACACGCGCACCCGCGGTTTGGCCACCGCGAAGGGTGCGCTTTTCCGGAAAAGCGGTCTATGACCCGTGTATACCCACGAGGTGACGTAGTGGGGCCCCTTATTAGTTGTGGGGTTTGAGGCGCCGAGGTGCGAGCGGTGCGACCCGTCGGTTTAGTTGTCCGACGTGGTCGGGTTTCTGCAGGTACGGTATGGGCCGTCGGTTTAGTTGTCCGACGTGGCCGGGTATTACAGGATACAGGTGTACAGGTTGCCTTTTCCTCCTTGAGAGGGTGGTTGCTCCGGTTGTCTTCACGGTTTGTTTTATTATATTCTCCTGCTCTACTATTTTTTCGTCACTGACTTCCCACTTCGTGACAGGGTTCAGACGGGGGGAGAGGTAGGCGGCGGTGAGGACGGGGCAGGAGCAGCTGGGTCGCTGGGGACCTTGGACTGTATTTCTTCTTTCATCCTTGCATTTCATTTACATTGTAGTTATGTGTGAGGTTCTCGATACCCTCGTGGGGTCGGCGTGGATGTCGGTATGGGTTGCATTTAGTTATCCTCCTATGCGTTACTCTTCCTTTTATTTCTGTTGGCCATTTGAAAAAGAAAAAGGCAAAACTAAAGAAAAGATTGCGAAAACCGTTTTTAAAATCTAAGTGTCGTGTGGGCACTGGTTTCAAAACCCTGTGGATTTATGGATTGCGAAATGGATTTCAAAACTTGGGTGTCGTGTGGGCACTGTTTTCAAAACCTTGTGGATTTATGCTGACTTCGAAACTCGTTTTCAAAACGTAAGTGCCGGGTAGGCGCTCTTTTAAAACTGTGGATTTATCCTTTCCAAATTGATCGGCCATGCGCTTTAACAAATTAGAATGCTGGTTGTATGTTAATAATTGTTGTGATTGAATGGTGGTGTATGTTTGGAATATGTACTGAACGCTACGCCGTGCATATACATGGGAGGCTCTGTCCGTTTACAGAGAGATCCTGTATGTGTGGCGGGTCTGGGCATGCGCCGGGGAAGAAGGGTTTTCTTTGCTATCAAAAAAAAAAAAAAAAAAAAAGAGAAAAAAATTTACGTCAAACGTACGACTTTTGGAAACCGTTTCCGCTAAAACAAACCCCCGGGGCGTGACAGATTAACATGGTATCAGAGAATTCATTCAATCACAACAGTTAGTGCCGACATCCGTGGGAATACCTCACTTATCTACAAATGAATGGAATGGGTAGGGCATAGGACTGTAGAACGTGAGTGATCGGGGGGGGGGGGGAGATTGGAGTCTTCTCTCGAGCTAAGTGGTTCGTTGTTGTAGGTAAGGTCTGATGTTGACCCTCGTTGTGTGTGACAGACATGGCCCGTACTAGATCATCGGCCGGGGACGCAGAGGCAGACGCGACGACGTCGACGGCCGCGGAGAACCAGCTCCTGCGGCAGCAATTGCGGGAGATGGCGGGGAATCTGGCAAACCTCACTGAGCACGTGCGTCAGTTGACGCAACAGCAGCAGGCCGCGACGGTGACGGTCGCCCCGGTTCCTCCACAGGGGCCGACAACACCGGCCGCGGCACCACCGACAGTGCCACCGCCGGCGGCGGCTACGGGACCGGCGCCTGGGACAACCAGCAGGGTTACTCTGGAGGAGACTGTAGTCACACCTACCCCTACCGTGGCTGCCGCCGCCGCGAGGGAGGGGACGGTTGTGATGACCGAGCGGGATCGGGTGCGGGCCAACCTGAAGGACTTCAAGAAATACGACCCACCCACGTTCGAAGGGGACACGACTGATCCTTGGGTCGTCGAGAAATGGGGGGGGTCGATGGAGAAACTTTTTGAAGACTTACTCATGGAGGATGACGAGCGGGTTCCCCTAGCAGTCACTGCTTGAGAGGGGAACGCCCGCTTGTGGTGGAAGACGGTACGCCCCGATCCTGCTAAGGGTACCGCACTTCCGTCCAAGCAGGAGCTGTTCGGGTCCTTCTTCACCAGGAGCTGTTCGGGTCCTTCTTCACCAGCTTTCAAACAGGAGCTGTTCGGGGCCTTCTTCACCAGCAGTGTCAAGAAAAAGTTGGAGGATGACCTGAACCACATCCAGCAGGGGAACCGGACGGTCATGGAGTATCAGCGGGAGTTCGTCCGGCTAGCAAACTGCGTCCCGTTCGTCATAAGGGGACGAGGCTCACAAGGCGCAACTCTTTGTGGATGGCTTGCGGCAGCAATATCTTCGAGGTGGTTGCAAGCAGCCGAACTGCACACCTTCCAGAAAGTGGTCGATAGAGCCACTACGGTGGAGCGGGGTTTTGCGGTCACCCGCGCCAGAAGGGAGAACATCGACGCGGCTGGAGGACCGGGAAGCGGCAACAGGCAGAACTCGGGGGGAGGCTCTTGGAGTGGGGGGCGGGGCCCCCAAACTGGTGGAGACCACAGGCGGGGGCCCGGAGCGCGCCAGCAGGAGGGCCGAGGCCGGGAATAGGCCTTGTGTCATATGTGGGGGAGTGCACATTCCGGGAGAGTGCCCCCAAAGAGGCGACCACTGCTTCAGGTGCGGCAAACTGGGGGCACTTCCGCCGCAACTGCCCCTTAGGCGGGGGATTCTGCGTCCTCTGCAGCTTCTACGCCCACGCCACAAGCTCTCAGGGCGGGGGGAAAGCTCTTTATGGCGTCGACGTCTAGACCCCCTGCACCACGGCGCGAGGAGGACAGGCAGCCACAATCAGGCGGGAGAGTTTTCTCAATGACCCGCCAAGATACAGATCCGCCGGAGGACGCACTTGCAGGTATTACTTCCGTTTCAATTCCCGTGCTAGAACTCTTTTCGATACCGGAGAAACACACTCGTTCATTTCTCGTGATTTCGTATTTATGCATGATCTCGAGGAGGCACCCCTCCAAACTTTCTTGACGGTTCAAACGGCGGGTAGGGACGTTGGAGGCGGTCAGCTTTGTGGCCGCCTGCCCGATTATGCTAGGGCGGCTGGCATTGCCCTGGGGATTTGGTGGTAATTCCCCTGAGGGAGTACGACGTGGTATTTGGGCATGACTGGCTCACGAGGTACCAGGCACTCATTGATTGCGACAAGCGACAGCTGCGACTACAGGAACCGGGCTTACCCCGAGCATGTGTACTCATGGCAAGAGCATCTCCTTCCCGGCGATTATTTCAGCGGCGCGGGCCAGAAGACTGGTGAGGGAGGGTGCGTGGCCTATTAGCATCGGTGGATTTGGCTACCCGACCCCCGACGACACTTACAGAGTGTCCCAGTGGTGAGGGACTTCCCCGACGTTTTTCCACGGAACTGCCTGGGATGCCCCCAGAACGGGAGGTGGTTTTCCCTATCGAGCTACTACCGGGCACGCGCCTATTACGAAGGGTACCTTACGAATAGGCCTTCGCAGAGCTGAAGGAGCTTAAGGCACAACTCGAGGACCTTTGGACAAAGGTTCATCAGACCGAGTGTGTCGCCCTGGGGCGCACACGGTACTTTTTGTGCGGAAGAAAGACGGAAGCCTGCGCCTCTGCATTGACTACAGGGGAATAAACAAAGTTACAGTGAAGAATAAGTACCCCTGCCCAGAATAGATGATCTCTTCCGACCAGCTGAGGGGGGCCGACGGTCTTCTCCAAAATCGATCTGCAATCGGGCTAACCACCAACTCCGGTGTCGGATGAGGACATCCCGAAGACTGCTTTCCCGGACCCGGTATGGGCCACTACGAGTTCACGGTTTATGCCTTTCGGACTCACAAACGCCCCCGCAGTCTTCATGGACATGATGAACCGGATCTTCAGACCCTTTCCTGGATCGGTTCGTGGTGGTATTCATCGACAACATTTTGATTTATTCCACTACCGACGAGGAGCACGAGGACCATTTGCGAACGATCCTCCAAACTCTCCAGAGAGCAGGAGCTGTTCGCTAAACTCAAGAAGTGTGAGTTCTGGCCTGCGCGAAGGTCGGTTTCCTAGGACATGTGATCTCGGCACAGGGAATCGCCGTGGATCCCAAGAAGGTGGAATCAGTGGTCGACTGGCAGCCGCCGCCGACGGTGACAGAGGTCCGCAGTTTCCTAGGATTGGCAGGATATTACAGGCGTTTCGTAGAGGGTTTCGCAGAAGATTGCTACCCCTTTAAATCGGTTAACCAGAAAAGGGGAGAAGTTCATATGGACGGCCAAATGCCAGGAGAGTTTTGAGGAACTCAAGAGGAGGTTAACCAGGGCACCAATACTTGTGCTGCCGACACCCGGAGAGGATTATGAAGTGTACTGCGACGCATCGAGGATCGGTCTGGGTGGTGTTCTGATGCAACAGGGGAAAGTGATTGCCTACGCGTCCAGGCAACTGAAGGATTACGAAAAGAACTACCCGATACACGACTTAGAACTGGCCGCAGTATCTCGTTTTAAAACTGGTGGAGGCACTATCTCTTTGGGAGTCCACTGTAACGGTCTTCTTCTCGGATCAATCAAAGTCTTAAGTACATCTTACCCAAAAAGAATTAAACTTGCGGCAGAGACGATGGCTAGAGTTGTTGAAAGATTACGACTTGACGATTCATACCATCCCGGGAAGGCAAACATGTGGCAGACGCCTTGAGCAGGAAAGGGCATCAGGAAGGGGCGTCTGGGAGCGCGATAACGGGCAGAACCACTTGATCGCGGAGTTCGCACGAAAGCAGTTGGAGGTGGTGCCAGCAGGCACGGTTATGCGACTTCTAACCTTGGTGGTCAAGCCGACGTTACTTGAGAAGATCCAGGAGGGACAGCAGACCGACCCACACTTACAGCGCATACGAGACAAGATTCCCCTGGACCAAGAGAGCGATTTTGCGGTGGAAACGACGGCACCCTACGGTTCCGCGGACGAATCTGCGTGCCGGATTCGTCGGAGTTGAAGGAGGAAATCTTGACAGAGGCACACCGGGCCCCTTATGCGGCAATCCAGGGGGCACGAAGATGTACAAGGACCTCAAACAGATCTACTGGTGGCCCAAAATGAAGGGGGACGTCACCCGACACGTAGCTCACTGCCTAGTGTGCCAACAGATAAAGGCCGAGCATCAGCGGCCAGCAGGGAAGCTACAGCCGCTACCTGTGCCGGAGTGGAAGTGGGATCAGATCACCATGGACTTTGTCACGGGTTTTCCGCGCTCTCAGCAGGGTCACGACGCGATTTGGGTCGTAGTCGACCGGTTAACCAAGTCAGCACACTTTCTGCCAATTCATACGACCTGGACCCGAGAACGGTTAGCTCAAGCTTATATTAGCGAGATCGTGAGACTACATGGAGTGCCGGCATCGATCACCTCGGACAGAGACACGCGCTTTGTCTCGAAGTTTTGGCAGAGCCTTCAGCGGGCCATGGGGACCAAACTACAGTTCAGCACAGCCTTCCACCCTCAGACGGACGGACAGTCGGAGAGCGTGTGATACAAACCCTCGAAGACCTGCTTCGCGCCTGTGTACTAGATTGGGGGGATCGGTTGGTCACGCTACCTACCTCTCGTGGAATTCGCCTACAACAAACAGCTACCAGGCCAGCATCCAGATGGCGCCCTACGAAGCCTTATATGGAAGGCGCTGCCGATCCCCGATTGTTGGGACGATTTGGGAGAACGGAAATTCTTGGGACCCGATTTAGTGGAGGAAACGGAAGAGAAGGTACGCCTTATCAGACAGCGCCTGCTGACCGCCCAGAGTCGCCAGAAGAGCTACGCGGACCAAAGGCGCCGCGACTTGGAATTCCAAGTGGGAGAGCATGTTTTCTTGCGGGTCTCGCCGTCCAGAGGAGTCAAGCGTTTCGGGCTGAGGGCAAGCTGAGCCCACTGTTTGTGGGGCCATTCGAGATTTTGGAGCGAATTGGCCCGGTGGCTTACCGCCTTGCCCTACCACCAAACCTCGACCGAGTCCACGACGTCTTCCACGTCTCGATGCTCCGGAAGTACCTCTCCGACCCCTCACACATCCTGGACGCTTCTACACTCGAACTTAAGGAGGACCTAAACTTCGAAGAAACCCCTGTGAGGATCCTGGCAAGGGAGACCAAATCACTGCGAAACCGAGCTATCCCTACGTGAAGGTACTATGGAGCAACCATGAGGAGCGAGAAGCAACATGGGAGCGGAGTCTAAGATGAGGGAGCGCTACCCCGACCTCTTCACCCCCCACCGGGTTTGAGTTTCGAGGACGAAACTCGTTTTTTAGAGGTGAGTGGTGTAATAACCGCGGGTTTATTTCTCTTTTTGGTCTTACCTTTGTTTTTTCTTGAACCGCTTTTCGGCTAAGGGGCTGGGGTGCGATTATTGTTTCGTTGTTTCTAGGCAGGCCGTCGGGGTCGCGGGTATTTTGGAGATAAAGCCCGCGAAACGGAGACCGGCGGCGCGACCGGATCTGATTTCCGACCCCGGAATCTCCCGGAATAAATTTCTGAAGTTGTAGCAGTTCGAGCGTTCAGCACGCCTTATTAGAGGTAAACCAGACCCGGGTTTAATTTAATTTAGTATTTTTATTTTATTGCGACTTTGGGTTTAGACCCAATTGTGCCAAAACGACTAATTAAGTAGGCTCGGGGAATTAGATTTGGGAACCCTTCTTTCCCTCTTACCCTTGGCGTGCGTTACCCCGAGCGTGATCAAGAACGCTTTCCCCAAACCTTCCCTTTGATCGGCGTGGAGCACCGCGACGAAGCGATCGAGAGGAGGAAGAAACACCGCACGCTTTCTACCGGAACCGGGCACGCAAAAGAAGGACGATCCTCCCCTCCCAACCATCGTCGTCGAAACCGAGGTGAGACGGAGGTTTTCGTTATGTTGTTTTTTTTGGGTTCTTGATCGTTCCAATCGGCAAGGGGAGACGGGGGGGGGCACAGGCGACGGATTCTCCGGAATCCGCCGCATGTGCGAAAGACCCCCCCCCCACCCCCCCCCCCAACCGGCGTTCCCGTGTGACCCCGCACGGGGCCGGGCTCGCGCCCAGCCCGCGTGCGGGGGTGACCCGCACGGTGCGGGGGTGACCCGCAGGGGGCCGGGCTCGCGCCCAGCCCCGCGTGCGGGGTGACCCGCACGGTGCGGGGGTGACCCGCACGGGGCGGGCTCGCGCCAGCCCGCGTGCGGGGGGTGACCCGCACGTGCGGGGTGACCCGCACGGTGCGGGGGTGGTGACCCGCACGGGGCCGGGCGCGCGCCAGCCCCGCGTGCGGGGGTGACCCGCACGGGGCTGGGCACGCGCACGGCCCCGTGTGCGGGCGGGGAGCCGCGAACCGGGACAGGCGGATTGTCGTGTTTTTTTTTATCCGAGTCTGAGCGCTGACTTTCCCTCGCGGCAGGTGGGTGTGAGAGTCCCGAGCGGGCGTACCAGGACGCGAGGGAGCCGAAAGATTGATTTCTACTAGCGACAGGGGGTTGAGTGTGGTATTTAGCATCGATCTCCGACGACCGTTTACTTTAAATATTACATATATCGTTCCACTTTAAATGCTACCTATTATCGTTACTTTAGATGCTACATGTTATCGCTGCACTCTAGTAGTTATGTGTTCATCATACCCTGACGTTACGTTTTACTGTTTACCTTCGATTATACTGTTAGTAGAGTACCTTGATTACACATGTTACTATCTTACTCTTGTTGCATGCATTGGGTTACTGTGCTCGAGGCTGCAACCGCGCACCCGCGGTTTGGCCACCGCAAAGGGTGCGCTTTTCCGGAGGAAACGCGGTCTATGACCGTGTATACCCACGAGGTGACGTAGTGGGCCCTTATTAGTTGTGGGTTTGAGGGCGAGGTGTCGACGGTGCGACCGTCGGTTTAGTTGTCCCGGGTGGTCGGGTTTCTGCAGGTACGGTATGGGCGCGGTTTAGTTGTCCGACGTGGCCGGGTATTACAGGATACAGGTGTACAGGTTGCCTTTCCTCCTTGAGAGGGTGGTTGCTCCGGTTGTCTTCACGGTTTGTTTTATAGTATTATTCTCTGCTCTACTATTTTTCGTCACTGATCCCACTTCGGGACAGGGTTCAGACGGGGGGGAGAGGTAGGCGGCGGTGAGGACGGGCAAGGAGCATGTGGGTCGCTGGGGACCCTGGACTGTATTTCTTCTTTCATCCTTGATTTCATTTACATTGTAGTTCTGTGTAGGTTCTCGATAACCCTAGTCGGGTCGGCGTGGATGTCGGTATGGGTTATTGCATTGTTATCTCTATGCGTTACTCTTCCTTTTATTTCTGTGGCCATTTTGAAAAAGAAAAAGGCAAACAAAAGAAAGAAAGATTGCGAAAACCATGTTTTAAAAATCTAAGTGTCTTGTGGGCACTGGTTTCAAAACCCTGTGGATTTATGGATTGCGAAACTGGATTTCAAAATTGGGGGTCGTGTGGGCACGTTTTCATTAAACCTTGGGATTTATGCTGATTTCGAAACTCGTTTTCAAAACGTAAGGCCGGGTAGGCGCTCTTTAAAACTGATGGATTTATC
>CM055062.1:9438013-9532308 GCA_029204045.2 Tillandsia leiboldiana
TTGCGGGCTGCCGCATGCGGGCGCCTCCGCATGCGGGCGCGCCGCTTGCGGCTGCCGCATTCGTGCGCCGCCGCTTGCGGCTGCCGCATGCGGCGCCTCCGCATGCGGGCGCCGCCGCGTGCGGGTCTGCCGCATGCGGGCGACGCCGCTTGCTGGCTGCCGCATGCGGCGCCTCCGCATGCGGGCGCCGCCGCTGCGGGCGCCATCCACATACGGGCGAGTCCGCTTGTGCGCCGCCGCATGCGGGCGCAGCCGCATGCGGACGCCGCACGCGGTTAGTAAAACCGACACAGCCATTCGGGGCAGGCGCATACATGTGTGAATTGTACGCAAGGTGAGAAGGGGCGCCGGGCGCTCTAATCATTAGTCATGACAAAGCCTAAGTTGCTGACTCCTATATGACAGATTCGTGTAGGTCCGGCGGACACCCGAGACGCGAGAAGAACCTTAAATCAGTCAGGAGCGCGACACCAAGTTTGGTGTTACGGTCGAGCTGGACAATATTATGTTGGTAATCGAAAGGGATTTTATTATTAATCGGTACTAACACTGAGGTTTCTATGATGTACACCTACACCTACCCGTGACATGGTTACTTGGTTACTTGGTACTTGGTTAATTGGTTACTTATGCTCGAGTGCGACACGCGCACCGGCGTTGGCCACCGCAAAGGGTTCTTTTCCGGAAAGGCGGTCTTTGACCCGTGTTAACCCCGAGGTGACGTAGTGGGGCCCCTGACCGCTGGGGTCTGAGGCAGCGAGGTGCGAGCAGTGGGACTGCCGGGATTGATCCCGATGTAGTCAGGTGTGGGACTGCCGGGATTGGATCCCGATGTAGTCAGTGTGGGACTGCCGGGATTGGATCCCGATGTAGTCAGGTGTGAGACCGCCGGGATTGGATCCCGACGCGGTCAGGTGTTACAAGTTGTTACCGGGGTTACAGGTGTTACAGGTGGTACAGGTGGTTGCGAGTTACCATTACGAGTAGAAGGTTTGTCCTCCGGCTAGCCTTACTTTGTGGTCTTGGTATTACTTTACTGCTTTAGTACTATTTTGATGATAGTGTCGCTGACTACCCACTCTGTGACAGGTACCTCCAGGGGGTAGAGGTAGGCGACGGTGAGCCGAGTTGGTAGCAGTCGGTCTGAGGGAGCCCTAGTATGCTGTTTTATTTACCTTCTCTGCATTTCATTCAGTATTGTAGGTTACTGTTGGTTTCGATACCCTTGTGGGGTCGTGTGGATGTTGAGTTCTTTCTTTCTACTTATGCACTACTATTTCCTTTTGTTCCCGTTTGGCCGCTTTCAAAGCAACATGACTAGAAAAGAAAAGAACTTCGAAAACTATCTTTTAAAAATCTGGGTCGTGTGGACCTGTTTTCCAACACCTGTGGATTTATGGCATCTTTTCAAACTGTCTTCAAAACCTTGGGTCGTGTGGACCTGCTTTCAAAACTGTGAGTTTATCCTTTCAACTTGATTGGCCACGGGTATTGTTTAGTCTTCATGCACCGTACTACTTCGAACTGTTGTGACTAAATGGAAAATGATTGCTCATAATCGGCTATTGTAGCAGCCGCGACGCCGTGCATATACAGAGGAGACTCTGCCCGATTTTCGAGTGAATCTGTATATGTGGCGGGTCTGGGCACGCGCCGGGAAGGAGGTTTCTAAACAAAAAAAAATTCGTACGCACTTTACGCGTACTTTGAAGTATCGTTTCCGCTAAAATAAAACCCCCGGGGCGTGACAACCGCGCTCATTTCTTGGTGCCTCCACCCCTCCACTGCCCAAGTTAGCAGTTTGCTCACAGTGAGGGGTCCCCATCATCCCTAGTCGTGGGGTACACGGGTAATCTTACCATCTTTCCGAAAAATACACCCTGTGCGGTGGCCAAACCGCCGTGTGCGTGTAACAAATATGAGCATATAGTTTAGCATCGCGACTCAGCCGCCTCAGTTAGAATATAAACGGGATTCACATACAATGGGGTTAGACAATTTACCAAACATCTACTTTAATCTCACAATAACACGGAACGACTATACACCGAAAATACCGAAAATGTACCCACCTCGAAGCTAGTCGAACGAACCACCTGGAACGTCCCGCGCCCCTCGAACGACACCTGGGCCTAAAAGAAAAGTCCCCAGAGAGTACAGATCAATAACCATCCAATTTCCTCGAAGAATACGGTTTCAAACCGAAACCACCGATAAACCGACCATTTTGCCGATTCACGGATCTTCGTAAAGCGAGGGTCTGATCAATAAAAGTCAACGGATTCCAAACGAAAGGTTCAGAGATCATGTGACTGCTGTCCCAAACAGCCTACCATGCTACAATTAATTTAGACCCCCCGAACTTTGCCAAAATTGCATTTTATTCATATAAAACCTACTAATTAGTCACAACTTTTAAACCGGGAAAACTTTAAACCAAAATAAATTTACACGTAACTAGATTTTAACGTGCTGGACTCCGTGCTCACAGTCTAGGGCCAATGAGCCATGGAGTTACAATTTAGCCCATGTCCAATGCGTTCCTAGATTCATATTGCTTAACTATTTTCCTATCAAGTCATTCTCAATTTTTATGTGAGCATCATGCTCAGGATGTCCAAAAGTACAGAGGCTCACATTTGAGCCTCTGCCGGCCCACCAAACCAGGTGTATGAATAACATGATCAAGCCGGAGCTCGACTTCGAGCTTTAATTAAAATAACAGTTCTGGATAGCAACCGAGTTGTCACTAATTTCAGGACATCAAAAATGATCAAGGGCTCACCTAAGGCAGGTTGCAAACCCTTCGTTTGGCTGTTGGAGAAAAACCACTCGCCTTCGTCTTCTTGGAGCGCGGATTGGCCGGGTTCACCTCCCACTCGGTCATTCTTCAAACTAAGGTGAGCATCACCTTTCTAGGACTTCCAGGAGTGGAAGAAGCCTCTGCCCAAGAAGCTTGACAGCTCCTGTAATAACCGCGGGTTTATTTCTCTTTTTGGTCTTACCTTTGTTTTTTTCTTGAACCGCTTTTCGGCTAAGGGGCTGGGGTGCGATTATTGTTTCGTTGTTTCTGGCAGGCCGTCGGGGTTGCGGATATTTTGGAGAATAAAGCCTGCGAAACGGAGACCGGCGACGCGACCGGATCTGATTTCCGACCCCGGAATCTCCCGGAATAAATTTCTGAAGTTTGTAGCAGTCCGAGCGTTCAGCACGCCTTATTAGAGTTAAACCAGACCCGGGTTTAATTTAATTTAGTTATTTTTATTTTATTGCGACTTTGGGTTTAGACCCAATTGTGCCAAAACGACTAATTAAGTAGGCTAGGGGAATTAGATTTGGGAACCCCTTTTCTTTCCCTCTTACCCTTGGCGTGCGTTACCCCGAGCGTGATCAAGAACGCTTTCCCCAAACCTTCCCTTTGATCGGCGTGGAGCACCGCGCGACGAAGCGATCGAGAGGAGGGAAGAACACCGCACGCTTTCTACCGCCGGGCACGCAAGAACGGACGATCCCTCCCTCTCAACCATCGTCGTCGAAACCGAGTTGAGATGGAGGTTTTCAGTTATGGTTTTTTTTGGGTTCTTGATCGTTCCAATCGGCAAGGGGAGACGGGGGGGGGGGGGGGGGGGGGGGGGGGTGGGGGGGGATTCACACGACGGATCGCCGGAATCCGCCGCATGTGCGAAGACCCGCCCCCAACCGCGTTCCCGTGTGACCCGCACGGGGCCGGGCTCGCGCCCAGCCCCGCGTGCGGGGGTGACCCGCACGGTGCGGGGGTGACCCGCACGGGGCCGGGCTCGCGCCCAGCCGCCGCGTGCGGGGGTGACCCGCACGGTGCGGGGTGTACCCGCACGGGCCGGGCTCGCGCCCAGCCCCGGGCGTGCGGGGTGGCCCGCACTGCGGGGGTGGCCTGCACGGTGCGGGGGTGACCCGCACGGGGGCGAGGGGCGTGCGCGCCAGCCCCGCGTGCGGGGGTGACCCGCACGGGGCTGGGCACGCGCACGGCCCCGTGTGCGGGCGGGGAGCCGCGAACCGGGACAGGCGGATTGTCGTGTTTTTTTTTATCCGAGTCTGAGCACTGACTTTCCCTCGCGGCAGGTGGGTGTGCGAGTCCGAGCGGCGTACTGGGACGCGAGGGAGCCGAGCGTTGATTTCTACTAGCGACAGTGGGTTGTGTGGTATTTAGCATCGATCTCCGACGACCGTTTACTTTAAATATTACATATTATCGTTCCACTTTAAATGCTACCTATTATCGTTACTTTAGATGCTACATGTTATCGCTGCACTCTAGTAGTTATGTGTTTCATACTCCTGACGTTACGTGTTACTGTTTTACCTTCGATTATACTTGTTAGTAGAGTACCTTGATTACACATGTTACTATCTTACTCTTGTTCATGCATTGTGGTTACTGTGCTCGAGGCTGCACACGCGCACCCGCGGTTTGGCCACCGCGAAGGGTGCGCTTTTCCGGAAAAGCGGTCTATGACCCGTGTATACCCACGAGGTGACGTAGTGGGGCCCCTTATTAGTTGTGGGGTTTGAGGCGCCGAGGTGCGAGCGGTGCGACCCGTCGGTTTAGTTGTCCGACGTGGTCGGGTTTCTGCAGGTACGGTATGGGCCGTCGGTTTAGTTTCCGACGTGGCCGGGTATTACAGGATACAGGTGTACAGGTTGCCTTTTCCTCCTTGAGAGGGTGGTTGCTCCGGTTGTCTTCACGGTTTGTTTTATTATATTCTCCTGCTCTACTATTTTTTCGTCACTGACTTCCCACTTCGTGACAGGGTTCAGACGGGGGGAGAGGTAGGCGGCGGTGAGGACGGGCAGGAGCAGCTGGGTCGCTGGGGACCCTGGACTGTATTTCTTCTTTCATCCTTGCATTTCATTTACATTGTAGTTATGTGTGAGGTTCTCGATACCCTCGTGGGGTCGGCGTGGATGTCGGTATGGGTTGCATTTAGTTATCCCCTATGCGTTACTCTTCCTTTTATTTCTGTTGGCCATTTGAAAAAAAAAAGGAACAAAACTAAAGAAAAGATTGCGAAAACCGTTTTTAAAATCTAAGTGTCGTGTGGGCACTGGTTTCAAAACCCTGTGGATTTATGGATTGCGAAATGGATTTCAAAACTTGGGTGTCGTGTGGGCACTGTTTTCAAAACCTTGTGGATTTATGCTGATTCGAAACTCGTTTTCAAAACGTAAGTGCCGGGTAGGCGCTCTTTTAAAACTGTGGATTTATCCTTTCCAAATTGATCGGCCATGCGCTTTAATAAATTAGAATGCTGTTGTATGTTAATAATTGTTGTGATTGAATGGTTGTGTATGTTTGGAATATGTACTGAACGCTACGCCGTGCATATACATGGGAGGCTCTGTCCGTTTACAGAGAGATCCTGTATGTGTGGCGGGTCTGGGCATGCGCCGGGGAAGAAGGGTTTTCTTTGCTATCAAAAAAAAAAAAAAAAAAAAGAGAAAAATTTACGTCAAACGTACGACTTTTGAAACCGTTTCCGCTAAAACAAACCCCCGGGCGTGACAGATTAACATGGTATCAGAATTCATTCAATCACAACAGTTAGTGCCGACATCCGTGGGAATACCTCACTTATCTACAAATGAATGAAATGGGTAGGGCATAGGACTGTAGAACGTGAGTGATCGGGGGGGGGGGGGGGAGATTGGAGTCTTCTCTCGAGCTAAGTGGTTCGTTGTTGTAGGTAAGGTCTGATGTTGACCCTCGTTGTGTGTGACAGACATGGCCCGTACTAGATCATCGGCCGGGGACGCAGAGGCAGACGCGACGACGTCGACGGCCGCGGAGAACCAGCTCCTGCGGCAGCAATTGCGGGAGATGGCGGGGAATCTGGCAAACCTCACTGAGCACGTGCGTCAGTTGACGCAACAGCAGCAGGCCGCGACGGTGACGGTCGCCCCGGTTCTCCACAGGGGCCGACAACACCGGGCCGCGGCACCACCGACAGTGCCACCGCCGGCGGCGCTACGGGACCGGCGCCTGGGACAACCAGCAGGGTTACTCTGGAGGAGACTGTAGTCACACCTACCCCTACCGTGGCTGCCGCCGCCGCGAGGGAGGGGACGGTTGTGATGACCGAGCGGGATCGGGTGCGGGCCAACCTGAAGGACTTCAAGAAATACGACCCACCCACGTTCGAAGGGGACACGACTGATCCTTGGGTCGTCGAGAAATGGGGGGGGTCGATGGAGAAACTTTTTGAAGACTTACTCATGGAGGATGACGAGCGGGTTCCCCTAGCAGTCCACTGCTTGGAGGGGAACGCCCGCTTGTGGTGGAAGACGGTACGCCCCGATCCTGCTAAGGGTACCGCACTTCCGTCCAAGCAGGAGCTGTTCGGGTCCTTCTTCACCAGGAGCTGTTCGGGTCCTTCTTCACCAGCTTTCAAACAGGAGCTGTTCGGGGCCTTCTTCACCAGCAGTGTCAAGAAAAAGTTGGAGGATGACCTGAACCACATCCAGCAGGGGAACCGGACGGTCATGGAGTATCAGCGGGAGTTCGTCCGGCTAGCAAACTGCGTCCCGTTCGTCATAAGGGACGAGGCTCACAAGGCGCAACTCTTTGTGGATGGCTTGCGGAGCAATATCTTCGAGGTGGTGCAAGCAGCCGAACTGCACACCTTCCAGAAAGTGGTCGATAGAGCCACTACGGTGGAGCGGGGTTTTGCGGTCACCCGCGCCAGAAGGGAGAACTCGACGCGGCTGGAGGACCGGAAGCGGCAACAGCAGAACTCGGGGGGAGGCTCTTGGAGTGGGGGCGGGGCCCCCAAACGGTGGAGACCACAGGCGGGGCCCCGGAGCGCGCCAGCAGGAGGGCCGAGGCCGGGGAATAGGCCTTGTGTCATATGTGGGGGAGTGCACATTCCGGGAGAGTGCCCCCAAAGAGGCGACCACTGCTTCAGGTGCGGCAAACGGGGGCACTTCCGCCGCAACTGCCCCTTAGGCGGGGGATCTGCGTCCTCTGCAGCTTCTACGCCCACGCCACAGCTCTCAGGGCGGGGGAAAGCTCTTATGGCGTCGACGTCTAGACCCCCTGCACCACGGCGCGAGGAGGACAGGCAGCCACAATCAGGCGGGAGAGTTTTCTCAATGACCCGCCAAGATACAGATCCGCCGGAGGACGCACTTGCAGGTATTACTTCCGTTTCAAATTCCCGTGCTAGAACTCTTTTCGATACCGGAGAAACACACTCGTTCATTTCTCGTGATTTCGTATTTATGCATGATCTCGAGGAGGCACCCCTCCAAACTTTCTTGACGGTTCAAACGGCGGGAGGGACGTTGGAGGCGGTCAGCTTTGTGGCCGCCTGCCCGATTATGCTAGGGCGGCTGGCATGCCCTGGGGATTTGGTGGTAATTCCCCTGAGGGAGTACGACGTGGTATTGGGCATGAACTGGCTCACGAGGTACCAGGCACTCATTGATTGCGACAAGCGACAGCTGCGACTACAGGAACCGGGCTTCCCCGAGCATGTGTACATCATGGGCAAGAGCATCTCCTTCCCGGCGATTATTTCAGCGGCGCGGGCCAGAAGACTGGTTGAGGGAGGGTGCGTGGCCTATTTAGCATCGGTGGATTTGGCTACCCGACCCCCGACGACACTTACAGATGTCCCAGTGGTGAGGGACTTCCCCGACGTTTTTCCCACGGAACTGCCTGGGATGCCCCCAGAACGGGAGGTGGTTTTCCCTATCGAGCTACTACCGGGCACGCGGCCTATTACGAAGGTACCTTACCGAATGGCCTTCGCAGAGCTGAAGGAGCTTAAGGCACAACTCGAGGACCTTTTGGACAAAGGTTTCATCAGACCGAGTGTGTCGCCCTGGGGCGCACCGGTACTTTTTGTGCGGAAGAAAGACGGAAGCCTGCGCCTCTGCATTGACTACAGGGGAATAAACAAAGTTACAGTGAAGAATAAGTACCCCCTGCCCAGAATAGATGATCTCTTCGACCAGCTGAGGGGGGCGACGGTCTTCTCCAAAATCGATCTGCAATCGGGCTACCACCAACTCCGGGTTCGGGATGAGGACATCCCGAAGACTGCTTTCCGGACCCGGTATGGCCACTACGAGTTCACGGTTATGCCTTTCGGACTCACAAACGCCCCCGCAGTCTTCATGGACATGATGAACCGGATCTTCAGACCCTTCCTGGATCGGTTCGTGGTGGTATTCATCGACAACATTTTGATTTATTCCACTACCGACGAGGAGCACGAGGACCATTTGCGAACGATCCTCCAAACTCTCAGAGAGCAGGAGCTGTTCGCTAAACTCAAGAAGTGTGAGTTCTGGCTGCGCGAAGTCGGTTTCCTAGGACATGTGATCTCGGCACAGGGAATCGCCGTGGATCCCAAGAAGGTGGAATCAGTGGTCGACTGGCAGCCGCCGCCGACGGTGACAGAGGTCCGCAGTTTCCTAGGATTGGCAGGATATTACAGGCGTTTCGTAGAGGGTTTCGCGAAGATTGCTACCCCTTTAAATCGGTTAACAAGAAAAGGGGAGAAGCTCATATGGACGGCCAAATGCCAGGAGAGTTTTGAGGAACTCAAGAGGAGGTTAACCAGGGCACCAATACTTGTGCTGCCGACACCCGGAGAGAATTATGAAGTGTACTACGACGCATCGAGGATCGGTCTGGGTGGTGTTCTGATGCAACAGGGGAAAGTGATTCCCTATGCGTCCAGGCAACTGAAGGATTACGAAAAGAACTACCCGATACACGACTTAGAACTGGCCGCAGTAGTCTTCGTTTTAAAACTGTGGAGGCACTATCTCTTTGGAGTCCACTGTAACGTCTTCTCGGATCATCAAAGTCTTAAGTACATCTTTACCCAAAAAGAATTAAACTTGCGGCAGAGACGATGGCTAGAGTTGTTGAAAGATTACGACTTGACGATTCAATACCATCCCGGGAAGGCAAACATGGTGGCAGACGCCTTGAGCAGGAAAGGGCATCAGGAAGGGGCGTCTGGGAGCGCGATAACGGAGCAGAACCACTTGATCGCGGAGTTCGCACGAAAGCAGTTGGAGGTGGTGCCAGCAGGCACGGTTATGCGACTTCTAACCTTGGTGGTCAAGCCGACGTTACTTGAGAAGATCCAGGAGGGACAGCAGACCGACCCACACTTACAGCGCATACGAGACAAGATTCCCCTGGACCAAGAGAGCGATTTTGCGGTGGAAAACGACGGCACCCTACGGTTCCGCGGACGAATCTGCGTGCCGGATTCGTCGGAGTTGAAGGAGGAAATCTTGACAGAGGCACACCGGGCCCCTTATGCGGCACATCCAGGGGGCACGAAGATGTACAAGGACCTCAAACAGATCTACTGGTGGCCCAAAATGAAGGGGGACGTCACCCGACACGTAGCTCACTGCCTAGTGTGCCAACAGATAAAGGCCGAGCATCAGCGGCCAGCAGGGAAGCTACAGCCGCTACCTGTGCCGGAGTGGAAGTGGGATCAGATCACCATGGACTTTGTCACGGGTTTTCCGCGCTCTCAGCAGGGTCACGATGCGATTTGGGTCGTAGTCGACCGGTTAACCAAGTCAGCACACTTTCTGCCAATTCATACGACCTGGACCCGAGAACGGTTAGCTCAAGCTTATATTAGCGAGATCGTGAGACTACATGGAGTGCTGGCATCGATCACCTCGGACAGAGACACGCGCTTTGTCTCGAAGTTTTGGCAGAGCCTTCAGCGGGCCATGGGGACAAAACTACAGTTCAGCACAGCCTTCCACCCTCAGACGGACGGACAGTCGGAGCGTGTGATACAAACCCTCGAAGACCTGCTTCGCGCCTGTGTACTAGATTGGGGGATCGGTTGGTCACGCTACCTACCTCTTGTGGAATTCGCCTACAACAACAGCTACCAGGCCAGCATCCAGATGGCGCCCTACGAAGCCTTATATGGAAGGCGCTGCCGATCCCCGATTTGTTGGGACGATTTGGGAGAACGGAAATTCTTGGGACCCGATTTAGTGGAGGAAACAGAAGAGAAGGTACGCCTTATCAGACAGCGCCTGCTGACCGCCCAGAGTCGCCGGAAGAGCTACGCGGACCGAAGGCGCCGCGACTTGGAATTCCAAGTGGGAGAGCATGTTTTCTTGCGGGTCTCGCCGTCCAGAGGAGTCAAGCGTTTCGGGCTGAGGGGCAAGCTGAGCCCACGGTTTGTGGGGCCATTCGAGATTTTGGAGCGAATTGGCCCGGTGGCTTACCACCTTGCCCTACCACCAAACCTCGACCGAGTCCACGACGTCTTCCACGTCTCGATGCTCCGGAAGTACCTCTCCGACCCCTCACACATCCTGGACGCTTCTCCACTCGAACTTAAGGAGGACCTAAACTTCGAAGAAACCCCTGTGAGGATCCTGGCAAGGGAGACCAAATCGCTGCGAAACCGAGCTATCCCATACGTGAAGGTACTATGGAGCAACCATGAGGAGCGAGAAGCAACATGGGAGCTGGAGTCTAAGATGAGGGAGCGCTACCCCGACCTCTTCACCCCCCACCCGGGTTTGAGTTTCGAGGACGAAACTCGTTTTTAGAGGTGAGTGGTGTAATAACCGCGGGTTTATTTCTCTTTTTGGTCTTACCTTTGTTTTTTTCTTGAACCGCTTTTCGGCTAAGGGGCTGGGGTGCGATTATTGTTTCGTTGTTTCTAGGCAGGCCGTCGGGGTTCGCGGATATTTTTGGAGAATAAAGCCCGCGAAACGGAGACCGGCGGCGCGACCGGATCTGATTTCCGACCTCGGAATCTCCCGGAATAAATTTCTGAAGTTTGTAGCAGTCCGAGCGTTCAGCACGCCTTATTAGAGGTAAACCAGACCCGGGTTTAATTTAATTTAAGTTATTTTTATTTTATTGCGACTTTGGGTTTAGACCCAATTGTGCTAAAACGACTAATTAAGTAGGCTCGGGGAATTAGATTTGGGAACCCCTTTTCTTTCCCTCTTACCCTTGGCGTGCGTTACCCCGAGCGTGATCAAGAACGCTTTCCCCAAACCTTCCCTTTGATCGGCGTGGAGCACCGCGACGAAGCGATCGAGAGGAGGGAAGAACACCGCACGCTTTCTACCGGAACCGGGCACGCAAGAACGGACGATCCCTCCCCTCTCAACCATCGTCGTCGAAACCGAGGTGAGACGGAGGTTTTCAGTTATGGTTTTTTTTTGGGTTCTTGATCGTTCCAATCGGCAAGGGGAGAAGGGGGGGGGCATAGGCGACGGATTTTTCGGAATCCGCCGCATGTGCGAAGACCCCCCCCCCCCCCCCCCCCCCCAATCGGCATTCCCGTGTGACCCGCACGGGGCCGGGCTCGCGCCCAGCCCCGCGTGCGGGGGTGACCCGCACGGTGCGGGGGTGACCCGCACGGGGCCGGGCTCGCGCCCAGCCCCGCGTGCGGGGGTGACCCGCACGGTGCGGGGGTGACCCGCACGGGGCCGGGCTCGCGCCAGCCCCGCGTGCGCGGGTGGCCCGCACGTGCGGGGGTGGCCCGCACGGTGCGGGGGTGACCCGCATGGGGCCGGGCGCGCGCCAGGCCCCGCGTGCGGGGGTGACCCGCACGGGGCTGGGCACGCGCACGGCCCCGTGTGCGGGCGGGGAGCCGCGAACCGGGACAGGCGGATTGTCGTGTTTTTTTTATCCGAGTCTGAGCGCTGACTTTCCCTCGCGGCAGGTGGGTGTGCGAGTCCGAGCGAGCGTACCGGGACGCGAGGGAGCCGAGCATTGATTTCTACTAGCGACAGGTGGGTTGAGTGTGGCATTTAGCATCGATCTCCGACGACCGTTTACTTTAAATATTACATATTATCGTTCCACTTTAAATGCTACCTATTATCGTTACTTTAGATGCTACATGTTATCGCTGCACTCTAGTAGTTATGTGTTATCATACTCCTGACGTTACGTGTTGCTGTTTTACCTTCGATTATACTTGTTAGTAGAGTACCTTGATTACACATGTTACTATCTTACTCTTGTTCATGCATTGTGGTTACTGTGCTCGAGGCTGCAACACGCGCATCCGCGGTTTCGCCACCGCGAAGGGTGCGCTTTTCCGGAAAAGCGGTCTATGACCCGTGTATACCCACGAGGTGACGTAGTGGGGCCCCTTATTAGTTGTGGGGTTTGAGGCGCCGAGGTGCGAGCGGTGCGACCCGTCGGTTTAGTTGTCCGAGGTGGTCGGGTTTCTGCAGGTACGGTATGGGTCGTCGGTTTAGTTGTCCGACGTGGCCGGGTATTACAGGATACAGGTGTACAGGTTGCCTTTTCCTCCTTGAGAGGGTGGTTGCTCCGGTTGTCTTCACGGTTTGTTTTAGTATATTCTCCTGCTCTACTATTTTTTCGTCACTGACTTCCCACTTCGTGACAGGGTTCAGACGGAGGGAGAGGTAGGCGGCGGTGAGGACGGGGCAGGAGCAGCTGGGTCGCTGGGGACCCTGGACTGTATTTCTTCTTTCATCCTTGCATTTCATTTACATTGTATTTATGTGTGAGGTTCTCGATACCCTCGTCGGGTCGGCGTGGATGTCGGTATGGGTTGCATTTAGTTATCCTCCTATGCGTTACTCTTCCTTTTATTTCTGTTGGCCATTTGAAAAAGAAAAAGGCAAAACCAAAGAAAAGATTGCGAAAACCATTTTTAAAATCTAAGTGTCGTGTGGGCACTGGTTTCAAAACCCTGTGGATTTATGGATTGCGAAATGGATTTCAAAACTTGGGTGTCGTGTGGGCACTGTTTTCAAAACCTTGTGGATTTATGCTGACTTCGAAACTCGTTTTCAAAACGTAAGTGCCGGGTAGGCGCTCTTTTAAAACTGTGGATTTATCCTTTCCAAATTGATCGGCCATGCGCTTTAACAAATTAGAATGCTGGTTGTATGTTAATAATTGTTGTGATTGAATGGTGGTGTATGTTTGGAATATGTACTGAACGCTACGCCGTGCATATACAGGGGAGGCTCTGTCCGTTTGCAAAGAGATCCTGTATGTGTGGCGGGTCTGGGCATGCACCGGGGAAGAAGGGTTTTCTTTGCTATCAAAAAAAAAAAAAAAAAAAAGAGAAAAAAATTTACGTCAAACGTACGACTTTTGGAAACCGTTTCCGCTAAAACAAACCCCCGGGGCGTGACAGCTCCCTATGCTCCTCAACCCGAGGAAGAATATGATGAAGCTAAATTAGCCCATTAATGGCAACTTGAGAACCAAGCTGCATTGGGTTGCATGCAAAGGGACTAAAGGCAAGCCCAAGGTGTCAGAAGACTTACCCAAGTTGGCCGACGCGGGAGGAGCGACGGCGGCAGCGGGGCGGCGATGCTCCCCCGCCTTCCACATTGCACCAAAACCCACCAAACCTCGTGGGACTTCTTCTGGGAACCAGCAGAATGTTCTGCTTATCTTGGTTCCGACGCCGGAGCTCCGGAGGCAGCGCGCGCCGAACCCGTCCAAGAACTAGGGTTCCGGCTGTTGGGTTATGTATAAAATGGATCTAAATAGGGAAAAAAACACCTAGAGGGGGGTGAATAGGTGTAAACAATAAACACTAAAAAATCTTTGCGATATAAAACCCAATGCGGAGAAATAAATAACACGCAGAGATTTTTACGTGGAAAACTCCAATCCGGAGTAAAAAACCACGGGACCGATAACACGGTGAAATCCACTAGAATTAACACACGTACAAGGTGATTTACCGTACACACTTACGACTCAACCTTTTCTATACGCTCCTAGTAGATCTTCTCCGCTCGCTCCGCAACGCTGCTCGAATCCACGATTAGCGTCCAACGCCGAATCCACGACGTCCAACGTCGAGTCCACGACGTCCGACCGAATCCACGGTCTTCACCCAGTAGCACATCTCGAATCCACGAACGTACCTCGCTCCGAATCCATGAGAGCGGTAGCACCTTGAATCCACAAGGCCACGCGAGTCCACGCGCCGATTTGGGATAAATCGTTGTTTTTTGGGTGGTGATGATCCGCCGAATACTTAGATTATAAATAGATCGAAAATACCATCTAAGTATTCATTGATTTGATTCTACTCAAAATCTGAGTATGAAAACCTAGAATCAAATCAATCAATATAGATGAAGAAACATAGGATTAAATCTATTGATTTCCTTTCTTCTCTATGGGTGGATTTTTCTATTTTTGACCGTATTTGGATTACCCTAAAAAAAGAATCGCAGGGTCTATTTATAGGTTAGAAACCGTTGGAAGAAGATAAGAATCAAAAACTAACCATTTCTGGAATTTTTCAGGACGACAGTCCGGACTGGAGTTGGCGGTCCGGACTGTCTCAGCGAAACAGACAATTTCCAGAAAAGACGACATTCGGGGTCCGGACTGAAATCCACGGTCCGGACTGTTCCTGCTTTTCTTGCAAATTCCACGTTCGGGGTTCGGACTGAAATTCCCAGGGTCCGGACTGGAATTATGCATGAACTAACCTATGTTCGGGGTCCGAACTGTAAAGCCCGATCCGGACTCTGAACATATAGAATGTCCAGTTTTTGATTTTTATGCAATAAAAAATTTATCCAAGTGTTTCTACACTATAAGAAGTATTCGGATCATCAAACTTATTTAATTAAACGTACCTGATCCTTTTGAATTCTTCTTACTTGAGATTGAGGTATACGATCCAACTTTTCCATCTTCAATCTTCAAGACTTAATCGATTTCACGAAATACGCCAACTCAAATTCCGTAACAATCTCCCCATTTGGCGGTTTCGTGAGAAAACACAAATCCACTCAAGAAAATTCAAAAAGATATTTTTGTTGATATCGCCATACAACAAAAATTTACATTGAAGATCCAAATAGAAATAAATACATGAGTTAAACTCCTAAAACAGACTCTAGACTTAGACATCTGTAATCTCTGCAAAAGAAATCATTCTTGACACAAAAGATCGTTAGTAACCTCAAGAATTTTCAACAATCAAAACCAAACACAGAGATAGAGTTTATACTCATCATGACATTTGCAAATTCAGATATGTATGAAAATCATAATAAAAAATCGACATATCTTCTAAGCAATACAAATCCAAATGTCATAGAAAGGTTAGTCAACAAGCAACTTGTTAGTTATACTACATGCCCAAATAGCTAGTCGAATAGTTAGTTGAGGCATGCATCAAAACACAAGATAAAACCCAAAAGTTGAAGTTATACTTACCTTAGTTTCAGCATTGTTCTCACACACAAGTATAGTCGCATTGTTCAAAGCATTGTGCATTGTTCAAAGTTCTCCTAAACTCTTTCAGCATTGTTCTCACACACAAGTATAGTCGCATTGTTCAAAGCATTGTGCATTGTTCAAAGTTCTCCTAAACTCTCTCCCCCTTTTTGTCACAAAACTTAGCCAAAATTACAAAATGGAGAGAATAGTTAACAAGTTAAAGAACCAAAAGTTTGAGAGCTAAAACTAAAAATAAAAATCTGCAAAAGAAACGATAAAAGTTAGAGCATAAAAGATCAAGCCAAATCAGAACTGTCTGAGCTGGTATCGTCTATCTTGTTCAAAATCCCTTTCAGCATTCGTGATATTTTGGAACATTTCTTCTTCATCTGTTTTTGTTCAGCGGCCATTTGCCGGAGACCTAATGCCAATTTCTCTTGGTCAGCAGAAAGTCTTCTTCGGTCCTGATGAATAGAGGCCAATACGGTAGCTTCTAGAGCGTTTCTCTTTGAAGTCGCTGGACGAGCTGTGGAGGCAGATGATGCATGCTGGTCTTCAGCCCATGGGGATTCTCTAGGTACCGAGTGTGCTCTAGAGAGAGATTCAGTGATTTGAATTCCACTTCCCTTGACATTTTCCTGTCCAGTGTAGTGTTTGGACTTCTTGAGCTTTTTGTTCTTGACATACAATTCGTCTTCCTCAATATCCTGCGCCTTTGCTCTAGAGGTTTCAGCAAGTGCTTTCCCTTTGGAAGCAGTAGGAACTGTCGCTTCAACCACGAACTCATCCCAGTCAATTGATTCAGTTTCTGATTCCGTCTCGGCGTCATCTCGAGTTTTCTTTGCCTTCTTAGCCCTCTTAGGCTTGTTTGTATCTCTCGCGTGAACCATGGCAGAAAGAAGAAAAATGATCCAAGGGATTACCATTTCTACTGCTGGTTGGGAGAGACAAGTCCTGTGAACAACAACTCAAGAACACGACAAAAAATTGTTTATTTTCAAAAATTTGAAAAATTGTACCTAAACAACCATTATCATGTAGAGAGACTAGGGATCAAATTAGTTTTGCAAAAGAATTTTAAAAATAGATCAATTCCATGATTTTCGAAAATTCCTATTATATGCCCTAAAACCGAATTTTTAGGAATCGAAGCCTAAAAATTTGTAAATCAAGAGAAAACCTAGCATATAATCAAAACTAATGTTCCCAGAGTTCCTATTTCAAAAGAAGTTTGATCAAAAACAAATCACAAATGAAAAAGATATGAGATTTGCATCACGTTTTGAGAAAAATATAGAAAATCTGTGAAAAACCGAGATTTTGATCAAGAAAACTCACTTGGATTTAGAGAAAACGAGTTGGGAAGGCTCCAAAGTACTTGAATTCTAGAGAGAGAAGCTCTGGAGACTTTTGAACAAAAGATTGTAGTAAAAGAAATCAAATCCCTTTTGTTCTTAATAAAACCCTAGCCGCGGTCCGGACTGCCTGAAGAATCCAGTCCGGATCGGCTACCCGCAGGATTTTCCTACGTTCGGGGTCCGGATCAGCTTGTCCAGTCCGGACCGGCTCCAAACTTTTTCTTCAGAAAAATTCAGAAAATCCAGAAAAAGATTGTAAGCACTTTTGTGTATCAACTTTAGATAAAATCATCGTTTCATACTAAAAGAAATAGATTATGCAAAATCTATCAGCAATATCCAAATAATGAGACGAAAATTTATAAAAATTAAATCCCTTAAAGTTGAACAATTTCAATCACATCTAACATGATCTTATGCGTAATGCCTTTATCAAATCATCAATTTGGTAAGGAAAATGAAATACTAAGATCAATAGATGTTTGAAATCCCAAATATATTAGATAATGTATCTAGACAATTTTTTTTAAGAGAGTGGCTCTTTGAGCATCTTTCATTAAAATTCCCACCTTATACCAACCTTGAAATTTGACAAAGTCAAGTATTTCAACATGCATTTTATTTAACTATCTTGAAAAACCATGCTTGGTATACATGTGGTAGCTGCACACAGTACTCGGACGACCGAGGTGGTAGCTCTTTCCTCCATGTGGTGGTAGTTTTCACACTCCTCATTGGGATGTAACTCTTTCCACATCTTTTGAGCATAACACTTTTTCTTTGACTCCCCCTCAATTGGCTATCAATTATTTAACATATAAAGTATTCAACCAAACATTGATCTCGATTTCATACTCGACTAAATAGTCAAATAAGATAAAAACTATACCAAGAGATCATTGAGAGAGAAATTGACTTTGATCACTTTAAAAAATGACTTAATTGATATAAATGATCATTGCATCAACTGAAATATTATGATATCTAAAGCATAATAAATTTCTAAATATATAAAAGGATGCAGATAAAGTCAATATAACTAATGCTCAATTAATGTTCTATGTACAAGCATAGGTAAAGAACAAAAACACAAAAACAAAACCTAACCTAAGGATTGCTTTCAAAAAGAAATTATTTCAAGGAAAGCATTCCAATTGCCTTACGCAAATGAATAAAACGTTTTTGATCTAAAGGTTTTGTTAAAATGTCAGCTAATTGATCCTCAGTTGGAATGTAGGAAAGTTGAAGAATATTTGATTCAACTAGCTCTCTAAGAAAATGATATCTAAGTTCAATATGTTTTGTTCTTGAGTGCAACACAGGATTTTTTGAAATGTTTATAGCACTAGTGTTGTCACATAAAATTCTTACCGAAGTTGCTGAAATTCGGAAGTCGCTCAACACGCTTTTCATCCAAATAAGTTGGGTTGAACAACTACCCGCTGAGATATATTCCGCTTCGGCAGTCGAGAGTGCAATGCAGTTCTGTTTTTTACTATGCCATGCAACAAGACAATGGCCAAGATAGAAACATGCACCACTCGTACTTTTCCGATCATCCACTGATCCTGCCCAATCGGCATCTGAATATCCTATAATGTCAAGACTTGTTCCCATAGGATACCAAATTCCGAAGTTTACAGTTCCTTTGACGTACCGGATGATCCGTTTCACCGCTTTCAGGTGATCCTCCTTTGGTGCTGATTGATATCTCATGCAGATCCCAACACTAAAGGATATGTCCGGGCGACTAGCTGTGAGGTAGAGTAGACTTCCAATCATACTTCGATAGAGTTTCTCGTCTACACTATCACTAAGAGATTCACTTCCTAATCCCTTATTGCTAGTTCCCATAGGAGTCGGAAAATCTTTAGAATCTTCTAATCCGAATTTCTTTACCAACTCCTTTGCATACTTGGATTGACACAGATGGATGCCTTCATCATTTTGTTTCACTTGCAATCCAAGAAAGTATGTCAGTTCGCCCATCATAGACATCTCAAATTCGCTTTCCATGGTTTCTGCGAATTTAGAAGCATCATTATCCTTTGTTGCTCCAAATACAATGTCATCGACATAGATTTGTGCAACAATGAAGTTATCCTGATAATGCTTCACAAAGAGAGTCCGATCTGCTCCCCCTCGAGTATAGCCCTTTTCCAAAAGGTGCTTTGTCAACCTTTCGTACCACGCTCGCGGTGCTTGTTTTAAACCGTAAAGAGCCTTTTTCAAACGAAAAACATGATTAGGTTGTTTATGGTCTACAAAACCTTTCGGTTGAGCCACATAAACTTCCTCGTTTAAGTACCCAATTAAAAATGCGCTCTTAACGTCCATTTGAAATAACCTTATTTTAAAGTGACAAGCAATAGCGAATAAGATACGAATGGACTCGAGTCTAGCTACAGGGGCGAAAGTTTCATCAAAGTCTATACCTTCTATTTGAGAGTAGCCTTGAGCAACTAGACGTGCTTTGTTCCTGATGATGGTACCATCCTCATTTTTCTTATTCTTGAAAATCCATTTAGTACCAATCACATTGTGTTGCATCAGAGGCTTCGTTAATTTCCAGACTTTGTTTCGCTCGAACTGATGGAGCTCTTCCTGCATTGCTTCAATCCAGTAGTCATCCTGAAGAGCTTCATCGACGTTCTTTGGTTCGATTAAGGAAACGTAACAAGCGAATCCACAAACCAACTGTCTCCGAGTCCTGACTCCTTCATGAGGGTCTCCAATAATGTTCGTTTCTGGATGATCCTTGGAGATTCTTAACGTTTGAGGTAACGGAGTCCTCGGGGAAACATGTGATGAATCCTGCATGTCAGATAAACTAGAAGAGCCATTAGATGCATCATTAATATTGGAAGTATTATCATGAGAAGATGCATTTACAGGAGTATCATCATCAACAGAGACATCAGGGGTAGATTTTTCAGATGCAGAGTGAAAAGCTTCATCTACTTTAACATTTATAGATTCTACAATCGTTTTAGATTCCAAGTTAAATACCCAATATGCTCTACTGTTTGTAGAATAACCAGAGAAAATCCCTTCGTCACTTCGAGAGTCAAATTTACCAAGATTTTCGCGGTCACGTAAAGTGTAACACCGACTGTCACGCCCCGGGGTCGAACTGCGACCCGGGCTCTCCAACAGATCCGCCGTCTGTGCGAAAACTGCCGCACACACGAAGCGTCTACCCTGCAAAAGATCTATAGCTAAAGATTTATCAGAGCTGAACAAAGAACTAAAAGCTACAGAATCCACTGAACATCTGATATAAATAAAATCTTGATACAAAGTCACTCAGCTAAAAGTAAAAGCAATCCTCACTGATCTCTCAGAATGTCCAGTACAAAAGTGGAAACATAAAAATAAAACCGGGTACATCTACCTCTGACTCACAATGCTGGTAAGGAACTACTCGGCCACGTCCTCACCTCGATCAGCTGTCTCCGCGCGAACCTGTCACCGCAGCGGGTGTGAGATCTACTGCAGAAGGCAGATCTCAGTGGGTACCGTCCCAATATCCACGGTATGTCCACTAAGTCTACTGGAGGCAAAACAGATAGGTATGCAGATAGATAGGTAGATAGATAAATAAGCTGAAGGAAAACTACAGCTACTATGTCTCAAACATAATGCTCAAAAGGAGACTCTATCTTAAACATACTATGCATACTCTCGCTACTGCTAAAATGCCTCAGTATCAATGCTCAAAGGAGAAACCATCTAAGAACATAATATGTAACCACCCGCTCATAACACCCAATCTCAAAGACTGCCAAAACTGGCTCAGTCCAGTCTGCGCCTGTCGTCTAGGAACGCACCTGCCCACTACCACGCATCCACAACAGGACGGGATTTACGTAGGGCGTCCTAAACCGACTATCTCAATCTCACACAAAGTGACCCCATGGTAACTCGGCCAGGGGTATCAAGCGACCACTAGTATATGAACTAGGCGCATATCCACATCGTAGCCTCATCAGGCTCGGTATCATCATCGCACCCGGGGCGTAGCTCGAGGGGAGCGACCCCACCGAACTCAAGTATCACATCTGTCTCACTGTCTCAATATACGGCACATGCAGGCTATAATCCACGATCAAACAGATCGGTATCTCAAGGCTCGAAAACACAACTCAGTCGGAAAAGAACCTCGACTCAAACATAAAAACCTAAACACTCTCACAGCTATGTCGGAGAACCCTCAACGACTTAATCTGATAATGCACGACCCGTGGCTGAGTCAGGAAACCTCCACGACTCGATCTGCCAGAACCCCCAAAACTCCCAAGGCTAAGTGGGAGAGCCTTCTCCACCACTAAATCAGAATAAGACCCATGATCTAGATTAATCTCACTATCCCATAAGGAAGTTCAAATATCAAATGACACTATAATTCATCTCAAAACTCAAAAAGAAACCCCTCGGCCCCCAGGCACGAGGTCTAATGCCCCCCTTAATCAATGCCATACCTCTGGCGAACTCAAATTTTAAAAACTACCTTTGAAAATGATGTTTTTCCTTAAAACGGGCTTTCTCAATTTTTAAAACGATCAGGGTGCAAAAATAATGCCCACAGAATATGCAGCCTAGTGTCAGATGGTAACAGGAATATACTAAAAATAATCTGGGGTTCTAAATAATTTTCTAAAAATTTCCAGACAACTACCAGATGTAAAAACAATGAAAATAGCATGGTAAACATGATCAAATTGCATTCAGGAACATTAAGGGGCATTCCATACATTTTGGAGAAATTCCAACCCACCTGGAACGCTTTCCGCAGGCATCGCTGAAGTCGGTGAAGCGCAGTTAGCTCAAGAAGGAAGACCTGCTGAAGTTGCTTCAACGGCGCACGGTTGCTTTTACCTCTGCCCCAAGCTCAATGCACACCAAGTGCTCACAAGAAACTCTAACAATTTCACTGTAAATTAAATCAAAGTTCATCATCAAAAGGTAATTCCATAATACATATTCATATCACTCACAAGTCCATTAGTACAATCCAAGGCTCTCAATACTTACAAATCGGCTCCCAGCACAAGGTAAATCTCATGGCTCAATTCTTATGCTCATAAAACAACTTACACAATCCACACACTCACAGCACCAACACACTTCACGAAATGCCCACCTTAGGCTCACATCCTGCTCACATAAAAGTACCATTATACCACCCATCCACACACTACCAATTTGTAAATTTTAAATCTACCACAATAAAATATATAACTCACACACAAATGCAAGCTCCAAGTATCCACTGTACCCACCACAACACAAGGTCCAATTACTCACATGTGGCTCACAGCATACCCCATAACACTCTGCACACACAAATATTATTCACTTAATTCCACCATTAATTTAGTCACAAAAACACCCCAAATTAAACACATACACTCTCACACAATAAAATCTGTAAGCTCCAAAGCACACTATCACACTTATACCAATCCACCACACCACAATTCACAAACTCCACGGCACAAACTCAAGAAGTGAAGGCTCCCACAACGCCGGGGGTTCCAAAAATCTGATGGTGTTCCACGCGGTCACAGCTGGCCCGAACCGCTCGCGCGGCACCGCGCTTGCCGCATGCTCCGAAGCTGCAGCACCAAAAACCCAGGAAAACTATAGTCAGGAAAGGCCAACACACAAACACACAAGTACACCCTGGCAAAATAGCCCAGGCACAGCCGACGACGACGCCGCGCGCCCACGCGAGGAGCTCGCCGCGCTCGCGTCGCCGCGCGCGGAGCTGCCGCTGCCGCTGCGCGGCACCCTGGGCCCGCAGCGCGTCGTAGGGGCCCGCCGCGCTGCATAGGGGCCCGCCGCGAGGGGCCCTGGCCCGCCCCCGCGCGGCCCATGCGGGCCCGCAGCGCACGCCCGCGCGCTGTGCGGCGCCAGCATGGCGCACCCGCGCGCGGTGCGAGGCCCGCATGGGCGCGCCCACGCGCTGTGCGGCGCCTGCAAGCGCGCGCCCGCGCGCTGAGCGGCGCCCGCCTGCGCCGCCCCAACCGCGTGCACCCGCTGCGCGCTGTCACGGGGCGAGCTTTTTCGCCTTAAAATTGCCCCGTGCGGCGCTCAAGTGTCGCACACCCGAGCCAGCCTTCCCGAGTCCCCTTGCCACGGACACGCCCTCGAACTTAAACAGCGGGATCCAAACTCAAGCATTAACCAAGCATGCTCCTCCACGAGCCTAACTGCCCGGTGCTGCGCCTTACGTTGAACCCTTTGTCGAACTCCGCGAGTTCCGAACAAACAACCCCGCCACCGAGGCTGGCCTTCAAGCCGAGTATATTCCGCCTAGCCGGACAAACTCTCCTCAAGAGTGCTGCATAACCGAATGTCCCTTTGCCTCCGAAGCAAGCATCCAGGACAATACAAGTTCTCACAACTTAGTCCATTTGAATGGGCCCGAGCGAGCTGCCCTTGCGCGTTCCGCTCGTCTGCTTAACCGAGCGACCTGTCCCGCGCATCTCGCCCGTCCGCCAGCCCATTGCCTTGCCAAGGCGCCGCGCGCCCCGCAATTCCCACGACAGGATCCATAATCAGGTCAGGCATGTCCCGTTCCGCCGGCCACCTAGTTCCGTCATCGCTCCCGATTCGGTCCAAGGTCCGCTTCCCGAATACCCCACACTACTTGTTCCCGCGTGTGTTCCCTTCGCAAGGGTTTGCCAACCTAGCGACATTCTCCCCGCGTCGCCAACCCCCTGGCACCTCCATTGCACGACCATGCTTGGCCGCCAACACACTCGGCCCAGCATCCAAGGTTGCTTGACGGATGTCGCTCACAATCGAATCAGCCTCGCTCCGCTCCGCTAGCCATTCGGCACCTCCATTGCACGACCATGCTTGGCCGCCAACACCCTCGGTCCTCTCCATGGCTCACATAACAAAAACCAGCATCGATTGCCTCCTCTTACTTCGTGGGCCGCGCCGCATGAATCCCCGCTCGGCACCGCTGCCTTTGCGAGCCTTGTCCATTACGGCGGACCGGCCGTTCCTTCGCCTCGCGAACTTCGTAGGCCTCGCGCCTCACGAATCCCCGCTCGGCACCCACATGCCTTCGCAAGCCTTGTCCATTGAGGCGGACCAACCTTCGCAAGACTATCCCTCATCCGCTCGTTCGCTCCACTACAGAGATCCGAAACGGCATAAGGTAGTGCAAGCGAACCGAGAGGCAAAACCTCTGGGCCAACCCCGCTTCGTAATGCCGTCGACCTCGTGTCTTTGGCATTACCCTAAGCCCGTGTGCTCAACGACCATCAAATCCCGCTCACACGAACTTAGGCTTGGCGACTCCGCTCGCCAAGGGATGGCCTATGTCCTATAGGCCAACGGGGGAGTCGGGGCCACTTCGCAAGTGTCCAACCCCTCCTCTATATAACCCACGAGGCATCCACCCCTTTGGCACCCCGGGGGTACAAAGGTGCTCACCGAGGGGTACGTTTTGAAACCCCGCATGCGGCACCATTTCCATGGTCATGGCATGGGCCATTGCTAGGGAATTGCCCCCGTTGGTTCGCCCACGGCTCAACCCTGACGGATTGTCCCAACTTCGCAAACCCGTAACTCTGTCAACCCAAATGCCTACCAAATGTCCTCCAAAAGTGGCCCCCAAGGATGTCACGGTCGAACCAACCCGATCGACACGTGACAGACTCCCCCACCCAAGTTATCGACGCCCTCGTCGATGTCCATCTGTTCTCCAGCTTCGTTGATAGCTGCCAACCACTACTCCAGATCAGAGCCGCCCTCGGCCTTGGCATCGCATGCCACACTGACCCACCCTGAGCATGTCCGCTACCCAACGTGACGCTTCCGTGCTTCCAGCTTGGTTGATAGCTGCCAACCACTACTCCAGATCAGAGCCGCCATCGGCCTTGGCATCGCATGCCACACTGACCCGCCCTTGAGTATGTCCGCTACCCAACGCGTTGCTGAAACTCCTTGGTCCTCTCGACCAAACCTAGATCAGAGCCGCTCCCGGCCTTGGCATCGCATGCCACACTGACCCAATTCTGTACAAACCATTCTGTCCCCTTGAGTTGAAGCTCCCAGCTCCGGATGCCTCCCTCGCACCACAAAACTCCTCCACGGAACTAGAATGTTAACCTTGTCGTCTACTCACGACAATCCAGATGGCACTGGCACGTCCCTGCAACTCGGTTCTTCGAGGCGCTACTCGGCCCTTCTGTCCCTTTCACCCCTACTTAACCCAAGTCTCCTGCAGCTAGTAGCCAACCTTGTGCCTCCCTCTCAGGGAAATCCCTTTCCAGCTAGCGATCTCTTCCCAGAACGCTACCGGACCAACCCCTGCACTCGGTATACTCCGCGAATACACCTATTCCAAGCATGCACGGGTTCCTTTGAAATCAGTAGAGTGGCCCTCCCTCGCTCCCTCCGAGGTCAAACTCCAAACGTCCCAACGTCTTGGAGCGTCCAACGCGAATCAGCTCGCAGCTCGGCTTCGCTTCTCCACCTCAAAATATCACAAACTGTGGTCGGGCCAGATCGCATCCAACCCCTTCCAATATCCATGAGTACTTCTGCCTTTCTCGTGCCACTCCGCACACAACTTTTGCCTCACAAATGCCACTGCAATCACATAACGTCAAGCCATCACCATGGTCTCCACGAGTTTTCGAGTCTTTCATCGAGACAAGCTTGTCCTCGGCTACTTCGCACATCTACTTGCTCCACCATGAACTCTTGTTATGCCGCCTGACTGCTCCGCACTTTCGCTACTCGTTGCTGCTTAGCACCTTAGGCTTCTGTACTCCCGACTTCGGTTCTCCACCAAAGTCCTCGGCCAAGTTCGAGACTAACGACACCTCGTTTCCATTGCTCAAACTTGCCGTCCTCCATACCTCCAGCAACCACCTTCGCAATAGCCGCTGAACGGAACCCAAGCTTAACCCATCTGCTAGTCTTTCTCACAACTGCTGATAACGGTGATGTCGCCATCCAACATCCACCCCCTCACAACTTGCGATACCTCGACCCTTTGAGTTGACAACTGAGTCTTTCCCCTCCCAGCAACCTGTCACTAGGCGATCCTGGATCACGGTCCACCCGAGTGTCATGACTTGTCTCCTCGTCTACACTCGAGTCCCAGTCTCTCCGCTCCAAAAGCTCAGGTCCTCGCACAACCTTTGCAATCTGCCAGCAGAGTCCACACGATCCGTCGCACGGATGCGTGCTCGCTATCTCGAGACCTTAGCACTGCCACTGCTTTTCCCGAACATAGCACCTTACCTTGTTCCTCTGAACAAAGTCCAATCTCATCGTTTGATCTGCTCGAATAGGGAGTCCTATTCGTCCAGCCTGTGGCCACACTATCGAGAGCAACCGATCTCCCATCGGCCTTCTCGCCCCAAGTGAGAAACACCAAACCATCCAGCAACCCTTGGCCCACTTCACAACCTAGCCCAAAGCTCAGCTTGTTACTGCCACGGTCCCGACCAGTCTTGGTTCCCAACTTGTGCTCCACGAAGTGAACTCTTCTGATCTGTGTGTTTTATCCGCCACGTTCCTTAGACGAGATCCCTTTTATCGAGTCACCAAACATCGGGACACATTCTGCTCAAATGTGCTCCCCCACCCTGAGTCGCAAGCTCCGCCGAGCGCACTCAGACCAAATCCAGGCATTCGCAATGCCCACTTCCGCTGCACGAGTTTCGGTTCTACCACAACCTTGACTACACCCATCAGCGGGATCCACGTCATTCGTCCATTGTACACGTGGATGCTGTTCTGAACAATCAACGCTGTCACCGCCCTGCCCAGATATAGACTTTCCTCCTTACCCTAGGAGTACAGGTTCAATTGCGATCTCTTTCTCGCATCGAGATAACTCTTTTCAATTCATGGGTACACACTCGAAGAGTAATCGATCTCCCATCGATCTTCTTATACTGAAACACTTAAACTCAGTCACTACGAAGAAACCCTTCTGCCGCGTGTGCTGCATCCCAATCCTTCCCTTCTAGAGATTCATCCGCTGCAAGACCACAATCCCGGAGGCACATCGTCGCACAATGTGTTCCTCTCTTTCCCAAGCCGCGAACACCACTTCACGAACTCGGATTCCTTAGGCACCCGCCTAATTCCACTCCGTGGTAACCGCGACCACGGACCACATAATGATTCTCCCAATCATTGCCTCGTCGCCTGCCACGCGACTCCGGACTTAGCCATTTTTACAAGTATTGTACTAGAATCCGCTGCACTCTGACTCCGCATCTCCCACAAGCGTAGTACCGCCACAGTGCCTCGCCGACGCCTAGTACCTTCGTTGGAGTGACTCCACTCACGCCAACTTCGCCGCCAAGGTCGCACCTTCCGGCCAAATCTTCAACCCATGAGCTCAACTTAGCTCTGATACCACTTGTCACGGGGCCAGCTTTTTCGCCTTAAAATTGCCCCGTGCGGCGCTCAAGTGTCGCACACCCGAGCCAGCCTTCCCGAGTCCCCTTGCCACGGACACGCCCTCGAACTTAAACAGCGGGATCCAAACTCAAGCATTAACCAAGCATGCTCCTCCACGAGCCTAACTGCCCGGTGCCGCGCCTTACGTCGAACCCTTTGTCGAACTCCGCGAGTTCCGAACAAACAACCCCGCCACCGAGGCTGGCCTTCAAGCCGAGTATATTCCGCCTAGCCGGACAAACTCTCCTCAAGAGTGCTGCATAACCGAATGTCCCTTTGCCTCCGAAGCAAGCATCCAGGACAATACAAGTTCTCACAACTTAGTCCATTTGAATGGGCCCGAGCGAGCTGCCCTTGCGCGTTCCGCTCGTCTGCTTAACCGAGCGACCTGTCCCGCGCATCTCGCCCGTCCGCCAGCCCATTGCCTTGCCAAGGCGCCGCGCGCCCCGCAATTCCCACGACAGGATCCATAGTCAGGTCAGGCATGTCCCGTTCCGCCGGCCACCTAGTTCCGTCATCGCTCCCGATTCGGTCCAAGGTCCGCTTCCCGAATACCCCACACTACTTGTTCCCGCGTGTGTTCCCTTCGCAAGGGTTTGCCAACCTAGCGACATTCTCCCCACGTCGCCAACCCCCTGGCACCTCCATTGCACGACCATGCTTGGCCGCCAACACACTCGGCCCAGCATCCAAGGTTGCTTGACGGATGTCGCTCACAATCGAATCAGCCTCGCTCCGCTCCGCTAGCCATTCGGCACCTCCATTGCACGACCATGCTTGGCCGCCAACACCCTCGGTCCTCTCCATGGCTCACATAACGAAAACCAGCATCGATTGCCTCCTCTTACTTCGTGGGCCGCGCCGCATGAATCCCCGCTCGGCACCGCTGCCTTTGCGAGCCTTGTCCATTACGGCGGACCGGCCGTTCCTTCGCCTCGCGAACTTCGTAGGCCTCGCGCCTCACGAATCCCCGCTCGGCACCCACATGCCTTCGCAAGCCTTGTCCATTGAGGCGGACCAACCTTCGCAAGACTATCCCTCATCCGCTCGTTCGCTCCACTACAGAGATCCGAAACGGCATAAGGTAGTGCAAGCGAACCGAGAGGCAAAACCTCTGGGCCAACCCCGCTCCGTAATGCCGTCGACCTCGTGTCTTTGGCATTACCCTAAGCCCGTGTGCTCAACGACCATCAAATCCCGCCCACACGAACTTAGGCTTGGCGACTCCGCTCGCCAAGGGATGGCCTATGTCCTATAGGCCAACGGGGGAGTCGGGGCCACTTCGCAAGTGTCCAACCCCTCCTCTATATAACCCACGAGGCATCCACCCCTTTGGCACCCCGGGGGTACAAAGGTGCTCACCGAGGGGTACGTTTTGAAACCCCGCATGCGGCACCATTTCCATGGTCATGGCATGGGCCATTGCTAGGGAATTGCCCCCGTTGGTTCGCCCACGGCTCAACCCTGACGGATTGTCCCAACTTCGCAAACCCGTAACTCTGTCAACCCAAATGCCTACCAAATGTCCTCCAAAAGTGGCCCCCAAGGATGTCACGGTCGAACCAACCCGATTGACACGTGACAGAGCGCTCCTGACGCGCGCGCAATGCTGCCGCCGGCTGCGCGCGGCGCCGATGGTCGCCCGCGCAGCAGCAACACCGGCCGCGCGCGGCGCACATGCGCACCCGCGCGGCTCCAGCTGCGGCCAACCGAGCTCCTGTGGACAGCAGTCCACACCACCACACACCAAAATACCAAAAAATAAAACCCAAAAAAAATCGCAGCATACCTCCATCAAAAGAAAACGTCGCGTGTGCGTGCCGCTCGCCATGCTCCGCGGCTCCTCGGCTCCGCAGCAGGTGGTCCCCAACCAAACACTCATCCATTCTCACATTTCCTTCCCTTTTCCTTCTTCTTCCTCCTTCTTTTCTCTCTTTCTCCCTTTCCTCTGTTCACAACCTTATTCCTCTGTTTGCATTGTGAATGAGACAAATGACGTGGAGGCTTCTAATTAGGAAAACTTAATTAGTGTGGTAGGTGGGCAGCATTAAATGCACCAATCCAAAAAAAATATCTCAAGCCACCCATAAAACCAACCCTCTCTTTTTTTTTTCTTTTTACTATCTAGACCAAAGCCAAATAACCCACTAATTAAATTAAATAATTTAATAATCCATCAAAAGCCCCCCGTCAACTCACTTTTTGCCCTCGGGGCCTCCGCACGGGTCCGAAACCTCCCGAACTCCGCTGTAAACTGAAAATACACATGTCCACAACTTTTTCTCTCCAAAAAGCTCAACCGTAGAGTCGGGGTGCTCAATCCAAAAATCCGGCTCCAATATTGCCGGTTCCAACTCACTTTTCGCCTTCGGGTCCTCCGCGTCAGTCCGGAACCTCCCGAACCCCGCTGTAATCATAAAGTAGACCTGTTCCAAGTATTTCCAAATTTTCTGCACACCACTGTGTAGTCGGTGCTTCCCGAACCAGTCCCCTATCGGCGCACAAAGCCCGAAAAACTCCGATTCAAACCGGGGCTTCCGTGTTGATCCGAATCGACCCGAACTCATCTGTAATCCCATATGGAACACGCTCGTGGCGATTTTTCCACACCAAACCATCTTGCGAGGTCGGTGCGCTAACCGAAATCCCAGTACTCTACACCGACTCCCAAAGATACGAAAATATTTGATGTTTGGTTTTCTACAGAACCATAGTTCATATGGTGTATTTAAGGTTCCCGGGCGCAAATACACTCGATTAATTACATAGACGGCAGTGTTCACTGCTTCAGCCCAAAAATATAGCGGTAAATTCCGGCTATGAAGCATAACACGTGCCATCTCTTGAACAACCATGTTTTTGCGCTCGACCACACCATTCTGTTGAGGTGTATAGGGTGCTGAGAATTCATGTTTAATGCCGTTGGAAGTGCAGAAATCAATGAATTTAGAATTTATGAATTCTCCACCTCTATCACTTCTAACACGAATGATCTTTTCATTCTTTTCAATCATAATACGAAGACAAATCTCGTGAAAAGAATCAAAAGTATCAGCTTTCTCTTTTAAAAATGCTACCCATGAGTATCTAGAGAAATCATCAACCAATAAGAAAATATACCATTTACCTCCCAAGGATGGTTGACGTGTCGGCCCCATAAGATCCATATGCAATAATTCTAAGGGCCGTTTAGTACCAACGTGGTTCAAGTTCTTGTGTGCAGTCCTGGATTGTTTTCCCTTTTGACAACCACCACACACAATGTTTTGTTTAAGTGAAAGTTTTGGAACCCCCTTGACCACGTCTTTGTTTGAAATTCTAGCAAGTTCCTTAAAATTTATGTGACCTAGCCTTTCATGCCAAAGTGTTTCATTATTCAAAGAGGCTAAGTTACAGTTTTCAGAAATTTTATTGGGAACAACATAACAATTGTTTTCATATCTAACCCCCTTTAAAAAGAAAACATGGTACTTATCAGTTACAACACATTCAACAGATGAAAAATTAACTGAAAAACCATTGTCACAAAGTTGACTGATACTAATGAGGTTAGTCTTAAGGCCATCAACAAATAACACATTATTCAGAATCGGGCCATCTGGAATAGCTACTGTTCATTTTCCAACAATTTTGGAAGACTGACCGTCTCCGAAAACTACAAGTCCTCCGGAGATTTTCTCAAAATTTTGAAAACAGTTTTTGTCACCGGTCATGTGACGGGAACAACCGCTATCCAGATACCAGGACGAATTATCATATGCATGCAAGGAAATATTAGTAACAAGACAAGGGAAGATTTCACCTTTGCGTACCCAAACCTTTCGAGTTTTGGTGTACGTCGGAAATGATTATGAAGTTGATACCTTTGGTGAAAGCGTCTTGTTTGATCCATTGCTTTTTCTTGACGTCGTCGTCTTGTTTGATGAACTACCGAGGCTCTTTTCCTTTGAATAATTTGCATTTGATTTCCGAGGAATCACCTTTTTGGTAGTCGTTGCAAGAAGTGCTTGAGTTGAGCGTTTGGCTCCCATCTTGCAATTTCTCCTTATGTGCCCTGCAATACCACAACGAAAATATACCTTGGTGCTTGACGATCCCGAAGAGGGGGAAGTAGGTTTGTTGTCGTCGTTTGTCGTCAATTCCGGTGTCGGAGGAGAAGATACCGACTGGGGCACAAAGACTGTCCCACTCGAACTAGGAATGTCTCCAGTTTGAGTGTATCCGAGGCCGAACCGATTTGTTTGACCGAGACCAAGAAGCTTATCCAACTTACTCCTTCCAGAAGAAAACTGCTGTAAATCATCCTTGAGTTGGAAAATGGTCTCTGTCATTTCCAATTTTTCCTGTCGAGCCTCGCCGTAGAGCTTCAAGAAGTAATTCGCTTTGTTCACCATATCTACATAATTCTTCTCGAATTGCTCATTGGACTCTTGAAGGGAAACATTTATTTTAATCAGATTATCCCTTTCCACTTCAAGAGCGTTTAAGAGAGAAGATGCCCTTTTTGCTTCTTCTTCAAGATCCTGCAATCTCCCTCTCAAACTCTTGTTTTGCTTTGCCAGTTTCTTTGAATCCCTCAAAAGCTTATGGTAGGCAAGAGCAAAATCTTCACCTTCAGAATTATCCGATTCATCATCCGTTGCAGTCTTTTCAACAGTGGAGTTGGACAATGACTCGGATGTACTAGCCATTAAGCACATGAAGGGTGAAGATGTGGACGCGTGGAATGCCGTTGCGTTATTCTCTTCATCACTGGAAGATGACTCATTTGACGTTGAGGTGTCATCCCAAGTGACGGCTTGCATCGCCTTCTTCTTGGACGGATTCTTATTTGGACACTCCGTTGAGATATGGCCGTATCCTCGGCACTTGAAGCACTGGACTTGTCCTTCTGAGCTTTTCTTATCCTTTGAAAAACTCTCTTGCTTTCTTGACTTTTGGCTTGAAAAACCTTTGCCTTTCTTCCACTTTCCGGAGGATGAGGTTTTACTTGAATTACCCCTTCGGAAGTTTCGGCGAAAATTTCTTGTCAAGAGAGCAAGCTGTTTCTCAAAGTCCTCCATAGATAAGTTCTCATCGTCGCCTGAGGAGGATGAATCCGCATCTTCTTCTTTCGTTGTTTTCAATGCTAAACCTGAAGACTTAGAAGAGGATACCTTTCCAGAAGAATAGTTAGTAGGAAAAGTCATTTCATATGTTTGAAGTGAACCAACTAATTCTTCTACACGCATTTCGTCCGGGTGTTTAATTGTTTCAATGGCTGCGACCTTTGGGCGAAATCGTTCAGGAAGAGTTCTTAATATCTTTCTTACAACTTTAAATTCTGGAATCTTCTCTCCCAAGTTAGCACATGAGTTTACGATGTCTTGCAATCGTGTGTAATAGTCTGTGAATGATTCATTTTCTGCCATGAAAATAGAGTCAAATCTGCTCGTAAGCATTTGCAGCTTTAGAATCTTCACAAGGTTAGTTCCCTCATGTGTAACTTGAAGAACATCCCAGGTTTCTTTCGCAGTCTCACATGCCGAGACGCGAGAGAATTCTGTTTGAGACAAGGCATTAAATAGAGCGTTAATTCCTTTGCCATTGTAAGAAGATAATTCTATCTCTTCCTTGGTCCATTTCGACCTAGGTTTGATTGTGTGAACATCAACAATAATTTCAGTTGGATTAGACCATCCTAATTCAATTGATTGCCACACCCGTTCGTCGATGGAAATTAAAAAGGCTTTCATCCGTACTTTCCAGTACGCATAATTTGTTCCATCGAAGAACGGAGGTCTGTTGATGTTTCCACCTTCAACCAATGTTTACAACCCTATTCCCGCTCCGATACCACTTGTTGGGTTATGTATAAAATGGATCTAAATAGGGGAAAAAACACCTAGAGGGGGGGTGAATAGGTGTAAACAATAAACACTCAAAAATCTTTGCGATATAAAACCCAATGCGGAAAAATAAATAACACGCAGAGATTTTTACGTGGAAACCTCCAATCCGGAGTAAAAAATCACGGGACCGATAACACGGTGAAATCCACTAGAATTAACACACGTACAAGGTGATTTACCGTACATACTTACAACTCAACCTTTTCCATACGCTCCTAGTAGATCTTCTCCGCTCGCTCCGCAACGCTGCTCGAATCCACGATTAGCGTCCAACGCCGAATCCACGGCGTCCAACGTCGAGTCCACGACGTCCGACCGAATCCAGGGTCTTCACCCAGTAGCACGTCTCGAATCCACGAACGTACCTCGCTCCGAATCCACGAGAGCGGTAGCACCTTGAATCCACAAGGCCACGCGAGTCCACGCGCCGATTTGGGATAAATCGTTATTTTTTGGGTGGTGATGATCCGCCGAATACTTAGATTATAAATAGATCGGAAATACCATCTAAGTATTCATTGATTTGATTCTACTCAAAATCTGAGTATGAAAACCTAGAATCAAATCAATCAATATAGATGAAGAAACATAGGATTAAATCTATTGATTTCCTTTCTTCTCTATGGGTGGATTTTTCTATTTTTAACCGTATTTGGATTACCCTAAAAAAAGAATCGTAGGGTCTATTTATAGGTTAGAAACCGTTGGAAGAAGATAAGAATCAAAAACTAACCATTTCTGGAATTTTTCAGGACGACAGTCCGGACTGGAGTTGGCGGTCCGGACTGTCTCAGCGAAACAGACAATTTCCAGAAAAGACGACATTCGGGGTCCGGACTGAAATCCACGGTCCGGACTGTTCATGCTTTTCTTGCAAATTCCACGTTCGGGGTCTGGACTGAAATTCCCAGGGTCCGGACTGGAATTATGCACGAACTAACCTATGTTCGGGGTCCGGACTGTAAAGCCCGATTCGGACTCTGAACATATGGAATATCCAGTTTTTGATTTTTATGCAATAAAAAATTCATCCAAGTGTTTCTACACTATAAGAAGTATTCGGATCATCAAACTTATTTAATTAAACGTACCTGATCCTTTTGAATTCTTCTTACTTGAGATTGAGGTATACGATCCAACTTTTCCATCTTCAATCTTCAAGACTTAACCGATTTCACGAAATACGCCAACTCAAATTCCGTAACACCGGCGACCCATTTGCGTCCGCTGGCCATCCGGAGGTCCGGAGACCTCGGGGCTTCACCTGGGTCACCCTTTTAACGTCAGAAGTCGGCTGCTAGGGTCCAAGTTACAAGGAACCCAACAAAAGGTGAGATCCTACCTCGCCGAATCCGAGGAAGAAGAAGGTGATGGCCCCCCGGCGGGGCCTGGCGTCGGGGCTCCTCGATCTGCTCCTCTGGAGGCCAAAGGTGCTCCCAGATGGAAGTAGAAGAGATCCCGAGAACTTGGGTTGCTTCCTTCCCCACTAACCCGAGAGCAAGAGTAGATCTTGCTTTACTCTTTGCTTTTCCGGCGAGGGATGGTGGCGGCCGGCGAAGCTGCGGGTGCACCCGTCGGAGCAGGAGCAGAGGAAGTCGAGAAGCCTCCTCTGGTGCGGCTGGGTGCGATGGATCCGAGGCTAGGGCATCTCAGGTCTACTTATATGCATTGGCACAAAATGCTAATAAGTCCCTCATCTAACATTGTCTAGAGTCGGGTCCTTCGCAGGGACTTTATCTCGCACCTTGGCCCATCTCCAAAGGATCTCATTGGATTCCACACATAAAATGCGGGGACTCTTATGCAAAAACACCGTTTTCCACCGTTTTTCACGCTTTTCGAGACCACCGGTTCGTCAAACTGAAAAACGGACACTACCACCACGTCCGGCTCGACGAACCCTTTTGAGTAGCGACTTTGGTTCACTGAAGACGAACTTCGATAATTCTAAAATCCATCTTATATGGTAGTTTAAACAGTTCGGCATGCTTTACGATGCTTTAGGCTCGTCAAACAGAAATTTGGTCAGCACCACTGCGCTCAGAACGATGACGTCATTTAAATCGACTACCTGGATCGTCGGATTCGGACTCCAAGCGGTCGATCGGCCAACGTTGGCCAGCGAGGAATCAAATCAGGGTGTTACTATTCACTTCACTATTCACTTAAGTCGCGGGTCCCACTAGTTTCCCTGCTGCTTTCAGGACGATCCGACCGTCGGATCAACAATTGGTCTATACCATTTTCACCCGATTTGATGAGACGGTCGCACTGGAGATTTCAGATTTCCGAGATCGGACTCGGATCAGAAGGCGGAAATAGTGCCTCGGAAACTGTGCAATTCGCACTCCGGTACACAACCCACTAAGGTTTAGATTTGTTTCATCACACGTATTCACACTTGAATTTTACTCTTTATTCCAACTCGAATTTTCTCGAGCATTACATCAAATTAAAATAAAACGGAAAGCGGGAAGGTCGAGATACTACACGAATTTCAACCTGTGAGGACTCGATCAACATCCACACTTCGCGTGGATCGTAGCCATATATTTATTGGAATTTTTGGAGATCATCTCGCAGGTGATATTTTGGCTTCTTTCAGACTGATCTTTTCGTATATTTGTGATCGTGGGGATTTTTGCTTACTGCGATGTTTGGACTTTATCTTTGTGCCCAGGAGGAGTTTTCTGGTGTTTTTAGGCTCATTTGAATTGTCGGAATCTGAGGATTATCCCCGTGCTGTTTTAGCTTATTTGGACTTGGGATCGACGCACGCATTCAGGTGGGCTGCTTCATCTCCAAAACCGGTGGACGGTTCTCTAATTCTATTTGTGTTAGTGAGCATGCATAATGTGAGCGGTGATAGGAAGCATGTTTGTGTGAGATAATATTTTCTGGTGTTGTTATTATGATCATGTTGATTAATGCTTCCTATTTGTGTTAAACTAAATACTATTATTGGAACTTGACCTAGCACCCTGTCATATGTTGCATGTTCAACCAGACTAGTAGAAAACTCCAACTTGGGCTAGTTTATTTATGCTTTAGACACTCCCGCACATTTATTCTTTCACCTGGACTTAGAGTGTTCCTCGCCCGGGTAGTGGGCTGAGTGGTCAGGTTGTCGTGGGATGCATGTTACACTCGTGTCTGGGGGCCGAGTGGAGTCTGGTAGCTGTGATTAGATCAGTACTATTCTTGGGAGCCGTCTGAGTCGACGGTGGGTCCCGACTGTTGAGGATTTCCAGCCAGTGAGTGAGAGATGTGATGTTGGTTACTGTCGATCTTATTGATCGTGGATTTGAACTATAGCCTGCATGAGCCATATTGAGCTCGACAGAGATGCACGGATACTTTCCTCGGTGGGGTCGCGCCCCTCGAGTGCCACTCCAGAGCTAGGCCTGTTACTTTGCTATCGCGACTTGTCGACTAGTCCTTTTGGCTGGGCCCTTTTTGGGCCATCACCGACGCCCTACGTAAGTCCAGTCCTCCGTGAATGTAATGGCAGTAGGTGGGCGCAGGTTTGATTGGACCCTATGTGGCAGTCAGTGTAGATTGGGTGATTATTTTATCGAGAGATAGTAGATGCATCATGTTCCATCTGTATGACCCCCTTGAGCATTTAGATAGAGGCATAGTAGCTATAGAGTTATTTCCAGCCTTTTCAGTACTGCATTTGTTATTTTATGCCTCTAGTAGACTTAGTGGGTAGACCGTCGGGCTTGGTGACGGTACCCACTGAGAACTACATGATGGTGTAGTTCTCACACCCATGGTTGGTGACTTTTTCCAGGGACCTCTCCTCCAGTTCCTGCCGCTTCTGTTGCTGATCCATTTGACCGAGATAAGGGAGTCGCGAGTTAGATCCCTACCCGTCTCCAGTGCAGAGAGTAGACGTACCCCTTTTAGGTGATGTACTAGTACTGTCAGAGATTTTCGGATGTATCTTGTACTTTTTATTTTGAGAGTTTTATTTTGGAGAGACTTATGTATTGTGAGGACCTAACATGTACTATTTGGAGTTGTATGTATTTATTTCAGTAGTTTACTTTTTCGCTCTGATGTCTGTATAGTGGTTTGTATGATCTTTTGCAGGTTAGTCGCTTCATCTATACGGGGCCTCCCGTATAGGCGGCGGATATGTTGGCAGACCTGGGTCACAGTTTCGACGCCGGGGCGTGACAGATTAGAGAATGGATCTGTTGGCGAGCCCGGGTCACAGTTTCGACTCCGGGGCGTGACACTAGGTCTCTAAACTGCCAGGTTCTTGCCCCTGTCGTGTGCCTTGCCAGCAATACCTGGATTTGTAAAAATGGTCACCAAAGAGTGTGAGAATTATGAATAGTTTCAAGTGGGTTTAACCACCGAGAAAACATGTTCTGCACTGCTAGGTCCAATAGAAGCAATAGCAGCAAGATAATATATGAATATGAAAAGCTGTAAATGTTAAACTAGCATGCTGATATAAAATTGCTACACTACTACGATTACAACAATGCTTTTAATCAATGAAAAGTAAAGGAAAGGAGTTGAGATCACGCATTTTGGTGAAATCCCCCACTTTGTAAGGTGCTCTTGCAAAGAGGAGTGCTTGATCTACAAATCTCCAAGAAAAACCCCTAAAATAAGGTTTAGAAACCAAAAGAGATCATTAGAACACTTTTAGAACTCAAAAATTTCCAAAAATTCAAATCTTACAAAAATCCTAAAAACTCACATCGTGATTTCTTGCTAAAACGAGGTGAAGAGAGGTTCTTCTTCCTCCCAATGTGCTCTCCTAGTGATTATCTTCCGATCCGAGGCTTCAAAGGAGATCAAACCCACCAAAATGCCTTCTCCAAGCTTAGAGTTCCTCTTCTTCTAGAGAGAGAAAGAGAGGAGAGAGAGACAAAAATGGTGGAGTGAAGAGATTTGAGGTTGAGGGAGAAGTCCCCCACCTTTTATACTAAGGCCCCACCCATATTTACAAGTTTGCTACTCTCTCAGATTTTTCAAACCGCAAAGATTCGGACTTTTTTCAAAAAGTCCGGACTCCGAACGTTACCTTGCACTGTGCGCGCCGAAGGTCCGGACTTTTTCCCCGAAATAGTCCGGACCCCGAACGTGGATTTTCCTACGCATTGAGACGGTCTGGACCCCGAACGTTGGGTCCAAATTTCTCAGCGAGAAAGTTCGGTTCTTTCCCTTGCGGTAGGGACCTTTTGGCCAAGGTCCGGATTTTTTCAAAAAGGTCCGGACCCCGAAGTTCTAAATCTCATTTTCTCATGGCTTCAAAAAACGTGTTTTCGCTCTATGAGGCTCTAAACCCCATGTGATCATTCCAACATGCTCGAAACTCACTTATAACATACCCACGACCATTTTGACTATTCTGGGTCTCTTTTAAGCCGATTTTTAATACGGAACTTCTTTTAAATCATGTTTTCCAACTCACTTTTGGTCCGGATACCTTTTGCTTTGAACCAAACTTACTCTAACTTTTTTTAATCATATTTTTAAACATGCTTAGGGCGTCTTATCCACACTTTGCTATTTTAGCAAAAGCCGGGGCACCACAGTATTTTCGAGCCTCTGCTGGACCAATTTGTCATAATCTTTATAGATGACATATTTGTCTACTCCTATAGCAATGAGGAGTAAGAAGAGCACTTGAGAACAGGATTGCAAATCCTTCGGGAAGAAAAGCTCTATGCAAAGTTGAAGAAGTACAACTTATGGTTGAAGGAGGTCACTTTCTTGGGTCACGTTATATCTGAAAATATAGTAACAGTTGACCTGAAAAAAGTGGAGGCAATCAAGTGTTGGTCTCGCCCAACGAATGTGATGGTCCATAGTTTTTTGGGCCTCTCAGGTTACTATCGGCGGTTTGTGGGGGGATTCTCAAAGATCGCTACTCCAATAACGCACCTTCTACACAAAGGAGCAAGATTCATTTGGAGCAACGATTGCGATGGAAGCTTCAAGAAGTTGAAAGAAAATTTGACTAATACTCCTATCCTCGCCATACCGATCCTAAGAGAGAACTTTGTGGTGTACAGTGAAACATCACATCAGGGTCTCAGGTATGTGCTGATGCAGAACAGGCAAGTTATAACTTATGCTTCCTGTTAGCTGGAAGCACTATCTTTATAGCAAACATTGTGAGGTTGTTGAGACCAAAATTTTTCGCCACTTAAGGAAGTGACATGTGACGTATACCATCGGCTAAGGGTATTAGCCGATAAGAGAATTAGTCAACAAAGAGGGACCCGCGTCTTGACCAAGACCGACCACAGTCACGTGAGAGTGCAGCACGTGGCGCACGCCATAGGCTAAAGGCATCAGCCAATAGGAGAAGCGGCCAATATGAGGTTATCATCTCATCCAGGACCAACCTCGGCCGAAGGCAAATATCAGACCGCCTCAGTCGAACGACGAAGAAGGCGAAGTCAGGGTCAACTCTCGGTTGCTTGAGCCGCAGAAGGAAAGATCCTAGAAAAAAAGAGTACGAGATTTGGGCGCGAATCTCATAACAGACTCCGAAACGGCAAGTGGCACCCAGCATTGGAAAGCGCCGAAGATCACGCTTCGGCGCGTCGATTAGGGGATGAAACTGGACGAAAAACGATTACTATCCTATTGAGGAGAATCGACTCAAAATGAAGTAGTTGAGGAATTTACGATGATTCCCCTTAGATCACGCCGATTACTAAAAGCGGCGGTTATACACATGGTTCGTAAATGTATAAATAAGAGAATCAACGAAGGAAAAAAATGGGTCATGCAATCTTGTAAGCCATGACCACCCCCTACTTTTCATATATTTTCATATATGCATTTACTTCTTTCCTAGATAGATTTACCGTATTTTCTAGGAGTATATTACTTGTAATTTTTATCCCTTCCCCCCTCCTTGTATTCCCGTTTCAAGTAATACAAAATATTAATCGGCTCCTTAGCCGTGTCAATTTATTATCTCTACTATCTGAGTCGGCTACTCCAGGTCGGACTCAGCCTCTCTCTATCTCTATATCTCGATTCCGCTAATCTAAGCCGGACAGTCGCAACAGTTTACTAAGAAGAACCCGGCCGAGCATATCCCTCCTCCCCCTAATCGCTTGATCTATTGACACGCGGCGCATCACATTTCAAAGGGTCAACCGAACCACGGGGCCGGTCGATGACTGACGTTTTTGTCCCCAACAGAGGTCTACATAGATCACAAGAGCCTCAAGCACTTGTTCACGCAGAAAGAATTAAATCTGAGGTAGTGCAGGTGGTTAGAGCTTCTAAAGGATTATAACGTGACCATTATGTACCACCTAGGTAAAGCCAATGTGGTAGCAGATGTGCTCAGTAGGAAATCAATGGAAAACCACGGGATGATGATCACAAGCCAGCTACCGTTGATTGAGGAAATGCGGCGACTCAGTTTGGAAGTTTACGGACGCCTCAATGATACTTACTACTCTTGTTGTGATGCCGACCTTGTTAGAGAAAGTTAAACACCTACAATCTTAGGATTCAAGCCTCCAAAAGGTGTGGAGTCACATCGACCGTAAGCGTACCGACAAATTTAGTATTGGCACCAACGACGCTCTTATGTTTCGAGGCCGGTTGTGTGTGCCGAGTGACGAGGATATCCAAGGAGAGGTTTCACAGAAAGCACACCAATCTCCCTAAAGTATTCATTCGGGTGGCACCAAGATGTACAAGGATTTTACACCACACTACTGGTGGCCCGGGATGAAAAAGGATATCAGGCGCATCGTGGCACAATGCCTTGTGTGCCAACAAGTGAAGGCGAGCACCGACTTCCGACGATAAAACTTCAGAGTCTACCTATCCCCGTTTGGAAGTGGGAAAATATAGTGATGGACTTCGTTATGGGATTGCCTCGTTCTCAAGGAGGTCACAACGCAATTTAGGTGATTGTGGATTGCTTGACGAAATAGACACACTTTTTGCCAATCCACACCACTTGCATGAGCGACAAATTGGCTCAGATTTACCTCGGTGAGATTGTAAAGCTATACGGAGTTTCGACATCGATTGTGTCGGATCAGAATCCCCAGTTCGCATCCCAGTTTTGGAGGAGCTTTCATGACACTCTTGGCACGCGGCTCAATTTTAGTACAATATTTCATTCTCAAAGCGACGATCAATCGGAAAGGACAATTCAGATTCTCAAGGATATGCAGCGAACGTGTATATTGGATTATAAGGGTGGATAGCATACACACTTACCGATGGCTGTGTTTGCATATAATAACAGCTATCATACCAGCATAGAAATGGCGCCATTTGAAGGTCTCTATAGGAGGAAGTGCCGATCTTCGATTCATTAGAGCGAGGTTGGTGAAAGAGTTGCCTTAGGCCCAAATGTGTTATAGGAGGCGGAAGAGAAGGTCCACCTTACTCGATAGTGATTTTTATCGGTGCAAGTTTGACAGAAAAGTTATGCAGATAAGCGCTGGCGAGATTTGGAGTTTGCGGTAGGGGACTGCATGTTCTTGAGGGTGTCACCTATGCATGGAGTTAAATGGTTCGGGGTTCGGGGAAAGATAAGCCCTCGATACATCGGGCTGTATGAAATCTTGGAATGGGTTGGCACCGTGGCATATCGGCTCGCTTTACCACCAATACTTGCGGGAGTTCACAATGTATTCCATGTATCTACACTCCGCAAGTATGTGCATGATTAGAGGCATATTCTCAATTATGAGCCATTGGAATTTAAAGAGGATATGGCCCATGAGGAGTTCCTGATTGAAATTATTGCTCGCAAAGAAAGAAAATGCGGAGTCGAACAATTCTGTATGTGAAAGTCCAATGGAGCAATTATACCGAATAAGAAGTCACTTGGGAACTCAAGGACACGATGCAGGAGCATTACCCATTCCTTTTTAACCAGTCAAGTTGAGGAATGTTGTAATACCTGTGAATTTTTTATTCGATTTAATTTGAATCTTTAAATTCAAAATTTGTATTTAAAGGGGAGTTGTTAAAGAAATGGCTAACTCCATGAATTGGAACCGTTTCCGACAAAACAAAATTTTTACCTGAATGGTCGAATAGCGCTGAACGTCATGGTAAAGTCTGTTTTTTAATTCTGTGAGGTGAAACCACAAAAAAAAAACGTGAAATACGATATTTCATGATAGTTTTCACAAAAAAAAGCACGACATTTATTTGCCAAAATGCATGAAATCACACATGGAAGGGTTTTGTCGTATTTTACATGTGCTGTGAGGGATCGGGATTAAAATAATATGGTTTGGAATACTAGCTCGCAAAAAGTTTGAAACCCTATTTAGTGGAGTCCGACATATGTGTGTTGGAATCATATTGTAGTAGCAGTGTGGGAGTCAATATCTTGTTGGCATTGGAGGCAAGATAATCATGATGTAATATAAATACAAAAATTGGTAGGTAACAACAATCTATTATCATCCAAGTCGAATAAAGCATACAGTATAGGTATACTATAGGAGTCAATTAACTACAAAGCCTGCGGCCCAACAGGTACTTGTACCACACCCGCTCGAGTCTACATGAAATCACAGAGTCAGGAACTGGTTTCAACATATTCCAATGTCACTAAACACATGACCACAACTATCGAAAACCGGCTCTTTTAACCGAGTTCCGAAATTTGCCAGAATTTTTCAAAAATCCACCGAAATATTTTCGGAGTCCGCTAAGTGTTCCGAAATATAATAATCCATGTCACCGTACTCACTCACTGTACCTAACGTAATTTTTCTACAATCCTAAACATAGCCGTAAACGTGTTCCGTTATCTTCCTTGCATACAAGTCTATTTTGCCTACATGTAGTCTACCGAAAGTCCTCCAACAGTATAAGTGTTAGATCCCTGCTTTCAGCTGACACCTACAAATATATATAAGGCTTGATAATGTTTAATTTGCAAATAGAAAAAAAAATATCTTTCTAATTAAATTAGTTTTAAAAATTCTACACTCAAATAAACCATATTTGGACGCCAACAGATCCATTATCTCATCCGAATTGTCAAGACAAATGCATCCGCACTAGAACTGCCCAAATTCAAGGTATAATAAAAAAGATTATTGCTAATTTATATTTCAGCCCCTATTTCAAAAAAAAAAATTTAGAGAATAATAATTATTTTGTATTATTTAACATAATATCAGAATAGAAAATTCTGAGTTCGAGTCCGGTCAGACTCTCGTATTATTTAATAATCAAATAAAATATTAACTACCGTCACACCACATTATTTATAACCAGTCAATTATAATTTTTTTAAAATAAAAATATAACAAAAATATTATTTTAAAAATTATATCTTGACAAATAAACCTAATAAAAATAATTTGATTGGTTGAACCACATAGTAATGCGACTCCTGCATTCTAAGCTTTTTTTTTTTTTTTTTTTTTTTTTTTTTCTACTAGGTGGTTAGTTGCATCATATTCTCCTGGTCTGGCCCGTGACAACTAAGATGCGACCACGGTAACGACTTTTGAGGTAAAAGAACAGAGTAGGGAGAGAAAAGAAAACGAAAAAAAGATGATAGGGTGGAAAAAAAAAAAAAGAAAAAAGAAAAAAGAAAAAAGAAAATGAAGAATACCATCAACGTCCCAGCTGAAATCACCAGACTTGACCACAGCTTTTTCTTTTCTCTTTCAAGTCCGCACGTGTAGGCCGAATACCCCCATCCTATATATAGACAATAGTAGGGTGTAATTTGGGCTTTGGACCAGGCAGACACGGCCGACGTACATTCAACTGGGCTGAACTCGGCCGGGGCCCAGGCCGGCTCCAAAATTGAGCAAGGCGGCGACGCACCGGATTTGTCAACACGGCGCCCCAACCTGCGCTCTGGGCCTTATAAAAAAAATTTCATTATAGGATTAATTTTTTGATGAAGGCTGAAGAAAACGTTCCTACTATATAACAAATACAGATACTTCAAAAAATATCATCATATAAATTATCTATTATATTACACCAATTTATTATTATATGATAAATTGCGCTATCTTTTAAAATTCTTATACGTTTTATTTGAAATCAAAAAGCTTTAAAGCGTAGAAATATATAACCCACTCACGTATGACATAAGTATAGTTTATATATATATATATATATATATATATATATATATATATATATATATATATATATATATATATATATATATATATATATATTGTAACGACTTTTTATTTATTGACGATTTCAAATATTATGATAAATTATTTAGAGATGCTTTTTAGTATCGTGAATTATTGAAAAATATATTTTTAAAAGTTATATATATATATATATATATATATATATATATATATATATATATATATATATATATATATATATATATATATATATATATATATATATATATATATATATATATATAGTGGGTTCAACCCTCTTCTTCTTTATTTTACTTTTAAATTTTTTTAAAACATATAAAATTTTAAAATATGAAATATCAAAATACTACTCTTTAACTAACGTCAGGAACGCCGGTTTCGCTTCACGCGTCTGTGTCGGACACGCGTTCGACACGGACGCGGCATGCACGCGCGAGCGACATGCGTCAATGCCGCATCTTGTAAATTTTCGAAATTGAAGCTTGGTTAGGCCAAAAAGTTGCGCTGACCGATCGGCCCTGGGGTTGACCCTCTAAGTGTGATGTGCCACGCGTCGAAAGGGATCAAGCGATCGGACCGAGGAGGGATCAATTCGACCGGATTCTTATCAATCAAACTCTTGAGAGTGTTCGGCCTAGTGGATCGAGCCGAACTGGAATTTGGAGACAGGAATTTGACACGGCCGAATAGCCGATTAATGAATTATATTGCTTTAAAGAGGGTTATAAGGAACCAATTACAGTTAAGTATACTTCTAGGAAGTGATGTAAATGCTGATATGAAAGCTATCAAGGAAAAAAGTAAATGTAGGTATGAAAGGTATTGAAAAGCAGGAGTAGTCACTGACTTACGAGGTTGCAGGACCACTTTTTTTTCGATAGTTCGGATATTTATACCCGTTTGAACCATGTGTATATATATAACCGCCAATTTAAGTAATCGGCGTGATCTAAGGGGAATCATCGTAAATTCCTCAACTAATTCTTTTTGAGTCGATTCTCCTCAATAAGATAGGAGCTATTTTCTGTCCAAGTTCGTCCCCTAATCGTCGCGCCGAAGCGTGATCTTCGACGCTTTCCAATGGTGGGCGCAACTTGCCTTTCCGGAGTTCATTACGAGATTTACGCCCATATCTCGTACCCTTTCCTTCCGGGATCTTTTCTTTTGCAGCCGGAAGTTGACTTTGGCCTCGCCTCTTTCGTCATTCGACTGAGGCGGTCTGATACTTGCCTTCGGCCGAGGTCGACCCTGGATGAGACGATGACCCTTTTTATTGGCCGCTTTTCCTATCGGCTAATGTCTTGAGCCGACGGTATACACCACGTGTCATTTCCTCATATGGCCAAAATTCCGACCTCAACAAAACTAAATTAGTTTGTTTTCCTCCTATAAGAACAAATATGGTATTATCACAACAAAAAGTTAATTAAATGAAATATATAAAAAAAAGAAAGAAAGAAAATCTAATTAGAAAAAAATATAGTTCTAATAAAAATTATCTATCTCATCTTCAACAAAGCATCTAAAGGTGTTTATTTGCTCCATCTTTTTCTGCATTAGTGTTATAATTTTTTTAAATCAAAATTTAATTTTGTATTTAAATTATTTTTTAATTATGAGTATATTTTTTATTTTTTATTTTATTTTTTTTAACATTCGTGTTATAATTTAAGATTAACTATTAGTTTTTAAATTTCTTCATGCTTTTTTTCTTAATGTTGTAGGATTATATAATAAAGTAATGCAAATTTGGTTGATATTTTGGATCGAATTTAAAGAGATAAACTTTTATGGGGTCATGTTAATAGAGTAAAAGGAGAAAAAAACTGTTAATTAAAATGTCACTTTTTAATATGATTTTTACAGGACATATTCAAAAAGTTAAAACTCACTTGTTAAAAATTCTTGGTCAAAACATTAGAGGATGTATAAAAAAAAACTCCACGACATCTTAACAAATAAAAAAAAAAAAATGAAGAAACTGAATTTAGGGCAAAAGATGTAAAAATTAAAATCTATGCCGTTACCACCATTTTCCAGTCAAGGAGAATCATTAAGTGGAGTAATATTATTTTATTAAATAGTTTCTCTACAAAGAAGAGGAAAGTCAAAAGAGACATGCATTTTTCTTTTTTTTGAGATTTTTTTTTTTCACTAAATCGACGCCTCATCTTTTTCATTCTTTCTCTCAACCTTCCCCTCCACTCCAATTGTCACGCCCCGGGATCAAAACTGCGACCCGGGTTCGCCAACAGATCCACCATCTGTACGGAAACTGCCGTACAGACGAAGCGTCTACCCTGCAAAAGATCTATAGCTAAACATGTATCAGAGCTAGAAAAGAACTAATAGCTACAGAAAACCACTGAACATCTGATATAATTAAAATCTCAATACAAGTCTCTCTGCTATAAAAAGTACAAGCAATCCTCACCGATCTCTCAGAATGTCTAGTACAAAAGTGGAAACATAAAAATAAAACCGGGTACATCTACCTCAGACTCTCAATGCTGGTAAGGAACTAGTCGGCCACGTCCTCACCTCGATCTGCTATCCCTGCGCGAACCAAGCTGGAACAGCTGCCTCAAACCTGTCACCGTAGCGAGTGTGAGATCTACTGCAAAAGGCAGATCTCAGTGGGTACCGTCCCAATATCCACGGTATGCCCACTAAGTCTACTGGAGGCAAAACAGATAGGTATGCAAATAGATAGATAAAAGCTGGAAGCAGGAAAGGAACTACAGCTAGTATGTACCAACATCATGCTCAAGAAAACTCTACTATGATCCTGTTATGCACACACCCTCACTACTAATAATATGCCTCAAGTACCATGCTCAAAGGAAATCTCATCTATGAACATGCTATGCAATCACTCTCTCAATATCACCCAATCTCAATGACTGCCTCATAGGGTCCAGTCAAGCCTGCGCCAAACCTACTGCCACCTCATCCTCACTGGGACGGGACTTACGTAAGGCGTCCTACACGGACTATCACAAGCGAACTCTAGTGTATCAGCTAGTCGCATACATTGCAGCCTCGTCAGGCTCGGTATCATCATCGCACCCGGGGCGTAGCTCGAGGGGAGCGACCCCACCGAACTCAAGTATCACATCTGTCTCACTGTCTGATAAGCGGCACATGCAGGCTATAATCCACGATCAAACAGATCGGTAACACGAGCTCAATAGCACATCTCAGTCGGAAAAGAATCTCGACTCACTCAGGAAATGCCCAAGTCCTCACATAATCTGTCGGAGAACTCTCTACGACTCAATCTGATAATGCACAACTCATGATCTAGGGTAAACCAATCGACTTCCATGAAGGGCCGAATATTCCGAAGGACTGGCACCTACAACCCAAATCAAACAAGAACAGGTTGCAGGCATAGCCGCCCGTAGCTTTCAACCCAACAATGGAATCAGTCCTCAATCTCGCACACAAGAGGCTCGGAAATTCCGAAAGACTAACGCCTACAACCCAAATCAAACAAGAACAGGCTGCAGGCGCAGCCGCCCGTAGCTTCCGTCCCTAAAGTGAAACAAATGCCCAATCTCTCATGACACTAGAACTCATCTCACAAGGCTCTAAAAAAAATCCCCTCGGCCCCCCGGCACGAGGACACATGCATCCCGAACTGCCTGGACCATTCCTAATGCTCTCGATATTTTTAAACATTTTAAAATCAGGGTTTAACTTAAAACCGGTTAGAGAAATTTTATGAAGGTGCAGATACATTCCGAATCTCAAGAAAATATGTAGTCTAGTGTCAAAACATCTCTAGATCATGCTAAAAATATCAGGGGCTCAGGAAAGTATTTCTACAATTTTCTAGGCAACTATCAGATTTATAAAACATAAAACAGATAAACTAAACATGATCAACATGCTTACAGAAGCTTTAGAGGGCATTCCATACATTTCGGAGAAATTCCAACCCACCTGGAACGCTTTCCGTAGGCATTGCTGAAGTCGGTGAAGCGCCGAACTTGCTCACTGTCGAAAACTGTCGGAAAAATGAAAACCGCGCCGCACGCGCGCGAACCCTGTCGTGAATCCCGGAAAATTCCCCGGAAGCTCGAACAAATCCCTCGGGTCCTCTACAAAAATCCGGCGCGCCTCGGGCTCCCGGCTGTCAACCCACTGCGTGCGCGCGAGCATGCCTCGGCTCCGCGCAGAAAAATCCAAGCCTCAGCTCAATAGCACACACAGAGAGGAAACACAACCAAAACCAGCTCAAAATCCTCAAATCCATCTAGGAAAAATCTTAATCCAATAGGAAAAAAATCAATTGTCACCTACCTCTCACGTGCGGCCGACGCGCGCGCGGCCCCGCTCAGCTCCAAGCCGCAAGACAACACAAGAACTCTCATGCTTTCTATTCCATCTTTCCCTCATCTTCTCTTTCTTTTTCCTTGCTTTTCTCCGATTCCTTTCTTTCTTTCTTTTCCTCTCTCTGTATCTAGGGGAGAAGGGAGGAGGAGGAGTCCATATATATAGAGAAGAGAGGGTCCACAGGTGAAAAGGAAGGTTGGAGGGGTGAAATTACCAATTTGCCCAAGCTAAAAGTCACTAAAAAAAAACCTTCAACAAGCTGGGTACCGGTACTACATGGAGCGTACCGGTACCCAAGTCCATGTTCCGGAACCCCCTCCCAAGTTCCGGAACACCAACAAAAAAAAACAACAAAAAAAATCGCAAGACAGCCGCGCGGCGCCCATTTACTGCGCGCGCTCGCTGCGCGCGGCCGCAAGCGCGCGCCACTTGCAGCGCGCGCCCGCATGCGCGCGCCGCATGCAGCGCGCGCCCTAATGCGCGCGGCCGCAAGCGCGCGCCGCCCGCAGCGGCGCCCAAGCGCGCCCGCGCAGCAACCTCACCGGCCGCGCGCGGCGCCTCTGCTCGCCCGCGCGGCATCCTCTGCTGGGCACTCTTCCACTCCTGGACAGCAAACACCACCAATTCAGCAACAAGAAAGATCCAAAATAACTCCATAAATCGAAACCAAGCTTTCTCTTTCTCTCACTAAAAAACTGCATAGTACCTCCACGAGGCTCGACACGCGCGTGCTCCGTTCGGCTTCCGACGGTCGGTCCACACTACTAGCACACCATCACCTCACTCAAACCCAACTTTTATTTCCCTCCAATTCCTCTTCTTTTTCTCCCTCTTCTTCCATCTTTTTTTCCTCTGTTTGAAGCTAATTCCTCTATTTTGAAACAGGGAAGAAGATGCCTACGTGGCATGGTGCTAATTAATTAGAGGAGCTTGGGTGTAGGGTGCATGGTGCATAAAGACAAGCAACCCAAAACACTTTGCAACACCAACACCAACAACTACAATCCAACACCCACTCTCAACTTTCTCATTTTACTCTAATTCCCTCTTTCAGGATAATTAACCAAATTAATTTATTAATTAATTAATCCATTTTAAGCCACTCCAACTCACTTTTCGCCCTCGGGGCCCCCGCATCAGTCCGGAACCTCCCGAACTCCGCTGTAATATGGAAATACACCTGTCCAAAACTTTTTCTCCTCAAAGAGCTCCACTGTGGAGTCGGTGTGCTCAATCCAAAAACCGGTTCCATTAACCGCCGACTCTAACTCACTTTTCGCCTTCGGAGTCTCCGCACCGGTCCGAAACCTCCCGAACTTCACTGTAAACTGAAAATACACAAGTTCCAAACCTTTTCCAATTTTTTCTGCATACAACAGTGGAGTCGCGGCTCTAGCAACCCAGTCCCCAAACGGCGCACAAAGCTCGGAAAAACTCCGATTCAAGCTGGGGCTTCCGCATCGATCCGAATCAACCCGAAATCATCTGTAAACAAATATGGAACACGTGCTAGGAGATTTCTCCGCACCACGCCATCTTGCTAGGTCGGTGCGCTATCCAAAATCCCGGTATTCTACACCAACTCTCTTACTTCTTAAAGTGTCTCTTTCTCTCCCACAACCCCCTCCCACACGACATTTAATTCTATTTTTTGTGAAACGCTTCCTCTCCCTATTTCTTTTACTTTCTCCTATCTATCGAACCGACATCATGCGTATCTTTCTCTACTCCTCACCCAACATACGCAGATGCTACATTGCTCACCTTCGGTTCGACGCCGACTCCTTAGGCTTTCGCTCCCCCTATAAGTAGACTCTTTTCGACATTAGCCGCAATATCTAGAGCCCCTCCTTTGATTGTTTCCACCCTCTTCTCAACGATCCCGACTCCAATCCCACCAATTCTAACAACAACAATTCTGATAGCGATCACAATCCACTACGTTCGTGCTCGCGACTCTTAGATTTGGTATAGATTTTGATTTAATTTAATTTGATTTTGATTAATTTTAGAGAAAAAAAATAGCATATTTTAAAGATCTTTTAGATTTTTTTTTTTGGATTTTATGTGATTATAGGATTAGTGCGACGGAAAAAGATGATGACGATTATTATTTTTTTCTTCTCATCAGTTTGCAAATCGGTTACATCTTTATATCCTTATATTATTAATTTTTAATATATATTTTTTATATTATTAACCAATCAAATATAATTATTTTTTACTATTTATTCTTTATATTTTTATTTACTTATTTAATTCATAATTTTTTAATATAAGTTCTACCCGCTACATCTCGCGGGTTCTACACTAGTGAACAATTATATAGTGAAATAGCTAGAATATTTTACATAGGTAGCTTGTCATGTAATCTAGCTAGAAATCTTCACTATGTTAGTTTCTACACATATGCGACCAATCATACAATTAGTGACAATATTCCTTCTAGTGTTAATATGTTAATAACTACTTTACTTAAAAAGAAAAGGAAAGAGCAAATATAGAAAATTTATTAGAATGATTAAGAAACATGGAGTGAAAAAGGTATAAATATTATTTGTGATTGCTGGAGCGATCGTCAAAGAAGACTATTAATTAATTTCATAGTCGTGACGAAAGATGGTCTTATGTTCTTAAAGACAATTTGTCACGCCCCGGGTGTAAACCAGAATCCGAGCTCGCCAACAAATCCGCCGTATACGCAGAATTTTTCACGTATATGAAGCGATACAACCTACTCAAGTAGAAAGATAGATAGATATACAAGAGCATCATAGAGTAGAACTAAATAAACCAACACAGACTGAATTGTATACATAAATAAAACTCCAAATATCAATATACAAATGTCATCTCTCAGGAATAAATAAAATACATCCAGCTGGCTTAAGCCAGACCCAAATATACATCAGTATGCTCAACTAAACTATAAACAAAAATAGAACAACATTGGGTCCACCGCTAGCTCACAAGTGTGGTAAGAGATTGTTGAGACCGAAATTTTTGCCTCTTTAGAGAGCGACACGTGGTGGATACCGTCGGCCGATAGACATCAGCCGACATGAGATTGAGACAGAAGAAGGAGACCCGCATCTTGATTGAGACCGGTCTTTGTCGGGTAAGAATATAGCACGCGACAAATATCACCGGCTGAAAGCATCAGACGACAAAAAGAGCTGCCGACAAAAAGATCGTCACTTTAATCCAAGGTCAACTTCGACCAAAAAATGACATCAAACCGCCCAGTCAAGCGACAAGGGAGGCGAAAGTCGAAGATGGCTTTTCGACTGCTCGAGCCGAGAAGGGAAAGATCTTGGAAGGAAGGAATGCGAGATTTGGGCGCGAATCCCGCAATTGACCCGAAACGGTAAGCTGCGCCTAGTACTGGAAAGCACCGAGGATCATGCTCTGGCGCGATGACAGGGGGATGAATCTAGACGAAGAAGCGACTACTATCCTAATTGAAAGGCATTCGGCTCAAAAGGAAGTGGTTGCTGAATATCCGATAACTTCCCCAATTAATGTCGATAATTCAAATCGTCGCCCAATAACTTGGTTCGAAATGTGTATAAATACCCGAACCATCGAAGGAAAAGGGGTCCGGCAATCTTGTAAGCCCGGTACCACCCCAGCTTCTTCATATCTAACAGTAGGTTAACTTAACTATTCATACCTGCATTTACTGCTTTACTGCTTTCCTTTACTGCTTTCCTAGGAGTAGGCTTACTTGTAATCTCTCTATCTCTATGTCACGCCCCGAGATTCAAAAGAGGGTCTAAATTTTTTTTTTTTAATAAATCAGAGTTTAAAAACTTGACTTCTCCAAGGCGTGAACAGACCGCCACACATATAGAAAAGTCTCTGTACATCAAACAGAGCCTTCCCTATATGTGCTCGGCTAACAGATACAGTCAATCAGAGTAGATACGAGATAGCTAAACTAAATAAGTTCTACTCTATTACAACCACAAGGTTCATAAGTTCAATACATCCAGTTCTCAAAATGGAAATAACAGTATAATGTTTTGCTAAATCAAAAGGGGTACTTCCTACCAGGGACAAGCAAACACGCGTCCTCACACAGAACGTCCAAAGGTCCCCGCACCCGAAGGACCTGCAAAACAGTCACCCGAGGGTGTGAGACACACCGGAGTGTATCCCAGTGGGCACGACGGGCCGGGAAATAGCAAGCCGTACCTACTGGATACAATAATAAGCGGACAACAAAAGTAGGATATACTGAAACTGAGAGGTATAGTTCAAATGTATAACCTAAGCAGAGTACCATTAATCATGGATTAATTAACAGAGCAGTGTAATCATATATAAAGCTGATCATGCTATAACTGATAATCTGACAGGTAGGAATGAATATGTTATAGCTGACAAACAGGAAATAGTCATACTATCCCTGATAATCTGGCAAGCAGAGAATGATCATACTATTCATGACAAATCTATAACAGATATAAAAATGCAGGTATATAATCTAAGAAGATCGAACATAGATCAATAGAACAGGGTATGCATATATAACACAATCATACTATGCATGGCACTTCTATAACAGATATGAAAATGCAGGTAATCAAACAAGCAGGAATATCAAGAAGGTGCATCAAAGGTAGTACCACGAATATACCCAATCAATGCCACTTTTGGCCACAAGGGCCTCAGGCTAAACTGCCATGGACCTCAGGCAACAACCACTTTTGGTCTTTGGGGCCTCAGGCAACAACCACTTTTGGACACCCAGCAGCTATCATAACCTCAAAGGCTCACGGGTCGATCAGACCTCTCTACCGGTAAAGAACACCGTGACGGTGGCCAAACCGTCGGTGTGCGCGACTGAAAGCTGGCTCGACATGGCGATCATAATGCTGATGCTCAAACCATGGTCCACTGACCACATAGACGGCAAGAAGCCGAGGAAAATCGCCACCGGGATACAAGTATAACATGCCACATGCTGAAGTAGTATCTCCTATTCTAAATATGCAATGAAGAATAGAGACAGGTATAGAACTATGCTAATGACCAATCAAGCATGGCATGTGTCCAGGAAATGCATATCAACTGCTGAAGAAATCATGATATAACTCAACATGATAAACAAGCAACTGCTGGAATATAAGGGCATGATAAAAGCTCATCTGTGGGATCATGGCTATGCAGATGTAAGGATTTTGTGCTGATATGCAAGTAAGTAGTAAGAGCAGGTACAACTCAGTAGCAATCATAATGCTGAATCTCAATCCACGGTCAATAGACCGGACAGTCGGCGAGAAGCCGAGGAAATCCCCATCGGGATATCGATAATGATGCAAATCACGCCAAGTACTGAGACTAGAACTCCTATTCTAAACATGCAGTGAAGAATAGAGTATAACGAAAGGCTCATATGTATAATCAGGCAATATAGCTGAAATGACTGAATGCTGGAATGAAAGCATATAGTAAGGCTAAAGCATAGGTTCAGGGCTACACCAAGAACAGGGGTCCGACCTACCACGGCACCCAATAGGGCCGACCTGATAAAACGCGGACCGAAGATAACCCACCTGTATATAGGAGGAACAACGACTCCACCAGAAGGTAGACGGTCGCAATAGCCACAAGACGAATCACGGGCTGACTCCTGATGACTGAGGCCTACAATAATACCGGATGACAACTCAGGATCTACCAAATCCTCAAGGCACAACTAACGCGAATCGACCATTTTGTCGATTAACGCAATATTAAACATATTTAGCTTTTCAAGGACCCCGGGAAACCCACCGAAAGGTCAACCATGTTTTAGAGCATTCATCTAACTTGTCCATATTGTTACAATTACAGCAAGCCCCTCAGGTTTATTCCTAATGTGTTATATCTACTATATAAACCCCGTTTTGGCTCGTTCTCTTTAACGGAGAATCATTTTTACGAGCTGTCACCTCCAGTAGGTGAAAATCGACTTGCTGAACGCCGTGCTCACCCATTTGCAGCAGCACGGAACCCGAGGAAAACTTCGGGCCATAAATTACTTCTCTAACCTAGCCGAAACGCATTTTCGTTTCTTCGGCTCACCAAAACCCAGAATAAACGCGAGCATCGCGTCCAGTGACCCCAAATTAGCTAGGAGTACACTGTTGCAATATTTCAAACAGACCCTAACACTGGTTTTAAACAATTATTGTATTAAGGCTTGGTTTCGATGCAACTTTAAATCTACACCTTTTCAGATGAAACCCCAAGAATCAAAAAGACTCTGGATAGTATCAGGACCACAGGGCTTGCCCTAGTTGCAGCCCAGGTCTGCTGGTTCCACCCGAACCACAACCTTGCTCTCACACAAGTTCACAATGCACCAAACCTTTGTCCACACAGATCAAGCTTGATCTGAAGTGAGCATTAAGCTCAGGGGACATTCTGAGTAACTTTAATATACAACTCGAGAGCTAATTCCCATTCTTTCTTCTCTGAGGCATTTTTACAAACACTTGGTGTGCACTTCTCCCACAACACACCACATACAAGATCCCGAGTTAGTTCTCTGCAATCACTGGACCAGAGGGCATTCAACTTGGATGGAAACATTCCTTGGAGGTGCAGGAACATTCCCATCATTTTGGTTTCGACCCAACATCCTCGGGGATTGCCGGAGCTAGAGGTTGAAGATGACTTCAATGCATTGAAAATCGTGACTAATTATCCAGAGGTTCTGGGACCCAACCAATAGCACCAACAGGTGCTAAATCTTTCTGTGAACCATCCTGTGCCTGTGGCCGGCAACAGAACACGGCGGTGGCGCGGCAGTGGCAAGCTCGGTTTGGAGCTCCCCCACCTCTAATGGTGAAATTTCACAGAGGCAACTTGAAGCTCTCCAACATGGATGGAAAGGCTCTACTGGTTCATAGGAAGCTTCCCGACCAACCCTCCCCAGCCGGAGTTGGCCGGAACGCCGGCAGCCGAGATTTGGACCACTCTCGGGTCATCCATGGCTGCGCCTCTTTGGTGCTGCATGGATGCCATGCAAGTGCAGGGTTGCACTCCTCTCACTCCCAGGAAGTCTTCTGGGCACATGGCCGGCGTCGGAGAAGCCCGCCGGCGCCGGAGCAAAGAGCTCGGCCGAAGGTGCAAGAAATCCAAAATTAGGGTTCAAGACTGCGTGGTGGTTACTCAACCAAACTCCAAATTTGGTGGAGATGGTCCTCATCTCCTACAGATTTTTCCCATAATTTTAGTTTTGTATTTGGTCCACTGGTTGCAGAGAACGACCGAGGCGGAGCTTGGCTAGGTTTCCGGCCGGATATTGCTCCTGCCGCCAACCGGCCGTGCATGGGGACTCGGGCTTGTGCAGGGAGCGTCCTTTGGACATGGGAAATCTACTGCTAAGGGTCTCGGGCTCAAACAAATCGGGGTTTAGCAACCTCACCTTAGCCGGAATCGAAGAAGAGAGGAAGAAGCCGAGGTACCCTTCTCATTCTTCGTGCGACCTCGGCAAGCACCCAGGAACTCTCCACAGGCACAGAGGAACTCCTCAGGAACCCCAGATCAACCTTTGATTGAAGTCGGTTCCATCTACTTCATCCTCTCTCACTCTCGGCTAAGTCTCTAATGGAGTTTGTGTCTCTCGGCCACCCAGTGAACCAGGCACCAAATGATGGCTACAGAGGAGATTAAGATGCCTCGAATCCCATCCAGACTCCTCGTGCTCCAGCCCAAGAAGACCAAAGGCCACTTCACATAAATGCAAGATTCTTTTCACAAAACCCTCAAACCCAGTTCACACACAACCCCCAGCCACGAAGCTCTGCACAGCAAGATTTTATGGGCTTCACAAGTTGGCAAAAGCCCAACAACAATGTTCCAAGAGCTTCGGCCCAAGAAACTTGAAGAAAAAGCGATAATTCGGCACTTTTCACGCAATACGAGAAAATCCGCTTGACGAAATGCGAAATGGACTTCGCCACGACGTCCGGCTCGTCGAGACCTTCAAGATAGGCTATCCATTTGCTTGATTTGGTGCGCAAATGAATTCTCGGGCCATTTAGTTCTGTAAGTCACAATCCGACGCACGCGCTTCGATGCACCCGGATCGCCAAACACGAAATCCGTCAGTGCCATTGCGCTCAGAACGTCGAAATTAGCTAGGTTTGACTACTCATACCCCTATGTCAGGATTCCAGACAGTGAAATGGCCGTTAGTGATCAAAGGGCCATTTAAAATAGGGGTTACTATTCATTTTTAAGTCGTGGGCCCCGCATCTTCTTTGCTGATTTCTGGACAATCCGACCGTCTGATCGAAAACATATGTATATGAAACTTTCATGTTTCGATGTCACGCCCCCGGGGGTTTTTGAATCTATCAAAGCGAAAATTCGTGTGTATCTTTTTTTTTCTTAACAAGGTACATTAAACCTCATCCCCGGTGCGTGCCAGACCGCCACATACACAAAATTCTCCCTGTCCGCGGACAGAGTCTCCTTTGTATATGCACGGCGTCTCATTTACAACAACATACATCAACCACCAACTATCAACCATACAATAGACATTCAACATCAAGCGGAATATTAAAGCGGCATTAATGTTTAGAAAGGATAAAGCCAGCAATTGCAAAACCCGTGCCCACACGGCACTTCGTTTTGAGAAAACCTTTTCGAAGTCATTTGGTTTATCATGAAAACATGTCGCATAAGAAAACATCACCAAAAGAACCAAACTATAAAAGTACAACTCATCCACAGTGCCAAGTAATACATGTCCACGAATATTACTACTCACAAGCAAATTAACTAAAATGCGTAAGAGAGATGAGATAATGATAATAACTAAGTGTTCTGACTACGGCCCTCGCGACGCAGTCTCAACAATCTCCCGGCTAACGCCCCTCGTAGCGCCTGTCACGGAGTGGGTAATGTCAGTGACAAACAAAGTAGATGTCTAACAACAATAAGGAATAAGGAGCAAACCGGAAACACCGTAACCATTTCGCTAAAACCCTGCACATATTAAGCTGGGCCCCAACCCCAGATTTATCAATTTAATTGGGCACCAACCCCAGATTATTTATCGGAGAGACCAAAGTCTCCCCTCGTGCGCAACCACTACTTTGATGCATTTAACCCCTTCCACGGTGCTGGTGTGCTATTCCCAGCGGGCGCGAAGGGGTCCTCACGGCTCCCACCCCTTTGTGAGGAACACGGGTCATACAAGACCACTCTTCCGGAAAAGTACACCCATGCGGAGGCCAATCCGCCTGTGTACGTGCAGCATCCCAAACTGATTTGCCGAGATCGGCGTGTCATGAACATTGCGACCGCAGCCGCTTCAATTGTTAGATAATAACACAATTATGCGAAAGGTTAAACTGTCCATCTACTTTGTTAGATAAATTGAGAGCACTTTGATGACGATAGATGCACTTACTGCACTGGTTGTATTTACAGCAACCGTACCCACCTATTTGGAGAGATATCGGAACACCCGAATCTTTCGCGCACCCCCGCTGCGCGTTTGGACCTAAAGAAAGTCCGCAAGGATAACTATAGTCAAAAGCGTGTACTTACATCTGAAAACACAAGACCCAATTTACTCTTTTTGACGGAAAAGTCCAACATTGTCCGGTTGACGAAACAGAATTCCCGAGCCACCGTCGCCATCTGCCGGAGCCCCGCGCGGTTCAGAACCGCGCGACGTATCTCCGCGGACGATGCCCTCGCGGCGCGGTGCCCCGCGCGGGTTGCCCGTGCGACGGCCGCACGGTGCCCGCGCGGGTGCGGCCCGGCACGGCGCCCGCGCGGTTGCGAGTCCGTGCGGGTGCCGCCCGCGCGGCAGCCGCGCGGCGCCCGCGCGGTGCCCGCACGGGTGCGGGCCCGCGCGGGTGCCTCCCACGCGGCAGCCGTGCGGCGCCCGCGCGGTGCCCGCATAGATGCGGGCCCGCGCGGGGGCCGCCCGCGCGGCAGCCGCACGGCGCCCGCGCGGTGCCCGCAAGGTTGCGGGCCCGCGCGGGTGCCTCCCGCGCGGCAGCCGTGCGGCGCCCGCGCGGTGCCCGCATGGATGCGGGCCCGCGCGGGGGCCGCCCGCGCGGTAGCCGCACGGCGCCCGCGCGGTGCCCGCAAGATTGCGGGCCCGCGCGGGTGCCTCCCGCGCGGCAGCCGCGCGGCGTCCGCACGGCGCCCGCGCGGTGCCCGCAAGATTGCGGGCCCGCGCGGGTGCCTCCCGCGCGGCAGCCGCGCGGCGTCCGCGCGGTACCCGCACGGTTGCGGGTCCGCGCGGTGGCCGCGCGGCGCCCGTGCGGTGCCGTCCGAGACCCTCCTCCGCGCGATGCCCTAGCGGCACCGCGCGCCTCCGCCGTCCGTTCCGTGCCTTTTTAAGGAGACGATGTCGGCGACGGTGACGGATACGACGGAGAAAACAAGAAACCAAGAACTCAACGAAAGAGACAACGAACAAAATCCCAAATAATTTAAATAAATTATTTTACTAACCGAAGATCGACGGAAAGGTTGTCCGGTCGCGTTCTTGTCTTCGGTTCGGCGTCCGGGAAGATCGGGCTCCTTCTCTTTCTCCTTTCCCTTTCTTCCGGCTAGGGTTCCGTCTTTTCCCTTTTTTTTCCTTCTCTCCGATTAGGGTTTTTATTTTCTTTTCTTTTCCTTTCCGATAGTCGAGATCCCTTATATAGTCGTACTTTACCTTTAATTAATTCCTCTTTAATTCGTACGTAAGAGAATTAATTAATTTTCCGTCTGGGATAATGAATTAACTTATTAATTATCCCCCACGAGATAAACCACCTTATCTCTAACGGGTGCAAGATATTTAGCACGGATTCCGATGCACGACTAATTACCGTATCACTTTGAATCCCGTTCAGGGGGTTCCCGATATCGGATTTCAGATCCGATCGCGCCGTCGGCTTTCTTTTTCCGCGCACAATCGCGGAAAAATACTAGTGTCCCACAATGGCCAACTTCAAGAATTGAATAATTCTATTTCACTTAAAGGCTTAAATGACTACACGCAAGTCAAAAATACCCCGAAAGGCCGGATCACTACATTCGACGAGACGGTCGCAACAGTGATCTCGGATTTTTGAGATCAAGCCCCGATCAAAAATCGATATTTTTGGGGCTTTATTTACTTATTTTCTGCTATTTATTAATCCAGAAATTTATTTAAACCTTTTTAAAATTCTCGGTTACTACATCACCCACCACTTATAAAAAGTTTCGTCCTCGAAACTTGATTACAATTACGAATCAAACAAATAGGGAAAGCGTTCTAACTTTTCAGATTCACGCTCCTATGTGGCCTCGCGTTCTTCATGATTTTCCCACTGTACCTTTACATAGGGAATTGTTCTGCTACGCAGTTTCTTCTCATCGCGTGCCAGGATCCGTAATGGAGCTTCATCGTAGCTCAGATCCTCTCGAAGTGGGACAGAGGTGGGGCTGATGACATGTGTCGGATCAGAGATGTATTTGCGTAGCATGGAGACATGAAAGTTATTATGCACACGGGCGAGACTTGGAGGAAGAGCTAGCCGATATGCCACTGGACCAATGCGCTCTAATATCTCGAAGGGTCCTACGAAACGGAAACTGAGCTTGTTCCGTAACCCAAATCTCTTGATTCCCCTAGTTGGCGACACCTTTAGCAATACATGATCGCCAACTTGGAACTCAAGATCACGCCTGCGCTTGTCCACATAACTCTTTTGTCTGCTCTGTGCGGTCAGCAATCGCTGTCGAGCGATTCGCACCTTGGCCTCAGCATCCTCCAATAAATCTGGCCCGACAATCTGGCGTTCTCCAACATCGTCCCAACAAATCGGGGATCGACATCGACGCCCATATAATTGCCTCATAAGGCGCCATGAGTTGAGTAGTCACCCCAGCAGGAACTACTTCCAAGTCCAATTTCTGGAATTCCTCAATCAAGCGATCCTGCCCAGTGATCATCAATGTCTCAGCCGTACTATGCTTCCGGCTCAATGCATCGGCGACTACATTTGCCCGACCAGGATGATACTTGAGGTTTTTATTTTCGCCAACAAGTCCTAGACCTCAACTTAGCTTGCTAAAAAGCATGAAGCTGCCTCGAGAAATAAAGCTGACTAATTTCACCAGGTCACATATACTGCCGAATGTAACCGACTCGACTAATTGTTTAATACCACTGATTTTCAACAACTTGGTTTGCTCTCCACAAAATCTTAACAGATCTGGCTTGGACGCATTGTCCAATTCTATAGCTTAACGGGAATGTTCTTATTATTACATCAGATGCAAATTCTGGCCAACATCACTGTGGCTAGTAGGACTATCAACTAGAATGGATGTCCATTATAATGACAAGGATAATCTATTCTCCACGTATGTATACCGTCGGAGACCTAATCAAAGTCTAATACAGTCTAGAATATCAGCACCCAGATTACATCACCGTTGCCCAGAGAGCAACCTCGAAGACTAACATATAAGCAAGTACACAAGCAGACCCAATCATGATATTTCCTTTACAGGGTAGAGTATTTCGTCTGCTCTTTCGACAGTACGTTGTCTGCAGCCAACGTGCTTATCAAAAGAAAGGTGAAATACCTAGATCTGTCACCAATCTCACATTGGAGACATGACTCCTACCGGAATCTAACAGAAGGTATCACACATTCCTTACAACACCAACCTGTACTAATATTGCAAACCAATATCGAGAGTTACTACCACTACGTGGTCACGAGTGCCATCATGGCCACTCACAATAATCTAGAACTATATTTCAGTGTTTACTAATACCTTGAATTAATTACTTCTTGCTAACACAGATCTAGCGACACTTGTCGCCACTCAACACCCATGGGATGATCACAATCCCACAAGCAAGTTCACACGCATTGTGTGAAACAACCATAATTTGTATTCATTTAGGATTAATATCACATCCTCAAGCAATCAACATCACATCAGACTCTCTAGTCATAGTGCACCACCAATACTACCTCACCAAGGTAGCAGTCACAATGGCTACAATTGTTGAATACTTATAGGAGAATCTAAGGCGGTCCATGAAATTCGTGCAAAAGGTGGGACCTGACTACAACACCAACCCAATCAGGGTTACTATTTGGCCATAGGCCACCAAAACTAATTGATATAACCGCCATGACAGCGCTAGCACGCTCACTGTCACACCCACCTCTATCGGAATGATCTTGAATTCCGAGTTACTTTCACTGAACAGGCTTAGTTCATAACTCGACAAAAACTTGTATTTATAAAGTGTCATCAGAATCACTTCCTTCACAGCAAAAGAATTGCTAAACTCATAGTCGTCCCGATAGCTGTAATCGGAGAATCAACAATAATAGCAGTCACCGGTGTCGTTCCGAGAATCATGGCTGGGACAATGGTCACATATCATGTGGCACGGGGCAACAGGAGGTTCAACAACACCTCAAAGTACCTGGGCTAAAGGTGGGACAGGTGCAAAAATAGCAGTCATCTACTATACTAACCCAGCAAAAGTGGTGAGCTAACTCTCAAACCACTGCGAACGATCCGAGCCCACTGGCTCCACTGTAACATCTCGCCCACGACCCGTATCACGATCGCGGCCAACACTGCACCCACTATCACCACCAAGCCCAGAGCGCGTGCAAACACAGCTCGTAGCCACAACAACCAGGTTAGGAAACAACTCGTTAGTAAATAATTCACCTGAGTTCCTAACCACAAGACAACACCCCGCGCTCTCACGTCAGACTCAAGTCATCCTAGGGTTTATCCTAACCCAAACCTAGGTACCGTGTACCTACTCTCTGATACCATCTAATCTGTCACGCCCCGAGATTCAAAAGAGGGTCTAATTTTTTTTTTTTTTTTAATAAATCAGAGTTTAAAAACTTGACTTCTCCAAGGCGTGAACAAACCGCCACACATATAGAAAAGTCTCTGTACATCAAACAGAGCCTTCCCTATATGTGCTCGGCTAACAGATACAGTCAATCAGAGTAGATACGAGATAGCTAAACTAAATAAGTTCTACTCTATTACAACCACAAGGTTCATAAGTTCAATACATCCAGTTCTCAAAATGGAAATAACAGTATAATGTTTTGCTAAATCAAAAGGGGTACTTCCTACCAGGGACAAGCTAACACGCGTCCTCACACAGAACGTCCAAAGGTCCCCGCACCCGAAGGACCTGAAAAACAGTCACCCGAGGGTGTGAGACACACCGGAGTGTATCCCAGTGGGCACGACGGGCCGGGAAATAGCAAGCCGTACCTACTGGATACAATAATAAGCGGATAACAAAAGTAGGATATACTGAAACTGAGAGGTATAGTTCAAATGTATAACCTAAGCAGAGTACCATTAATCATGGATTAATTAACAGAGCAGTGTAATCATATATAAAGCTGATCATGCTATAACTGATAATCTGACAGGTAGGAATGAATATGTTATAGCTGACAAACAGGAGATAGTCATACTATCCCTGATAATCTGGCAAGCAGAGAATGATCATACTATACATGACAAATCTATAACAGATATGAAAATGCAGGTATATAATCTAAGAAGATCGAACATAGATCAATAGAACAGGGTATGCATATATAACACAATCATACTATGCATGGCAATTCTATAACAGATATGAAAATGCAGGTAATCAAACAGGAATATCAAGAAGGTGCATCAAAGGTAGTACCACGAATATACCCAATCAATGCCACTTTTGGCCACAAGGGCCTCAGGCTAAACCGCCATGGACCTCAGGCAACAACCACTTTTGGTCTTTGGGGCCTCAGGCAACAACCACTTTTGGACACCCAGCAGCTATCATAACCTCAAAGGCTCACGGGTCGATCAGACCTCTCTACCGGTAAAGAACACCGTGACGGTGGCCAAACCGTCGGTGTGCGCGACTGAAAGCTGGCTCGACATGGCGATCATAATGCTGATGCTCAAACCATGGTCCACTGACCACATAGACGGCAAGAAGCCGAGGAAAATCCCCACCGGGATACAAGTATAACATGCCACATGCTGAAGTAGTATCTCCTATTCTAAATATGCAATGAAGAATAGAGACAGGTATAGAACTATGCTAGTGACCAATCAAGCATGGCATGTGTCCAGGAAATGCATATCAACTGCTGAAGAAATCATGATATAACTCAACATGATAAACAAGCAACTGCTGGAATATAAGGGCATGATAAAAGCTCATCTGTGGGATCAAGGCTATGCAGATGTAAGGATTTTGTGCTGATATGCAAGTAAGTAGTAAGAGCAGGTACAACTCAGTAGCAATCATAATGCTGAATCTCAATCCACGGTCAATAAACCGGACAGTCAGCGAGAAGCCGAGGAAATCCCCATCGGGATATCGATACTGATGCAAATCATGCCAAGTACTGAGACTAGAACTCCTATTCTAAACATACAGTGAAGAATAGAGTATAACGAAAGGCTCATATGTATAATCAGGCAATATAGCTGAAATGACTGAATGCTGGAATGAAAGCATATAGTAAGGCTAAAGCATAGGTTCAGGGCTACACCAAGAACAGGGGTCCGACCTACCACGGCATCCAATAGGGCCGACCTGATAAAACGCGGACCGAAGAACCCACCTGTATATAGGAGGAACAACGACTCCACCAGAAAGTAGACGGTCGCAATAGCCACAAGACGAATCACGGGCTGGCTCCTGATGACTGAGGCCTACAATAATACCAGATGACAACTCAGGATCTACCAAATCCTCAAGGCACAACTAACGCGAATCGACCATTTTGTCGATTAACGCAATATTAAGCATATTTAGCTTTTCAAGGACCCCGGGAAACCCACCGAAAGGTCAACCATGTTTTAGAGCATTCATCTAACTTTTCCATACTGTTACAATTGCAACAAGCCCCTCAGGTTTATTCCTAATGTGTTATATCTACTATATAAACCCCGTTTTGGCTCGTTCTCTTTAACGGAGAATCATTTTTACGAGCTGTCACCTCCAGTAGGTGAAAATCGACTTGCTGAACGCCGTGCTCACCCATTTGCAGCAGCACGGAACCCGAGGAAAACTTCGGGCCATAAATTACTTCTCTAACCTAGCCGAAACGCATTTTCGTTTCTTCGGCTCACCAAAACCCAGAATAAACGCGAGCATCGCGTCCAGTGACCCCAAATTAGCCAGGAGTACACTGTTGCAATATTTCAAACAGACCCTAACACTGGTTTTAAACAATTATTGTATTAAGGCTTGGTTTCGATGCAACTTTAAATCTACACCTTTTCAGATGAAACCCCAAGAATCAAAAAGACTCTGGATAGTATCAGGACCACAGGGCTTGCCCTAGTTGCAGCCCAGGTCTGCTGGTTCCACCCGAACCACAACCTTGCTCTCACACAAGTTCACAATGCACCAAACCTTTGTCCACACAGATCAAGCTTGATCTGAAGTGAGCATTAAGCTCAGGGGACAATTCTGAGTAACTTTAATATACAACTCGAGAGCTAATTCCCATTCTTTCTTCTCTGAGGCATTTTTACAAACACTTGGTGTGCACTTCTCCCACAACACACCACATACAAGATCCCGAGTTAGTTCTCTGCAATCACTGGACCAGAGGGCATTCAACTTGGATGGAAACATTCCTTGGAGGTGCAGGAACATTCCCATCATTTTGGTTTCGACCCAACATCCTCGGGGATTGCCGGAGCTAGAGGTTGAAGATGACTTCAATGCATTGAAAATCGTGACTAATTATCCAGAGGTTCTGGGACCCAACCAATAGCACCAACAGGTGCTAAATCTTTCTGTGAACCATCCTGTGCCTGTGGCCGGCAACAGAACACGGCGGTGGCGCGGCAGTGGCAAGCTCGGTTTGGAGCTCCCCCACCTCTAATGGTGAAATTTCACAGAGGCAACTTGAAGCTCTCCAACATGGATGGAAAGGCTCTACTGGTTCATAGGAAGCTTCCCGACCAACCCTCCCCGGCCGGAGTTGGCCGGAACGCCGGCAACCGAGATTTGGACCACTCTCGGGTCATCCATGGCTGCGCCTCTTTGGTGCTGCATGGATGCCATGCAAGTGCAGGGTTGCACTCCTCTCACTCCCAGGAAGTCTTCTGGGCACATGGCCGGCGTCGGAGAAGCCCGCCGGCGCCGGAGCAAAGAGCTCGGCCGAAGGTGCAAGAAATCCAAAATTAGGGTTCAAGACTGCGTGGTGGTTACTCAACCAAACTCCACCAAATTTGGTGGAGATGGTCCCCATCTCCTACAGATTTTTCCCATAATTTTAGTTTTGTATTTGGTCCACTGGTTGCAGAGAACGACCGAGGCGGAGCTTGGCTAGGTTTCCGGCCGGATATTGCTCCTGCCGGCAACCGGCCGTGCATAGGGACTCGGGCTTGTGCAGGGAGCATCCTTTGGACATGGGAAATCTACTGCTAAGGGTCTCCGGCTCAAACAAATCGGGGTTTAGCAACCTCACCTTAGCCGGAATCGAAGAAGAGAGGAAGAAGCCGGGGTACCCTTCTCATTCTTCGCGCGACCTCGGCAAGCACCCAGGAACTCTCCACAGGCACAGAGGAACTCCTCAGGAACCCCAGATCAACCTTTGATTGAAGTCGGTTCCATCTACTTCATCCTCTCTCACTCTCGGCTAAGTCTCTAATGGAGTTTGTGTCTCTCGGCCACCCAGTGAACCAGGCACCAAATGAAGGCTACAGAGGAGATTAAGATGCCTCGAATCCCATCCAGACTCCTCGTGCTCCAGCCCAAGAAGACCAAAGGCCACTTCACATAAATGCAAGATTCTTTTCACAAAACCCTCAAACCCAGTTCACACACAACCCCCAGCCACCAAGCTCTGCACAGCAAGATTTTATGGGCTTCACAAGTTGGCAAAAGCCCAACAACAATGTTCCAAGAGCTTCGGCCCAAGAAACTTGAAGAAAAAGCGATAATTCGGCGCTTTTCACGCAATACGAGAAAATCCGCTCGACGAAATGCGAAATGGACTTCGCCACGACGTCCGGCTCGTCGAGACCTTCAAGATAGGCTATCCATTTGCTTGATTTGGTGCGCAAATGAATTCTCGGGTCATTTAGTTCTGTAAGTCACAATCCGACACACGCGCTTCGATGCACCCGGATCGCCAAACACGAAATCCGTCTGTGCCATTGCGCTCAGAACATCGAAATTAGCTAGGTTTGACTACTCATACCCCTATGTCAGGATTCCAGACAGTGAAATGGCCGTTAGTGATCAAAGGGCCATTTAAAATAGGGGTTACTATTCATTTTTAAGTCGTGGGCCCCGCATCTTCTTTGCTGATTTCTGGACAATCCGACCGTCTGATCGAAAACATATGTATATGAAACTTTCATGTTTCGACGAGACGGTCGCAACAGTGATCTCGGATTTTTGAGATCAAGCCCCGATCAAAAATCGATATTTTTGGGGCTTTATTTATTTATTTTCTGCTATTTATTAATCCAGAAATTTATTTAAACCTTTTTAAAATTCTCGGTTACTACACTCTACCTTCTTCTTTATATCCCCTTCCGAAGCAATGCAAAGTTGTAATCAGCTAATCAGCCGTGTCTTTATTGTTCTTGTTCTATAAAGCTATAATCGGCTCCTTAGCCGTGTCTTTATCATTATCTTTGTACCCAGTTCGGCTATCCTAAGTCGAACCCAGTAATCCCTCTTTATCTCCGTAAATTCGATTTGGCTATTTTAAGCCGAACGGTCGTGAGAGTTACCAGAGGAGAACCCGGCCGAGCTAATCCATCCTCGCCCCGATCGCTTGATCTGTTGGCATGCGGCACATTCGACATCTTTGATGGTTACCCCCAGGGGCCTATCGCAGTGCAGCCACTTTTTGGCCCCAACAGAAATCTATCTAGCTCGTGATCCTCTCATCTCAATCCGCCGGCACCGCAACCGCCGCGAAGAAATCTGAAAAACGGTGAGCAACAACAGGTGTGAGAACTACTAGAAACTACTAGTCCTCAGTGGGTAAGTCAACGAACCTCCGACCTAACCACTAAGTCTACCAGAGGCAAGAGTAGGAGAAAGGTAAATAAGTGAGGTAGTAACTGATGAAATGAAATCTACCACTATTATGCCTCTAATGCTGTAACTGTAAAATGTCAACTATATGTATGCATCACCGAAAGAAAACTGCCGAGATAAAATAATCAAACCGACCGGCACAAAACCCGATCCCGCATGCGTTCGCATCATAATAGATCACCCTCACAGTTGTGTATCAACGATGTGGAATCATACTAGAGTATCAATATAACCGCCTACTCCGGAGTGGCACTCGAGGGGCGCGACCCTGCTCGAGAAAGTTACCAGGTCGAGTATGTAGCAGGTAAAAGTCATAACTATAATCAAAGTGGAAAACTCTATCCACTAATGCAATCTCGACCCCAACTAATGCATAATCACTAATCGGCCAAACCGCCCACAATCTGCGGTTGCCGAACAACTTCCGAGTCGATAATCCGGTGCTATCCCACCCGACTCAATATCACAGCTATACTATCCCCAACCTTGCTCAAAACTCCCAGCAACAAGAATCATAAAGGAAAGAAAATGCAAGTTTTCTCCTAAGTTTGATTCCAACATGAATAGTATAGCAATATAAAAGAGGGTGTCTTATCTAGATGTCCATACAAGCATGTAATAGTTCTCACACAAGATAAATATAGCTCTCAATATAAATCACAGGTTCAAGCATGATTTGATCAAATAGAGGAAACTAGTACAACAAACACATCATGCTGAAATTGGTCAAATCGAGCATGTAGACCGCAGTTTCGATGTGCTCCAGAAACCCACCTGTAAACCCTTCGATCCAAAGTCCGATTGATATGAAATTCGGCGACCACAATCCTCAGGTTCTTATCTCTCCAACAAACCTGAAAACTCCCAAAAACTCCTGTCGGATTAAGCAGAAATGTGAAAATATCATCCTCAGTGCAGAAATTCTAGCAATCGATATAAGTGATAAAAGATGTAAAATCTGCTACATAGACCACAATGTAATAATCCAAATTTGGTTTCTAAGTTCTCCTTTAACTCAGAAACATCCATGAATCCACAAAAGCTATCTTTAAGTCCCAAAATTCAGCTAATAACTCGTTCTTAATATTGTTGTCCCAAAATCTACGTACATTCAGCAAGCTGAGATTCAACTAAATGTAGAGTCCATGTCACGCCCCGAGTTTTGAAAAGCCGGCTAAATTTTTTATTTATTTATTTATTTATTTATTTATTTATTTTTTTTTATAAATCAGAGTTCACAAACCGGGCGTAACAGACCGCCACATGTATAGTAAATTCCCTGCCCAACTGGACAGAGCCTTTCCTATACATGCACGGCTAACCATAATCAGTCAATGCCAGAGTAGTCTAAACTACGCATGCAAAACTAGTCAATTTATAATAATTAAACTGAAATGAGGAAAATGAGATATACTGACTACATAGGGGTCGATACTATCGCAATCGTCTCACCAACGTGTCCCGACATCCCATCACCCAAGCAACCTGAAAAATGGTCACCCAGGGGGTGTGAGATACACTGTACATGTATCCCAGTGGGCACGACGAGCCGAGAAATAGCTAATCGTACCTACTGGATACAATAATCTGCGGATAGTAATAAATCAATAGGTAAAGCTGAATAATCAATAAGTCATGAGATAGTCAAAATAATCCACTGATAAGACTGAACAGGCAGATAATAAATGCTATGACTGTGCAGATATGAGTATAGGAATAGACAGTAGAACATGCTAAAATATCGAAACATCAGCTATGCATCAACAGAAGAACAGCAAATACTAACCGATGCCACTATTGGTCACGGAGACCTCAGGCGAAGATATCCATGCCAAGCCAACCACAATCATCCTGGATTCCACCTAGCAGAACTGAACCGCAACCCCGTACCATCGATATAGCCGAGAGGATCCTCGTACCAAACGGTACAGCCGAGAGTTTCCTCATATCGGTACAGCCGAGGGGCTCCCCGTACCCAGTGATACAGCAAGAGGGGCGAGCTCACGGGTCAAGTAGACCCTTTACCGGTAAAGAACGCAATGTGGGGGATCAATCCCACAGCGTACGCGAACGAACAACAGGTGTACAATCATCACAATGCAAAATGCTAAGTCTCCCGGTCCACAGACCGGGTAATCGGCAACATGCCGGAAATCCCCACTGGGATGCAAATGTCTATATCTATCAATCATAGGTCTATCATGCATAACTGGAAACAATAGCAAGAACAACTGGAAATAATGCAAATCAGATAACTGATAGACATGTAGCAATAATAAGCATGATCAGACCATGAATATCAACAATGCTGAATACTAGAAAGTAAATAACAGATAACCACAAAATGTCCAGGTAGATGTCTATCAACTAAAAATCAAAGACATGTAGTAGAATCAAGGCTGAGTCAAATATGATCAACATATAGGCATAATCAGGGCTGAAATCAAAAACAGGTGTCCGACTGGACTAAAGCAAACAGAGGGCCGAAAAGATAAAGCCCGGACCGAAGATAACCCACCTGAGTGTAGGCGGTCCAACGACTCCAACAGAAGTCTCGTGGGCCGGAGTCAGACTGCAGGGACCTGAACAGAAACTAGAATCAGTAACCGACTTACTCGTACCCATCCCGTCAACAGAACAGTAACGTGTCGCTAATACGGGGAACTTAGCCGAAACTAGGCTTAAACCGGAATTCCCGAAAACCACTGAATCACTAGATATGACCCGCCAACGGTCTACAAATATCCGAATGCTACAAAACTCCTTCTGCTGTCCTTAAACAACACAATTTTAGTTGTTCGGACAGACAGGGGCTCAAACGTAAATATTTGTGTCGAAGTGTTGCCATAACTACATGCACGACTCCCGAAAAGCCGATTTTGGCTTCGGAGTCTCCCGACAGAAAACTAAAGTCACTGGACCAGCCAGGATGGTGTCGGGGATAACCAGAGTCGACAACTGACAACTAGAATCCAACTAGAACGCGAAACTCGCGCCGTAAACCGTAAACCGGCAATTTTGCCAATTTACGGAACGGTATCTGATTTCCGCTCAACCGGAGTCTACGGAACTTAAGCAAAATGCTTAGTGGTTATGTAAATACTGTCTAAAGACAGCCGGAGTGTTATTTTTGCAACAAGATACCTAAAACATTCTAAAATTGCATAAATATGCTTATTTAAGCACTGTTTCGACTCGATCTCCCAATCCGGGAATCCAAAAGCTGCACCGTAAATTCCGTCGAGTCCGTTTCGACGAGACGAAGCCCGTGCTCACGGGCTGGGGCTGACACGAAGTCCGAGAGCAAAGTTGCCCCATAAAAACCCTAAGCTCACAATGCAACATTGCTACTTGATGATACACACATGATATAATTATGCTGTAACAGGAGCATCATGTACATAAATAACTGGGAAGTGTGGTGCTCACCTGAAATTGGCCGGGGAATGGCCGGAGAGATCGCCGGAGCAACACCACACCAAGTGCTAGGGCTCGGTTTAGGGCACTTTGCACCAACAAGGTTCAAACTTGTAGCAGAGTTGAGCACGAGGTCAAGGCCACTTGCAGCAACTGGTTGGTCCAAGTCAGGCCCATCGCCGGCGGCCGGAGGTGGCTGTTGGCCGGGAATAAACCCGGTTTGGATAATTCGGGTGCAACACAAGAGCTCAAATACAGGGGTTCCTCGGCCTAAAGAAAAATGAAGGGAACCTAGTAGATGGAGTTTGGATCCTACCTGGGTGGTTTTCCGGCAACCCTGAGCGGCGGCGGCGGCCGGAGGAGATGCTCGGACCAAAGAAGATGGTGCAACTACAGAGGTAAGCAACCTTACGTTACAAACTCCATGCGATGGCTTTAGAAGCTTCCTATGATCAAAATAAGTATAACTGGACGGCTTACCGGCGGTGGGAAGCGCCGGCGGCGCGTGGCGGCGGAGTTCGGCCAAGCTCGGGCCTCTAATGGCGGATTCCGGCCGGCGACCCCCGGGCCGGCGCAAGATGGACCAGAACCTTCCTCTCAGTCCTCTGGCGCTTGCTGGGTGGTTGGCCGGCGGCTCGGGTGCACGGCGGCGCCGGACGGCGAGAAACGGCCGCGGTTCAAGGTTGGCCGGTTCTAGGGCATGTTGGATCTCCGCCGATCTTCATCCGATCGATTCAAATCTTCGGGAGCAGCTTGCAGTCACCAAGAGGAGCAAGATCAACGGTTTTGATCTTGACTTGGTCGGTCGGACGAAGCTCGTGGTGATTCTCGGCCGAAACAAGAAATTCCGGCAAAGCTTGCTCCCGCCGGCGGCCGGGACGACGGTGACGGATCAGGCTTCACAGGTAAGGCCCACTTGATGTCAGCAACACCATACACATGACCAAAGGCCATTTAAACAAAATCCTTTCCATAACTTACCTCGCCGGAAAACGAAGAAGAAGGAGTTGCTTCCGCGGCGGCGTGCGGCAGCGCTGGGTCTCGGCTCGGGTTTCAACCTCACAGGGGCACCCTCAGAAGAGGTCTGGTGCACTCACTCCTCCTCTGGATGCTTCCTTCTCCAACAACACCCGAGATCAAGAGGGTGTCTTGATCTTTTTCCTTCTCCGGCGATGAAGCGGCGGCCGGTGCGGGGAGGCTCCGGGGAACACGGCAGAGAGGGGGGGAGGTTGGTTGCACAGGCGGCTAGGGCAAGGGTGCTCTGGGTTTAGGGTTTGTGGAATCCCGAGCTCAATATACACCTATATATAGTATAATGCAACATTGCGTTTACCCCCCTCCCGCACTGGCATTTGCAGTTGGGTCCTCCACATAAGTTTAATTTCACACTTAGATCCCTAACTAGGGAGTGGCACGCAATTCGAGGCAAGAAGAATAGGGTTAATTATGCAAAATGCCGTAATTTTGCTATATTTCACGCTTTTCAAGGCGTTCTGCTCGTCGAAACGGAAAATGGACTTCGCCACGACGTCCGGCTCGACGAAACCTATCAGGTAGCGATTTTGGTTTGCTAAAATTTAGCTCCATAATTTTTAAATTCCATCTTATACTGTAAATTATACAGTTCGACACGCTTTACGATGCTCTTGGCTCGTCAGATGCAAATTTCGTTAGTGCCATTCCGTTCAGAATGATGAAACCGATCAAATCGACTACCTGGATCACTATGTTTGGACTCCAAACAGTAAATTAGTCAGCGTTGCAACCGCCGGAGTCCCGAAATTGAGGTCTACTGTTCATCTACAGTGGCCACTTAAGTGACACTGTGCGCAGGCACCGTTACATTGGTCGCGGTTATTCTCCCGCTTCTTCATTGATTTCAGGAAGATCCGATCGTCAGATCGGAAAGTGCTGAATATGAATCTCGCTCAGTTCGACGAGACGATCGTAACGGTCAACTTGGATTTCTAAGATCATGTCTGGATTGGAAAATAGCCTTTTTGCCTCGTAAATCGTGCAACTTGCACACTGGCGATTGACCAAGTAGATCAATTTAGGTCTTTTGAATTCAAAACCAGCTCAAAATTCACTTTTAGTCTATTTATTAAAAATAAGATATTTCGAATTTCTACCGTCCAATTCAAACACAACCATGAGTTGAAACCAATGAAGAAATTGCTCACCACACTCTTAATGTTGTAATTAATCTCTTAGTTCATCAATAAAACCCCACTTAAGCCACGAAATTGCTCTCACAACTGAAATAATACATAAAGGTTCATCAACACAGCATGCAGAATTTCAGCACCTTGAGTTTGTAAAAAGACTTAGTAAAGTCTATCAAATGCCTTTGAAAATCGAGAAGTAAGTTACTCAAATGTTCCTCCTGAAGTTTAAATCACTCCCAAGCATTTAAATCCTCAATTCCATAAGAAAAAGATAAAGAAAACCCATAAACACTTATCTATGTCCAGAATCTCAAAACTATGCATAAGGAGCTCAAAGATGGCTATAATTACCTGTTCAAATGCAAGAGTTGATGACTTTCACCGATAGTAAACTTGTAGATCAACCAGAGGTGCAGCTCCCCTCAAAATTTAAGCTCGAAATTCCACTTCTACAATCCAGAGGAAGTCGGGGAAGAAGCGTCAACGAATCTACCAGCATCTGCAGGAACACTCCACTATCACCAACGGAGGAAGAAGATAGAGAAAGAGGCTCCCAAATGGTCTCTACTCTTGCTAAAAATGGTGGAGAGTGTAAAAAGGTTATCTCCTAACGCAGGGGAGTTATAGCCCAAGAAGATGGATAAGATGCTCCCTCGGATCAACAGAAATTAAACTAAACCATAGCATGAGGGGCTACTTTCGGGCGCCCGAAAACAGTGGGGTGGTCCCTGAAACCTGCGCACGAAAGTCACTTGCCACACATTGCACCCACGCGCGCCCGATCGCACCGCCGCCACGTGTCGCCATCTCGCGACGCCAGCTGACGCCTCACCGCTGCCACGTGTCGCCACGCTGTTGCGCCCGTTTGCGCGCGCTGGCGCGCTCCCGTTCCGCCACGTGGCACGCGCCCGAAAAGGCACTGTAGCGACCCGGTTTGACCCCCGGTCAACGACCAGAGGATTCGGATGCCCCGATCCAATTTCGGGCGCCCGAATTCCCTGGAAAATACAAAATAGTGTTTTTCGCACAGTTTTTCGCGCTGGATCTGTTTCTCGCGTCCGTTTTGCGCACAAACGAATCCTAACACTTAGAACTAGAGTGCTCTCACACCGATGACCACGGGATCAAACTACCAACAAGAAATCGGGTCTCCACACAATTAGTAATGAAGGTGTGGAGAAAGACAAATATTATATTACGAATTTAATTAAAGAGATACTTTTGGAGGTTGGGCCATCAAAAGTAGTCCAAATTATAATTGACAATGCTCATGTATATTCAGCACGAAGAATTATACAAGGTTGGACTAAGGCTGGCGAGATGAGTCTCACATCGCCTGGTACTTGTGAGTGTGCTTGAGCCTGACGTAGACGTCAGGGCTTAAAGGGAGGATGAATGTGATACCTCCGGAATTTGAATTAGTTCTATATATAAATGATATAATATGATTAAATCTCTTAACCAGGCTATCGCATTTTGGGTAGTAGTTACGCCCAAGAGGTTAAGAGAGTTAAGCATGCTAGAGCTAGAGTAGGTCTAGGATGGGTGACCCCCTTGGGAAGTTGGGCCATCACACATATGTTGTTCACACTTTAAATCTTGGTTTAAAAAAAATTTGTACTAGCAAGAATATGAAGAATAATTTTACTACATACTGATTAGAGAGAATTGTGATGATGTTATGATTGTAAAAAAATTTATCATGAACCATCCCATACAATTATCTATATTTAATAAATTTGTACTTTTGAAATTACTTATAATTACTCCTACATGTTTTGCTTCTTTTGTGGTGATGCTTAAAAGATTAAAACTTGTAAAACACGATCTTCAATCCATGATAATTAGTGATGAAAGATTATCATTCAAAAAGAATTATATTAGAAAAGCATTTTTGTAAAGGATAAAATACTTGATGATATATGTAGGATAAAATTGACTATATCTTTTTCTTTATCGACCCTATATATAATATATTAAGAAGAGGAGATGCAGATAAATATTTTTTTCATTTAATTTGTGAAATGTGGAATTCAATAATAGAGAAGATGAAGACAATAATATATCGGCATGAAAGAAAGCATGAAGAAGAGGAGTCATGATTTTACTCTATTGTTTATGTTATTCTCGTTGATCGATGGACAACAAATTGTAGTCTCGATCTTCCTCATCATTTGGCATATTCTTTGAATCCAAGGTATAACTATGTCTAACTTTATTTAGCTATTATTAGTGATTTTTGTGAGCAAATTTTATTAGTAATCTTTATAAATTTGCAGTATTACAGTAATGAATGACTTAAGAAAAATAAAAAAATGAATACCTTTGCATAAAGAATTGCTTAAGAAAGATAAAAAATAAATACCTCCGCATAAAGATGTTGAACTTATAGAGGAGAGAAATAATTGTTTTAAAAGATATTTTTCCAATGTAGAAGAAAGAAGATTAGTAAATCTTGAATATGCTGCATTTTTCGGTTCTATGGGACATTTTGCAGAAAGTGATTCTTTTTGTGATAAAGTGGTGATGGATGCTATGTCATAGTGGTTTATTCATGGTGTGCTTGCACCAACTTTTGTAAATTGTATCCCTTAAATTGCTTGGACATCCTAGTTCTTCTTGTTATGAGAGGAATTGAAGCACTTACTCATTTATTCATTCATTAAAGAGAAATAATTTAGCACCACAACAAACGAAAGATTTAGTATTTGTTCATATCAATTTACGTCTTTTATCAAAAAAGAAACCACAATATTAAGAAGGGCTTACTAAGATGACATTGACATTCTTCAGCTGGTGAATCTTTCACTTGATGAACCAAAATAAGAGAAGTTTATATTTACCAATTAAGATCATCAAAATGAAAATATTGTTGAAATTATTTCACATTGAAATAGATAAGTGTACATTATTATTATTATTATTATTATTATTATTATTATTATTATTATTATTATTATTATTATGTTTTGGGCATAAGCAATATTTGATGATAAATATTTTGACATTTTTTTTATGATCTAAATAAATCATGTTTGGTAGAGAATATTTTTTTAAAAATATCATATTAACTTTCATTCATATAAGATATATAGTAATTTTTTGCAAACATTTTAGCTTCTTTTTTTTTATGATCTAAATAAATCATGTTTGATAGAGAATATTTTTTTTAAAATATCATATTAACTTTCATTATTATAAGAAATATAATATTTTTTTTACAAAATTAATACATTAAATATAATAAATATGTATTATTATACCAAAAATATTATATTTTATTAGCCATGTCCTTGTAATGTTTGTGTTCTTATTTTTTGGGATTTGTCTAGTCGCCATATCTAAGTCGTGTTGTGTTTCATGTCCATATCTATGACACATGGGGCAGAAAAAATTTATACACGTTACTTTTATTTCAGAATCTATAGCTATTCACATGTTTGCTGCCTTTTTTTTTTTAAGTAAACAACTGGGAGTACAAAAATCACCTTGGAAAAAAAAATAAAATTGAAAGCAAATTCAAAATTGCAAAGAAACAAATAGGTAAAGGCCCCAACACTTCCTCCCAACTAAGCCATGCACTTTAGAAACCCTCCAAACTCCTACATAGGAACAAAATAAATAGAGAACAATCCCAGTTGACAACAAATATTAATTCAAAAATAAATTTAGATTTGTAGTTGAATCCTAGTCGGATTAGAATTAATATTTAAATTTATTAGAGATAAATTAATTTAGATTTAAATATAAATTAAAATATTATTTCTAATTATACTAGATTTTGGTATGTTTTGTGAGCTCTATAAGTAGAGCACATTATGCTAGAGTAGTATGACCAAGTGAAGTGCTCAAGTGTTGAACTCTTTGGTGGTGTTTGTACCAGGGAGAGAGCTTAGGCCGGGTTGCATGCACCTTGTGCACGGGTGCATGTGAGAAAGAAAAGAGAGAAATCCTTTTCTGAAATTATAGAAGACGGGAGAGGGATGAGAAATTCGGAAAGAGGGCTCGATCGGGTTGAAGCTACTTTGTGTAGAAGACGATCTTCGGGTGCAATTTTTCTCTTGATTAATGAATCTTATTTCACTTTTATATTTTTCTATTTGGTTTTCTCTCTTTTATGGTTGTACCAGTTTTTATTGAGGAGACGGGTTTATGGTAAATACTCAATTTGATGCTTCCATTGCAGAATTCCAACAATCGGTCCCAGAGTGAATACCAGGTCAATAGCAGTTGGTACTGAAGCAAGTTGTAGATTCTCAAAAATCTAGTACTAGGGTGATTACCAGATTCCCAACAATTGGTATCAGAGCTTAAGGTTACCGATTCTCGGAAGCGATTAACGGAGATGGCCACGAAGTTCGAAATCAATAAGTTCAAAGGCAAAAAATAATTTTGACTTGTGGCAAATTAAAATATAGGTAATCCTTGTACAATAAGATTTGGACCAGACGTTGAACGGGAACGAAGTGAAGCCAACGAAGGTTACGCATATGGTATGGAAAAAAAACGGACTAGAAGGCGTTGAATACGCTTCATCTATTGTTAGCAGATGAGGTTCTTTACAACGTAGCCAGCGAGTCAACATCGGCAAAATTGTCGAAGAAATTGAAAGATCGGTATATGACTAAATTCTCGAAGAACAGGCTGTATTTGAAGTAGTGACTGTTCACACTGCGAATGCAGGAAGTGGCGAGCCTACACGAGCATCTGAATGAGTTCAACAAGGTGGTGGCCCAATTGACTAGTACGTATCAGAGTCAATCTGGATGACGAGGACAATGCGCTGATTTTACTTTCTTTGTTACTGGCAGGATATGAGTATCTGGTGACCACGTTACTTTATGATAAAGAGATCATAAGTATAGAGGCAATCACGGCGACGCTTCTCTCAAATGAGATGCAGAAGATGACTCAAGAGTCTATCATGCAGAGCTATGACATTGCTCTAGTTGTAAAAGCGAAGAGGGACGCAAAAACATCGGCAACCGGAGGTAGACAAAAGAAGTCGTTATTTGAGATGGAGTGCTTCTACTGTCATAAAAAAGGTCACATTAAGCACAACTGTCATAAGCTTAAAGGTGATCTGAAGGAGTTGAAGCGGTAGAAGGAAAAAATTGTTGCGGATTAAGACGTGGAGACATTAGCGATGGCGTAGGCGACAGAATTAGAGATGATTGATTCTGATGTATTGTAAGCGGCAACCAGCGGTGATAAAGTTTCGGATGATGTGTGGGTGCCTGATTCGACTTGTTCCTTTCACGCCTGCCCGGAATACTTATAAGGCGATCAGAGATGGAAAAGCTCTTATGGGAAAAAAGACAACATGTAAAGTTTTAGGAGTTGGCACGGTGAAGTTCCGAATGCACAATAGGGTTGTGAGGACGCTGACAAGTGTATGGTACTTTAATTTCCTGGTTTGAAGCGAGATTTGATCTCGTTAGGCATGTTGAACTCGAAGGGTTGCAATTTTTTAGCTTTAGGTGGAGCTATGAGGATCTGAAAACGAGATCAGGTCGTGTACGAGGCAAACAAGCTAGCGTGATAACTTTTATGTTCTGAATGGGAGCGCAATCGAAACGGGAGCAAAGAGAATTTTGGTTTCAAAAGTTCGCGGATGTGTAGTTGCTCGAGGAGGAGCAATGGATGTGGCAACATCGAGCGAAGGAGACAAGCTCAAGGTGGAGCTTGCATGGTGAGCTCGACACAACGGTTAAAAATTACAAATCAAATCAAGATGGATATTTGTAAGATTTTGTTAGATTTGTAGTTGAATCCTAGTTGGATTAGAATTATTATTTAAATCTGTTAGAAATAAATTAATTTAGATTTAAATATTAATTAGAATATAATTCCTAATTATAATTGATTTGGGTATGTTTTGTGAGCTCTATATATAGAGCAAATTATGCAAGAGTAGTACGGCCAAGTGAAGTGCTCAAGTGTTGAACTCTTTGGTGGTGTCCATTCTAGGGAGAGAGCTTAGGTTGGGTTGCATGCATGTTGTACACGGGTGCATGTGAGAAAGAAAAGAGAGAAGTTTTCTTCTAAAATTATAGAAGACAAGAGAGGGGCGAGAGATTCAGAAAGAGGCTCAGGTTGAAAGTACTCTGTGTAGAAGAGGAGTCAGGTGTAATTTTTCTCATAGTTAATGAATCTTATTTTACTTGTATATTTTTCTGTTTGGTCTTCTCTCTTGTATGGTTGTACCAGCTTTTACTGAGAAGACGAGTTTATGGTAAAAACTTGATTTGACGTTTTATTGCGGAATCCCAATAATCAGTACTGGAGTGAGCACCGGATCAACAACAGTCGGTACTGGAGCGAGTTGCAGATTCTCAAAATCTTGTACCAAGGCGAGTACCAGATTGCCAACATAATGATTTTTTAAAGAAATTACAACCCTAACTAAAAAACTTGATAAATAGTTGGTCCCTAATGTTTCACTCTTTTCTTTATCATCATGTTTTCACGTTTACTAGTGTAGGACCTGCGCTTCGTTACTGTTAAATAGATTGCGAATAATTTATGTAAATATTTTTTTATAAAAATTTAATCTGAAAGCAATATTAAATATAACAAACTTTTAAACAAAATAATTCTAATAAATAAATTTTATACAAAACATATATTATAAATATAAATAAAATTAAGAGCTTATAAGAGCTTATAGGATCACAGAGTAACTTTAGAACTTACTGTTAGAATTTAATTTGCGCAAGATAAAATGCAACGGAAAAGAAAATTAAATAAAGCTACATTTTAAAAAACTTGAGATCCAATCTCAAATAAACCACACAAAAAAGGATCCCCCATGTATTTAAGATTAAAAGAAAATAAAAATCTAATATTCCCCTTTGCGCGGGGAGATCTACACCGCAATTTGATGATCATAAAATTTGGTTCTCTTGAGGCTGGACACTCCTCCGGCCTCTACAGATATCCACATTAGGTTGCTAATCTGATCGAAATTAGATATCCACATGAAGTTGCTAATCTGATCGAAATTCTCACCGAGTGCTAGCTTTCTTTTAGAGAATCTCTTTCTTTGATTGTAGATATTTTATAAAGATAAAGGAGAAAAGAGATGACGACTAGGATTTTCTTTTCATTTTTTTTTAAACTCTCATACATATAAAGAGGGATATATATAATTCCTTTTATAATCATTAAGATAAATTTAAAATTAGATTTAAGTTTATCTTATTCTTAATCGGTTCAATCGATTAAATTATAATTTAATTCGACTTGAACTCAATTCTAATTTGATCAAATCAAATAAATAATGCAATATTTGCACTTAAATCCGGTCACAACTCACTAACTATGTAGTACCTGAGAAATTCAAATTTAAATTTTAATTTGAAAGTTCGAATTTGAATTCGAAAATTTGAAGTTGAGTGTGGAATTCTAAAAGAAACCTAAGTTGTATATACATCGGAGTACAAATAACCGGGAATATTGTAAGTCAAAATGTGCAAATTGCACAGTTTCAAAAAAACTGTCCCCCAACTTATAGATCTGGGCATGAACTCGAAAAACTAAAATCGCCAGTAGATCCGTCTTGTCGAATTGATAAAAGGTGATGCAAACCGATTTTCGATTTGACGGTCGGATCGTTTCGAAAATAGCAAAAAGTGAAGTGAGGCCCACGACTTAAGTCGTGAATAGTAACCCCTGATTTAATTCTCTCGCCGGCCAACGTAGGCCAATCAACCGTCTGGAGTCCGAATCGAACGATCCGAATAGTCGATCTAAACGGTCTTGCCGTTCTGAGCGCAGTGGCGCAGTCAAAAATTCTGTTTGACGAGCATAAGTTCTCGAAAAGCGTGCCACACAATATTAATCCACTGCATAAGTTGGAATTCGAGTTTTTAAAAGATTCAATTCAACGAACAAAGATCACTACTCAAAAGGTTTCGTCGAGCCGGATGTCATCGTGGTGTCCGTTTTTCTGTTTGACGACCCTGTCGCCTCGAAAAGCGTAAAAAATGGCAAAAAGATGCGTATTTTCACAATAATCCTTATATTTTATGCACGGATTTCAATCTGGCTTCATGTAGAGGGACTTCTTTGCAATTTGCTTCTACAGTGAGGAGCTGAGTTTGATTAGTGAAGTGGTGGGGGAGTTAAACGCAATTTTATCACTCAAAAGTGACACTTCACTTCATCTCACTAGTGTGATGTTGTCATGCCCCGAGTTCGAAAATAGAGTCTAATTTTTTTTTTTTTTTTTTTCAATCAGAGTTTAAAACAAGACAGGGCACGACAGACCGCCACATATATAGAAAATTCCCAATCCCCTTGGATTGAGCCTTTTCTATACATGCACGGCTAAGCACTTACAGCCAATACCAGAGTAGTCTAAACTACGCACTAACTATAAAAGATTACAAAAGATTATTATTTAACATTTACAACAACCTTTTACAATTATTACAACTTGAATTACATGCTTAATAAACTAACAAAGATAGACAACGGCTGTCCAGGGTCAAATCTATCGCGGCATCTCACCAACACGTTCTGACATCCCAACACCCGATCGACCTGAAAAATGGTCACCCAGGGGGTGTGAGATACACCGACAGTGTATCTCAGTGGGCACGACGAGCCGAGAAATAGCAAATCGTACCTATTGGCATACAATAACTAGCGGATAGTAATAATCATTAGGCAAAGCAGTTATATATCATGGTGCTATAATAAAATCATGAATATAGTGCTGAGAACAATAGAGCACAGAACTATTATAATAAGAGCATGCTGATATATGTACTGAACAAGAACTGAGCAATCATTAGAGGATAATGAAAAACAGGCAAACAATGCATCAATGGTAGAATAACAAAATACCCAATCTAATGCCACTGTTGGCCACAAGGGCCTTAGGCTAAGCTGCCATAGAGCACTAGGACCTTAGGCAAATGCCACTGTTGGTCATTGGGGCCTCAGGCTAATGCCACTTTTGGACACCCAGCATGCTATCATAACCCCAACGGGCTCACGGGTCGCCACTGCTGACCACTTTACCGGTAAAGAACACTGTGACGGTGGCCAAACCGTCAGTGTACGTGAAAGAACAGTTGGCTCTGTGGAGATCATAATGCTAATGTTCAAGCTCACGGTCCACCGACCGGGTAATCGGCAACAAGCCGAGAAATCCCAACAGGGACGCAATAACAGAAAGCCAACAAATCTCGACTCATGGTAATCAGCAACAAGCCGGGAAATCTCAATAGGGAATGCAATGGCACAAAGCCAACTATATCTCAATCATATGCAGAATATAATCAACAACTACTAGAACATGGATCAGGATATACTGATAATCAATAAGGTGTGCAAGCTAGCTAATGACCAATCAAGCATGGCAAATGTCCGAGAATAAAATCATGATATCTGGAAGCAAATAAGATCAATCATGCAAGGCATCATATAATCAGATAACTGATAAGGATCATAATATCTGATAGCAAGCTAAAGATCAATTGAGCATGGCAACATATAAGCTAGCAAGCTAAGGATCAATCAAGCACGACAACATATAGGCTGATAACTGATAATGATCAATGAATCAAGTAGATATAGCAATATAAAAGTGATGCTGATCAATAAAAAGAGCAGGCACAACAAAGAAATCTAGGCTATCACAAGAACATGGGTCCCACTAATTACGATACCCCAGAGGGCCGAGATGATAAAGCCCGGACCGAAGATAAACCCACCTGTCTGCAGGCGAACTATCGACTCCAACAAAAAGCTCGAAGACTGTGCCAACCTGAATCATATGTTTTGATCAGGGAACAACTCACACATACTCAAACCACAGACTCACTATTCTTACTTAAACCTGGATCTTCTCCAAATTGACGCCAAAATTCCCAAAATACCCCTCCCGAAAATTCATTTTAGATTCCCGGGAGATACGTGCATAAACCCTATGCCGCTGGCTCAACCAGATTCTATTGGGACACATCAGACAACAAGGCGTAATCGCCGCAATTCCTCCAATTGTGTGATTACCACCGGGGTGCCATTAAACCGACGATTTTGTCGACTTACGGACCGATAATCAATTTCCGCTGAACGAGAGCCAACGGATCACTAGCAAAAAGCTTAGAGATTATATACACACTACCCGAGACAGCACGTGAGGCTACAATTGCATTTTGACCCCTAGGGTTTCTGAAAAATGTACTTTTATAGCAATTTGAGAGTTGTTTTTGTTCGTTCTCTTTATCGGGACATCATTTTTACGAACCGTCACCTCCAGTAGGTGGCCCTCAACTTGCTGGACACCGTGCTCACCAATTTTCAGTAGCACGGAACCCGAGAAAAACTTCGGGCCACGACTTACTATACTAATGTAGGCTTATAGCAAATTTTATTTCTTCGGCTCAACCAAACCGAAAACTAAGGCGAGCATCGCGTCTAGTGACCCCAAAATAGCCAGGAGCTCACTGTCGCGACTTCGCAAACTGCACCAAACAGACCCATGGCCATTCAACCAACATAGAGCTTAATAGTACAAAAACTTTAAACCTACTTGTGCAAATTCAAAATAATTTGGAGTATTCACCTCTGGACAGTACCAGGACACAAGGGCTTGCTCTTTTGCAACCCAAAACATGCTGGATCAAGTAGATCCAAACCCTTTGCTCTCTAACTCTACAACAATGCCCCATACACATTTCCACACAGACAACTTTCGATCTAAAGTGAGCATTGTATGGAACAACTTTCATATTCTGCAGGATGTTTAAATCTGTTCATGAGTTCATTGGGGCATTTTATCAAACAGGTGGTGGGCACTTTTTCTAACACACAAGCTTCAAAGACCCAACAATGACATTTTGCTATTTCTGGGTTCTGGGCCTCAACCACTTGCACCACAAGGTGCCTTTCATCACCACAACCTTCCTGGTCCTATGCCCGACGACGAGGTCACGGCGGTGACGGCGGCGGACAAGCTCGGTTTCGAGCTTCCCACCAACAATGGCGGATTTCTATCCTGACAGCATGGAGCCCATGCAAGGGCATGGCTAAGTTTCTCTCGGTCCCAGAAAGCTTCCCGACCTTAACTTACCTGTTGGCGACGGCCGGAAAGGCGACCACCGCGGTTTGAACCCATTCTCGGGTTATCCATGGCACCCCCGTATTTGGGCTGCATGGATGCCATGCAAGGGCATGGTTGAACTCTTCTCATTCTCAGGAAGCTTCTCAGCCACTTGGCCGGAGGTGGGGAGCTTTGCCGGCGCCGGAGCAAGAAGCTCGGCCAAAGAGCAAAAACCCGAAAAAATAGGGTTCCGATCTGCGACGCGCTCACTCGACCAAACTCCCTCAAATTTTGTGGAGATGATCTACAGGTCCTACAGTCCAAACCCACCATTTTGGTTCGGCGTTTGGACCAGCGGTTGCGACGTACGGCCGCGGCAGAGCCTTTTAGGGTTCCGGCGAAGAACTTTCCTCCGCCGGCAACCGAGGACATCCCAAGAGCTGGGACTTGGTGTGTGGCATCTCTAGACTCTACAGAGTCGACTTCCAGGGGTCTCGGGTGCTAAAAACCAGAGGAAAGGGAGCCCTTACCACGCCGGAGTTGGAGAAGAAAGGTAGAAGCCGGTTCTCCTCCCCCGCGTCGCGCAGCCACCCAGCACTCTCGGGCTCGATCTCAGGACGCAGGAGAACACTCCAGAGGGTTCAGGGACCAAGTTGGAGGAACTTGAGTGCAACCTCTCTCTTTCTCTCTCACTCTCGGATTGGGATTGTGGGGGATGACTCTTGGCTTAGCACAGGACTCCTGGGCTTCGACTGAAGAAGCAGAGAGAGGTTTCGACGCTTAGGAATCCAACATGACCCCTCGTACTCCCTCCAAGAAGACCAAAAGCCAAGTTTGGCTTTAATGCAATATTTTGCAAAATTGTAAAGAACTCCTTACATAGCCAACCCAAAGCCCTAGGGTCCCTGCTGTAGCTTGAAAATACCACTAAGACCCTAGACAATAAGTCCTAAAACATTTGGTCCATGATTAGTATAAGTTTTAATAGAAAAGATTGGTTTTTCGACACTTTTCGCGTATTTAGAGACAAACGGTTCGTCGAATTGCGAAATGGACTTCGCCACGACGTCCAGCTCGTCGAGACCTATCAAATAGGGTATTTGCTTGCTTGATTCGGTGCTCGAATAAAATCTCGGGCCATAATATACTGTAGGCTATACGCATTTCGATGCACCAGAATCGCCAAACGTGAATTCTGTCAGTGCCATTGCGCTCAGAATGTCGAAATTAGCTAGAATTGACTACTCATACTGCTATGTTTGGGTTTTAGACAGTGAAACGGCTGACGGTTGATCGAGAGGGAACTGAAATCAGGGCTACTATTCATTTTACTATTCACTTAAGTCGTGGGCCCCGCGACTTCCTCGCTGTTTTGTGGAAGATCCGACCGTCGGATTGAGAACATATCAATATCAATTTTTCTTGTTTCGACAAGACGGTCGCACTGGTGATCTCAAATTTTCGAGATCAGATTCCGATCAAAAGTCAATATTTTTGTGCCACAATTGCACTACTAATAATCCATTTTTGCCATTTAAATACTCTAGAAACTATTTAAACTTTAAATATTTAGTTTCAAAAATCATGGTTACTACAGATGTGGGGGGGGGGAGGGAAGTTACAACCGATTTTTTTCACAACCTCCACCTTCTCTTCCACGAAACGACATCCCCAAACCGTTGCCTGCAATCAGAGTGGCGCAGCGGAAGCGTGGTGGGCCCATAACCCACAGGTCCCAGGATCGAAACCTGGCTCTGATACCAAATGTAATGACCCGGCCCACTTGCAATAATAACTCGTTGGGCCCAAACCACAGCCCAAAATGCTTAAACCTAGTTATTATTACTAGTGTCCATGTCTCTTATATACCCAATCGCAAATCCAATCCCATCCGATGTGGGATTATTGGGGTGTCACGGACTTTCCCCGTTTAGGCCTGACGTCCTCGTCAGCCCAAACACACATAACCCAATATCACAGGGCGATGCGAGACTTGTCTCGCTAACCCTGTCATCGAGACCGAGGCTCAACCGAGACTCGTCTCACACTTCCAGTTGATTATTGGCTCTGATACCAAATGTAACGCCCTAACTTCCTAGGAGGTCACCCATCCTAGAACTACTCTAGCTCTAGCACGCTTAACTCTCTTAACCTCTTGCGTCTTGCTACCACCCAAAATGCTATAGCCGGGTTAAGAGATTTAGTCCTATTATATCATTTTATATAGAACTAATTCAAAAATCAGGGGTGCCACAAACTATTAGTAAGTCCTCTCTTGCAACATTTACACTTTAATATCCCTAATTTGAAATAATTACAAATTAGTCTAATTATCAATATATTGATAATTAAGTTCTCAGGTGATTTAAAAATTACGATCCAGCTATCTGATCAGTCATAACCTCATAACCTCTTATATGTGTGACCCCATAGGTTCTAATCTGCTAGTGAGATAGTGATCACCATGAATAATATCGTTGAAACTCTTTTCAATAGGTTAAAATAATTTCAACTCAGCTCAATAAAATTATCAATCATCCATATAATTCTCGTGAGTCCCACAATCCACCAGTGACGCCTAGTAACATGTAGTGACATTCTAGTAGAATGAAATACTGAACCTCTAGGTGCAGTTAACGTGTGATACAATCCTTCTTTCAGGAGTCTCAACTAGACGAAGGTCATGAAATTGCTCTTCAAATCCCACCATATGTCATATGTCAAATTTATTCGACTCGAGTTTCTAATATCGAAAATTCTTTCCGTTATTTACTCTGCCTTGGCTAAGATCTTCTAAATTCGGTCTCATAAATCACATAGGACTAACTCCCTTATCTACTAAGGACGATAGATTCCATATAGGCGCACACCCTATTCTTACAACGAACCTATTGCAACCAACATGCATCGCAAGGACCCAAATGGCTAGGGACCAAGTGTATGTACAGTCAAACTACAGTAATCAAATTGTGAATAACCGAGGCACCGCAGGTCAAAGGACCAGTCACACTACTGCAACATCGAGTAAGTCACTGACGAGTGAGTAGACATCCAAGTCACTTCTCTATTGGTCACGCTCTGTACCCTTGTTCTCCAACAACCACTTGCACATTCGGTTTAGTGTTCCCACACTGTTGACTCGAGACTCGTCTCCTCTAAAAGGGAAGAGACCTGTGCACCAATCTCACCGGATCAATCGATGTTCCCGTGGTAATCCATCGATCAGGAGCATTTAGGAATTAATGACTAATGATATATATCTCAAATTCTCAATTCTTGAGAATACGTATCATCATCTTATTAATTTCTTGGACAATTCATGGACACATAAATAATATGAATGGAAATAAAAACTCAATTACATTCATAATGTAAAAAAATTAAATACAAATTTATATTTTAAAAAGAATATATGTGTCGGTCTGGTTGGTTTTTAGGGCATATATCTAACACTTATAGTAACACAGAACAAACACAGCAGCAAAAAAAACGTAGAACAATCCAACTAAATCATAGTTATTTTACTGCAGGAAAAATAACACGTTTAGAAAAGTCCTAATAAAGAATAAAATCCATATAAAAGAAATCCAAAGTAAAAAATAGTATAAAAATAGACAATACATTCAATCATCTTAGTACAGATTTGCATTAGGGCTTACGGTAGAAAAAAAAGTGAGACAATGACAAATAAACGTAGAAGAGCCTCACTAAATGTGTCCAGTTTCCTGGGTCGATCAAAAATATTAGAGTTAATTAAAATGAGAGAAAAAAATAGGTAATGCACACATCCAAAGTAAAAGTAGTGAAAAAATAGGCAATGCATTCATTCTTTTCATATAGTTTTTTTTTTTTTCTTTTTTGAGAGAAAGGTAGCATATTACCTGTTTCGTTTAATTTTAAAATAAACTTAGTGTAACGATCCGGTCCACTAACAATAATAACTCGTTGGGCCCAAACCACAATCCAAAATGTTTAAGCCGAGTTATTATTACTAGTGTCATGTCTTATATATATCCAAACACATCCACATGCTCGTATCCGATGTGGGATTATTGGGGTGTCAAAAACTTCCCCCGTTTAGGCCTGACGTCCTCGTCAGCCGAAACACACACACAGCAGCCCAAGATCACCAGGCGATGTGAGACTTGTATCGCTAGCCCTGCCATTTAGACTCAGGCTCAACCGAGACTCGTCACACACTTCCGGCTGGTAACTGGCTCCGATACTAAATGTAACGACCCAGTCCACTAGCAATAATAACTCGTTATACTTAGCTGGAAATGTGAAACAACTAAGCTTCGAACTCGGGTCTCAGATATCAACCACCAAACCCTTTTGCCATTTGTACTAGAAACGGTTGATTATGAGAGCATATAGTTACATTAGGACTTACAGTAGCACAAAAGCAAAGCAATAGCAAACAGACGCAGAACAAATGCACTAAATTGTCATCAATTTTCTAGGACAATGACATTCAAAGCAAAAAATAGTGTAAAAATAGGCAATACATTTAATCTTTTCATGTAGGCATAAAACTAGTATAATTAAGAGCTTATAGGGACACAGAGTTACATTATGACTTACAGTTACATAGAAGTAAGGCAATAGTAAACAAACTAGAACAACCATACTAAATCGTAGTCAGTTTCCTGAGAAAAAGGGAATAGCGTTAATTAAATATGAAAAATAAAAAGTTAATGCAGGATGCGAACAAACAAAGTAGCAACTAAATCTAGATTTAAAATGTTTAGAGCTTTGGCTGAGAAGAAGCTTGTAAACGAAAAGCAGCAGAAGAACTCCATGCCTTACTGGCAAAAAAGCATTAAGGTCTCAGATGAGTGAGCGTAAGATTTACATCTCACTTTAGATGTACAAATAACATTTCTCTTCTATAATTTTTATTTTTTTCAGTTTTTCTTTGAGTGCTTCTACGGAAAATTAAGATTGCGTTTTAACAAGAATATGGAAGAGTGATTTTATGACATGCACTTAAAAGTGCTCTTAACAAAATAATCCACAATAAAAATGTGATGTTGCAAACTTGCACTAGGTCGATCAGAAAGTTTTCCTAGTTTGGGCCCTCAATGTTGATGGGAGGCACTATCGAACATTTCTTTCCTTCTTTTGTTACTTTGTTATAACTTGTCTTCTCCTAATCTACATGTATTCACGCTAGGCCCTAACTATTCAAGCATCGGATTAGTTGGCTTCCTGTGATCTCAAATCAATCAATACAAACATTTTTTTTTCTTCCGTGATAGAATGGTAGCACACTAATAATTTATATATTTTATCAATATAAATAGATAAAGCGTTGATTTGTATAATCTCTTCTTACTTACGGGGAATCATGATCCCCACGTGTGGAGAAACTATTGACATCGACAAGTAAATCTGTAATTGTAAACCGCATTCACTCTAACTAAATTTTTATGATTAATATTTTAAAATTTAAATTTAATTTCTTAGATGAGATCTCTATATACGTTAAATTCAAGCATATAATTGGTTAGCTTCTTATGATCTCAAATATATATATACATATAAAAAGAAGGGTTGGTTAGATTTGGTCCAAATTGTTCTAGTTCTATGTGCAGCAAAAGTCACAAGGCCATAGAGAATAATGTAGGTAAGACTACAAGTTAAGGGCCAAGAAAGGGCCACATTCATACTTAATTGGAAAAGTGGAGGGAAAAATGGATGGGTATTGACAAAAGCTGGACTCATGTTCTAAATGTAGGGTCATTTAGGAAAAGGTTAGATCCTAGTGGTAGATTTTTTTTCTTTTTGTATGCTGAGGGTGAGAGGGCAGTAGTCAATTGTACCTAACCAAATTTGGAGGCTTGTGAAGGTTATCCCCACTAGATTCTCTTTTTTTATTGCAATGTGTACTCGTAGAAGAAAATATACAATGTTTAAAGAAGCGAAAAAGGATGACACCATTTCAGAGAGAACATTGATCAATGTAAGACTACTTTCTATGAGAACAATTCCGTCACTAGTGTGTGTGTGTATATATATATATATATATATATAGAGAGAGAGAGAGAGAGAGAGAGAGAGAAAAGAGAGAGAGAGGCTGGAATACTATTAATAGTATCAAGTTAAGTTATTGGTGCTATTAAGTTTTTAACTCTTAAATTAAAAAATATGTGGTTCAGATGATAGTAGGCCCATTGGATTTAATAGGTGGTTGGGAAATAGTAAAATCTAACGGGTAAAAATGATCAAAGGGGTTGATCCAAAGGTAGAAAACTTGATAGCACCAATAATTTGGTACTATTAATAGTATAGTAGCCGGACTATATATATATATATATATATATATATATATATATATATATATATATATATATATATATATATATATATATATATATATATAGTGCAGCTGGGTGCTTTTATAAGCACGGAAGCATCTGTCTTTATAAATTATTTTTGATGTTGGGACTTCCGAATTGACGATCGGCTCTGCTAAACTTGATCTAGAGTATTTGAAGTAATTAGAAAATAATTTCACGATTTTTCGATATTATTTGCCTAATGATCAAAATGGCTAAAAATCAACGGTTGAAAATAAAAATTTTACAAAATGTGATGATATGATACTAAAATTTTAGATCAAAAATATTGATCATATTTTATATAGTATAAAAAATCTTCTATCAAAATTTTACATGATTTGAATATTTCTATACCGTTAAACTTGCAAACGGCTCACCACGACCATTACAATTGTTGATTTTGAGCCATTTCGAACACTAGACAAATGATATCGAAAAATTATGAAATTTATTTTCTAGATACTTCAAATACTCTAAATTAAGTCTAATAGAGCCGATCATCGATTTGATAGCCCAACAACAAAAACAGCTTACCCAACATCGAAAACAACTTATAAGCACGAATGTCTCCATGCTTATAAAAAAACCCCAGCCGCACTATATAGAGCTAGGCTTGTGTTCTTTTAAAGCACGGAGGCCCTTGTGCTCCCAAGTTGTTTTTGATGTTAAGACTTCTGAATGAACGATCGACTCCGTTAAACTTGATCTAGAGTATTTAAAAGCACTAGAAATTAAATTTCGTGAATTTAAAAGCACTAGAAATTTGGAAGTCCCATTCAGAAGTTCCAATATTAAAAACAACTTGGGAGCACGGAGGGCTCCGTGCTTCTAAAACCACACAAGTCTTACTATATATGTATATATGCTCCTATGCTTTCAAAAATACGGAGGTTTTAGTACTTATAAGTTATTTTTAATAATGGAACATTCGATTCGGCTACAAATTTTTTTAGACTTAATCTAAAATAATGAAACTATTTAGAAACCAAATTTTATAATTTTTTGATTTCGTTTGCCTAGTGAACGAGTAGCTTGTAATAACAGCAATTCTTGAATTTCGAAAATTCATGGATTTTCGATAATTGGAATAATTATGGTCTCTTTTGAAATTTAAAGAGGGTGTTGTTGTTGGCTTTTTGAAGATTTATTCCTCGAAGTGACTTTCACCGGGTTATTGGTGAAATGTGGCTAAAGAGAATGGTCAAATCCTTTTTAAATCCGGGGTGCGTGTTGCACCGGAAAACATGAAAAAATGGGATTTTGACAGGTAAGCGAGTTTTCTCCGTATTTGTTCCGGCTGATTTTTGGATGATATCTTTGGATGGGAAGGTCGTCACCCTGTCGGGCTCGTTAAATGGAGAACAACGGTGCAATTGAATCACGAATCCAATTTACGGATCTTCCGGAATGATACTTTTAAATTATCGGGTCCGGGAGTGTGAGTGTGGAGACTTTCGATACCCGTTAAGGCTTAACGGTGCATCAGAATCCGTGCAAATGGTTTTGGAGCATTGCGGATGTTTGGCACGTATTTTTAGAAAAACGGGTGAGTTTTTTCTTTTAAATAATGGGATTTGGGATTTTTCATACGTGCGAAAGAAAATCCTAATTTACCTTTTTCCCAAGATTATTATCATCTTTGTCTTTCTCGTTGCGCGTGCTAGAAACCAAATCCGAAATCGTAATTGTTGCCAAAAATCGGAGTCCCTTCGTCTTCTTCCTCATTTTGCACATCGGCGATCGGTGCCGTCGTTTTCCTCGTCGTCGCGGTTTTGGTGGGCGGAGTTGGCCAGCGTGGGGCAAGGCCGCCGCCGCCGCCGTTGCCTTATTGCAAGGCCGTCGCCGTCGTTGCCCTTATCGCAAGGTCGCCGCCGCCGTTGCCCTTGTTGCAAGGCCGCCGCCATCGTTGCCCTTGTTGCAAGGTCGCCGACGCCGTGCCTTTGTCTTGGTGCCGCGCAGCCACGCCGCCGCGCGTGCTGCAAAGCGCCACCGCGACAACGCGTCGCGCGCTCTGCAGCAGCCGGGACCGCGCGGACTACAGCAGCCCGCGCCGCGCGCCCGACAGCAACCCGCTGTGACGCCCCACTTCCCAGGGGGTCACCCATCCTAGAACTACTCTAGCTCTAGCACGCTTAACTCTCACAACCTCTTGGATCTTGCTACCATCCAAAATGCTATAGCCGGGTTAGAGATTTAGTCCTATTATATCATTTATATATAGGACTAATCCAAATTCCGGGGGTGTCACACCCGCGCCGTGCGCCCCTACTACTAGCCGCGCACTGCTCGCGCAGCTTTCCTGCGCTCGCCGCCAGCTTGGTGCACTAGCAGCCCACTGCTCGGTGCCCTAGTCGCCCGCCGCTTGGTGCCCTAGTCGCCCGCCCACTGAATACCCTAGCCCACGCGCCATGTAGCTTAGGCCGAGGGCCCCGCGTGCCCTAGCCGCTCCGCCTGCACGTGCGCCGCCCGCGAGGCCTCCCTGAGCGCTCGTCGCCCGCGCGACCTCCCTGTGCCCGTGCTGTCCGCAGTAGTGCGCGGCGTGCGCTGCCTGCTGCGCAGCCTGTGCCGCCGCGCAGCCTACACAGCCAGCGGCCGCACGGCCGTCGGCTTGGTTCGAGCCGCCACCGTCGACGATTTCGCTTGACGGAGCAGTTTCGCTTAACGGAGTTGATCGTGCTTGACGGAGTAGTTTTGATTGACGGAGTTGATCGTGCTTGACGAAGAAGTCTTGCTTGACGGAGTAGCTTCACGATGCAGTCTTGCTTGACGGTGCAATTGCTTGATGGAGTTACTTGACGGTGCAGTCTTGCTTGATGGAGTTGGTCACGTTGATGGTTTTGGTTTCGGGGGTGGACGTTCGTGGGTCCGCCTAGCCATTTTTTGTCGTGGTACATCATTTTTATCCCGGTCTTCTCCATCATCGCTGAGGCATTGTCAGCTGATTACCGTACACTTGTAAAATCCTTTTTTTCTATAGTTTTGTGTTTTTACACAGTTTTTTCTTTTAGTTAGTGTTAGGGGTATTTTATGGTGTTTTTACCCTCCGGATGTTCGTTTGCCGCGATAAAAGATCCGGTGGACTGTTTGTCCACATCCGAATGACGATAGAGTCGTTCAAACCATATTTTGATCGGTAAAGCAATCGGTGTGACGGTTCGGACATCGGAGGTGGTTCTGGCAATTTGGAACAGAAGAGATTTTTGACACAGTGGTCGGGACCACTGAATTTGCCGGTTGAGATAAAATTATTTATTATTTTATTTTGGACTCTGGTTAGGTCCGGATGAGGTTTTGAAGGCTTAGGAGGGTCGCGTGTGCGGTTGATTATCTCCGATTGAGGTGGGTACACCTTTAGAACCTCTTTGTTGCATAATTTTGATATTTTGCATGATTTCTAGTATCGGGGAATGATACGGGTGTTTTGATATGTGTTTTGACCTCCAGATAAGTGAATGTCGCGGTAAAGACTTTGTGGGTAGTTGTCCCTATCCGAACAACAGTATAGTTGTTCGGGACATTTTTATGATCGGTATAGTGATCGGTGCGACTATTTGGATTCGGAAGGTGGTTCCGGTAAATTGGAACAAAGGAAACCTTGGCACAATGGTTGGGACCACTAAATTGCCAGCTAACATAAAACTAGAAATTTGCTATTTGTGAACCTTGGGTAGGTCCGGGTGATTTACAGGAGTTCGTAGAGGAGTCTCGTACTCAGGATGACCTTCTGGTAGAGGGGGGTATCCTGATTTGAAGTCGAAAACTCTGGCAAATCGGTAACATCTGATCTTGCTCCTTGTTATTATTATTTTCTCTTGACTAG